>CM060907.1:809056212-810306212 GCA_030737815.1 Allium fistulosum | reverse complement strand
ATCGATGGGGCCAAAGATGTTCGAATTTGGAAAAACGACAAACTGACATCTTGCTCAGAAGATGGTTTAGAATTTTTCTATGTAAAAATATTTAGGTTTCGGAAACATTTTATTTTCATTGCTTTTTAACTGATTAAATTGAAGTGAATTTACGCGCGAAATAAACTTTCATATTTTCGGACGAAAATTTACCAGTCGCTATGTTTAACTAGACGTATTCCAAATATTAAATTTTATTTCAAAATTTTATCGTTTAAAATTTCGCAAAATTTCAACTAATTATGTTATTAAAAGAGTTGAAATTTACGGGTCGTCACAATGACTTTAAATCTGATTATGTATTTGCCATCAAATTTTATTTTGAATGACTTTAATATTGCATGCAATAATTGTTTGTTATAATCAATAATATATATATATATAGTCTATTTGAGTGCCGTAATAATGGTTACTGAGAATGACTTTTTTGCATCAGGTATAAATAGCTGATGCAATAGAGTGATTAGTTTGCATCTGTTGTTATAAAAAACTGATGCAATAGAGGGATTAGTTTGCATCGGTTGTTATGAAAAACAGATGCAACAAGTTACTTTGTTGCATCGGTTTTCACTACAACCGATGCAACATGGGGCTGTATTCAAGCAACCAACAATGATATTTTGCATCAGTTGTTAGTAACAACCGATGCAAAAAGGACATTTTTGCATCGGTTTAAGAACTGATGCAAAAGTGTTAAGCCTGTTGCATCGGTTGCATATGCATCGGTTGTTGAACTGATGCAAAAGGGGGGTAAACAACCGATGCAAATGACCTGTTTTGTAGTAGTGTTTCTCAAATAGTTTGATCTATAGCCAGGATACATTGACGTTAGATGATGTCAAGACGGGTCTTCTTAGTGAGGAATTGAGAGATCAAATGAATGAGTTGAGTGTTGGTGGTAGTAGTGCCGGTAATGGTAAAGGTTTGTTTGCGGAGAAGGAAAGATATGTGAAGAAGGACAACCAGGGGCGTTCTAAATCAAGGAATCCCGGTTGGAGAGAAAAATCAAAGGAAAGAAAAGGCAAGTGCTATATTTGTAAGAAACACGGTCATTGGAGAAATGAATGTCCGGACAAGGAGAAGGGTAAAAGGGAAGTAGCATCTTCATCTGTAGCGGTGGAGAGAGGTGTTGGTGAGGAAGACGTAGATGTGTTGACGGCGGTAGCATCGGATGTTTCCGGTAGTGAGTGGGTGCTCGACTCGGGGGCGTCGTATCATATGACGCCTAATAGGAACTGTTTTTCTTCTCTTGTTGCTAAAGAGGAAAATTCAATTATTATGGGAAATAGTGCTGTGTGTAGGTCTCAAGGCATTGGTTCCGTGCAAATTCGAATGTTTGACGGAGTGGTTCGTACTCTTACTAATGTACGCTATGTTCTGGGACTTCGGAAGTCTCTTATCTCTTTGGGGCAATTGGATTCTTTTGGATGTAAGATCACTATTGAGAGTGATTGTTTACGGGTTTCGAAAGGGGCACTTGTGGTCATGAAAGGTGCTAGGGCTCATGGTGTTTATTTGCTTCGTGGAGAGATCGTAGAAAGTGAAGCTTATGTAGGTGTTGATAGTTCTCATGGCTTGGATACGACAAGGTTGTGGCATTTGAGGTTGGGTCATAGCTCGGAGAGGAGTTTGGAGATTCTTTGGAAGAGGGAGATGATCAATGGTGAGAGTTTCAACAAATTGGAGTTTTGCGAAGAGTGTGTCTTGGGGAAGCAAACAAAAGTATCATTCGGTGAAGGAAAACATGATTCAAGAAATGTTCTTGAGTATGTGCACACGGATGTATGGGGACCGGCACCGGTAGCTTCTTTGGGAGGAGCAAGGTATTATATTTCCTTTATAGATGATTTTTCTCGTAAAGTGTGGGTGTATGTAATGCAGGCCAAGTCGGAGGCATTTGCAAAGTTCAAAGCATGGAAGGCTCTTGTTGAGAATGAGAGCGGTAAGTCTTTGAAGGTTCTTAGGTCCGACAATGGCGGGGAGTATGTTTTCGGAGAATTCTTAGAGTTTTGCAAGCATCATGGGATTCGGAGATATTTTACTACACCGGGAGATCCGCAATCAAATGGAGTTGTGGAGAGGATGAATCTTACTCTACTAGAGAAAGCTTGATGCTTGAGATTGACATCGGGTTTGTCTAAGGGATTTTGGGCCGAAGCTTTGTCAACTGCGGTGCATATCATTAATCGAATTCCGTGCTCGGCTATTTATAACAAAATTCCGGAGGAAGTGTGGAAGGGAAAGAGTATTGACTTGAGCTATCTTCGTGTCTTTGGAAGTCCGCTTTATGTGCATGATCCGGGTAATGATAAGCTTGAACCAAGAGCTGTCAAGAGGGTCTTGCTTGGCTATACGGATGGAGTGAAAGGCTATCGGATTTGGAATCTGAAAATGAAGAAGGTGACAAACTCTCGTCATGTTACTTTTGATGAGTCGGCATTGTTCAAGGAGAATGAGAGTTCATCGGATATTCCGGTCTTGGTTCGTGATGAATCGAAGGAGAAGGAAATTATTCCACCATTTCGTCCCAGTGGTAGAGGAGGTAGAGTAGTTGAAGATGCTTGTGAGAAAAATGCGGTTGATGTTACTTCACAAAGTCCACGTGGTGCCTCTAGTAGTGTTGGTGATGTACACGAGCCTGGAGAAGTTTCGATTCAAGGTGGAGCCGAAAGGAGTTTGGGTGAAAATATTGCTACTCGGGTTGGGCGTCGTCCCATAAGACCACCCGAAAGATATGGTGATTGGAACTATCTTAGCTTTTGTGATAAGTTGGATTATGCGCTTCATGTAGTCCAAGATGAGACAATGGACCTTGATGACGCCATGAATTCGAGTGATAGCTCGAAGTGGATTTGTGCCATGGAGGAAGAGATGCAATCACTGATGAAGAATAGAACTTGGAGTTTGGTTCTGCTTCCTAAAGGAAACTGTGCTATAGGGTGCAAATGGATTTACAAGGTGAAGGACGATGGGAGATACAAGGCTAGGCTAGTGGCTAAGGGGTTTGCACAGAGAAAGGGTATGGAGTATGATGAGATATTCGCACCGGTCGTGTGCCATACTTCCATACGGATATTACTTGCCATAGTTGCTATTCACGACTTGGATTTGGAACAACTTGATGTGAAGACCGCTTTCTTACATGGTGACTTGGATGAAGACATTTACATGGAGCAACCGCAAGGTTTTGTTGTAAATGGTAAGTCAAATATGGTGTGGAAATTGAAGAAATAACTATATGGGTTGAAGCAATCACCTAGACAATGGTACAAGATATTTGATCATTTTATGCTTGAAAACGGTTTCAATAGAAGCATCAAGGATGCTTGTGTGTATTTCAAGAAGTTGGGAAATGATTGTTGGGTGTATTTACTCTTGTATGTGGACGACATGCTCATTGCTTCGAAGGACAAGAATCAAATCAACAAGATGAAATTGCAATTAAATTCGGAATTCGAAATGAAGGACCTTGGAGAAGCAAAGAGGATATTGGGCATGGAAATAGAAAGGGATCGAAAGCGTTTTGAGTTGAAATTGACTCAAAAGGAGTACATTCAGAAAGTGCTTTGCCGGTTTAGCATGGAGAATGCAAAGGCGTCAAATACACCTTTACCTTTGCATGTGAAGCTTTCGAGTAAAGGGTCACCTATCTTGGAGAAAGACAAGGCTTATATGGCAAAGGTGCCATATGCAAGTGCGGTTGGAAGTTTGATGTATACTATGGTGTGTACAAGGCCCGATATAGCAAATGCCGTCGGGGTGGTTAGTCGTTTTATGTCTAATCCGGGAAAATCGCATTGGGAAGCTGTGCAGCTTATATTGAGATACCTTAGGGGTATGTCATCTCATGGTCTTGTTTTTGACGATAGTGGGAAAATGAATTGCAACTTGGTTGGTTATTGTGATTCAGACTACGCCGGTGATAGAGATAGGAGAAAGTCAACTTCCGGTTATGTCTTCACACTTGGTGGTACGGCTATAAGTTGGAGATCTAGATTGCAGACCGTAGTAGCTTTATCCACTACGGAGGCAGAGTTGATAGCCGCGGTAGAGGCGGCGAAGGAAGCACTCTATTTGAAGCGATTGTTGTGTGACTTGGGTATTGAACACGATAACATCGATGTTCAATGTGATAGCCAAAGTGCTATTCACTTTGCGGAGAATTTGGCGTTTAGCTCACGGACGAAGCATATAGAAGTGAGGGAGTCATTCTTGGTAGCCATGGATGAGGATAAGCAAGTATATCTTCGAAAGGTGCACACAAAGGAAAACACGGTGGATATGTTCACTAAGGCATTCCCGGTTGGGAAGTTCGAGCATTGCTCGGACTTTATTCGCTTGGAGAAGTGCTAGGTGCCACGGGGTGGCACGGTTGAGAGAGATACTTGGTTGTAGATGAGGAAGAGTATTGGTATGAGATTGTGGTTCTATCTTCTTGGTGTAGTGCTAGTTTACACTCCTAGTGCTCTTGTCTTTGGTGAGACGGTGTTTGAATGTTTTCAACATTTCGTTGGCGGGTGGGGGCTTTGTGCCTGAACTCGTTGATGGAGTGCAATGGGGGGTGGCTTTGCCTGAACCCGTTGGGGAAACATTCATGTTTGGTTGAAGGTAGAAGTGTTGGTAGTTGGAGCTATCGATTGTTGATGGTATGGTACCATTGGTGTTGGAGATGGATAAAGTGTCAAGGTGGAGTGTTAAGTTTTGTGACACTATATGAAGGTGAATTGAAGGGGATGGATGTAGTTTGGTATCGGAGAAGACGGGTTGCGAAACGAAGTCTGGAGGAGCAAACTGGAGTGGTAGCAGCATTCACTGTGCTGGCTACAGGCAGCCAGACGTCTGCTGGCATGGGCCAGACGTCTGGTCATACAGGGTTCAGTTTCCCGAATGTTCGGTCAGACGTCTGGAGCCCTGTTCCAGACGTCTGAGCCGGCGAGCTGCAGTTTTCTGGGCTGGGTTTTGTGTTGTTTCGTTCAGGGGAAAGTTCGTCTTTTGCCAGGGTTTTCTCCACCAGTATATATGCTCTCTTTCTTTTTCAAAGAGGGTGGATCAAGCAATTATCTAATTAAGGGTTTAGTCCTCCATTAATTAGGGTTTTAGGAAAAACTCTATTTCTTCAATTCTAATCTCCACAAACATTAATTCTCGAATAGATCATTGTAATCAATCTCTTGTACTCTTCTTATCTGGTGATAATAAAAGATATCTCTCAAAGTGGATGTACACTAACGCGACGTTAGTGGAACCACTATAAATCGGTGTGTGATTTATTGTTTTCGTTATTTCTTCTTATCATATATTGCTTGTGGTGTTATTGTGATCGTCCTTTTGTTTTGGATATATTGAATTCTAGTGGTGATAGGTTGTTTTGCACTATCTATCACGATCTAGCTTTTCCGCTGCGTTTGGGGATTTTAATTTGAGTGGTCTCGATTGAAATCCGCCACAAAACTTGGTTGATTGACTGTCAAATGCATGAACCAAAGATAGTCCAAAAGAGTTCAATTTCAGTGTGAACATAAACACATAAACATTGGCAATATGAAGACACCTTAGGAATTCTACAATTAATCATTTAAGCACATGAATGGTTGAATTCGTTTGCATTTTTGGCTCAGAACTAGAATGTATATATACTATGGTGAATATTTTAGAACATTATTTTTGTTTCTATGTGGGTTGCTTAATTTATCTAATTGCGGTGAAATTAGATTTTGTTATGAATGTTCATTTAAGTCATATAATTAGCAATTAGCTGCTTCAACAGAAATGGAAATCCCTTTAATTATCAACATCTTAATCAGCAGACAATCGCAATTGAAACCTCACAAAGATGAGTAAAATAGTCAACAATCTATATATTGCACAGTATTGAGTAACAATAACTACAAAAACCAAAACTGTACGTGGTTTTATCTTTAGTATCTCCAATGAATCAAATCCGACAACTATTGAATAATAATATCACCACAGATTTTCTCAAAGTGAAAGCAACTTTTGTCGAACTCTAGTACGACATATTCCTAAATGCATATAAAAAATAAGTAAATAAAACAACAGAAAATACCTTTTGGAACTGAGGAGTTGCGATTTTATGTCATAGGTTAAGGTACGATCACCACCATGTTGAATCCAATGAGAAGCTCGCGCATACAATTTCCTCACTCCGATCTTGCATGTACAACTCCCTCAGATCTCGGCAATTTTTGCAATCGGGTTGGGTCAACGCAACGAGATAGAGATGGAGATTTGAGTGGACTTGGTGACAGAAATTTGAGAAGGCTGGATGCGATGCTCGAGGGTAGAAATTTGGAAGTTGCGATCTGGATTGGGGAACCGAAATTCAGAGATCTGAAGGGTTTTTTTTTGAAATCATGTGGATCGAGAAATTTTAGTAGGGGTGGCTCAAGATCTAATTTCGTAGTGATAAACCACATGATAACTGGGGAGAGAAGTTTCGTAGTCGATCTATTACAACGGGCAATTGCTGAATGTTGTCAAATATACTTCCATTACAACGGGAAGAAGTTGACCGTTGTAATATCTCTCTATTACAATGGACAAATAATGCAAGTTGTAAGAAGGGCGTTGGACAGAGCATCTATTACAACGGTCCTAAAACGACCGTTGTAATAGCCGTCTATTACAACGGACAGAGTATGCCCGTTGTAAAAAGGACGTTGTAACAGGGTATTTTTGTTGTAGTGTAAAATATTACTTAAATCTCAATTCAATTCGTAACAACCTTCACTTCATATTTAATAACATATAAAATTCAAATAACAAATCTGGAATTTACATAAAATCTTATTAATGAATGATTCATAACCTTTATGAACTTCTTTCACCCTTACTTTCCAGATTTAGATATATATATGATACTCAATCAGATTTAACAATTCACAGAATATGTATGCAATGTTCTCAAATTTATTACATATACATATTTTAAGCCTACAACTCCAAAATTTACATTTAGACATACAAGGAACAGATTCATAACGATATAAATCCAATATTATATAAAAATATATAATTTCTCACTCACGTGTAAGCTTCCAAATATCCTGATCTAAATCCGTTATTCCTAATTGACTCTCTTTCTTTCTACTAAAATATGTATCAGAAGTATTGTAACAACCCGCATATTTTTCGATTTTATATTTAAATATTTTTATTTAAATATATCGTCGTTAATCAGATTTAAATCCGAAAAGCTACTTTTTGCAAACGGTCGAATTAGGACTCGGGACCACTTCCATTGAGTCCAAAATAGCATTTGCGACTTTTTTGAGTATAAGTTTCGATATGTTTGGAGTAAGTTGAATTTTGCTATTTTCTGTTGGGCTTTTTCGGTTTGAGTTTGACCCAACTCATCATATAACCTAGTTCAGCCCCTCTCCTCTCCTCTTCACTTCATTTCTATTTTCTTAAACACTCAAGCAACTGAAAATGGGGAGAGGAAAGGGAAATTAAAATTCAAAACCCTAGATTCAATTGCAAACTTCAAATTCATGCTCCAAATTCAAAGAGAAGCTAAGGTAAGCTCCATCTTCATCTTCTCCATCTCTTCTCCTCTTCAATTTCAGAAATTCCTAAACCCTAATTTAGGAAATACTTGTTTTGATATTAGATTGAAGTTTGTAGGGTTGAAGTGAAGAGTGGTTGATCTTCTTCTTGTAATACATGCTAGCTGAAATTAAAATTAGTATATTGCTGTTAGTAAATTAAGCATATCTCATTCATCTTAAATTAGAACTAAGATTTTCTTGATGTTCTGTAAATCTTATTTTGTAGTCTATAACTTCTACATTTTGAGCTTTGCATGATTTTGAGGTTTGAATGGTCGAAATCACGTTTGTTTGTTGCTGACCTAACAACAAACTACAGGGTTGATAAAATAAAAACCTGAAATTGTTTTGGCCATAAGTTACTCGTTTCTTATCCAAATCTAATAATTTTGGATGTTCTGAAAAGATTAGATATAGGGCTAAAAGTTTCATGTTTTGAGTTTCATGAAATTTCGAAGTTAATTTAATCAAAACTGTGCATTCTTACTACTATCCCGAGAGCAAAACGACAGTGATATAGAATTTAGATCTGAGAATTGTTTTAGTCATAGAATTTTCATCCTTGATCGGAATTTGACGGTCTTGGTTATTCCGGAAAGCTTAGAAACTAAGCTACAACTTTTATTTTATTCATTTTGCCAGAATTTGAAGTTTACTATGCCAAAATTGTGGGTTTTCGTCTCTGGCCTATTAGTGCATAGCTACAGGCCTTAAGTCTCTTTTCTCCCATTGTTTTCAGCGTAGAACCCCGAATTTGCGACGCCATTTCGGGCTCGTCCGATGTCGGATTTCATCGATTTCAGTCTCATTGGAAAGATGAGGTCGAGATCTTCAACCCTGTAAAATTTGGTTAAGATCTGGGTGCGTTTGATACTTCGTTTTTATTGCCGAAGTAGCACCCAGAAACTGTTTTGAAAAACATTGATTAATTGTAGTTCAAACGTCCAACTTCGCGACCTCGCTGCGAGTGGATCCAATGTCGGATTTCATCGATTTTGGACTCGTTGGAAAGATGAGGTCGAGATCTTCAATCCTGCAAAGTTTGGTTTAGATCTGGGTGCGTTAGATACTTCTTTTCTATTGCCGAAGTAGCACCCAGAAACTGTTTTACAATAGTGATCATTTTCAGTTATCGTCGGACCAACTTTGAAACATTACCATTTCTTCGTTTCAAGTCGGAACCGAACGATTCTTGTTGCATATCAAAGTAGGAGTACTATACTATGCTTCTGCAAATTTTCATCAAGATCTGGATTCATATGGCCCTTCGACCATGTCGTCGAAGTGGGACCTTTGCACTGTTTTGACACAGCAGAGTTTTGTGATTTTTGTCCAACTTTGAGACGACGCCGTTTCTTCGTTTCAAGTCGGAATTGCCCGATTCTTTTTGCAGTTTGGAGTAGGGATGTTGTTCTACATGCCTGCCAATTTTCATGTCATTTGGACTCGGTTTGCAGATTCAAATCTGCCGTCGAACTAGTGACTTCGACCTATTTTCAGCGATTTTATACTTGGTATAATTTCGATTATTTTTCTGAGTTTTTCCGATTTCTTTGAGATTTGTCTCTATATTTCATGCACGGATTTTATAAATCATTTTAAAGTGATTTTCCATCAAATTGGCTTTTGAAACTATTATTTAGTATTATTTTAAATATTAAATTAATTACTCCATAATAGGAGAATTTCAAAGACTATTTCTAAAGAGGTTTTCAATCGATTAAAAATCCGCTTTCTCCATCTATTTTCTATGTAAAATATACACTCTTCTACACTTCGAGCGAAGTGGAAAGGTGATTAAATGGTTAGGTAAAACACGGACCATGAATCCGCGCATTTATCTTTCCGATTAATCCCCGACCTATTCGATTGATCGTTTTGGCCTTTTGGCCTAGTTTACCGATGACATGAGGTGAACTTTTTACTGCTTTGAGTGTGGAAGCTTACGATTGGTTAGTAAACCATTTAGTGCGAACGTTGGGGTATGTGACTCACGTTACTATTTTACGAGTTTCTTGCTAAGTGTTCGTGACACATTCCTACCGTTAGTGGTAAACGAGTACTAGGCCTACGAGCCTTTACCACTACGGCGTGTTTCCTGAGTGATACCTCTGGGATAGTGTCTTCGGACTGTCTCCCTTAGGTTTATTTGCCTTTGGGATAGTGTCTTCGGACTGTCTCCTTCTGGATCATCATCTTCTGGATAGTGTCTTCGGACTGTCTCCTTTAGGTGTTGCCCCTTAGCTAAAGTGATGGGTGTGTCACTGGGGTATATTTCCTGTGTGATTGAGTACAGTACTAGCACGCTAATGTTTTCCTGTGTGATTTATATTCCCTCGTGTAGCGTCATTCGGTGATGGTTTTATGCAACCACACGATATAAGCGCGACTACCTTGTGGAACTTGTTTTATGCTTACACTAGCACTTGTGTTTATGTTATGCCGATGATATGAGGTTTGTTATACATCTCTACTTAGATGTTTGTTTTTTCTCTATGTGAGAGATTTTGGTCTTTATTACCATGATATATGTTTCTCTTTTAGAGATTATTATGTTATATGTTGCCTCATTATCTTATCATGATTATTGTTAAGTTTATCTAACTAATTTGTTTAGCTAGCCTGACCCGAGTATTTTATGCTCGGGTCAGACCGAGTTGTTTCAGGTTAGGTCGCTTTGGACTTAGCTTGCTTCGGTGCTTCCGCTTTGGATATATCCGCTATACTATAGATAGCTTTACTTGTTATCCATCCTTTATGATACTCTGATATTATGACTATCTTGTGTATATTCTTTTGGCTCACGGATGTGTGAGTAGTGGTTTGTACTCACTTTTATATTTGGAGCTGTACTAGATGTTGTATTGTGCTGAGACTATTTGCTTATTATCTGATGCTGTTCTGTGATGATGTTCATTTTGCTATTATGCTTTGTTCTGATAAATCTTTTAGCCATTGTAGTTTTGCTTTAAGTATTTATTGAATATGTCGAACCACATGAGATGAAAAAAAATAGATTCCACTTTTCGACGTGTTCAGTAGATAGTTAAAGTAAGATTACACATGGTCGCTTCCATTATAGTCCATTGTCCGCATTAGTAGACGGTATTATCCATATAATACTCTTTGTTAATGAGGCTCTCGGAGTGGGGCGTTACAGCTTGGTATCAGAGCCAGGTTCAGGACTAAGCATAATAAACACAGAATAGTTATACTTAGTACAATACATTCTAGTATGCTTCAAATATTACAAAGCCCTTTCCTCATGACATTGGATAGATAAGTTGGGCAATCCAGTGGCTCGCATCCGGATGGCGTTTATATGTCTGCCGATCCGTTTTTGGAGTTATTTAGGAGCACTCAGCCTCCAGCTCCTATTCGTGCATCTCCTCCACGCAAGTCTGCCTTCGCACGCCTGTGTAGTGATTTTTCTCATCTTGGTGGAAAGCCATTTAAAGGCTCCGAGTCCTTTCTTGAGGTCCAAGCTTGGATTCGCACATGTGAGCGTATCTTTTCTCGCATGGATCTTTTTGACCATGATCGAGTTCTTGTAACTTCTAGCTTATTGCAAGAGCATGCCCTTGATTGGTACGAGCTTCTTATAGCCGAACTTGATGAGTTTGTTCTTTCTTGGACTCAGTTTCGAAAACGATTCAAACTCAAATTCGTTCCTGAATCTGAGAAAGTTTTATTGGCTTGTCGCTTCCTTGAGTTGAAGCAAGGGAAGTCCTCCGTTTCTGAATATGTTGCATCATTCGAGGCCTTATCTAAGTATGGTCTTGAATTCATTAGCACTTCTTATAAGAAGAATATGAAGTTTGTCTCTGGTTTTAAGAAATATCTTAAGAAGTCTTTAATGCTCCAGCTTAAGCTTTCTTTTGAGAAGTTAGTTGATTCGTAACTTCATCTCGAGGTCATCGAGAAGGAGTGTGATAGTGGTGATGATGTTGAGGTTCGCAAGAACCCCAATAAGAAGAGGTTTCCATTTCATAAGCAGGGATTTCTCCCTTCTAAGAAGAAGAAGCCCGTTGAATCTGGTTCTAACTCTTAGTTTGCTGGAACACCTTCCATTCGGAAGTGTTTCAATTGTGGTTTTCCTGATCATATGATTCGAGCTTGTCCTAAGCCTCTCTTCTGCCATTATTGCAAGAAGGAAGGTCACCGTGTTTCCACCTGCCCTACTGCTCCTGCTTTCTTTGTTGATCTTATGAATCGAGTATTCCGGGAATATCTCGATAAGTTCGTCCTTGTGTTCATTGATGACATTCTTGTTCATTCTAAGTCTGAAGCCGAGCATGCTAATCACTTGAGAGTTGTCTTGAGTACTCTTCGTCACCATCAGCTTAAAGCCAAATTCTTCAAGTGCCATTTTTGGGATAATAAGGTTAAGTTCTTAGGCCATGTTGTATCTTTCGATGGCATTTCGGTCGATCCCTCAAAGATCGAAGCTATCCAGAATTGGAAGAGGCCTGAGAATGTTTATGAGATTCGTAGTTTCCTTGGATTGGCGGGTTACTACCATCGATTCATTAAGGATTTTCCCGTGTTGTGCTTCCTCTCACCAGCCTTACTCGGAAAGGCATTCGTTATATTTGGTCCGATAAGTGTGAAGCTTCCTTTCAGACATTAAAGGAACTTCTCACTAATGCTCCTATTCTTGTGGTGCTCGAGGGGAATCATGATCTTGTTGTCTACACCGATGCTTGTGGTAGTGGGTGCCGTGCTTATGCAGAAGGATCGGGTAGTTGCTTATGCTTCTAGGCAACTGCGTCCGAATGAGGTTCGCTATGCCACTCATGATCTTGAGTTAGCCGCCATTGTCTTCGCCTTGAAGATTTGGCGACACTATTTATTAGGCGAGCGTTTCATTCTCTATACCGATCATAAATCCTTGAAGTATTTGTTCACTCAGAAGGAACTCAATATGGGGTAATAGCGTTGGCTCGAGTTTCTTGCCTCCTATGACTTTGATATCCAATATACCCCTGGTAAGAGTAATCGTGTTGCTGATGCGCTCAGTCGTAATCATTCGGCTATCGTTTCTATGATGCTTGCCGGATGGGATATTCTTGAGACTTTATCTTTTTGTGATATTTGTGATCGAGCTCCATCCCCTGATTCTCCAGTGGTATTATTCAGTTTGGAAGCTCGACCCTCTTTATTGGATCATATTGCCGATGCTCAGCGGCGTGATCCTGATCTTGTGCATCTTATTCAGCTTTGTGAGACTGAACCCCGTGATGAGGCGTTGCGGGATTTCAGCATTGATCTTCATGGGTGTCTTCGCAAGAAGAACCGTCTTGTTGTGCCTTCTGATTCTGCACTTAGGCATGACATTCTTGATGACCGTCATCGTTCTAAGTATACTATTCATCCTGGCAGTAGTAAGATGTATGCCGATATGCATCGCCTTTATTATTGGGAAGGCATGAAGTGCGATGTGGCGAGTTATGTGAGTAATTGCATGACTTGTCAGCGTATTAAAGCCGAACATCAGCGCCCTTCTGGTCTCCTTCAGCCTCTAGAGATTCCATTGTGAAAATGGGATCAGATTTCGATGGATTTCATTGATGTCCTACCTCGTACGAGATCGGGCCATTCTAGCATTTGGGTTATTGTCGATCGCCTCACCAAGTCAGCTCATTTTGTTCCTATTAAATCTAATAGGACTGCTTCTCTTTTGGCTAAGTTATTTATCAAGGAAATCGTGAGACTTTACGGTGTTCCTAGTTCGATTGTGAGTGACCGTGATTCTTTATTCACCAGTCATTTATGGAAGAGTCTTCAGCATGCTTTGGGAACAAAGCTTAATTTCAGCACAGCTTATCATCCACAGTCTGATGGACAGACTGAACGGGTGAATCGTATCTTAGAGGATCTCCTCCGTATTTGTATTCTTTATTTTGGAGGTAGTGGGAGGATCATCTACCCCTTGTAGAGTTCTCCTACAACAATAGTTTTCAGTCCAGTACCGGTATGGTTCCTTTCGAAGCCTTATACGGAAGGCCATGTCGATCACCTTCTTGTTGGTTAGAATCCGGGGAGAAGCTTATTCTTGGCTCGGAGTTTGTTCATGATTCTTCTGAGAGATTGTTCTTATTCGGTAGAGAATGAAAGAGGCACAAAGCCGCCAGAAATCCTACGCGGATAACCGTAGGAAGCCTTTCGAGTTCTTGGTTGGTGATCTTGTCTTTATTCGTGTTTCTCCTTTGAAAGGGGTTATGCGCTTCAGTGAGACAGGGAAATTGGCTCCTCCCTTTGTAGGACCATTTCCTATTACTAAACGTATTGGCCCTGTGGCTTATAGAGTTTCACTTCCAGCTCATCTATCCGGAGTTCACAACGTGTTTCACGTCTCTCAGCTTCGGAAGTGTCTCCGAGAATCGGATTCTGTTATTGACTCTCCTGATTTGCAAGGGCTTGAGATCTCACTAGATTTATCTATTGTATAGCAGCCTATTCGCGTACTTGCCTTGGAGGTGAGACACCTTCGAAACAAGGACGTGTCGCTCATTAAAGTTCAATGGTCCGCTAATCCCAATGACTGTACTTGGGAAACTAGAGAGTTTATCGAGCGATCCTATCCAGGTTTTCTATCTTTGCTTTGCAATGGTGAGAATATCTTTTTATCTCAAGCTTATTTTTCTTGTCTTCTTGGTTGTAAGTATGTAGTTGTTGCAAATTCTTCTCTAGGAATTGCGTGGACGAAATTTTTTTAAGGAGGGGAGATCTGTAACAACCCGCATATTTTACGATTTTATATTTAAATATTTTTATTTAAATATATCGTCGTTAATCGGATTTAAGTCCGAAAAGCTACTTTTTGCAAACGGTCGAATTAGGACTCGGGACCACTTCCATTGAGTCCAAAATAGCGTTTGCGACTTTTTTGAGTATAAGCTTCGATATGTTTGGAGTAAGTTGAATTTTGCTATTTTCTGTTGGGCTTTTTGGGTTTGAGTTTGACCCAACTCATCATATAACCTAGTTCAGCCCCTCTCCTCTCCTCTTCACTTCATTTCTATTTTCTTAAACACTCAAGCAACTGAAAATGGGGAGAAGAAAGGGAAATTAAAATTCAAAACCCAAGATTCAATTGCAAACTTCAAATTCGTGCTCCAAATTCAAAGAGAAGCTAAGGTAAGCTCCATCTTCATCTTCTCCATCTCTTCTCCTCTTCAATTTCAGAAATTCCTAAACCTTAATTTAGGAAATACTTGTTTTGATATTAGATTAAAGCTTGTATGGTTGAAGTGAAGAGTGGTTGATCTTCTTCTTGTAATACATGCTAGCTGAAATTAAAATTAGTATATTACTGTTAGTAAATTAAGCATATCTCATTCATCTTAAATCGGATTAAGATTTTCTTGATGTTCTGGAAAGCTTTTTTTGTAGTCTATAACTTCTACGTTTTGAGCTTTGCATGATTTTGAGGTTTGAATGGTCGAAATCACGTTTGTTTGTTGCTGATCTGACAACAAACTACAGGGTTGATAAAATAAAAACCTAAAATTGTTTTGGCCATAAGTTACTCGTTTCTTATCCAAATCTAATAATTTTGGATGTTCTGAAAAGATTAGATATAGGGCTAAAAGTTTCATGTTTTGAGTTTCATGAAATTTCGAAGTTAATTTGATCAAAACTGTGCATTCTTACTACTATCCCGAGAGCAAAACGACAGTGATATAGAATTTAGATCTGAGAATTGTTTTAGTCATAGAATTTTCATCCTTGATCGGAATTTGACGGTCTTGGTCATTCCGGAAAGCTTAGAAACTAAGCTACAACTTTTATTTTATTCATTTTGCCAGAATTTGAAGTTTAATATGCCAAAATTGTGGGTTTTCGTCTCTGGCCTGTTAGTGCATAGCTACAGGCCTTAGTCTCTTTTCTCCCGTTGTTTTCAGCGCAGAACCCCGACTTTGCGATGCCATCCCGGGCTCGTCCGATGTCAGATTTCATAGATTTCGGTCTCGTTAGAAATATGAGGTCGAGATCTTCAACTCTGTAAAATTTGGTTAAGATCTGGGTGTGTTTGATACTTCGTTTTTATTGCCGAAGTAGCACCTAGAAAATGTTTTGAAAAACATTGATTGATTGTAGTTCAAACGTCCAACTTCGCGACCTCGCTGCGAGCGGGTCAGATGTCGGATTTCATCGATTTCGGTCTCTTTGGAAAGATGAGGTCGAGATCTTCAATCCTGCAAAGTTTGGTTTAGATCTGGGTGCGTGTCTTCGAACTATCTCCCTTGGGTTTATTTGCCTTTGGGATAGTGTCTTCGGACTGTTTCCTTCTGGCTCATCATCTTCTGGATAGTGTCTTCGGACTGTCTCCTTTAGGTGTTGCCCCTTAGCTAAAGTGATGGGTGTGTCACTAGGATATATTTCCTGTGTGATTGAGTACAGTACTAGCATGCTAATGTTTTCCTGTGTGATTTATATTCCCTCGTGTAGCGCCATTCGGTGATGGTTTATGCAACCACACGATATAAGCGCGACTACCTTGTGGAACTTGTTTTATGCCTACACTAGCACTTGTGTTTATGTTATGCCGATGATATGAGGCTTGTTATACATCTCTACTTAGATGTTTGTTTCTTCTCTATGTGAGAGATTTTGGTCTTTATTACCATGATATATGTTTCTCTTTTAGAGATTATTATGTTATATGTTGCCTCATTATCTTATCATGATTATTGTTCAGTTTATCTAACTGATTTGTTTAGCTAGCCTGACCCGAGTATTTTATGTTCGGGTCAGACCGAGTTGTTTCAGGTTAGGTCGCTTTGGACTTAGCTTGCTTCGGTGCTTCTGCTTTGGATATATCCACTATACTATAGATAGCTTTACTTGTTATCCATCCTTTATGATACTCTTATATAATGACTATCTTGTGTATATTCTTTTGACTCATGGATGTGTGAGTAGTGGCTTTGTACCCACTTTTATATTTGGATATGTACTTGATGTTGTATTGTGCTGAGACTATTTGCTTATTATCTGATGATGTTCTGTGATGATGTTCATTTTGCTATTATGCTTTGTTCTGATAGATCTTTTAGCCATTGTAGTTTTGCTTTAAGTATTTATTGAATATGTCGAACCACATGAGATGAAAAAAAAATAGATTCCATTTTTTGACGTGTTCAGTAGATAGTTAAAGTAAGATTACACATGGTCGCTTCCATTATACTCCATTGTCCGCATTAGCAGACAGTATTATCCATATAATACTCTTTGTTAATGAGGCTCTTAGAGTGGGGTGTTACAAGTATATACATATTTATTAGAATTATAGATCCGAGAAGAGATTTGAATTAAATGTAGGTTTGGATTTAGGTTTACAATTTACCTTTGGCTTTGGTGATTCGATTCGACCCTATTTTTCTTCTCTATTATTTTCTGTTATTCACCACTTATATATATCGTTTATAGTTTACAAACTTTCTAGATTTTGTGGAGAAAAGAAAATGACAAAGCTTCGCCGTTGCTTCAAAAAATACGAGAAGAAAAGTGAGGGGTTATGCCTGTATTTATAGGGGTTCAAATCGATCCCAACCGTTAGAGTATGTTATATTAAATCTGAGCCATTCGGCGTATACACGCCACCAGCTTACACTGGTCGGTTGTTCCCCGTTAGGAGTCGATCGGTTGCCTTTAAATGTTAACGGTTGATTTTCTATTGTTTTGTTTACTAATTAAACTGATTTAATTTGATTTGATTAACGTTAACATTGCTTAAACATTAAGTATTGGTGAAACATTAATTAACGTTAATTACTAAGATTTATTTCCTTAACACATATATAATTATTTTCGATATGAAATTTTCAAACATTAATAACTTTTTCGTTTGAATTCTAATTGCAAAACTTTATATATAAAAATTGATCAAAAGATCGTCACGAATACAATGGTGAATGTTTCCTAGTCAAATTCTGATGTTTGTAAAAATTCTATTTTTAAGTTTTAATGATTATTTAATATATATTTTTATATTAATTATCGTTCTATTAAGGGATGTTACCGCATATTGCTTCTTCATTTTGAATTGCCGTGAGTACTACTACATTTTTTTTACTCTTTTTATAATTCCTTCACTGCCCACAATTCCTAATCTATTCATTGGGATCCCCTCCTATATTTTTGGATTATTACTCCCCTTCCTATGGTGATGTAGTGAAAAATTGGCGATTGATAGCAATTCAACACCACGGTGCGCTGCAGAAGCGATTTCAAATCAAGACCTAGTATTGTCTATTTGAATACCAATACAACTTAAAATATCAATTAGGAGAACACAATCAACAATATAAAAAAAACAAGAGACACAGAAGATTTAACGTGGTTCAGATATGAAGATCCTACGTCCACGGAGACCCAATAACCCTTTTATTATTATCACCAGAGATTACAAGCCAATACGATGATTAGAGAGATACAATAGGTGGAGACTCTCTCTAATCAATTACACAATTGAAGAGATTAATAATAGAGCACTCAAAATAGAAAACCCCCAATTTGATTTCGTTAGGGTTTCTATTAATTACAATTATTGGAAATCTGATTTAAACTTAATCTCATAATTTGGAAGATGATTAGGAGACAATATATAGGTGACCTAAATGATCTAGATCATCCATCCACGTTAAAAGAATCTGCACCATCAGTTCAGAGAACCATGCTCCGGAATTTACAAAATTGCCCTTCAGAATTCGGAACTGGAATAGTGACATTCGTCGCCTCAGACGTCTGACCGGGGGGGTCAGACGTCTGCAGAATGTTTCGGGAAACATTCTGCAGCAGGGTCAGACGTCTGACCTGGGTAGGTCAGACGTCTGTAGGATGTTTCGGGAAGCATCTTGGGACAGGGTCAGACGTCTGACCTGGGTAGGTCAGACGTCTGCAGGATGTTTCAGCATGCAGTAACTTCACCTCTTCTGACAATCTTCTTCCTCCAACCAACTCCGATGTCTTCCAATGCATAGCTTTACCAAATCTTCACATCAAACACATATATGAATCGCATAAATTCAACACTCCACCTCGATTCAATATATGTATGGCTCATCAACAATGTATCATAGGGGTTATTGGATCTCGCGCCCAAAGGCGCCTAAGCAGCTGGAATCAAATGGATCAAGTTTGAGCAATGCTCAAACTTATCCTTGGGAAGTGGCTTCGTCATCATATCTGAGGGGTTATCTGAAGTATTTACTTTCAACAACTTGATCTTACTCCGTTCTTCCTCCAGCATAAGGAAGAGACCTCTAACATCAATGTGCTTCGTTCGTGAACTATAAGCCTGATTATGAACAAGATGAATTGCACTCTGACTGTCTGAAAATAGCTCCACGGTCTTTTACACCATAAAAAGATCATCCAACAACTGAAGTAAATACAAACCCTCCTTAGTTGCTTCAACAATCGATATCAATTCTGCTTCGGTAGTTGACAAAGCTACAATAGATTGCAGCTTTGATCTCCATGAAATCGAGCCTATGCCAAGTGTAAAAACATAGCCCGACACTGACTTCTGTGCATCTCTATCCCCAGCATAATCTGAATCACAGTATCCTCTAAGTGAGATGTCGCCATCCACTCCACCATATAACAAGCCAACAGATGAAGTGCCTCTAAGATACCTAAGTATCCACTTTACTGCTTGCCAATGTTCCTTGCCTGGGTTAGACATATATCGACTTACAACACCCACTGCGTGGGCCAAATCTAGTCTAGTGCACACCATGACATACATAAGACTTCCAATAGCACTGGAATAAGGTATATCAGCCATATACCTTTTATCTTCTTCTGATGTGGGAGATTGGTCTTTTGACAATTTAAAATGAGAGCCTAATGGAGTACCAACCGGTTTGGCTTTCTCCATTCCAAATCGAGTGAGGACCTTATCGATGTATTGCGCCTGAGTGAGTCTTAACTCTCTCCGCTTTCTATCTCTACAAATCTCCATACCCAAAATTCTTTGTGCTTTTCCCAAATCCTTCATATCAAACTCCTTGCTAAGTTCAGCTTTCAACTCCAAAATTCTTACCATACTCCGAGATGCAATTAACATATCATCAACATATAACAACAGATATATTAAATCATTATCACATCCCTTGAAATAAACACACTGGTCTTTAAAGCTTCTAGAATATCCTTGTGAAAGCATAAACTTATCAAATCTCTTATACCATAGTCTAGGTGACTGTTTTAGTCCATATAGAGATTTGTTAAGTTTACAAACATAGTCAGGCCTGCTACTATCAATGAACCCCTCCGTCTGCCGTAAATAAATTTCTTCATCCAGATCACCATGCAAGAATGCGGTTTTGACATCTAGTTGCTCCAACTCCATATCATAATGAGCCACTAATGCCAATAGAATGCGAATGGAGGTATGCCTAACAACTGGAGCAAAAATGTCATGATACTCAACTCCCTTCTTCTGAACATACCCCTTTGCTACCAACCTTGCTTTATATCTGAAATTTCCATTGCCACCGTCTTTCACTCTATAGATCCACTTACAACCAATAGCTCTCTTGTTGGTGGGAAGGGACACCAAATCCCAAGTATGATTTTTCTGCAAAGATTCAATCTCCTCTTCCATAACAACTAACCAACTGGAAGTGTCAACTGAAGCAATAGCGTCTCTATAATCTCTGGGTTCGTCATGGACAACATTCAAAGCATATGTTGTCATGTCATCGAAGTCTATGTCTTCGATGCTCAATCCAACAAAATCATTAAGCCAATTAGGCTTCTTCTTCTGTCTAACAGGTTTGATCTCTGAACTAGCTCCACCTTGAGTCTGATCCTCTGTACTAATCTCTATACTTTCCTCATCAACCACGGTGTCATCGGAAACACCTTCAGAACTTCTATGAAAAGGAACAGTAGATGACTTACTTTGTGTTTGGTATTCTTCATTTGTCCTCTCAGGGGCAGACGTCTGATCTGGATAGGTCAGACGTCTGCAGGATATTTCGGGAAGCATCTTGGGACAGGGTCAGACGTCTGACCTGGGTAGGTCAGACGTCTGCAGGATGTTTCAGCATGCAGTAACTTCACCTCTTCTGACAATCTTCTTCCTCCAACCAACTCCGATGTCTTCCAATGCATAGCTCTACCAAATCTTCACATCAAACACATATATGAATCGCATAAATTCAACAGGTGATACTTTTATCCCTAAATTTAGACCTCATAGAATAGTCGAGATCTTAAGGTAATTTTTTGAACCCTAATTTGTTATGACATAAAGACTATAAAATGAAATTAGATGAGCTGTTGGTACTGAATACAACAATTTGTTTATGGTGATTATGATATTTGTTATGGTAATGATATTTGTATAATTGATAAAAAAATTGGATTCGTTCAGAACTGATTTAGTTATGCACCTCTGTTAGTTTGCACCATTTAGATAATATAAAGAATAAAAAATTAGGGGAAGTTCGTTTGCAGTTGGTGTTTTAACGGAATGGTCAGATCAACTATTAATCTGTGTGTCCACCTTGTACATTTTCTGATAGATGCATATGATATCAATATACAGGAGTTTTATTTCAGAGTTGCTTGAAATTGCTTAAAATGAAACTAATTTTTTTGATAGTCATAATCAATATTTTTGGATGGGGTCCGTACACTGTTTCATTGTTCTTTTTTATCCAACATTTGGTTCTGTTCATGCTACAAAATGGTTAGTCTCCATTTCTTAAATCTTGAAATTGAATGAAATTTTGATTTTTGAATTCTATAAGAAATTGCTTTACAAAAACAATTATGTTAAATAGCACCTTGTTATGGAGACATGTATAAAGATAGTTCGTATCTCATGGGGTACATCATGACATGGCAGCATAGTTTCAGGCACTCATCGCATTTTAGTTTGTAAGTCTGGGGTATCTATACATTGGTAGAGATGCAGTTTCTCTATTTAGGTGTATTAAAGGCGTAGAAAGAAAACATTTTCTTTAGTCTTAATGTAATATATGCCTCTATACATATCACTCATTAGTAGAACAACACAATTCTATGACCCAGTTGTTTTCCCAGAGAATTTAAACTGACAAGAAAAAAGAAGACTTGTTTCCTGAATTAGCAGCAAATCTTTTGTTATTCATAATAGAAACTCTGTAAGTTCAACCACTTACAAAATTAGATAAATTTCCATTTGTTTCATTTTGCATCGATATGTATTTGTTTGGTGCTTTCTTTATCAAGCCTGTAAATCTGTTTTACCATTTTAATATCTAAATTTGGGACAAAGTCAGCTTGAAATTTTGCATAACTTGGATTTCAGAAATACATTAGTCGGTTCAATTTTCTCCATTTATATTCGTACTTCAACTCTTCAAGAAGATTACGAAGTATACAATATAATTCTTCTTGAAGAATTGAAGTATGCATTGCATGCTTGTAGGTGTGCTAGTAATCTTCAAGTGCAAGCACCTTGTATAGGTAAACAAAGGTGTCTATGCTGTTCGTATTCATGGTAACTTTGTTGAAAAGTGCTAAATTTTATTTTTAACATTATTATATACATATATAGATTATATAGGTATAAAATATTGGTTGTGCACTAATATTGTGCTATGCAGGTATGATGGCTGCTCTAACAAATGAGAGTGCCACAAGCAAATCAGAGTACTTCACGCACTGCACTTCACTTCAAAAATGATGCTCATCACACACTTGTTGGTAAAAGAACTAGAGAAACTAGCAGATCCACTGCTAGCCAACACTTATGTTACCTTGCTTAAAGGTCGTAATTCATGATATGGTCAAATGCTTGCCAAGGGTGAATTGAGTATCGATATGGATGTCAGTATCAAACAAAAAGGAACTATTCAGGTACAGCACCTCTAATCAGTTATTTCTTTTCAATAGATATATCATTAGGTATCTTGATCTTGACTTTTGTTAAAATAAGAAATGGTTTCATGTGCCTATACATGTATACAAACATTATATTATGTATTTTCTTTTTAATTTATTTATAATAGTGGCTTGTAGGAACATCGTATCTTTATTTTGTAGGACCATCATATCTTTATTTTATTGTAGGGTGTATCTGCAGTTGGAGCATTTTATGAGCTACTTAGCCAATCCAGCATAAATGTATTTGATCCAGAAGAGAACAAGTTGGTTGCACCATGAGTTGTGCCCCATTCTCAAAACACTTTATGGAGTGTTGATAACAAGGAGTATATTTGATGGCTATGTACATTTTCATCATGTATGGAATCACACTTCCTTTTAGAGTTACAACTATTAATGCATTTATGTTTTCTGTGGTTTCTGCCACTAGAAGAAAAGGCGTTATTCAAAGCATTGAGAAAATCGATAAATAGCATTTTAAATTTGATTGCTATTAATTCTTATATACACAAAATAAAGTGAAAATAAAACCGCTATGCACGGAACTCTATCCAAATTCTAAAGGCTGGATAAAAGTTCAATTTAGCGGTCGTACTTTTACTAATTATTTTATCCCATCTGCCAGAGAGAAAACTATCAAACCTCTAAAAATCATTGTTCAACTTTGAATCATAATCTTTTTATTTTTGTTTATTATTTAGATCAATTTACTTCCCATAGATTGATTATTAACCCAAAATTATTTGCCTTTGATATATTATTCTCTTTTAATCTCTCCTCTATACCTCGTAGAAGTTGGAGAGCTATCTAACCTAGGGAATTGCGCAATAATGTTAGAGCCCAACACTGGTTTTCCAGCTTGAGATATACCTTGCTAAAGAAGGAGATCCGATGTTCATTAGCTTTGATCCATTATCATCTAGATTCGTTCAAGAGCTCTGTCAAGTGTTAACGAAGGAAATAATCATGCTTGGTTAGTGATTTTCATAATTTTCTGTTTGATTATATCATGTTTACAAACAAACCTTATGTTTCACATCCAATGTTATTTTTCTATGGGTAAAATGAATTGATACTTGCACTTATACTCTCGCACATGTATGCATATTTATGGTGTATTGTTTTATTAATGAAGTACACGATTTGTTTGGTTGAGTTTATGTATGTATGTAAGCTTACGTGGGAGCTTGTATATCTCTTTTATGTGTTTAGAACATTAGATTATTGTTTGTATATATGTATTGATGTGTTAATTCAAGAGTATTGAGAGTGCTTGGGAGTGCATTTAGATTGATATAACTATTAACCGTACACGGATCGAAAAAAAATATTGTAGTTGCATAGACCATATCCAAATATATAAGAATTTTAATAAAATAACGAAAAAACATTGCTAAACAACAGTGTTACATCATTGACAACAATGTGCAAGGATAAAAATGCATAGATATATTTGCTTCTGACAATCATAATTAAAATTAACAGAAATAATTGCGGAGAATATATTAACGTTCACAAATATTCAAATGATAAAGAAATCTTTCCTCTAATGCATAGATACATTCACTATGACATATAATGCTAATGTTGCTTCTTTCGCAATTATATAGTTGCTGCAATGTACATAGATGTATTTGATGTAGTCAGTGCGAACTGCAGACATAAATACACAATGCAATTTGATTCAATAAAATAATAATATGGAAAGCTTTTAGCATGTACAACAATATAATAGTACAACCAAAAGCTTTCAAGACTTGAACTGTATTTTTTAACGATAGTATTTGATTCAATAAAACACAAATTGATGATGTAATATGAAAATAATACGGTTTCCATTACATATTACTACTGTTCATTGAATAGGATTCTATGTCCATGCTGGGTACAAAATATGACATATAATTGGCCGCATTAACCTTTATTTTTAAAAGTTTAAAACATAAACAGAAAAGACCAATTGTAATAAGTCTGATTTATTGTTTAGCCTTAGAAAAAACCGCTAGTAGTTCACATATAAAATTGGGCTTGAGTGGAAGTAGTAGCTGTTATTGTTAACAATTTTTCAAGTTGAAGATTAATTGGATAGCAAGTGTGAAATGAGAGATTGATTTTTAAAGGAGGAAGTTGTACTTTATTACAAACTTTTGCTTACAATTTTTTTGCTTGCTTACAATTGAGATACACCACTCTTATATATAGTAATTCACATCTCAAATGAACGGTGGAGATGTGTTTGATCCTACGGTATACAACTATTATCTAGAGTTTTCTATAACTTTCATACAAAATATCTTTAGATAAGAAAACTCTAGATTCTAGTTATTTTATTACAATTTGAGAATGGAAAATTCTAGAACCTCTTCTACCATGACAACATATATCTAGATAATTCTATCTATGTTTGTTTCTGACTTTCTCTAGAATTCTCTTTTAGCTTTACTTCTTTATTTGTGGCCCAAATTAAGTCTAATAATCTAGTCCAAAGTCAAGTTTAATTTTCAGCAGTTATCATGCTCATAACTGATGCATTACAGTGATCAAACATTTTCAGCACAGAAGGTTTTTATACCTGCAGCGAAAAGGAGAATTGGGTTAAGATTGTTATATGTGATGTTTTATCACCTCAATTTATGTCATCCTTCGTGTTCACAGTGTTCATTTATTTGATACTCAATTAGACCATGACATCATAATAACAAAAAGTAAATGTATTATTGCTTATCCTTGGTTGAATTTCAATCCACGTAGTATAGATGATATCCCTACTCACATGCACTGAAGTTGAAACTTTCAAGATGCCATTTATAATGGTCACATGAATTTCACTAAAGTAGAAACTTCAAGGTGTTGTTATTTTTAATGGTCACATGAATATGAATAGGATTGAGTTTGGAACAACCAAAATAAATCTATTTAGTTTGTGAAATTAACTTCTGTCGTGCTTAGCCTTCTTTATTTTACTATCCTAATTATACAACATGCTTTTTGCTACGCTTTTCTCTGCTTGAAATATAGCAATAGTATATTGAACTGATTTATAATCGAATTCGTTGCTTTTATTGAGATAGTTCGTACTCTGTCTGAATAAAAAAAATTCATATGAATCCATGATCGAATCATTATGCACTCAAATCCAAAGGATATGTTAAAAAATACTCATTGAAATTTAACTAAGTTTTACGTGAGCTTTGAAGGTAGAATAAAGTCAATCAAGTCAGCTCAAACTATTCTTTTTTTAGAAAGTTAACATTGTTTTGAACAGAGCAGCATTTATTTATCTTTCTATATAACACAGGCAATCTGTACCTGTACAAATACGTTATATTTTTTTCCTAATAATAGAGATGCTATAACTATGCAGATATGAACAATTCTCAAGAACAGTAGAAATTTTTTTTGTATTGTCATACCCAAACTACAACGACCAACATTTTATGAAGGAAAAAGAAACTCTAATTCTCACTTCATGATAACCCTATTAACACAACAACTTTTCCACATGATTGAGCAAAATATATTCACATGCGAGAACTCCATCTCCTCACAACTTGATTAAATACCAAGATCTGCAATTTCAAGTTTTTAATACTTGCATAACTCAATTACACTTGAACGGACAGGAAAAGTTGGATCCTTCTATCTACTATATTCAAATATTTGATATTGTGTCACTACAAGAAAAGTTTATTACCTTAGCATAAAGGTACAACATTTTTTATTGGATTGCCATCAGAAACGATAATTTGACGGTAAATTTCTTTTACCCTACGTTGTGTACGCTGTAAAAAACGAAAGGCGCTAAATTTATTTCCTTCCCTCCATTTTTACAAATTCCGATTAAATAAAAACTTCTCCCCCGACAATTCCGATTAAACGAAGTTATGCAAGTATTAAAAACGAAAGGCACTAAATTTATTTCTTCTTCCAATGGTGCCTCATTCACAACCACATAAACACCAAGGATAGACTTATTCGTTTAAACATCCCCACAGATCCACTCTGCGTACTATGCTCCTCTCACGTCGAAACCATCACACACCTTTTCATAGACTGCGATTTCTCTTTCGCAATTTGGGCCCCTGCCAGCGCGCATCTCCTTGGTTACATTTCAGAGATCGCTTCATTTTTTGATTACTGGCAGCAAGATCACGGAAATCACAAACTCGACATCTTTATCACCATCTATTGTTGGTGCATTTGGAAGAAAAGAAATGCCCACGTCTTCAACAAACCAAGATCTACTTTTGCGGGCATTTGTAGTCGAATCTCACATCTTTTCAATTACTGGACAGGTACCAACTCTGCTCCGTTTAGATATTTCGACTGAGGACCGCCCCTGCTAACTCTGCGGAATCCATGGCCAGCACCAGCGCCAACCCTCGGTAGCAACTCCAGATCGATACAGATTAGTCTCATTTTGTCAGTTGAAACATCGAATCTGGTGTTAGCGTTTTATTCTGTAATCCGTTCTCTTATGTACATTATTATGCTGTCTAGTTAAGCCTATTTTTTGGGCCATCGGTTGGGCTTGTCAACCAGACCTTATTACCTATTATCCTACTAATATTAATCGGCTGTGTAGTATATCACTACACATCCGTCTTTCTCAAAAATTCTTGGATCCAAATTTAATTACAAAATATTCCTCATTCGAAAAAAAGTTTCGTCGCCAGTAGCCCTAGTTCCGACTGTAGTCGATTGGCCCCGTAGCAGGCTCATCCCCGTTTGCAATCGTCCCTATCCCCGTTGTAGTCGTCTCAATTGTAGGCTCGTCTCCTGTGCCCTCATCCCCATCCCCGTTGCAGGCTCGTCACTGGAAGTGAATGTTAGCCCTAGTTCCCACTGTTGTCCATTATCTCGTTACTGGACGCGAATCGATAGCCATCATCACCAACAGTTCTTTGTCCTCGAAATTTCAGAGTAAGTTGCAGCCGTGCTTTTGCCTTTATTTTCTATTTTCAAAGTAAGTGATGAGTGGAGTCTTAACTTCAAGTAATTGGTTATTGTTGGAAATCATAATGGGACTCAAAACTTAATTTATGTAGTCAAGTTAAAACTCAACCTTAACCAATAAGTAGAATTGTATTTGTTGATATTTAGATAATATTGCCAACTACAAATAAAATGACCTAACATAAAAACCTGTAATCCAGAGAATTCCAAAACTCTAGCAGTAAGCTATCCAAGAATATTCAGTTGAGCAATATCTTTACCGTGTATTCGATACTTTTGTGTTATTTCTGGCAAAAAAATTCAAGTTGCAAAGTTCTATGAATATGTTCTAGCAATGGAAGATGTCCTAGAAGTTTTCAGGTCTTGATGGCTCTCTTTTTGTATCCTTTTGTAGATCTTAAACCTGTCCATGTCTTTATGTAATATGGAAAACAGTCTACTATTAGGTGACTGATTAATGACACTGAGAATTAATAATGACTCATGTGTTATGTAGAGTAAAAGTGAGAAAAATTAATCAAATGAATATGCATATTGTTGTGACTCTTTGCTACATATCCTTATAAAGTCAAGGGTGTATTGAAAAAAATCAAAAGCTATATAGGAGTAAATGAAAAACAATACGGCCTTTAAGTTTTTGCAGAAAAGGGTATATGTTTTTTAGTGTTATACCCAATAAGTAGATATCAATAAGGCTTTTAGCACGAAAGCGTTTAATGCTTTTATGTTGCAATCATATTCATGTTTTGTAAAATAAAACGAATTAACATCTTTGGCATTTATAAATGATGAATAGTTATCAAGTGTAAGCACTTTTAAGGAATGGAAAAGGCACCCTTTAGTAAATCATATTATCTAGACTAATCTATTTACAATTTTTCTTCAAAATATAGTACATTACATTGTCATTTATTGACATCAGATAATAGTATTCATATCCTGCTATATAAATCATCTTTCGTAAGTTCAAAAGCAACTATGATGCCAAATCAAACTTTCTGGATTTTCGTAAACATGGAATATTTTGACATGATAGCTCAAAATCTACCACCGTGAATGTCAATGGTATCCTTTTGCGTTATAGGAAATCACACATCTAAATATATGAAGACAGTGTATACACTTTCTGGTTCACTTTGCCTCCTCTAGTCAAGAAATTGTTTTAACAATATAATTGTGTTTTTGACTACTTTCTTTTCTCGTTCTAAGAAACTAAATATCACAATTCTGTTTTAACAATATAATTGCATTTAGATTGTTTACTAAAATGTGCAAAAAATGGGAGGGGTTTTCGTTGATGCTTTATTTTTTCAACTTCCTTGGTAACTCAATGAGCAATGTGTAAATTTATGTTTAAATATGTAGTTCTATAAGTTCTGTTTTTTATTCCGGTAGGCAGCCAAATACACCTTTCATATATCAAAATTCTACAAAAGACATGCGGTTGTAAATATATTATTTGATGTCGGAGAAGATGATATGTATGCATTTTGAGAACTGAGTCACTGTTAATGTTTGATTTTATTTAGCTTCATAATATTGTCCCTTTCATATCAGAGTTTCTTTTGGTTCATATTGTCAATGCTAGTTTTTTCCTAGAATTTTCAATTAATATTGTTAATCCTTACATGTTAATAATGTTTATGATGCTAGGTTGTGTGTATATTTGTTTGTTTGGTATAATTTTACTCAATGTTAGCATATACATGGATTAGTTGGCCAAGCTCACATTAATATCTGCAGAATTACTTAAAATGCATCTGATTTAACTTTGAAGTTATATGTTTAGTTTATTTAGGCACCTTTGGATGAAAAGCACACTTAAGTTCTCTAAGTATGAGCATGGATCTTAGTCTTACTTTCAACAATCACATTCTCAAGACTCCTCCAAGGGGTGAAAAACAATTCTTCCTTTTTAGGTCATGATAACATATGGCATATTAACTAAATTTGATCAATGTGGTCTAGAAATAATGCTTATTACAATTTTGTTTTCCTATAGTTTAAAAATTGTAACTCTTTGATCTCTCTACTCTGTAAGTTTTTGTGTTTGTTTTGTTGCATTTTTTCAAATGAACATTTTGATTTTTGCAGTTTTGTTCAATATCCAATCTTGATGAGTAGTGAGTTTTAAATGCATGTATTTTGTAACAACCCGTATATTTGGACCATTTAAATTGACAATAATCCACACATGTCAACTAAAATAGTACAAAACACGAATCATTAATGGAGTATATGTATATAAATGAGAATCATTACAAAATCACAGACAGATACAATAACAGAATAACGCAGCGGAATTACAACAATGTCACAATAGTAGTTCATGAAGCTACTAAGTAAATACAACAATGTCTCAAGCAAATAGTGAAATAGAAATGCATAGGTGTCCGATACAATATCAAAATAGAATGGAGCAATACTGATAAAGATAAAGATAAATGATAATCTTCAAGTCTTCAGCTTCCAAGCACCACAACAACAGAAATCCTCAGGCTGACCCGAGCATAAGCATAAACAAACACTCGAGTCAGGACATATATTCTTATACAAGATAATATGGTTCAAATTTGAAATAACAATAACTCAAAGATTAATGGAATAACATCTTTTAGTATCCGTTAAACTATCTACTATGTAATAGTGTACGCTAAGTAGATAATGCCTATCAGTAAGATAAAGTATCAAAATAGCGTTAAGGCGTTACCATTATCCCCCTTAACACATTTTATATAAGCATCATAGTCTATACGGCACTGTAAACTCCACCATAAACTAGTGGGCTATTAGGCAGTACTCCATAGGTATAACACAAAAACAAATCGTAGTGGTCGCGCATAGGGATACATGTATGACAAGGCACATGAGGCAATACCCAAGGTAGTGAAACTACCGTTTGCCTGATCCGGACTGGTGAGAACGCATCGCCGCAACGATCGCAACACCGCGAAGCAACACTCCCAATTCAAGGGTGAGCACCAATCAAAAACAAGTAATGAGTAGTTTACGAAGAAGTGTGTCCGCTAGAGGTAGCTAACCTCACTGGCCCGGAACGGCTCCTGTTTAAGTCATTTCCAATTTGACACAGGTGTCAAGGTCATCAATTTTCATTCTCTTTCTTCAATCATTAACGTTCATCGTTCCAACCACTTCATTCTGGATCACACTCCGCGTATAGTTATTAAAGTGGTATTCGGTTTAGACAGTGAGTATGTCCCTAACCGATCCTGGTCTCTTTAATAACTTCGTAATTATGACACCGATTGGTCATTTAATAAATTTCAAAACCAAATCAATCTCAATTCCACTTAGAATTTGAAAGTCAACAAATCATTTGTCTTCTATATCAATTTCTATATTTTACGTTTCAAAACTTCCAAAATTCCAATTCCAAAGCTCTATAATTCAACCTCAAATTTTATTTAAAAACAATCCAAATATTGATTTAAATTCATATATAGGTTTCATTCAATAATCATTTAAATTGAGTTAATTTAACATAATATTGATTTAAGTTCATAAATGGATTTCATTCAATAATTATTTTAAATTAAGTCAATTTATCATTTCAAAATAATTTCAATTAAATTTCCAATTCATTAAATCATTCACTTAAGTTTACCTACATTATATCCAACTTATAATAAAATTTAATTCGTCAGATTAAATTTCTTAAATTACAAGTTTTATATTAACTTCAATAAATAAATCACCTTTTTCTTATTAAAGAAATTCAATTTCACTTATTTACTTATCAAATTAAATAATCACACGTTAAACTTATTGGGTAAACAAGTTCACATTTTTGTTTAATTATTAAATAAATTTCAAATCTTAATTCAATAATTTACTTAAATTTAAACAACATTCTTTCATCAAACACTTTGTTAATATTTATTTCAAATTATTAAATATTAACATTTTTAAAATCCAAATTCCAAATCTCATTTAAAACCTTTATTATTTATTCAAATAAAATCTTATATATTTATTTAAATCGAATTATTTGACCAATCGGGTTTTATTTAATTCTCTATCCTAAGTCAATTGTTTTATTTGGGTATTTATCATTTCAACCCGATTCCATTTCAATTCAAAAATCAAAACATAGTAAATGGAACTTGCACTGTGATAACTGGGATGGTGTCAAAGTAAATAAACAAGAAATAACAACAATCAATAACAATCCAATAATTAATTTAAATAATCCCGAAATAATCGTATTAACTTACATTATAATTTATGTAAATTAATATAATTATTTCTAGAATCTACACTATCATTTCATGTAGATTAAAGATTATTACACTATTATTTTATGCGGTTCTACACTTGATATCTACTACATTCAATTTCATACTTTATTCAATTTACATGACATGAATGTTCGCCTAAAATGTTTAAGGTGTCGCTAACTACATTTCTACGTGTCAACTAATTATACATTTCAAAGGTCATATTATACAGATTTTTTATTTATTTAATCAAATTCAAACACATATATCAATTTCAAAGTGTCAACTACCATACGTCAAATACAAGTGTATATTACTTATCACTTCATGCGTTAACAAATTTTAACGTCCAATATCAATATCAACAATCAACATATTATCAACCAAACTTGATTATCATCGTATAAGAATATAAGTCGTGAAATTTATTCACCTTTCGTGGTTAGAGAAATTGAACGACGAAGCACGAAGATGCACGAATAGACTTGATTCAACGTAGCAAAAACACGGACAATTTGATAAAACAAACACGAAGAAAGAAGGAAAACTGAGAATTTTGGTGCTGCTGCAAAGTGGAAACTTCAACTCGTTGCTGTAGCTACAGATAGCAAATGAATGGCTACGCTTTGTTTTTTTAAATTTTTATAATTAGCTGCAGTAAATGTTGTTTTGAATTACGAAACGCCACTCCAATTTTCCAAGTCAACAACCATCTGCCAACCACCCACATTAATTTCTCTTCAGCTCAAAATCTATTTTCAAAATTTGAATGAATATGGACTGCTAATTTGGGATGCATTAACCGGTCTGTTTGGAACGGTTAAATTGGCACGACGACCTACGTCGAACTCCGATTTGTACAAATGAATATACCATTTTGATCAGCGCGACGAGGCGCTTCCAACGGTACATAGATATTGGCGATACGATAGTTTTAACAAGATTCAAAATTTATGCCGAATAAATTGTTCGTTGGACAAAACAATATAAATGAAGCAAGAGACGACGGAATTACACGAAACGAAATGTGACGTCTTGATCAGATAAATTTTCACAACATTACTGTATAAAAATATTCAGATTCGAAAGATAAAATTTACGCACTTTAAAATGAACTTATATACAATAAAACGCGAACGAAATTTACTGCAATATTTTACGACGAAACTTTTCCTATATCCAAAACTAACTAGACGCATCTCATAAACGAAGTTTGGACGTTAATTGAGAACATATATAAATTTCAAATAATGGATTTAAAATTTTAAATTGGGTCGAAAATTTAGGGTCGTTACAATCTCCCCCACTCAAAACTTTTCGTCCTCGAAAAGGAACGAGACGGAAGAAGTAGGAAGGAACAAACAGAAAAAATCAAGATAGACTTGAGAAAACGAATTATACCTGAAATTAGTAATTCGGGGTTTGAATCCCGAATACTATCCTCAGTTTCCCATGTGCAATCTCGGTCATCTGCACTCCACTGGACTTTGACCAGATTGACCGACTTCCTTCTAAGTTGCTTTTTCTCACGATCGACTATCTGAAGTGGCTTCCGCTCAATAGTCAAGTCAGGCTCGATAACTATCTCTTCCAACTGAGTAGTGGGAATGGTCATAGATGGATCGCGCACAACTTTGCGAAGATGTGAGACGTGGAACACATTGTGCACTCCGGCAAACTTTTCTGGCAATGCAATTCTATAAGCCAAAGTTCCAACTCTTTCCGTAATCTCAAACGGGCCAACAAATCTAGGAGCAAGCTTCCCTTTCCTTCCAAATCGAATAACATTCTTCAAAGGCGACACTTTGAGAAATACTTCGTCTACCACACTGAATTCGAGATCTCTCCTCCTTCTGTCAGCGTAGCACTTCTGTCTGTCTTGTGCCGTCTTTATCTTTCTCCTGATTTCTTCAACTTTCTCGGAAGCTTTCATAATCATTTCCGGACCAAGCACCAATCGATCTCCAGACTCAATCCAACAAGCTGGTGATTTGCACGGCCATCCATATAAAGCTTCGAACGGTGCCATACCAATGCTTGCCTGATTTAATTTAAGATAATTAATTCCAATTCAAAATACTTATTCAAAATTGAAATTTGATTTCTTTACTTGATAACTATTATTATAGGTTAATTCAACCAAATGGAGATGGTCTTCCCAGGATCCACCAAAGTCTATAATACAAGCTCGGAGAAGGTCTTCCAGAATCTGATTCACCCTCTCAGTTTAGCCATCTGTCTGAGGATGATAAGTTGTGCTCAGATTCAGTTTAGTGCCCAAAGTATCCTGGAATGCCTTCCAGAATTTACTAGTGAAAATAGGATCTCTATCGCATACGATACTGGATGGTACACCATGAAGTTTAACAACTTCCCTCATATATATCTCGGCCAGACTGGAAGCAGTACGAGTGGTCTTGACTGTAATAAAATGAGCGGATTTCGTCAATCTATTGACAATCATCCAAATGCTCTCGTTACCCTTTCCAATCCTTGGTAGCCCATCAATAAAGTCCATAGAAATCTGCTCCCACTTCCAACTTGGAATCTCTAGAGGTTGAAGCAATCCTGCCGTCTTCCTGTGATCAGCCTTAACTTGTTGACAAGCTGTGCATCTACTAACATAGGTAGAAATATCACGCTTCATCCCACTCCACCAATATAACTTCTTCATATTTTGATACATCTTTGTGACTCCTGGATGAAATGAAAGCGAGGATTGATGGTTTTCTCTCAGCACTTCCTGTCTTAAACCATCGACATTCGGAACACAAATACGGTTGTCGATCCTCAAGACTCCATTACTATCAATTTGTGCACCCATTTTACTATTAACATTTCTGACTCTACCGAGAACTATTTCTTTGATACGATAGAGCAAAGTGTCCTCGTATTGCTTGGCTATGATGCGATCCATAAGGGCTGGGGAGATGACGAGTTGAAATAACATTCCTTCCACTAGATTATAGCATACCATTGCTTGGTTTCTTCTCAAAGCATCGGCTATGGCGTTTGCTTTTCCTGGGGTGTAGTTAATATCAAGATCATATGCAGCTAAGAATTCGAGCCATCGGACTTGTCTCTGATTCAAATCCTTTTGTGAGAAAATATATCTCAATGACTTATGTTCAGTGAATAATTCGAATTTGGTCCCCAATAGATAGTGCCTCCATAGCTTTAGAGCAAATACAACCGCAAGAAGCTCTAAATCATGAGTTGCGTAATTTGCTTCATGGGTCTTTAACTGACGACCAGCATAGGCAATGACCTTTCCTTTCTGCATTAAAACTACTCCTAATCCATCACGGTAGGCATCAGTATAGACGGTCAATCCTTCGTTTCCGTCAATAACAGTGAGAACTGGGCAGAGGTCAACTTCCGCTTCATCTCATTGAAAGTTGATTCACACTTTTCACTCCAATTAAATCTGACATTCTTCCTGGTCAGTGCTATGAGCGGTGTGGCAATACGAGCAAAATTTTCTATAAATCTGTGATAATAGCCGGCTAAGCCCAAGAAGCTACGAATATCTGTAGGGGTTTTGGGAGTCTCCCAATCCTACAAATTCAAAGTATTTGAATTTAGATAGAGATAAGATGTTCAGATGGAAACGACTAATAAGGGTAGAACTTACATTGATTACGGCGATCTTTGCTGGATTGACCGAAATCCCATTCTCCGAGACAATATGGCCAAGGAATCGAACTTCATATCTCCAAAAGTGACATTTCGAGAACTTGGCTTTAAGCTGATGACTATGAAGAGTTTCAAGAACAAAAGCCAAATGTGACCTATGTTCTTTCTCGTCTTTAGAGAAGAGGAGAATATTATCGATGAAAACAAGAACAAACTTGTTGAGAACATCACGAAAAACTCTATTCATTAAGTCGACAAAATAAGCTGGAGCATTAGTAAGACCGAATGGCATAGCCAGCCATTCAAAGAAACCATTTTCAGTGTGGAATGCTGTTTTAGGAATACTTTCCTCAGCAATTCTGAGTTGGTGAAAGCCGGTAGCCAGATCAAGTTGAGAGAAAACTTTAGCTCCATGGAGCTGGTCGAATAGATCATTAATGTGGGGCATTGGATATCTGTTCTTGTGTGTGAGCTTGTTTAGCTCTCTATAGTCCACACACATTCTGAGAGAACCATCTGACTTTGTTACGAATACAACTGCAGCTCCCCATTCTGAATGACTTCGCCGTATCAAGCCTTTAGCAAATAAATCTTCAATTTGAGCATTCAATTTTGCCTTCTCTTTAGGAGCCATTCTCCTAGGAGGGAGAACTACTGGTCGAGCACCAAGGATAAGATCAATGCGGAATTCGATTTCCCGCGGAGGTGGTAGAGAATTGACTTCTCCAAACACATCAGAAAAGAGTTGAACAATCGAGGTAGAGCTTAGATCATTCAGATGAGAGTCAAGAGAGAATATAAAACTTCCAGCACAATCCCGAGGCGATTTTCCTTCAATAATTAAAGATTCACTCTTATCTTCAATTAGAGAGACGGTTCGAGCTTTGCAAGAGATAACGGCTTCGAATTTTCATAGTCAATCAACACCTAATAGGATATCGAATGCTTCGAATCCAAGGACATAGAAATCCCAAGAGAAACAGTGCATGCCATACATAAGCGTGACATATTTGCATACCCTTTTGAGGTTAGCGGGTCCTCCAATGGGATTTGATACACATAAGAAAGTAGATGCGAGGATGGGTTCCAATCCGAGTTTATTACACCAATCAATAGATATGAAACTTGTGTTGCTCTGGTGTCAAATAGAACTCTAACAGGTAAAGCATGCAACATAAAAGTACTCTGTAATGTACCTTGGGTATCACTAGGAGCAGGTGGGGTAGGTGGATCATGGGTGGAAGAAGTCATAGCAAATACTCCAGATGTCTTGCCCTTTTGATACAAGGGACAATCCTTCTTGAAATGGCCAGGCTGCAAACAGACATGGCAGAGGTTGTTCCTGGTATCCTGAGGTGGAGGAATGGTGGCACTGACAGATGTTGGACAACTGTTGGCATAGTGACCCTTCTGGTCGCACTTGAAACAGGTGATGGAGGATAAGTCAACGGGCTTCTTCTGATAATAGCCAAGCCCGATAGTCTTCTGCCAGTTCTTCCTTTGCTGCTCGAAATTCAGCTTCCTCTTTCCAGGCTGACTAGAGGATGGCTAAACAACTGGCGCCTTGGTGGCTGATGCACCCTTCGGCTTTCCCTCATATCTAAGTGCATAATCCATCAGCTCGGTGAAAGTGCTATGGACATGGGCTGTGAGGAGATCATAGTACTCTGGACGTGCTCCATGAATGAACTTCTCGTTTTTCAGAAGTGGTGTATCAATCAAGCTAGGTCCGAACTTGGAGAGTTCATTAAACTTCCTTTCATACTCAGATAAAGTCATGTTACCCTATTTGAGATCCATAAATGATCGGTAAAGCTGAGCCTTTCCGCCTGCTGGCATCCACTGAGCCGAAAAAGAATCCCTATTCACAAGCGAGACAAAGATGAGTCAAGATTCAAAGAGAATAAAGGAATTATTTGAATGAAATTTCAGTTAGATTTTACCTAAACTGGGCCCAGGTGATGGTTTCCTCGTCAGTATGGGAGGTTACTAACTCCCACCAATCCTGTGCCGCATCCTGAAGCTGCCAAGCGGCCAATTGACGCTTTTTTGCGTCAGTAATCTCCAGGCCAGTGAAGATCTTTTCCAGGCTCTTCAGCCACTGTTGCGCTCCAATGATGCTCTCAGATCTAGAGAATTTTATGCCGCCAAGCTGGGTGTATTCCTTGCTAAGAGTAGAAAACTTGACTGCGAGAGCTGGGGCACGTGGTTCGGGAGCATATCCTCTACCCCACCTCTAGCGTTCCTTCTGGTACTCATCCTGGAATACCATAAGTGATTTAGAATCAAAGTCAGAAATTTTATAGAACTTAAGGAAATTCTAATCAAACGAATTCAATAAGGAGGATGGAATCAAAGGATATAGATTCTGAAATGATTCTCCTCATTCTAGGGTATGGTTACCCTATCTCTAATGAGCTTAAAACTCCACAGGCTAAGGTTTTCGGGAACCAAAGCTCTGATACCAACTGTAACAACCCGTATATTTGGACCATTTAAATTGACAATAATCCACACATGTCAACTTAAATAGTACAAAACACGAATCATTAATAGAGTATATGTATATAAATGAGAATCATTACAGAATCACAGACAGATACAATAACAGAATAACGCAGCGGAATTACAACAATGTTATAATAGTAGTTCATGAAGCTACTAAGTAATTACAACAATGTCTCAAGCAAATAGTGAAATAGAAATACATAGGTGTCTGATACAATATCAAAATAGAATGGAGCAATACTGATAAAGATAAAGATAAATGATAGTCTTCAAGTCTTCAGCTTCCAAGCAGCACAGCAACAGAAATCCTCTGGCTGACCCGAGCATAAGCATAAACAAACACTCGAGTCAGGACATATATTCTTATACAAGATAATATGGTTCAAATTTGAAATAACAATAACTCAAAGATTAATGGAATAACATCTTTTAGTATCCGTTAAACTATCTACTATGTAATAGTGTACGCTAAGTAGATAATGCCTATCAGTAAGATAAAGTATCAAAATAGCGTTAAGGCGTTACCATTATCCCCCTTAACACATTTTATATAAGCATCATAGTCTATACGGCACTGTAAACTCCACCGTAAACTAGTGGGCTATCAGGGAGTACTCCATAGGTATAACACAAAAACAAATCGTACTGGTCGCGCATAGGGATACAAGTATGACAAGGCACATGAGGCGTTACTGACTGGTGAGAACGCATCGCTGCAACGATCGCAACACCGCGAAACAACACTCCCAATTCAAGTGTGCGCACCAATAAAAAACAAGTAATGAGCAGTTTACGAAGAAGTGTGTCCGCTAGAGGTAGCTAACCTCACTGGCCCGGCACGACTCCTGTTTAAGTCATTTCCAATTTGACACAAGTGTCAAGGTCATCCATTTTCGTTCTCTTTCTTCAATCATTAACGTTCATCGTTCCAACCACTTCATTCTGGATCACACTCCGCGTATATTTATTAAAGTGCTATTCGGTTTAGACAGTGAGTATGTGCCTAACCGATCCTGGTCTCTTTAATAACTTCGTAATTATGACACCGATTGGTCATTTAATAAATTTCAAAACCAAATCAATCTCAATTCCACTTATAATTTGAAAGTCAACAAATCATTTGTCTTCTATATCAATTTCTATATTTTACGTTTCAAAACTTCCAAATTTCCAATTCCAAAGCTCTATAATTCAACCTTAAATTTTATTTAAAAACAATCCAAATATTGATTTAAATTCATATATAGGTTTCATTCAATAATCATTTAAATTGAGTTAATTTAACATAATATTGATTTAAGTTCATAAATGGATTTCATTCAATAATTATTTTAAATTAAGTCAATTTATCATTTCAAAATAATTTCAATTAAATTTCCAATTCATTAAATCATTCACTTAATTTTACCTATATTATATCCAACTTATAATAAAATTTAATTCGTCAGATTAAATTTCTTAAATTACAAGTTTTATATTAACTTCAATAAATAAATCACCTTTTTCTTATTAAAGAAATTCAATTTCACTTATTTACTTATCAAATTAAATAATCACACGTTAAACGTATTGGGTAAACAAGTTCACATTTTTGTTTAATTATTAAATAAATTTCAAAACTTAATTCAATAATTTACTTAAATTTAAACAGCGTTCTTTCATCAAACACTTTGTTAATATTTATTTCAAATTATTAAATATTAACATTTTTAAAATCCAAATTCCAAATCAACCTTTATTATTTATTCAAATAAAATCTTATTTATTTATTTAAATCGAATTATTTGACCAATCGGGTTTTATTTAATTCTCTATCCCAAGTCAATTGTTTTATTTGGATATTTATCATTTCAACCCGATTCCATTTCAATTCAAAAATCAAAACATAGTAAAGGGAACTTGCACTGTGATAACTAGGATGGTGTCAAAGTAAATAAACAAGAAATAACAACAATCAATAACAATCCAATAATTAATTTAAATAATCCCGAAATAATCGTATTAACTTACATTATAATTTATGTAAATTAATATAATTATTTCTAGAATCTACACTATCATTTCATGTAGATTAAAGATTATTACACTATTATTTTATGCGGTTCTACACTTGATATCTACTAAATTCAATTTCATACTTTATTCAATTTACATGACATGAATGTTCGCCTAAAATGTTTAAGGTGTCGCTAACTACATTTCTACGTGTCAACTAATTATACATTTCAAAGGTCATATTATACAGATATAACGACCCAGTGTTTTGGACCATTCGCATCCATTATAAGTGTATAGGTAGACACTCATGCCGGAGTTGAATTGCTCAAAATACTGCGTTGTAAATAAAATTTGGCAAAACCCAGCATATACAGTAAATAAAATAATTACAGATCACAGACATAGAGTAATATAACAATACTGCAGCGGAAACAAAGGATAGTAGTTCATGAAGATACTATATATATATAACAGAGTTAAACAAGATACAACAGAGGTCCCGAATACAATAGATGTCTCAATACAATAATCAAATACCAGATCTGAATACAACACTGGATCAACGGAATAACTGAAAGCAGGATCGATAGATAGCTGGATCTCCAAGCGAAGCTCCAACTCCAAAGGCGAGTCTCCAATGCTGTATCACTCAGTCTGACCCGAGCGTAAAGCAAAACACAAAACACTCGAGTCAGGATTAACATTCTTATATTAATAAATCCAACTCAAGTGAAATATCAACTGAAATACAAGTAACTTAAAGGATGTTTGGGATAACCATCCTCTAGGATCCGTTAAACTATTTACTATGTAGTAATATTCGCTATTATAATAGTGTCTAAATAAGTAAAGTATAATCATATCGGAAAATAGCGTTAAGGGGATGGAGAACCTTAACGCGGTCGGATCTTAAAATCATAATCGTAGTAAAGCTCGATATGGTAGGTGACACGGCACAACTAGGCAATGCTAGGGTAGATATACCAATTACGCACACGGACTGATGGATACGCATAGCAGCCACTACCGTTCCACCTCGAACAACATTCCCAAATCGGAGGATGGCCATCTAGTCAAATCACAAGTAGGAGTATAATATCGAAGAAATGCGTCCGAGAAGAGGTGCTACCTCACTGGTCCGAGATCGCTCCTGTTTTAGCCACCTTATGCCAACTCACGGGAGTTGGGTCCACGTAACATACCTTAAGAACGCCGCCACCATCCTACTTCATTCTGGAATCTCCACCGCGTACACGATTGTCAAAGTGGTTTTCGGTATCGACAGAGAGTATGTCCATATCCGATCCCGGTCTCTTTGCCAACCAATCGTTATTATAACACCGTGGTCATTTCAAAATAGTTTATACTTCAAACCAAAATCATTATCATTTCAAAACCCAATTAATATGATATCATTTCACTTCAAATATATCCATTTTTAAAAATCATATTACTTTCCAAAGTTATAATGCTTTCGAAATCATAGTCTGGAAATCACAGTATTTTGGAAATCATAACACTTCCTTTTTAACAGTTTAGATATAAAAATTTCGTTATAAAATAAATTAATTTCCTCAAATTTCACAATCGATTCAAATTAACTTGAATTCCAACAATTTAATTTAAATCAAATCTCGAATCATTAGTTTCAACTCGATTCAGCTTCTAAATAACCATTTCAGTTTATCGATTTCAAATACATATCTGAACCATAAAATAAGCCATTTCAATTTGAATATATTTCAAAGCTTTAAATATTCAACATTTCCCAGACATTTGAATACAATTTCAATTTACAATTTAAATAAACAAAAGATCTCATTTAGATATTTATACGTTTGAAATATCCATTTAAGTCACCCTTTCAAATTTCAAGTTTGTAAAACACTTCTTTAATTTCAAATTCAATACATTTCAAATCAACTTATTTGAGTATAATTCTTAAATAAACATAATTTCAATCAATTTCAAATCATTATAAATTCTATATTTGAAAATATAGATATTAAATAAATACTTAAACATATTATTTATCAACTTTATTAAATCAACTTTAATAAATCTTTAAAATCAATATTTATCAAAACCATATTTTTCTCTTCAAAACCATAGAAATCATTTTCAAAACGTTTATATATAGACCAACGGTGCCTGTATATAATTTTTTATCCTATGGTCAAGTGATACGGATATTTATCATTTCAATCCGAAATTTAAATCATATTCGGGTGTATATCTTTTCAACCCGAAATCCCAAATTCAATCCAATGAAAATCGCTTGGGTTTATCATTTCAACCCATAACGATTTTCTCCTATTCTACAGATCGTTCGGGTATGTATCATTTCAACCCATAGTGATTCTATACTAACAGGGAACTTGCAGAGTGATAACAGATATGAAAATAAAATAACAACAGTAACGGGCATATATCAACAATATAAATAACAGATAATGGTGTCAGATGTCACAGGTGAACAGATACCGATAATGACATATATAACAATGTAAATAACTAACATCAGCATATTCAATTGATATTTCAATTGAAATCAAATTTAATAAATATAAGAATATTAATCGTGAGTGATTGCTCACCTTTCGAGGCTAGAGATATTTGACAACAGTACAAGCTACAAATTCCAAAGCAAAAATAAGATTGAACGCGAATTGGACGAGCAAGGCTGATTATAGAAAATCGATGAGAACGATTAGACTCAGTTGATATAAATTGAACTAAATATATATTATTCCTCTGAAATAAGTTTAAAACATATATTATATTTCAAATGTATATTAAATCCCATACTCATAAAATAAAATATATACATTTATATAACTTAAAAATATATAACTCAGAACAAAATATATACTATATAACAAAAGATCAACTTATACTACATACTTAACATATATTAACACACAACTTATATTATATAACATGTTCCATCACCTCATATTGTAATAACATTAAATGTATGTACTTTAGTACAAAAGTAAGCAGGCCAACATAGAAAAAATGTAAGCTAACAATCTATACAAGTTTTGGAAATACAAATAATTTGTGAACAGATTTGTCGACAAAATCAAAATAATATACTTTCGTAAACTAATGTATTATAACTATAACACTTAAACCGGCATATATATACAGTACAATAATAATGTAAACCAGATTCAAACATATTAATATATACATACATTTTAAAATAACAACTATTCTGTACATATATAATGAAGATTCTTTTTTTTTATAACTTTAGCCTTTGCATTATATAACAGTATGAACCCATATTATATATTTAAGCTAACAAAAATCAAACTATATATTACTGCATATATAGACTTACATACAAAATATATATAAACAAATATATATACACGTAAGTGAATGATATATATATATAAGCTAAACCCATATATATTAATATATAAAACAACGCATCTTTATATAAAGCTCTGCATAAACAGCATACATATATTACTCGTAGGCTATTATTAGTATAAATCATATAAAATATAATATTACCATATTACAAAATTTATAAATTTTAACATAATATATATACACGCACCCAGATAAATGTGGTAAACTATATATATGCTATTATTTAACTACTACATAACCGCAGCAAACAAAATATGACTCACGTAAAGTAAAATATACTTTATATATAAAATAGTTGACATTAGATATAACCACCCTTAAATATACTAACTTCTTATATTATATATACAAAATAGGATGTAAACCAACTTATATACGTAAGTGCAATACAAACTATCGAAATAACATAATAACTAGTATATAGTACTTATTTTTAACTTCATATCACAGACCTAACACACTAATGTATGCAGACCCAAAATATTACACATCTTATAATATGCGTACAGTACTGCCTATATATACATAATATATATAACTATATACGAAACAGGCAATGGTAAAACAAAACCAAAATCTAACATATAAATTTTCTTCAAACAGTATAGTACATATATAAAATATCAATCTGGAAAATGACGCTTTTATTATTATCACCAAATATTAACAAGCACATAACAAACCAATTGTATAGGTTAGATAAACTGTTATAATTTCAATATTATAAATTAGAAGATAAAAATATAAACAAATACGTATAAATTTATATACGAACCAGAATTTGAGAGTTTCCTAGGGAGATAGGACAGCCGGTTCAAGTGCCTCTTCAAGTATAAGGAGAGGAGAAGGTAGCTAGGTGGCGAATGGATCTGGGTCGGGCTTTGAGTGGATCGGGATTTGGTGGAGGAGGGGTTAGGCAGGCTATCAGGTGGGAGATGGCTAGCCTCGGTTGAAGGTGGAGTCATGGATGTGTTGGAGTTGCCGTTGGCTGCTGCTGCTCTGGAGAGGAGATGAGGCAGAGGTTGGATTTGGAGATACGGCGAATGATGGGTTCGTGTGGCGACGTGTGAGAACAGAGGAGAGGTGGAGCAGCGGTTAAGGGGGAGGCCGGTGCGAGGGGGTTAGGATGTGACGAGGCTGCAGGTCGGAAGAACATGCGTGAGGGAAAGGTGATGCGTATCGGAGGGGAGAGGGCAGTGGCGTGCAAGGCGTGGCTGTGAGGATGGATATGGTGGCGGGTTGAACGGAGTATGCGTAGGCGGAAGGTGGGGCTAGATGAGGGTGGAGGCCGTTTGGCGTGTTGTTCGTGAGGATAGCAATTGGGCAGAGAAAAATGGGGAGAAGGTGAAGTTACAAAGGCAAATATAGGGTCGAACTGTTTAAAAAAAAACGTACAGACGTTTTATATGCTTTGAATCTTTAAACATAAATTTTTTTTGAGGAGAAACGGTAGGGTAGGAATAGAAATAGGTTGAATTGTTCAGAGGCTTAAATGTAGGAGCACGCTAGAAATTTGAACGGAAGGAAGGAGTAAAGTCAGAAATTTTTGGTACCGTTACAACGAACCGTTTTATTATTTCCGTCGCATACCGGACCTCAAAATAAAGAAATAAATATACCGCTGAGATCAGCACGACGAGACGATCAAAACGGTATACAAATATTGGTGGTACGATCATCTGATCAAAAGTCGATAATCGGTACTGAAAATGCTGCTATTCAGCCAGAATTAAGATAAACGGAGTAATAGACATCCAAATTTGATGAAACGAAAGATGACGTCTCACTTAGAAGATGATTTACAAATTTTCTATGTAAAAATATTTAGGTTTGGAAAACATTTTATTATCACCAATTTTTACTGATTAAATTGAAGTAAATTTACGCGCGAAATAAATTTTCATATTTTCGGACGAAAATTTACCAGTTGCTATGTTTAATTAGACGCATTCCAAATATCAAATTTATATTTCAAAATTTTATCGCTTAAAATTTCACAAAATTCAATTAATTAAATAAATAAAACCACTGAAATTTACGGGTCGTTACACTCTCCCCCACTCAAAACTTTTCGTCCCCGAAAAGGAAGGAGGTAGGAGAATAGAACCAACCAGAAAGAAAATTGGCTTTGAAAACAACATAAACAACTGATTTTAAAACTATATAAATTTCAAATTAAACTAATTAATATCCAACATTTTGGTTAAATCTATTTGAGTTCACTTAAGTTAAATCAACCTATCTGTTTCTAAATTCATTATCCTTTTTATCTAGTCATCCTAAGTTAACAATTTCAAAATCATCAAATTTGTATAATCATTTATTATACACATGTTTATTCAACAAATTTAATTCTTTTATTCTAAATTATTATTAACTTTATTCCACTTAATATCTCCTATCACATATATTTAAACCATATAAATTAATTTAAACCATATAAATTTCAATTTAAATTAACTTATATTCAGCAATTGATTTTAAATTCAAGGTATTTCCATAAGTTAATCTAATTTCAATTTATTAATTCCTTCAAACAAATTTATTTGTCTCATCTATTATTCAATTAACTTATTATCCTATTTATCTCTATTAACATCTTTATAATAAAATTTAAGTGCATAACATTTACTATAACCACTCAAATTCTATTTATAAAGGTCATTTTATATTGTATATTATCCGATTACATTTTTAACTTATGAAAATTTTAGGTAAGTTATGTTGAGATATAATTGAGTATTATACAAATAAGATTTTTCAATTTAGTTATTCTCAGTTAACTATTTTCCAAGAATTTTGGCTTCAGTTTATAATTGAAATCATCTTTAACCTAAAATTTAAGAATTTAAATCTCAGATTTACTTTCAAACAATTTAGAGAGATATATAATATATTTATATAAGATTTAATTTTAATATAAGATACTTATATATATAAATAAATCAAATTATACTGAAGAAATTCAAATCAAAGTATTTTTTTTCAAAACAAAACCGTAGCAAAGCTACAGAATAGTCTCTCCACTCGAAACTCGAAAATGAATGTCGATGATGTGGCCGTCATCACCGAAATTATTTTCCAGCGACAAGGAGAAGAGCACTGGTTTAAACATTTAAAATTCTTTGAAAACCATTTTATTCGAAAATACTTTAAATAATATACATTTTAAGACTTTAAAACAAAGTTTGAAATCACCAGAAATTTAATTCTTAAATTTCTCAATTCAAATTCATTTCGATTCCAAATAAATTTATAAACAATAGTCATTTTGCAATAGTCAATGACTTACAAAACAATAAAATGATAATCAAATATTATCATTTTCAACAACCAAATTATTTAACTTTTAATTCCAGAAAATTTTCTTATATATTTAAAATATAATCATACAAATTTATTTCATTCATTAGATTTGAAAATTATATGGTGTCGGTTTGCTCTATTCAAGTGTTTTGGAAATCCTATCGATAGCGTTGATCAGACGAATCGATCGAAAATCCAAACCAACATCAACAACTCAAACAACACACTATAAACATAAACTATTTATATTAATTACAAATACACTCCCTCACACGATGATTCCAGAATTGGATTTCAACACAAGGATGGAGATCCAAATATAGAGGGACTCTAGTCAAAGAGAATTATAATCTAAAATAGATAGGCTCGAAACGAAGGTTAGATGATTGCATTTCAAACAGGAAGATGAATAAAGTTGTATAAATCGCGGGCAACCTTAACCGGGTCAACCGTGACTTCATAGATAAGATCGATGTAGAATTCTGAAACAAATCGACATTCGATTACCAAAGGTAGAATTCGGGTATAACATAAGATAGCAGCATCGTAAACCGAGGATATAGAAATCTCCGGTGAATCAATACCGATTATAAAGGAGTTTCACCCCAGTATAAATTATTCGAAGATTGGCGAGACTGCCGATTTATTATAGAGATCATTCGAAGTGAAGTTATGGGATACTCCAGAATCAAAAGACACGAACGGGGAGACACGAATGGACTTTGGAACCGAAGTGAACGTCCCAAAATTCAAAGGAACCGAGTCAAAGAAGAAGGAATTCAAGCTCGAACGAAAGTGATTCTGTAATTGAATTTACTACATATGCTGAGTTTTGCCTAAAACCAGAGCTCTGATACCACATGTAACGACCCAGTGTTTTGGACCATTCGCATCCATTATAAGTGTATAGGTAGACACTCATGCCGGAGTTGAATTGCTCAAAATACTGCGTTGTAAATAAAATTTGGCAAAACCCAGCATATACAGTAAATAAAATAATTACAGATCACAGACACAGAGTAATATAACAATACTGCAGTGGAAAAAAAGGATAGTAGTTCATGAAGCTACTATATATATATAACAGAGTTAAACAAGATACAACAGAGGTCCCGAATACAATAGATGACTCAATACAATAATCAAATACCAGATCTGAATACAACATTGGATCAACGGAATAACTGAAAGCAGGATCGATAGATAGCTGGATCTCCAAGCGAAGCTCCAACTCCAAAGGTGAGTCTCCAATGCTGTATCACTCAGTCTGACCCGAGCGTAAAGCAAAACACAAAACACTCAAGTCAGGATTAACATTCTTATATTAATAAATCCAACTCAAGTGAAATATCAACTGAAATACAAGTAACTTAAAGGATGTTTGGGATAACCATCCTCTAAGGATCCGTTAAACTATTTACTATGTAGTAATATTCGCTATTATAATAGTGTCTAAATAAGTAAAGTATAATCATATCGGAAAATAGCGTTAAGGGGATGGAGAACCTTAACGCGGTCGGATCTTAAAATCATAATCGTAGTAAAGCTCGATATGGTAGGTGACACGGCACAACTAGGCAATGCCAGGGTAGATATACCAATTACGCACACGGACTGATAGATACGCATAGCAGCCACTTCCGTTCCACCTCGAACAACATTCCCAAATCGGAGGATGGCCATCTAGTCAAATCACAAGTAGGAGTATAATATCGAAGAAATGCGTCCGAGAAGAGGTGCTACCTCACTGGTCCGAGATCGCTCCTGTTTTAGCCACCTTATGCCAACTCACGGGAGTTGGGTCCACGTAACATACCTTAAGAACGCCACCACCATCCTACTTCATTCTGGAATCTCCACCGCGTACACGATTGTCAAAGTGGTTTTCGGTATCGACAGAGAGTATGTCCATATCCGATCCCGGTCTCTTTGCCAACCAATCGTTATTATAACACCGTGGTCATTTCAAAATAGTTTATACTTCAAACCAAAATCATTATCATTTCAAAACCCAATTAATACGATATCATTTCACTTCAAATATATCCATTTTTAAAAATCATATTACTTTCCAAAGTTATAATGCTTTCGAAATCATAGTCTGGAAATCACAGTATTTTGGAAATCATAACACTTCCTTTTTAACAGTTTAGATATAAAAATTTCGTTATAAAATAAATTAATTTCCTCAAATTTCACAATCGATTCAAATTAACTTGAATTCCAACAATTTAATTTAAATCAAATCTCGAATCATTAGTTTCAACTCGATTCAGCTTCTAAATAACCATTTCAGTTTATCGATTTCAAATACATATCTGAACCATAAAATAAGCCATTTCAATTTGAATATATTTCAAAGCTTTAAATATTCAACATTTCCTAGACATTTGAATACAATTTCAATTTACAATTTAAATAAACAAAAGATCTCATTTAGATATTTATACGTTTGAAATATCCATTTAAGTCACCCTTTCAAATTTCAAGTTTGTAAAACACTTCTTTAATTTCAAATTCAATACATTTCAAATCAACTTATTTGAGTATAATTCTTAAATAAACATAATTTCAATCAATTTCAAATCATTATAAATTCTATATTTGAAAATATAGATATTAAATAAATACTTAAACATATTATTTATCAACTTTATTAAATCAACTTTAATAAATCTTTAAAATCAATATTTATCAAAACCATATTTTTCTCTTCAAAACCATAGAAATCATTTTCAAAACGTTTATATATAGACCAACGGTGCCTGTATATAATTTTTTATCCTATGGTCAAGTGATACGGATATTTATCATTTCAATCCGAAATTTAAATCATATTCGGGTGTATATCTTTTCAACCCGAAATCCCAAATTCAATCCAATGAAAATCGCTTGGGTTTATCATTTCAACCCATAACGATTTTCTCCTATTCTACAGATCGTTCGGGTATGTATCATTTCAACCCATAGTGATTCTATACTAACAGGGAACTTGCAGAGTGATAACAGATATGAAAATAAAATAACAACAGTAACGGGCATATATCAACAATATAAATAACAGATAATGGTGTCAGATGTCACAGGTGAACAGATACCGATAATGACATATATAACAATGTAAATAACTAACATCAGCATATTCAATTGATATTTCAATTGAAATCAAATTTAATAAATATAAGAATATTAATCGTGAGTGATTGCTCACCTTTCGAGGCTAGAGATATTTGACAATAGTACAAGCTACAAATTCCAAAGCAAAAATAAGATTGAACGCGAATTGGACGAGCAAGGCTAATTATAGAAAATCGATGAGAACGATTAGACTCAGTTGATATAAATTGAACTAAATATATATTATTCCTCTGAAATAAGTTTAAAACATATATTATATTTCAAATGTATATTAAATCCCATACTCATAAAATAAAATATATACATTTATATAACTTAAAAATATATAACTCAGAACAAAATATATACTATATAACAAAAGATCAACTTATACTACATACTTAACATATATTAACACACAACTTATATTATATAACATGTTCCATCACCTCATATTGTAATAACATTAAATGTATGTACTTTAGTACAAAAGTAAGCAGGCCAACATAGAAAAAATGTAAGCTAACAATCTATACAAGTTTTGGAAATACAAATAATTTGTGAACAGATTTGTCGACAAAATCAAAATAATATACTTTCGTAAACTAATGTATTATAACTATAACACTTAAACCGGCATATATATACAGTAAAATAATAATGTAAACCAGATTCAAACATATTAATATATACATACATTTTAAAATAACAACTATTCTGTACATATATAATGAAGATTCTTTTTTTTTATAACTTTAGCCTTTGCATTATATAACAGTATGAACCCATATTATATATTTAAGCTAACAAAAATCAAACTATATATTACTTCATATATAGACTTACATACAAAATATATATAAACAAATATATATACACGTAAGTGAATGATATATATATAAGCTAAACCCATATATATTAATATATAAAACAACGCATCTTTATATAAAGCTCTGCATAAACAGCATACATATATTACTCGTAGGCTATTATTAGTATAAATCATATAAAATATAATATTAACATATTACAAAATTTATAAAATTTAACATAATATATATACACGCACCCAGATAAATGTTGTAAACTATATATATGCTATTATATAACTACTACATAACCGCAGAAAACAAAATATGACTCACGTAAAGTAAAATATACTTTATATATAAAATAGTTGACATTAGATATAACCACCCTTAAATATACTAACTTCTTATATTATATATACAAAATAGGATGTAAACCAACTTATATACGTAAGTGCAATACAAACTATCGAAATAACATAATAACTAGTATATAGTACTTATTTTTAACTTCATATCACAGACCTAACACACTAATGTATGCAGACCCAAAATATTACACATCTTATAATATGCGTACAGTACTGCCTATATATACATAATATATATAACTATATACGAAACAGGCAATGGTAAAACAAAACCAAAATCTAACATATAAATTTTCTTCAAACAGTATAGTACATATATAAAATATCAATCTGGAAAATGACGCTTTTATTATTATCACCAAATATTAACAAGCACATAACAAACCAATTGTATAGGTTAGATAAACTGTTATAATTTCAATATTATAAATTAGAAGATAAAAATATAAACAAATACGTATAAATTTATATACGAACCAGAATTTGAGAGTTTCCTAGGGAGATAGGACAGTCGGTTCAAGTGCCTCTTCAAGTATAAGGAGAGGAGAAGGTAGCTAGGTGGCGAATGGATCTGGGTCGGGCTTTGAGTGGATCGGGATTTGGTGGAGGAGGGGTTAGGCAGGCTATCAGGTGGGAGATGGCTAGCCTCGGTTGAAGGGGGAGTCATGGATGTGTTGGAGTTGCCGTTGGCTGCTGCTGCTCTGGAGAGGAGATGAGGCAGAGGTTGGATCTGGAGATACAGCGAATGATGGGTTCATGTGGCGATGTGTGAGAACAGAGGAGAGGTGGAGCAGCGGTTAAGGGGGAGGCCGGTGCGAGGGGGTTAGGATGTGACGAGGCTGCAGGTCGGAAGAACACGCGTGAGGGAAAGGTGATGCGTATCGGAGTGGAGAGGGCAGTGGCGTGCAAGGCGTGGCTGTGAGGATGGATATGGTGGCGGGTTGAACGGAGTATGCGTAGGCGGAAGGTGGGGCTAGATGAGGGTGGAGGCCGTTTGGCGTGTTGTTCGTGAGGATAGCAATTGGGCAGAGAAAAATGGGGAGAAGGTGAAGTTACAAAGGCAAATATAGGGTCGAACTGTTTAAAAAAAACGTACAGACGTTTTATATGCTTTGAATCTTTAAACATAAATTTTTTTTGAGGAGAAACGGTAGGGTAGGAATAGAAATAGGTTGAATTGTTCAGAGGCTTAAATGTAGGAGCACGCTAGAAATTTGAACGGAAGGAAGGAGTAAAGTCAGAAATTTTTGGTACCGTTACAACGAACCGTTTTATTATTTCCGTCGCGTACCGGACCTCAAAATAAAGAAATAAATATACCGCTGAGATCAGCACGACGAGACGATCAAAACGGTATACAAATATTGGTGGTACGATCATCTGATCAAAAGTCGATAATCGGTACCGAAAATGCTGCTATTCAGCCAGAATTAAGATAAACAGAGTAATAGACATCCAAATTTGACGAAACGAAAGATGACGTCTCACTCAGAAGATGATTTACAAATTTTCTATGTAAAAATATTTAGGTTTGGAAAACATTTTATTATCACCAATTTTTACTGATTAAATTGAAGTAAATTTACGCGCGAAATAAATTTTCATATTTTCGGACGAAAATTTACCAGTTGCTATGTTTAATTAGACGCATTCCAAATATCAAATTTATATTTCAAAATTTTATCGCTTAAAATTTCACAAAATTCAATTAATTAAATAAATAAAACCACTGAAATTTACGGGTCGTTACAGATTTTTTATTTATTTAATCAAATTCAAACACATATATCAATTTCAAAGTGTCAACTACCATACGTCAAATACAAGTGTATATTACTTATCACTTCATGCGTTAACAAATTTTAACGTCCAATATCAACAATCAACATATTATCAACCAAACTTGATTATCATTGTATAAGAATATAAGTCGTGAAATTTATTCACCTTTCGTAGTTAGAGAAATTGAACGACGAAGCACGAAGATGCACAAATAGACTTGATTCAACGCAGCAAAAACACGGACAATTTGATAAAACAAACACGAAGAAAGAAGGAAAACTGAGAATTTTGGTGCTGCTGCAAAGTGGAAACTTCAACTCGTTGCTGTAGCTACAGATAGCAAATGAATGGCTACGCTTTGTTTTTTATAATTTTTATAATTAGCTGCAGTAAATGTTGTTTTGAATTACGAAACGCCACTCCAATTTTCCAAGTCAACAACCATCTGCCAACCACCCACATTAATTTCTCTTCAGCTCAAAATCTATTTTCAAATTTTGAATGAATATGGACTGCTAATTTGGGATGCATTAACCGGTCTGTTTGGAACGGTTAAATTGGCACGACGACCTACGTCGAACTCCGATTTGTATAAATGAATATACCATTTTGATCAGCGCGACGAGGCGCTTCCAACGGTACACAGATATTGGCGATACGATAGTTTTAACAAGATTCAAAATTTATGCCGATTAAATTGTTCGTTGGACAAAACAATTTAAATGAAGCAGGAGACGATGGAATTAGACGAAACGAAATGTGACGTCTTGATCAGATAAATTTTCACAACATTACTGTGTAAAAATATTCAGATTCGAAAGATAATTACGCACTTTAAAATGAACTTATATACAATAAAACGCGAACGAAATTTACTGCAATATTTTACGACGAAACTTTTCCTATATCCAAAACTAACTAGACGCATCTCATAAACGAAGTTTGGACGTTAATTGAGAACATATATAAATTTCAAATAATGGATTTAAAATTTTAAATTGGGTCGAAAATTTAGGGTCGTTACATATTTTTTGTTTAAGATCTATTAGGCTTCCATAACAATTGTAATTAATTTCAAGGACATACCTAACTTACCTTTTATAGTCACATATTGGAAAGACAAATTGCTCCATGCATCTTACATGCATATTCAAACTCCTAGTTATTTAACTTTTCTTATACATTTTCTTCTTTGCTTAATGCAATAGTTTTACATTTGTTAAGTAACAAAACTTTATATTTTGAGTAACCAAACTTCGAACATATTGAAATTGCATTTTTTGTAGCCTTGCGAAGATCTTTACTTTAAACTTATATTTGTATTACCACAAATTTTGTATGTGTGTGTATAGCTTGCAGTTTTGTTGCTGGATCAAAAGAAAATTTGACTATATGAATAGCCCAATCTGTATTATTATGCAACCAATATATCTCTTTGCCTGTAGTATCAAAGTATTTGTTACAACTTACACTCCAAGTCACACATCTATATTATATTGGTAACTTATTGGAACCACCTTTTGTGATTAGATGGTTACTTGTTATCTTGTTCTGGTTGGTACAGGTATGAAGCTTGTGAATTACGTTACTTTGAAAAGGGAAAATACTTAGCAAAAGGTGTATCCAAAGCTGTTAAAAACATAAATGAAAAGGTATACGAGGCATTAATAGGCATGGACCCTACACTTCAATCTCAGGTTGACAAAGCAATGATAGCTGCTAAACCACTTTATAAAACCAAGAGGTATAAATTTCTGCTTGTTGCATTGTGGTCTAAAGATGTAACCACCCCAACATTTTAGCCTTGTCAGCCTTTCTCAACAATAATCAAATTAGAGAAAACAATTATTTTGTCGTTTAGTGTAGCATGTAACTACATCAGCTACTAGCATTTCAGCAAAAAAAAACCATATATTTGTAAATTTGCGTATGCTTTAATTAAGTTTAGTGTTTTGCTACTACTATTGTGCATTCCTTCAAACCTGGCTTTGATGTTAAACTCATTAGCCTAGATCAGTTGCCTATTTATGAATTAATCATTTAATTACCAATCCACTCCTAATAGTCCATTTGAAAATTGACACTACCCAAGGTTCTAACTCTCTTTATTAGTGCAGTTATGGCGACGTCTAGGGTGGCCATCGATCATGCAAGCATTGGCGATAGGAGCGCTACCTCTACTTGCAATCAAAGACTGCTCCAGCTTGTATGCATTCTTGTTCCAGTATTCTTCTGTAAATTATATAAATATAATCATGTTATACATGTTTTATATACAGTATCGACGCTACTAAGTTATAACTTCTCATGATTTGTTTTAATTACCTAAGATGAGCACATTCTTCATAAGGTGTTATACACATGATTTTGTATACAGTACTAAGGATGATTTCATAAGGTGCTAAGATTAATCTATTATAAAATAAGTAATAGGACTATTAAAATTTGTGACAAAACTAAGACGTGTACAAAAGGAGAATAAAATTTGGAATTATATATATACATCAATCAACTATTAAACCATATTTTGTCCTTTAAAACAACCCATACACATTATATAATTTATCAGAACACTGAAGATTAAAACAACCCATACACATTATGAAAGGCACGCCATGGTGCACGAAGCATTTGTATTACTTGCCCTATCTGCAGATCTGTATGAATCTATTTAATACCACTTTTCTCTTACCCTTTTCAATTCTTCCATCATATCGAAACAAATTTTCTTATAAACTTGTTCACTATTAGTTATTGTTGCCTGAATAATCTTTTATTAATCTAGGATGTAAAAATATTCTATTAAATTCTCATAGTATATACGGTCTGTAAAACTAATAGATTAAAAGTACCATCTTCTAAAATTATATAAGTCAGTAGCAATAGATACATAACGGTTTTAAAAGGATGGAATTTGCTAGTATCCTACGGTGTATCTTATCCTATAATCATGTAATTAACATTAGCCACTATTTATGTTTGTTGTTTAGTCATATATGTTGATTGTATGCCAACAAAATACAATTGTAGAAAGAAAAAATCTAATCATATAAAATAACTTAAAAATAAATTTTAATAGAAAACCTGTTAATTAGCTTAAAATGAATGTGATCAGGTTTAAAATGCATGGAGGATGGTTTTAAAATGAATATACAGACATGGAAGATTATATGGTTAACCATAGAAATATGTATTAATTAGTTTGCCATATAATAGACAATTTACGGTAAAATTAATTAAACATGTATTAATTAGCGAGGGCTGATGCTAGCTTAACAATTCACTGTAATTTGCTTAAAGCGGGATGACAAAATAATTGGAGTTGTGATCTTCACCAATTATCACTCACGATGAAGAAATTATCACTCACAATGTATCTTCACCAATTTGAAAGGGACTACGAAAAGTAGTTGTGATCAATGTAAGTTCACGGCACTACCAACATGCATGCACCAAAATAATTGGACATCTTTAGCAACAAAGCCTTCGTTTTTCTACTTGATATATTATATAATACAAGTGTCAACTGTTGTACTGTCAGTAGGCTAACTAGCCCAGTTAAATGACCTTTTTTCTGCTTAGGTAACCTTACATACATTAGAACGCACAATAAATTCAGATTCACACGGCTAAATAATAGTTTATTAACTAAACTTGAATTGATTGCCATTTCCAGAATGTCGAGGAGATCACAACCACTCAAATACAACCACAACCGATGTATAAATACCTCCTTGATGTTGAATTCTTTTGCAGCTTTTATTTCATTTCAAATTATGTTCTTGACTTTTTTATTTGTACCTGAACCAGTGTATCTTTTTTATCATTTTGTTACTACCAGCACTCAATAACCAGTCTGCAAAACTGCTATGGATAACTGGTAATGTAATAAAATGATTCAACATATAAATACATACTAGTATTGGTATTGAATATTTTCACTTGTATATAGATGAAACTTAGATGGGTTAGTGGTCATAAGAAACCACAACAAGTTCAATATGGAGGTGGAAAATCGGCTACTTCTACTGTCACAACCTTTACTAAGGATGATATGTGCGGTAAGTTGCCTAGAGAGGATAATTGCATTTATTTTATCCTTTTTTGTTTAGTTTTATTTTTACCATGGAGAGTTAAAAGTCAATAACTAACAATTGCTTTTTTCAGCCAGTGTTTTGGAAAGTCCAGCAAAAGATTTTGGATGGCATGATCCAGGGTTTATTCATACAGCAATTATGACTAGGCTACAACCTTCTCAAACTTACACTTATAAATATGGAAGGTACTACTTTTATTTATAGTTGACTGGGCAACAACCTTCTCCAACTTTCACACACAGTCTTTATTATATTTAGCATTCAATTTAATTTTCTCATCCAACTATTAAATAATTAATAGTAACTCGGTTGGGTGGAGCAATCAAAATACATCCAAAACACCGCCTGCATCAGGATCGGATAAGTTGCAGTTTCTTGCTTATGGAGATATGGGAAAAGCTCCATTAAACTTATCTGCAGAGCATTACATCTAGGTTCTTTTCTTCATCAAATGTTCACATTTCTTTATAAAGAAGTTATGCTAAAATATGTATCCAGTGATTCATTAAGGGAAACTACAAAACCTAACTCCCTTCTTCATATGAAATATCTTATAGTCAGGATCGCTTTCTATGATTAATGCTTTGAAAAAGGAGGTGGCGTCAGGAAATTATGATTCAATTTTTTCACATTGGAGACATAAGTTTTGCAACTGGTTTTTTAGTAGAGTGGGTCTTTTTTCTAAGTTTGTTCACTCCACTTGCTTGCCTTATGCCTTACATGACAGCTATTGGTAACCATGAGAGGTAATATCAATATAATCATTCTGTGTTCAAAAATAACAATAAGTATATTGATGATAAGATGAAATATAATGCAGGGACTATGGAGGGTCAGGATCAGTATACATAACTCCAGACTCAGGCGGTGAATGTGGTGTAGCTTACGAAACTTATTTCCCATTGCCTATGGCTGGAAAGGATAAGCCATGGTATTCCATAGAACAAGCAAGCGTTCATTTCACCATCATATCCATAGAAAATGACAGGTCTGAAAATTCTGAACAAGTAATTGATTTCTCTTCTTCTCTTTTTGAAATATCATGAAGGCACCGATATAGTTCTTAGTGTTCATTTATTAATGTAACCCTTGCACTGCAGTATGAATGGATCAAAAAGGATTTGTCATCCGTCAACAAAGAAAGAACACCTTGGGTGATATTCATGGGGTAAGATTATTGATGTTTTAGTTATAATTTTAACATGATTTTCCTTATATGATTTGGTTTGGTCAAAAATCATCTTGCAAATTTTTGTTAACTATACATGTTGACATTGATTTATCTTCGTTATCAAGTATGCCCTTATGATTTAATGTTTCAGTTCCCATGGGCATGTATATATGCATGTAGTGGTGAACAATATCCGACCAAAATTGAATAACTCTATTGATTGTTATTTTCGCTTCAAAAAAGAATAAAAGAAGGAAATACATTATTTATTATAAAAGTACATGAAGGAAACTTTCCCTTACCTTATCAATCGATGTAAATAAAAATGATTAATTTATCAATCATGTATGTATTTTTAACTTGCTTGCAATTTCTTTCTCATTTAATGATCACCATCCTTTAACTACTTACATTAATATATACTTTTCCCACTTCCTTTCGAATTTGCATAATGCACGATGCTTACTAACCTTCTTTTAAAACCACATGCTATAAAAGAAATTACTTACATTAATTGGAAGGCTTAATTATGTTTTATAAAAAAATAATTAAATGTATAAAAATTAACTATGTTAAATAAGTTTCATAAATAGTAATTAAAATTTTAAAAATAACTAAGTTTTTAAAAGTTAACTATTTTTTTATAAAAAATTAGCCAAGTTAACTAAGTTTAATAAAAAATAACTATGTTAACTAAGTTTATATAATTTAACTATGTTTATAAAAATTAACTAAGTTTTATAAAAATTAATTAAGTTTATAAACATCATTTAAATTATATAAAATTTGACTAATTATATAAAATTTGGTATACTGAGAGGACCACTTAGTTAACAACATCGACGACTAGTTTACATGATTTGTAAACAGACCACTTCATACGTCGATAATATGCAGCTTGATTTTACTCCAAGTAAATTACCGAGTTCGTTTTTTATTTTTTACTCTATTTCACTTGTAAATGCTACTTGATTTTATGTCATGTTGTATACTTTGTATTAGTCAATCGCCTAATGAAATAGTGTGATAAATATTTAGTGTTTGCATTATGAATCTGATTTAACTTTGTGTACAATTTTTTGATGAATTGATTCTCAAGCATTACTTTTGCTTTGCAGGTAGATAGATGACTGTGATGCAAAAAAAGGTTGCAATGAGTTATGGATCAAAGTTATTTTTGCTGCTAGAACTACTTTTTTGTTTTAATGTATGTACTACTTGCTTTTGTTTTGCTATTGCTACTTGTTCTATATTTTGTTTATGAACTATTGATGACGAACTATTTATATTTGGTGTAAGAATATTGTGTATTTTGATTATGAAATTTCATACGTTGGTTATCAAATATGTGTCCAAAATGTGGTATTGATACAATATGTAGATTTTGAAATGTGGTATTGATATAATATGCTAATTTTGAAATGTGGTATATATACACATTGTGACTGATGTTTACTGAAATGGAATTTACAGAAAAGTAGAAAAGCCTAATTGACTTAGCTTTCTATACAATTTAACCGCGTTTTTAAAACGCTGTTAAAACATTCCACGGTGTTTTTTAAACGCTGTTGAATGTTTTAACAGCGTTTTAAAAATGCCGTTAAATTGTATCTAAAAACATAACCAAGTACAATTTAAAGGCGTTTTTAAAATGCTGTTAAAACATTCCACGACATTTTTTAAACACGGTTGAATGTTTTAACAGCGTTTTAAATATGCCGTTGAATTGTTTTAACAGCGTTTTTTAAAAATGCCGTTAAATTAGACCAAACGCTGTTAAATGATTTCATGACACTAGGGAAACACTGTAAAAAAGGACATTTAATAGCGTTTATTCCTTGTCATTGTATATCTCTGACATATAACTGCATGTCGATATACAACGTATGTTAAAACGCTGTTAATATCTTTTATAGCATTTTTGAAACGCTGTTAAAGGTCCTGTTTATTGTAGTGTATTTACCAATGATTTCATTGTAGATTCATTGAGTACTGGTGCAACCAAAATTTCAATATGAGCTTGATTGTCGTATCTCTCTCTTTGATGACTATGGTACATTCTGGTCAGATAATTAACAATTTCCACAACGTCCTATGAATTTCAAACTCACAAACACCAATGAAATCAAAGGATCGTGCATTGCAAGTGCTGCATCCCCACGATTCCACTTCATAATAGTCCTAACTAAAAGAACATAAAATTCCAATTCTTAACCCTATATCATAAAGAAAACCTCAACACCAACATATAAAGCAAAATAAAACCATGCAATCTTGACACCAAAAAGGACCAAAAATAAGAAACCACAAAAAAGAAAGGAAGAGTTGCAATTATAACTTAAGGAGGAGTCTATTTTCATGTCATAATGATAAAAAAACATTGCATGACAGCAACAAAACATTTCAGTGATGTAGCATCATATACAGTAAAGTAATATAATTTATGAATTGAAGCAAAACATGCAGCTGAAATTTAAAATGAAAATAAAACAGAAGTAAAACTTTAAGAAAAGACATTTCAAATGAGATCGCCCAATGCAACAAATATACCATAGTAGCCGGGGGTGATATTTAGCCTAAAATATATCGTTTAAGCCATCAGTAAAAGCATCTGCCACAACAGAGATGAATCAAAAATCATAGGAGTATGGTTATACCATGTTTAGTTATTGATCAATGCAAAAAAAAAACAAAAAAAAAAATTCATGTACATAATATTTTAATAATTTGATATGGATTTAACAATTAGACAACGAAGCATGCACACCTTTGTTAAACTAATTCCAACCTTTTATTCTCAATTTTTAGATAATCTAGTATGTTGTTAACTCAACGTAGAAGTAGGGTCTTTGTTTACTTTTTAATACAACGAAGCATATATGAATCATGAAGAGAATTTGAAGCCCATATGGCTTAAAAAAAGGTACAGTTTTTTGTAAATGATCAGAACTACAATCACTACTAACATTTTTTTTTGAATAAGAGTAAACAGGCCAAATGCCAACCCAACAACAAACAAACCCGATCTCAACTACAACCTTCAACCCTAAACCATCCCACGCCGCCAAACAAAAACCCTATCTCCAGAAAAACAAAAGAAAGAAAAAATGGCGACAGCAACACCAAAGCTACTCCATCTCCTTACTTCACTTTTTCACTCCACTCGCTTCGCCTTTCTCCCAATACGAGAGACCTTTGTTAAACTTCCCACGCATGCCATCAATTTCTTCGATTGTAAAGAGGCAATTCTGGAGTTGAAAATCCCAAAGAGAATTGACAGATCTATAGTCAATACGACTCAGATCTGTCAATTCCTCCCTTTGATACCCAGTACAAACTTGATTCGTAGCAACACGAGCTCTATTAGACGTATTGTTGCTAAGATCGCCAGATCTGTAGTCAAAGCGACTCTGATCTGCAGAATCGACCCTAGAGAAAGCAGCGCAATCTCTATTTGATGCAAAGTGATCTCTGTTGGATGTACTCTCAGAAGTAAAATCATCAGATGGATGATTTCTAGCCCTAATATTCTCTGGATGGGCTAATAATTGCTCCAGATGCTTACGTCCTGCTTCATTGCTCCTGTCTTCTGCTAGATTTGGAAACTTGGTTTGATCCTTCCTTTTTTCTTTGATTTGTGAAGCAGGATCTTACTATCTATATCAATAGTAATCCATATCTGCTCTTTACATCTACTAGCTTTATTATGAGTACGAGCATTTCTCTCTTTCCATATATGATAGACTGCAGTAGTAATATATATGTGAGCTAGGTCACGATCCATTGATTTTCCTTTGAACTTGGTATTTATTAGCTGAATAATTTGCTTGAGAAACAATAGATCATTGTTTTGAATACCCAGTTTAGCCTTATTATGCTTCCATATAAACTGTGAATAACTGCATTCAAAAAATAGATGATTAGAGCTCTCATTATCTATATTGCATAAGGAACAACGTGAACTAGAACTGTTACACCACTTATTTAATCTGTCCCAAGTTGGCAATTTATATTAAAATGCAAAGAAAGTACAGTATGCCATCTTGGGACTGTTCACCTTATTCCAAATGCAATCATACCAATCAACCTTGGTGACTTTATTTCTAATAGCATTCCAAGTGTTTTAAAAGGAAAACTTCCCTTCATTGTTAGCTTTCCATATCCAGTAGTCATTGTCTGCACTACCATCTATGTGAATTTTACATATCTCATTTTTGTGTGGATTGGTTATTGGATGAATTTGAGGTTGCCATTGATTATTAATTATAATAGATTTAACAGTTGCATTAGCATCACCAAATATCACCAGATTACTCTAACCAATTTTATTGACAAATGAATCACTATTGAACCATGGATCAAACCATAAGCTAGTTTCCTCACCTGATTTAAAATTTCTTTCCAAAAGAAACTTACCAGTATTTCTGCAATTTAAAATTTGCTTCCATGTGTTAGATTGATTACTGTTTGGAGTAATATTCCAAAAATTACCTCTCCTGAGATACTTAGCCTTCATCCATCTAGCCCAGAGCGAGTCTGCACTGAGAAATCTCCAGAGTAATTTTAAATGACAAGTAAGACTAAGGTCCTTCATATTTCTAATGTCAAACCCACCTTCATTCTTAGGTTTACACACATTATCCCAACTAACTTTGTGATATTTACCTCTCCACAGAAAATTCACACATCTGCTTTCTAATTTTTTAATAGCAGCTGCAGGAATATGAAAAGTTTGGAGCCAGTATAATATTATTGCATAAACCACAGTTTTAATTAGTTCTATTCTACCAGCAATAGATAAAAGTTTACTAGACCATGTTTCCATTCTATCTTGTATTTTATCCAAAAGTATAGAACAGTCAGAATCTTTTATTTGATTAACTGATAGAGGCAATCCCAAATACTTTATAGGGAGATTGCCTTCAGTAATTTTTAAAACATTAAGAACATCACTTTTACAGTTGCTGTATTTACTAAAGTATGCTTTACTTTTGTCTAGATTTATTTGCAACCCTGCATAATTGTTCAAAGTGTCAAAAACATTATTAATAGAGACTGCATTTTTTTTATTTGTCTTAATAAAGACCATAAGATCGTCAGCATAAATAAGGTGGTTAATACAAGGTTGGACTCTATTTATAGGATTAATATTCCCTTTCAAAGCTTCTATTTCCATCAAAACAGAAAAATATTCCATAACCATTGTAAATAGATAAGGTGACAGAGGGTCACCTTGTCTAATACCCCTATTACTTTTGATAAATCCTTCAGATTTTCCCTGGATAAGTATAGAAAAGGTAGGAGTATTAATACATTCCATGATTAAGTCACAGAATTTACTGAGAAAGCCCATACATTTCATAATGTGATTAATAAAATGCCTATTTAATTTATCATACGCTTTCTGAAGGTCTATTTTAAGGCATACATTATCACCTTTTTTAGTATTGAATTCTCTCACCATTTCATGTGCTAGCATAGAATTTTCTGATATTAATCTACCAGGCACAAAAGCACTCTGGTTTTCAGAAATGATGAAAGGTAGAAAATTTTAAATTTTTTTGCTTAAAATAGTAGAATGATTTTGTAAATAAAATTACAGCAAGAAATTGGTCTATAGTCTCCAATATTAGAAGGATTTTTCTTTTTAGGAATTAAAGTAATAAATGTGTGATTGATACTTTTCAGAATTTCACCTTTATCCATAAATTCATTTATGACTTCATAAATTTGATTCTTAATATTATCCCATTGATTCTTGTAAAACTTTGCATTAAAACCATCTGGGCTTGGGCTTTTATTATCCCCAACATTAAACATAGCTTGTACGCATAGAATTAAAGCATGGGTGACAATGTCAAAACTAATCAGTCTCATTTACGTGTGTTGTTGGCAGTTGATTTTAATTACAACAGCAAGAAGTTCACATCTGTAAATTAAATTAAATACGACATGTGAAAAATTAAATATATATTAACCAATCTTGCATGGTAATTGAAAAGAAAAAACTACAGGTTTCATTTTGCAATTATCATTGCATCTCTGTTTCATTTCTTGCTAAATATAACTATGATGATAAGTAAACTTAGCCTTTCATTCGATTCACTAATGGCAAACGAATTTAAGCATTCCAGCCTATATTTTTTAACAATAAATAAAAATTTATAAACCTTACTCTAGTCCATGATAGAACATAGATTTATCAATCTGTCATGCTCAACAAAACAATCCATATCAATGCAAGAATTTAGTGCAAAGGTGGAGTGTGTTCTAATGTAAATGCAAAGCATACCAATTATATCTTTTTGAGTCATGTACAACATAAAATGTCTATTTTTTAAATCAAGCCTTTATTTGATACATCTTAAACACTTAAAATGTAAATTATTTTAATTTAACTTACTATATCAATGCAAAGAATATAGTGAAATACACTTAAAATTGTTCCTTAAATTTACATTTTTGTCATTATATTATAAAGTCTAGAGCTTTCCTTTTTGGTAGTGATACTTGATATTACCCAACGTTCATGTTTTCACATATGAAAAATGTTAATAGCATGTATAAAAAATTCAATTTCTCTCTTGTCTTTACCTTGTTATACTACTATAGTTTAAACTTAATTATTGCTAAATTATTTAACTATAGCGGCTGGTGGTCAGTTGATGTGTAGTTTAGGAGAAACTTTCATATTGTGCATATGTAAAAAGACAATGTGTATTGAATTACAATGTATATACCTTTAATGTTGCTTGAGACAAATTTTCTTATGTGGAATAGTGTTAAAGACAACAAATAATTACCATAGCTAAACAGTTCAATTTTTTTTACTTACAAACACATGAATTGCAACAATGTACACTATGCATATTATATTATTATAGAAAGAATTAAGATTACAGTTATGTTTTAACTTTATAACTTTCGGTATATCTTATCTCATTGAACTTTTGAGATAACGATCTTCCTATTTAACCATGTGCCATGTCCACTATATTTCCCTTCTAACATTGATACATGCTAGTTATATTGAATCATTGATATAATATGAGATAAGACAACTTTTACCCTTTGTAATCATAATCATCGTAAAATGAGGGCATGTTGAGTTTAAGTATTTGTTAAAAAGTAAAAGGTGTAAGTATCTTGGTAGATCCGTGTTTATAAAAAATAAGTAAATAAGATTATAGTAGTTATATAGTTTACTGGATTAACATAGATTTGATAAGTGAAAAGTGAAGAAATAACATGAAGCAAACAGGTATTTAAATAGGATAAAAATCAATTGTGGTACTTTATCCTACATTTCATAATAATTTTAGTGTCTTTTAATAAATGGTGATGCAAATCCATATACTGACACCGAAGAGAACTTCGGCTTTTCAAAAAATACTACTACTTTTATATGAAGAATACAGTAATGTAGATGTCAGATTTTAGTCATTTAAAGCTTACATGCTAAATAAGTTTACACGGAAAACTATGTATCAATCAAATACAAAATCCTTCATCAATTATATATATATTTTCCTTTTCCCTTTTTTTGAATACATTCACTACCAAATTTTAGCTACTGATTACATTATGTTACCTTCATTGTTTTTGGTGAACAACCACCTGATTAAATTGATGCATGCATCCCTTAATTTATTTTTCACAATAATTGATCTACTTCCTCATGTTGCTGAGTAATTCAGCTGAAACCAAATAAACATCTCAAGTTACATAAATTCACATGTGCAAAGTCAATATATAATCAGACAGCTACTACCTTTGGGAATTGAGCACTTAAAATAACTATTATTTTATACTATGACTACTCTTCAATATCCAAAATTGTAAAAGATATGTTTTAAAGACAATCTAGCATCTTAAACAATACGTATGGATATTGCATCCAAAATTGTAAAAAAATATCGTGCTTGGACCATGTGCAGTTGTTTCTTAACATTTAAAACTCTATTCATATAAACTTCCCTGTTTAATCTCCCCTAACCCCTTTAAGGAAATATGGTAGTTAAAATATGATGAAATGATAGCGCAAGTATTATTTAAATTAACATGCAAGTTGAAAGCTAAATCTCAATATCAGCGAATAAGGAAACCATTGATTATTTAGTAGAGTCTAGCAACAAATCACAATTTGTAAGGCTGATAATTTTACATCGATAAAGAATAAATAATTTTGTTGTAGGCAAGTTGTCACTGAGGTGCAATATTATATATTATGGCTTGTCCCTATAGATTGACTTTGCATGTTCCTGCCTAATTATAACAATTGTTCATGTGCACTTGGAGATTAACAAAGCATAAAAATGTCAAATGCTTCTTTAAGCTACTGAATCTAATAAAACATGAGTGAAGGCAAGATCATGAGATTATCAGTCATATACTAAGTCTGGGCTCTATTAATATTGAATATGACAGCAAGGACATGGTCATCGAACCAATATTTTCCTGTAAACATGATTTTCTAGTTATGTAGCTTTGAATTAAATTATTATAAAGGGTCAGAGAAAAGGTTGTAGTAGAAAATTTGAACAAAATAGAACTATTATTTAAACCCATTAGCGGGCTAGTCATACAATTAGAACTATAATGATGTTCTAGAGTCTTCTATACGCATACCATTGAATCCAGGTCACGTGTATAGTATTTCATCATTATAATGAGTGTTACTGATACAACAACCCTAAATTTAGCAAAATTTTCTTTTATCTCAACGTTGTAGTCCTCTTATTAGCTGGCTCTTCTCAGTGGATTAGGACCTCTTAATCCTAGTGTATAGAAGAAGATTGCATTCTAAAAAGATCCACAAAATTATAAAGATCGGTAGAATTATCAAAGTCTTAAATTATGAAAACCCTAAAGTGTTTTAATCCAAAGTTAAATGAATATAGTACATAATTAAAGTTCAAAAATAAGCCAGATGAAAACTTTTTCACATTATTGAATTAACTTCATAAGTATTAGACTAATTAACAAACTGCGATATCGATAATGTTGATACGATATCCATGGGCGTCAATCAAATTTTCCAACAATTTTAATTAGCATTGTGTTTTGCACAAAAATAGCTATTTCTTTTTACATAAAATAAATAGTCTGTTTTGAAACCTATGTGAGAACATAGGAGTCTGCATAAAGTATATATAGAATTCGTTCACCAAATTGACAGTTATTGAAAAAAATATACAAAAAATGTCTCAAAATAAAGACGGTAAATTGTAAGGAAAAATACTACATAGATAAACCCTAATTCATATGACATGACTGCTAAATTAACCCAAATGTAATCTGATAATTTGGTAACCTTAACTATAATGTGTTTGCGCCAAAACTGGTCACAAACACCTAATTGCAGATGAAAGCACCAAATCAAAATCATAGATTACAGATAGATTGTATGTAGTAGAATTAAATATGAAGAACACTCCAAAAAATTACAAGGAAAGCAGTAGAAAGACAAGATTTATAGTGGTTCGCCGTTGTAGCCTACGTCCACTTTGAAGAGTTGCTATTTTATTGATGATTCTCTACTGATTTACAAGAGTACAATTGATAGCATCCGAGTTACAACGGAGTTCAGCAGAGTAACAGCATAGAAGAGCCAAAAGTCCCTTTTTTGGAGGCATATGGCTGCTATTTATAGGCGTGGCATGGAAATATCCGACTTTGAATTCGGAATACTCCTTCTCACACATGGATGGGCCCACGTGATCGATCCGGGGTGGTTTGAGATCGATCCCTGATCGATCCCTATGCTCTTCGTATCGATCAAAAATGATGTCCAATGAGGCCGAGATCGATCATGAACATCCTTCTAGTGGTAAGAAAACTATAGTGAAAATTTGAGGGCTTTTGGAGTTGTAGATCTCGAGTTATGATCGATCCAAGATTGATATTGTAGGTAGGCTATCACGTTCGTATCAATTATGATCTGTATCCATCACTTCGTATCAATCCAAGCTTCGTTCCTTCATATCCATTCCATTCTCATCGATGATGTGGCTCGAGAATCCAGGGGGATCCATTTTTTATGCCGAGTGACCGCTTCTTTTAATTAACCCTGCCTCATTCGCATCCATCGGTTGCTATGTTCTTCGTTTCAATCCTCGCCTCTTTTCGTATCGATCATTTGGTGTTGGCTTCGTATCAATGGAGAGTGATGGTTTCGTATCGATCATTTGGTTGATCAATATGAAACATACATCAACGTGATCGATACGAAGTGAATGAATTGCTTCGTACCGATGGGAAGAGTTGGGCTCGTATCGATCATCTGGTTGATCGATACAAAACATTGATCGATATGAAACGAACAACCTTGATCGATCTGAAAGATGCATTTGCCTTGGTTGTTGATCGATCCATGGCTCCGACTCGAAGCAGCCGCCTCCTTGACCCGAAGTTGACCCTCCATTGACTCGAAGCAAGTGATGCAGTGACTCGAAGCAACTTGTAAATATGCTAATCCATCAAAGACCTGAAGCAAGCCCTTCTATGACCCGAAGTAATCCCTTTGAAAACCCGAAGTAAGCCTAGAGACGACTTGGAGCAAACTCCAAGCGACTTGTAGTGACTCGATTTTTGTTGAAACCATATTTTAAACGTCTTGCGTTGTTTGTTCATCGACTATCCTATTTCTTGTGCAGTTGATTGGGTTAAATCCACCGGTATATTGCCTTGCCAAAAGACGGGTTAACATAATGATAAAAAAAGGCCGTATAAGGTAAAATAAAGATTGTAATTTTTTTTTTGCATTTTCCTGTTTTGTTATAGCTTCATTCTAATGACCCTACTTGTGTTCTAAAAACTTATATAAATTATTTTGCCTGAAGCACTAGCTATTTAATATGCTAACATCGAGTTTCTTTTAAACTGTTATCAGATGATAATCACATTCGCTACTCAATAGAGAACTAAAATAAACAGCATGGTTGGCCATGTTAAGTTAAAAATGCTTTCAATACTCATGCCATAAGAATTTAATATTACCAATACATATTTATGTTTTTCACAACTTCATTATGTTTTTCACAACTTCATTATTCATGTGTATCATTCGACCATCACCATTTATACATATCCATAATTCCATCCTGTTTATCATTCATATATGGAAAGATAATAGGAATTATAGCTTTTATCAAGGAAAACGAATCCTATAAATCTGCGACAGATTAGTAGTCATAAAGAACAAAGCAAAATAATCATAGGAAAAATTGAATATACACTCCAAATAGGTTACTATTTTTGAAGTTAGCTTAGGAAATAAGTATTTTAAAAAACTATATTATAGCAATAGAGCCCGTTTAAATAATAATTAAAATTCATTTAGTAACTACTTATTGTGAATCACATGAAAGCTTTTAAACATTGATTTAACCATCATTCTGACACATTCCATCTTGTAAACTATGTTGCCCTTTTTAGGAATAGGGAAGTATGGCCAAACAGAAAATCCTGAAGCATTACTGTAATATACACATATTTGTGTCATCGAAATAATTGCTACTGCTATCATCAGATTTCCATTATCTTAAACCTCAATACTATATGCTATCAGGATTATAACAAACATAGTACATTAACCTAATTGCAACAAAATTCTCAATTGGGAGAGCATGATAACAATGAATCTTCTCGGACGTAAAAAGTCAAATCAATAATTAAAAACTAACAAATTCCAGTCGAAAACATAAACTACATGAAGAAAAGGGGAAAACGGATGAGGAGATTACCTATGTTTATGCGCCTTGATAACATACTAATGGATGGTAGGGAAAGAGTGTTAGCCACCGAGGTTGAGGTGAAGAATAACTGTTAGAAGACAAAATCATGACGGTTGGTTAAGGGAAGTGAATTTGAAAATTAATATTAGGGTTAGGTCGGAATGCAAATGAGAAGTAATTAAACATTATAAGGTGTGACGGATGAGAAGTGAAGAGCTGGATAGGAATATAAGAAAATAAAAAACGGGACTGTTCATTTCATAAAATTCCTAGTGGCCTTGTGTGCTCTTGAAACCAAACTCAATAATCATAGTACAGTATAGACTACTATCATGTATGGTTAGTTATTTGTGTATGAGACTGGTTAGGTACTTCTTGTATAGAGTTATAAAATGAGTCATGTAATGGTACGTAGTATTGTGATGAGGATATGTTCTTATGAAGAGTAGTGTTATGATTTAAGATAAGAATTATGTCGTATCATATGTTAGGTATATGGGATATAATTTTGGTTCTTAGACTTATTTTGAGTTAAGGGTTTATCTTCTACTTATTGTAACGATACGTATCAGAGGATCATAAAATATTTTTATTTAATTTGTATGAGGTGGTCGTATGACTCTAAAATTTTGGAAAATGACTTTTAGGGACATTTTCCACATCTATGATTCTTATTGAATTTCTATGTGACTATTTTACCCTAAAAATCTTGTATGGATTATAACTTTTGATTGGAGCCGAGTTAGGGTCTGAAACCACTTTCATTGCTTCAGGATGATAGTTTTTCATTTCATATAGTGGTCATAATAGTAAAACGGACTTACCATTTGGAAGTTACGACTATTTTACATTTTAGTAGCTGCTGGCCTACATTAATGGGTAATTAACTAAGCTCATACTTATGCATACTAATTGATTTCGGGAATTGTGCTAAGGGGGTATTGTAGGGACTGATCTAATTCATTTCCATCCTCCCCAAATAGTTCTAAGCTTCCATTAACCCTAATCACTTCAAAAATATCTCTTTTCCTTGTTAATCTTAGTCAAATAATCATTAGAAGGATAAGTAGTGAAAGGATTAGTAGATCCATCATTTTGGTGCTTGCAAATTTGGACTCTAAGCCGTTCATCATGGATTCAAGGATCAAATTGGTATTTTGGGTAATTGGTGAGTGGTTCTTGACCTCTCACTATCCCACGCATGTTTATATAGTTAAAAATTGATTATTTGTAACATGATTTTGATTCCAAAACACTTTCTAACTTTTATCACATTTTCATATATGTTTATGGCCGAAATCTAAGGTTTTAAAATGGTTTTTAAAAGGTTTTGCAACCCCTTTTGGTCATATTGACATGCTAGTGTAAAAGTTAGATCTCGGCTAGTATGTTTATCATGTTTGAATGAATTGCATGTGTGTATAGATGTGTATAGATGATATTCCATGTTTTTATATAGTGCTTTTTTATGGTTTGCCAATGCTTTTAGTTACTTAGGAATTAGACGATGAAAAGAGCAAAACGAAGACAAATTAGCTCGGAATTGAATGAAACTTGGAGGAGAGGCTTTTGAGCATGGGAGGAGCTAACAGTTCAAGTCGCACCAATTTTAGGCTAAGGGAAAGGTGTTGTGACAAGTGGTTTTTGTCGGTGGAAAACCATTTGGTGGGAGATGATGCTTAAGGTCGAGGCTAACATTGATGGAGAGAAGACAAATGCCAAAATTTGGCTAAGTATGGGACTTAGTACCGAGAGATTCTGAGTAATGGTGAATGCTATTTTGGAGAGTGGTCGGGGTTTAAGCATTTGGAAGTTGGAGTACCAGATGAGAAGGACTTAGAGGAAGTAGAAGAATCCAAAATATGAGTAAGTATACTACTTGGTATCGAGTATTTAGGTCGGTGCCAAGTGATTACTTTTGACCAGATTAGGGTGGAACTTCTTGGGTGGGAAGTGCAGGGTTTTTAGGTCATGCCAAGAGTGCCAGTTCATTTGTTCATCGTTCGATGGTGATGTGATGGCATGATGAAGACAAATGGTTAAGGAACGAAGCGATATTCGGGTGCTTCGATGTGATAGTTTCGGAACCACAATGATGGCAACTCAATAGCAGATGGAGTTAGGATCTGATGATATTGGCTCAATGATTGGAGCCAAAGTGATGATCCAAACTGTGGGTTTAATTAGAAGAGCTTGTGAGTGGAATTCTGACCGTGTTCCACTTTGGATATGGGTAGGATGGAATGATAACCGTGTTCCATTATAAAGGTGTGTGCGAAGGGAACATAGACACTCGGAGGTTTCCTTTATGCTCATGTAGAAGGGGTACGTTGGGACGCCCACCTGGATTATGACTGTGTTCAGATCTTATAATTGTAGATTACCCTAGATTTATGATAGTGGGCCTATTTCCTAGCTTTACAAAGTGGCATGGATTGAGCACCGTGGAACCGAGATTTGATGGGGTCCTTTTCTTTTGATATGCCATACGAGTTGTCTCGTATCCAAGCACATTAAGTAATAATGAGGATTATTTGATGGGTGGTATATTTTCTTTGATTGTTTTTTGTAGTCTATCACCTAGGGATGTCACCTGATGTAGGTATTTAGGACATAGATACTTAGATGCTCGATACAGTACTTAGGATGTAGTACATTCCGATGGTGTTGGTAGAGTAGCATATTATAGGTGTTATGTGATAACACTTTGGTTGTAGGGGCATGTCAAGTATGATTCGTATGTCCTTGTTCCTTACTATATCGACTTGTTTAGTATTTTGAGATTCATTTACCGTTCACACTTGACTTTTCTCTGACTTGAAGTTTTACGCTTTGCTTCTCATTATCTCGAGTAATCTTAAATGAGTAGACTAGACGACAGGTCTAGGTGAGACGCTGTAGCTGTGCAGAGGACAAGCATGATAAAGCTTTCTCGTATTATATATGGATATTATGCTTACTCTTGTGCAACACAATAGAGCCTAGACAGTGTTTGCTTTACTATTATAAGACCGTTTATTTGAGTTTATTTCTATTTTGTATAAACACTATTATTATGTTGTATAATCATGTGGATATGTGCTCTGATATTTAATTCACTTAGTTATTATTGTCTCTCTTGTTTTATATCTATGATGTATCTTATATTGTATTCCATATGTTGTGAAAAATATGATAGGTCCTGTGATATTTTATTTCTTTATCAACCCTTGATGATCGTCCTACATCGGTCGGGCATGTCAATATCGCGCTATTTAGTTGTATTAGGTGTCGGTTGTTAGGGCGGTCATCACATTTGGTATGAGAGCTTAGGTTACACGTTTAACTTGAGTTGATACCATGGTCTAATAGAGATAGGGAAGGAGTTATCACCCTATACTAAATCGAGAGTGTGTATTTATATACACACACACACACGAGAGAGAGAGTGTGTACTTGTTATATATTTTGGTTTTCAAAATTAATAGTAGTATATATATTATATAAGCCGCATGCACACACAAGTACCATTAATGAAGTTTTCTTTTTGAAAGACTGATCATTCTTGTTACAGATCAAGAATGAGCCGATAAACTAGAAACACCGTGAGGAATTCCGTTTTCGAAGTCGAAGAAGGAGCGGGTTCGAGGGCTGCTGACACTGATTTGCAAGCTATGTTCAATGCGATAATGGAAAACATGCTATGGAATGCCTAAGTGATTGCTTCTAATGTTGCCGTTGGTAGTGGTGCTTAGGTGCAGGTTCCAAGGGCTGACTTCGCCAAATTGTGTAAGGATTACTCCACCTTGGGCGACAAACCATTTCTTGGAATCGAGCTAGCCATCGAAGTGCAGGATTGCTATAGACACCTGCGAATGTATCTTTAGTGACATGGAGGTAGATGATGCTATGAGGATGAAGTTGGCCTCTAGACAACTTCAAAGGTGGGCTACAAACTGGTGGAATGCCACCACTATTGCTAGCCCCGAGGATCAGTTCACTTAGGACTAGTTCAAGGCTAGTTTCGAGGAGAAGTTCATTCTGATTGCTCAGAAGTCGGTAGTATTCGGGAAATTTGCTGATTTAAAGCAAGGATATATGTCTCTCTCCGAATATATTGCTGAGTTTGACACCTTGTTGAAATATAAGGATGTCTTTCATTGACACTGCATTGAGAAAGAATGAGAAGTTTTTGATGGGTTTGGATGACTATTTAGGGGAGAAGTTGGTGAGTTATATCGATGAGTCATTTGAGATACTTGTCGAAAAAGCTCTTCACCGGGAGAGTTTATACCCTAAGTCCAAATCAACTGCTGTGGTTAAAGAAGAGCCGAAACTGAAACAAGACGGTGGAGGCAAGAAGAAATGGAATGACATGAGAAAACAACTTCAGGGTAAGGGTGGCCAGAAGAAGAGCAAGAGGTAGCTTACTTACTATAACTGCAGGAAGAAGGGTCACTTTATTAAAGACTATAAGGCTAAGGGAAGTAAATGCTATAACTGTAATAAGGTGGGGCACATTCAAAAGAACTGACCTAAGCCAGTGAGGCAGAAGCAGGTGGTGAAGGCGTACTCTTTGGATGTTGTCTCAACTATATCAATTGCTCTCTCGATGAAGGAGAAGGGGAAGGGTGTAATTATTCAAGGTATGCTTTCCATTTATGATATTCCCATACATGTTTTATTTGATACAGGGGATTCACATTCCCTCTTATCTAGTGACCTAGTAGATAGATTGGGATTGAAACCCGAAATAGTTGACCGACCTTTGATTGTGACGAACCATGTTGGTGGCCCCATTAGCTTGTATATGGTTTGATCTTATCTATGGATGCTCTTTTGTTTTTGATTGCTTTAATGTGAAATTTGCTAGGTTTGGGATTATATTGGAGATGGACTGGCTATAAAAATACAAAGTAGTGGTGGATTGTGAGTGGTTGTTGGTGATGATAGGGATGAACGATAGGCATAGGCTTGAGATAGGATATCTGCCTGATGATGAGGTGATGGTCAGTTTCTATACTCGCTCGAGATCCCGCATGATGAGTTGTCATCTGTGCCTACAACGAGAGAGTATCTAGACATATTTGAGGAGGTGACCGGATTACCACCATATAGAGAGATTGAGTTCATATAGATTTGGTGAAGGATGACAGACCGATAGTCATGCTTTTGAAGCGTATGACACCCAGAGAGAAGAAGGTGTTAGTGGTGCAAGTGAATGACCTGTTGAAGTGAGGGTGCATTCATATGTGCATATCTGAGTGGGGCGCACCTATAGTATTCGCCAACAAGACGGATGACTCTCCGAGGTTGTATGTAGATTACTGTGAGCTGAATAAGGTAATGAAGAAGAGTAAGTATCCACTCCCGTGTATTGATGACTTGTTCGACCAGCTGCATGGTGCGAAGGTGTTCTCCTAGTTGGATTTTGTGTTGGGTTTTTACCAGCTGAGAGTAGCGAAGGAGAGTGTGCCGACCTCTGCATTTCGTATGCCATCTGGTTTCTATAAGTGGTTGGTTATATCGTTTGTACTAACCAATGTTCAAGTTTATGTTAAATCATGGAGACCAGCTCAATGCCTATGGTTCGATACCGATCCATAGCTGATTGCTGACTTGGCCACGTTTCCTCAAGAGAAACTGCTGCTAGATCATGGAGAATGTGGAGGAGGACGTGCTAGAGTTTTTCTCGGCAACCTGCAGTTATAAATAGGCATAGAGGGGCATCATTTCGAGGATCTTTTAGCTCTTTTACAATTTTTACATAATCTCTTGTAATTGCCCATGGAGTGGTACCGAACAATAAAAACAACACTTGTAAAACAACTATACCATCAATAAAATTCTCAAGTGGACATATGCAACGATTGGCCGAACCACTATAAACGTGTGTTATTCTTTTTTTGCTTATTTTAGTTTACTTTTCATCACTTTTATTCTCTACTTAATCTTTGGGTGTTGGTGCCATATTTTGGTACTAAAACATGGCCAAGTCAACAATCAGCTACGGATCGGTATCAAATCATAGGCGTTGAGCTTTTCTCATCCACGAAATGATGCTTGAAAATGGCTAAGTCAACAATCAGGTGTTTCAAGTGTCGCAAGGGAATTCCTTCCCTCATCTTTTCAGCTATGGATCGGTACTGAACCACAATGTTAGTACCAAAATGTGGCACCAACACCCAAAGATTAAGTAGATAATAAAAATGATGAAAAGTAAATTAAAATGAGTAAAAACAGAACAACACACGTTTATAGCGGTTCGGCCAATCGTTGCCTATGTCCACTTGAGAATTTTATTGATGATATAGTTGTTTTACAAGTGTTGTTCTTATTATTTAGTACCACTCCATAGGCAATTACAAGAGATAATGTAAAAATTGCAAGAGAGCTAAAAGATCCACGAAGTGATGCCACTCCATGTCTATTTATAGTTGTAGGTTGCCAAGAAAAGCTCTAGCACGTCCTCCTTCACGTTCTCTATGATCTAGCAGTTGTTTCTCTCGAGGAAACGTGGTCAAGTTAGCAATCAGCTATGGATCGGTACCGAACCATGCACATAGATCAATATTGATCCATAAGATTGGCTTATGGATTTTTCTTGACACTTTGGGATGAAGCAGTACATTGGTAGCTCTGAGATTCCAAACTTGTTTGTATAGCTTTGAGCTTGTTTCGGAGTCAGTTGGATGAATCGTGGAGGAGTAGAATTGTTGATTTCTGGTGCTCAAAGAGTTCAATAGCAAACAACAGGCGAATGAACTATGGAGTTTAAACTTGTTTGCTAACATCAATACTTGGGTATAGGAAGGAGTTGGAGTGGTATGGGTGCACATTTATCATTCGGTACTGATCCATGAGGATGGATCGGTACCAATCCATCAGATGGTGGAATCGTGCTTTGCAATTTTTGGAGTTACCTTGTATTCATCTTGTGATCTTGATTGTATTTAGTTCTAGACTTTACGGCTGTCTCTTCGAACCTTCTACCTCGATAGCTTTCAAGTTCTACTCATCGAGTCAATCTAGATACTGCCTGGTGAAAAGGCTAGATAACATTTGCCCCCCCCAAGTGCATCTTGTTGCAAATACAATGTGCTTTGAATCGAGACAAGTCGAGATTTCCATATCAGACTCCAATCTGTGCTTTGAATAGTTGTTATCCATTCTTCGGATCTTTTCAGTAAAGTGTTGCGTCTACAGTCATTCGTTATGATACTTCGTTAGCATCTAAAACTATAAAAACTAGAGTGTGCTCTCTTGATCTGTCATTCTGAGCTTGGTAATTGTGAATCGATTCCTTTTCCAGGTCATTAAGGTTTGAATCTGCTTTCATTTATTTCCAATTATTGAATGCTGAGTATGCACACATACAAGTGTTTGATTTTCCATTGTGCCTTGGTTCCATGTACACACTAGTTCCTATGAAACACTAGATATACACATACATGTGGATATATTTCATTTTTTATTTTTTATTTTTAAATACCGATCGATCGGTACCTCCATGGGCATGGATCGGTACCGATCCATGGCCTTGGAATGAGGCAATTTCTTTGCCTATTATTTTGGTTCGTAACCAATATACTTGAGTTGCTTCCTCTTATCTTTCACTTTATTCATGAACCTTAGCTTGGAGATTTCAAGTTTTATTCTGCCAATAAAGTTTTCATCTTCCCTGAACTGGACATTTGCTTCACCATTGCCTGGTTTTCGACCGCCGCCACCACCTAAACTTCGATCGAATTCAACCACGAACCATCAGCCTCTAAGGCTTGGACCCGAATGCTTAAACTCGAGCTAGATTGAATTAAAATTAGACGAGGTCCAAGAATTCAACTTGCCTTCGACTCGTCCTTCCAGATTGAGGTGGGTGATGACGTTGGAGATGAGAACATAGTGCTTTAGGGAAGAGAGGTCATATATATGGATCAGGCTTCAAGCTGCCAAGGTAGAAATTATCGCTAAGGGTTGGGGTTCGGCACCATACCAACCCTTAGGATTTTCTGCCTTGGTTAATTTGAAAAATCTAAGTATGCATGCTAGTAACCCAAACTCTCAAGTGAAATCTCCGAGTTTGTAATACTTGAATACATAGCCTCTGACTTAAAGCCTGTTGAGATGGTCAGCGATGACAAGATATCCTCTAGACTTCCCGATGAACCATTGTACAATATCGAAGATTATTAATGCACGACACTACATGACACTACATTAGATTTCACTTTATCACGTGGCACATCTTTTATTCAATCTGATATCAACTATACATTGAGTTTTGATAGCTATGGCTCATAGATGTTCCAAGCGTTTCTCGGCTTAGGCGACATGTCCATCAATGTCTAGATATTCCGAATCAGACACTGAGTCAGGGTTGACTCCTGTTCCGTCTGGCTGATAAACCCTGGCAAAAACTGTGCCTCAACCTGAAAATCCACAAATAGATCCTATCTTGAAAGTTCCAATAGAGCCTGTAGAAGGCCCAGAAGTTGAACCTGCCCCGACACTCTTGATGACGCAGTTATATTAGATGATCCAGCTGATTCCAGCGCATCAAAAATCAAGGAAGGATCTCTTAGGAGAATTTGTGATAAGAACAACATTCCATTTGAGGACATGTTGGTTCCGGCGCGCCACTTGAGAGCACACCATCCACCAGATGGGTATATAACATGTAATGGGTATATGTGCATGGAAAGAGGTGCGTCACCATTTAATCAGCATATTCGATAAGTTCTACATTTCATGAGAATCGTTCCCAGCTCAAATTCATCCGAATAGGTATGCATTCCTCCATAGCTTGTTCATTATATTTTCTTGCCATTTTGATCGGATATTCCCTCATCTTCTTAGAGCCATCCAGGGGTTGCTAGATCTTAGTTAGCATTTGGAAAAAACTAAGTTATTTCAAGGAAGAATTCGTTTTTGTTCGCTTTCCTCCTCGCTTTGCACAGCGATGGTTGTCTCCCCGTAAGTTTTGTTTCTGTTTTTTACGTATGAACTTAGGTTCATAGTTTCTACTATCGCTGAACGTCTTTTTCATTCTTTGTAGATATTCCACGCAGGCCTACCAATGCAGCTTTGGAAGAGACTGTCAAATAGCTCCATGCAATCTTAGAGGAAGATAGAGAGGCCAAGATACTGCTCAACGATGAGAGTCTATGGTCTTATAACTTGTTGGAATTTGATCGTAGTGTTAGTGCTGCTACAGAAGCTTCTGATAGTGATGAGGATGATTCCTCATTTGAAAATAACAGAGACCACTCACCGGTGCCTCCAGCCCAAAGTCCAATAGTTGAGACTGGCGATGTGCAAAAGCACATCGAAGAAGGTGAAATTAGAGGTGGTGATAAAGGAGAAGAGCAGGCCATGGGGATACTGACATTGGTCGTGATCCACCTGATGATGAAGACGACGAAGACCAACAACCTCTCCGAAAAACAAGACTTGTGATTAAAATTGGCAAAAAGAAGACTCTGATTCTGCCTCTACCGGTCATAACTGCATTTGAAACTCCCGTACAGATTTTAGAGGATCCTTTTGCTGGTCTTGGGCCAATCCTGAATGTATTGGGCTCGCCAATATGAGTATTGGGGATGTTGGGTCCCCCTTTCATTTCCAAGAGGACGTGCCTTCTACCAAAGTAAGGGAGATTACCCCTATCAGCAAAATTCAAACCCACGGTCCATCAAAGGGACACTAGGACACATGCATGCGTACACGCATGCACCGTACTATGCACAACTTATGTCATACTTATATCTTGTCAAAGCTGATCTGTGTTCATTTTGTTTACAGGTTCCATGGAACGATGTGGATTGTATGAGGATTTCAAGGATCAGATGGGCTATCAGCCGAGACGCAAACCAACTGCGTGACCTCACAAGCTCAATCATGATTTTGATTCTAGCTGGAATTCAAGTTGTGATCATGGGAGCAGAGAGATATTATAGGCCACACAAATCATCATTTAGGCATCAATCTGGATCTAGGTCCCCTTTATCTAAGGGTTAAGAAAAACACTCTGGTGGCTGTGAAGACATCCTTCGCGATGACCCTCCTGTGCTCCTTTCTTTGCTAAACAAACAGTGTCGTCTCATATTTCTCAACATTTCCATCGTCCCTCGAAATCCACTGCCTTCGACTCTTCTTGACACAAAGATAACAAAGCACCTATCTAGCAGCCTACTGAACAGAATCTATTACTTAAATAGGAAAATGGAAACCAGATCATTCATAGGAGGACACGTGTCCTTTTTTTAATTTACGGTATTACTTAAATTACATCATTTTCAGTCGGCAACCGCTTTGTTTTTCCTACAACCGTTACTTTGCATCCTAAAACTATATTCATTTTTCTACTCCCCTCTCCTTTATCCACGCTCGATGAACCCTGCTCGCCTCTTTCTTCCCTTTTTCTACCAACTACTCTTACACCAACTCAATCCACATTCGAGAATTTAATCGGTTGGTGAAAATACGAAGTCGAATTGGGGATTTAATCGAATTAGGTAAGTAATCTGTTGATTTGTATTGCTCGAATTAGGGGTTTTTATATATTTCAACACATAATTGGTCGGATTTCCAGTAACACTTGAATTGATTATCTGTTATTCCAATTTCGACCTACATCCCCTTTTATCTATTTGACCACACAGTCGATGGGTTGGGTCATAAAACCTGATTTGATGACAAATTGTTCTACTATATGCTACACACACCCTTTTGTAACAACATACCCTTTTTTAAATAAAATTTGACACCGGTGGATAAATCTTACAATTAAGCAACAACTATTTCTTTGGCCTGAAATGCGTTTAGTACGTAATCTGGTAAATGCATGGAGTTCTTTTTCTCACAGTGGTTGTTTCAAATGTTCATTCACTGCTCTTTTACTCCTTAACTCTCAACCTGTATTTGCATATGCTTTCCGAAGGTTTCATAGTAATGAATTGATATGTTCTTCTATTTAGTCACGATCAGAGGTACACCTAATTCTATTTTTTTAACATTTCCCAAATCAATCCAGCTGCACTAACTGTATTAAACATGTATGGGGAGTTGGTATCATGCTGGCCAGGCATTATTGGTTGACTGTGTTTTTAAAAAATTAATTCATCTCTAACCGATTGCAGGTTCCCTAGAAGCCACGCTTTTTTATTACTTCTGATATTAAGCATTTGAATGTTAGTTATTTTACATGTTTCATTGGTAGATATAATTTGATTTTCTATTGTACCTACTGTCTCCTACATGACATTTTTCCTCACTCTTACAATTGTTGATAAAAATAAAACTTTACATGTTATAATAATCTGTGACTAGGTTGCATTTTCAACAGTAGTTAGGAAATGGTTGGTCCACTTTTCCAAGTCTGAAGAGTCTAATCTTGAGGAAACATAAAAGCAACTTTGCTTTTGTTGGGTATAAGTCAAGTTGAGAGAGAACATGAATCTGTTCGGTTTGTGATTGGCTACTCGACTACTCCATCAAAGGTGAAAATATATGAAACTTTGTTTTTCTCTATTATTTTCCTCTTTATTATTTTTAGTCGCAAAAGAATGATTATGTTAGTAAGTGGGAATGAGATTCTATTTATATATACCTATACAGATATCAAAAAACACGTTGGAAGTTTTGATAATTATTCCCGATGCGACCAATGATCTAGAATGGTATACTTGGATGGGGATTTTAAGTTTTTTACCTTTAAAATCTAATTTCTTTAATTGTAAAAAAATTGAAAAGGACAAATAAAATATATGAGTGATCTTACTGCTTTAAACTATATTGGTATAATTAGTCAACCTAAATAATTGTACATACAAAGTCACTCAGTAAATAGCAATTTGGGCATGTAATAAGCAATGAAAAAGGTTATATGAATTGGAATTGAGAAAAAAATGAGTGAAGATTATTTGAAATCTGGAAGCGTGATATGAATTAAAATTTCACATCTTAATATGATTAAATAGGCCAGGTTCTAAAGATTTGATGTCTCAAATTCCCGATTGACATAATATTGAATTATTAGTTGGTAAATAGAGTAATTTTGAAATGAAAATGGATATGCTAAAATATGATGACATTATCGAAGGGTTTATGTTTCAGTAGAAGTTTTTGTTGAAATGAACCGGTACGCAAAACATTTCATAATTTGATAACATTTTGTCTCAAAAGTGGTCCAAAATACTGTCAAAATGTTGATTTCAATTTTTGATTGCTCCAAAGTGCTGTTACAATATTGATTATGAGTTCCGACTGCTCCAAGATACTATTAACATGTTGATACAACTTCTGACGAAAGGCAACAAAAACTGTAACCGATTGAAACAACCCAAATACTGGAATTGTAACCACCTCATTATTGACAATTCCAGTTAAATTTTTTTAAATTAACTCTCCCACCTCTAACTGCATCCTGCTACACTGTGAATTCATTAAATTTTCCTTTTTGGCCTAATGCCGTATGTGATCATATAGTCACAGCATAAGGTTGCAGTATCCATTACATGTACAAATATTGTGCTGTTTTTTCGACATTCTCCCATAGTATGTCGTAAGGAACAGATACCTAGAGCCTATAAAGGATGGGTAGATTAATTTCCTTGCTAACCATAACCTAGATTAAGTGAATTAAGTAGTAAATGGTTAATGATACATGTGCTGCAACGATGTTTTAGGAGGAGGACCATAATAAATAGAAGTTCATAATTTTACTAACTGCTCCATTGTCATTTGGCACACAAACTAATTATTCTACTTTTATACATCCAAGATTTATGATGTCAACTGAGTACTAAATATGTTAAATATCCTGCATACTAAAAAATTTATATATGCAGTTTCTAGATTTGATAAAGTTAGTTATCTCTTATTCCTCTTTCCTATAATTTTTATAAGAAATATATGTTAACATTTTATTGTCCATTAACCCCAGTAATAGAAAACTATACTACTGGTATCTTTATGCTTTCCACTATGATAACTCTTTTTAAACGGCTATAAACGATTACTAAAAGCTATTTCTATGTATTTGGGATAGTTTGTACAACTCCACTGCAAACTTTCAAGTTAAACTAGGTATTGATGTTTCTCAATAATGTTTCAATCAAAAGCGATAGTTTATTCACTCCTAATTAGAAAACCAAATGAATACATAGAAACTCTAAAGCATATCATGAAACAGTTACCAAAAGGAAAGATAGATTTGTGATGTTTCATTTAACTCTTAATTTTCATGTTATATATTTTAGATATTATGTGGAGGGATATTTCCCTGAAACGAGGAGGAAAGGTTGCTGATTTAGGAGAAAAAGCAAGGAAATGAGCAACTTCTTTACTAAGGAAAAGCTTAGACAATTTATGCTATTACTGATTGCATGATTAAAGATGAACAGATTCTAAGGTAGGTTGTACTTTGATTCATGATAGCAGGAAATTAAACGGTTAGTGAACTTAATTATTATAACCTGTTTATATTTAAAGGAACCTGGATAGTCCATTTGTTTGTTACATTTGCATGTATTTTCCTTGAATATTAATACAGTCTGTTTGTCTGATTTTATGTTTTTAGGTTTTAGATGGTTATTGGGATAGAAACAAGTTCTGTTGGTTATTCTATTTGCGGTTCAATTTCTGTACAAAGCTTACAGAAATGGTGAAATATGGATCTTTCTTTTATGGTGCTTAAACACATATGCGTGAAATAACAGGGTGGTTATCGTCTGAATGCACTTGCTGCATACAATTATTTTCATGGTCTCAATGGCTCTTTCTTTTACTTCTATTACAGTTATTTGCCTTTTTTAAGAAAAAATTCTTTCAAGATTGGGTTCTTAGCATTGAATCCTCAAAGGGCTTTAACTTTTTTTCGTTCAGCACATATTTACTTCAGTTGCAGTCATTCATTCATAAGCTACCACCATTTGTCGGATGTATATAATTTTATCCTATTTTGACCTTACTTGATGGAGTCCTCTATTTGAAATGCTAATTAATACATAGCTAAATATGATATCCTTTGCTAGCAAATCTATGGTAAAATTTCAATAAGTATATTAATTAATTTATAACTATGGAGTTGGCAATTGCTGATTTTGGTCTATAATTTACTTATCTAGCTGCAAGTTTTTACTGGAGCCTTTGTTTCTCGTGCTCCTACTGTTGACTAGAAGGCAGTGAAAATAGTTTGTTTCCAACTATACATGGTTTAAAAACCAATTTTTGTGCTAAACTATATGTGGGAGACAAAACTATGAATTGCTAATATATTCCAACAAGTTAGACTTGAAAACTGTTCACTTACAAGAAACCTTATGGTTAATTTTGTATATAAAACTTTAGCTACTTTAATTGTAATAACTAACACCACATCTGCATATTTTATGCATCACATACAAATAAACATGGTTGTTCTATATTCTGCATAGGTTGATGTGAAATAATTAGAGGAGGCATGGGGTACAAACTTAAGCACAAAATGGTCAGAAGGTTTGTGTAGTCGCTGGACCATCTTATCTTGACCTTATGACCTCTTGACGATATAATAATTTTGCCTTAAACTATGATGTGATTATGAAGATATTAATGAGCTAGGCATGGAAAAATGTAGACTGTGGTTTTTTATTACTGAGTTTCAAATTAAGTAGATTTCATGCATGTTTGGATAAACGCCTACTGTAACATTTAGTGGAACTTCCATCATAGTGCAATATAATAATGTCTTACTACATGAATTACTATTTGCAGTTTACACCATGATGTTGTTGTACTTAATTACTATTTGGTGAATTATTCACTAATTATGAAAGTCTCGGGACCATCTTTTATTTATAACTGTTTTAGTCTGTTATTTCTAAAGCCTTGGGACCATGTTATTGGATCCAATGAGGATGTGGCCTTTGAGCTCTTATACAAATGAAATATCATTTTATTCCATTTAGCATTTTAATCCTTGGCAGGGATTCCTGATTTGCTCATGGACAGAGTAAGAAGCCTTCTTACCCAATCTTTCGACATGGATTATAATTATTATTTTTAACAATTTTGTGTTGATTTTCCTTAAAATTGGACAAATGCAACAGTTAAAGTGTTAAAATGCCATAAACTGTTTGTTTGTTCATTGTGCCTCTATCAATGCCTCTTATTTGGAGTTGATGCAGGGTAAAATAAACGAGTTCTTTTTTTTCTTCCATCTCTCTGTATTTCCTTTTTCATAGTTGATGCAGGATATCAAGGCTTTCTAGATCTTAAATATAAGAGTCAACAACTTTTTGATGTTTTAGTAACATGGTTATTGTTAACTTTCAAAAGTCATTTACTTGCAGGAAGGATGGATGCATCAGTTTATGAATTAAGCATCAAGTATGAATTAAGATCCGACAAACAAACCTACTAAAACGTTTGTGGAGCAGTTACTTTAATTTCAGTTTCACATTCAATTTACTCTCAGTTATTACATAAGAATAAGAAAGAAAACAATATTTAAAGTTTAACTAGACCGGTTCGAAAATAAATGGTTTCGCAAATACAAATATGAAGAATAGCTTCACGAACATGAAAGGTAAAAGAAACTACAACCCATGTTTGTGAGACTGCCTCCTCGAATTTCACGTATAATTTTCAGAACATTTGCTTATTCTTGGACATTATAACATGAAGGCAACGCAAAAGTATCTCAATTTTTAAGTTCAGGAAGCAACAAATTGCACATTAACAGTTTCACACATACAGATTGGCCTTGCAGAGACAGTGCATCCACTACTTCACAGCTAATTTCAGTGTTAAAATAACAGATTATAAGAAGTAATGCCTCTTATTTGGAGTGTGGAAAAGTAGCTAATTTTTTAGATATATCTTCGATCAAACTACTTCACAGCTGAATTGGTTTTTTTTTAGTTTTTGTTTGCTCCCCAATGCTGCTTACAGATACTGTGTAACGTACTAGCTGAGAGTGTTGTATTGCATCTGTATTTGATTATCTACTAACTTCTGCTTGGGTCTAAGCTTGTGGTGTTTTAGAGTATGGTTTTTTCTAATCTAAACTGCTGCAGCTATATGTATGTATCCAAGATTAATTTTTCAGTAATGGCTGTCAATCATAACATACATATTTCTCTTTCAACAAAGGCGAAGAAGAAACATTTTCTATATGACTTTTTAACTGGAAGCATTTTAAAGATATATCAAAATATGCATGAATTTATGAACAATCCACAATCATATTATACCTTACCTGCCATAAGAGTAATGACCATTCGTCTTCCTACCGGACAAACCTCAACACAATCCTCTGAAATTGAAGTCATAGTTTACAGAAATAACATATGTGGTTGTAATTTGTACAAATGGTCAATGCAAGAAAGAAAGAAAATGATTCATAACACCACACATTCTACTGCTCATGAACTGGTGACTTCCCGTGTGCGTAGCACGGACCACTCACTAATTTACCTCGGAAATTGTGAGAGAATGAGGCTATAATCATGTTGTAAGCTTTGCAGTATTTGATCGTGAATTAATAATGGAATAGTAAAACTAAAAAGAAGAGTTCGGTGAAGACGAGCTCGAGTTCGTCATGGAGCTCAACGGCGAGCTCAGTTAGTTCATCGGTGATGAAGTGGGCAAGTCTAGAGAAGAATGAGTTCACAAATGAGGTTATTCTCTATTAATTTCTGAATGGAAATGATGAACAATAGTGGATTTTTTTCTTAAGAATTACTATATTATGTAAGAATTTAGAATTTGCTGGTGCAATTTTAACGATGTAAAAAAAACAATCTAAATTGTAGTTTTATTGCTGAAAATATTTGATTGATTTTCAAAGCAACAGTCCTTACAGTCAAGGACTGTATATACTAGAGTACATTTTTCAAGTGTAGAATCATTTATGCTTGGAGAAGAATTTTAAGTATTTCTTTGAAACTGAGCATGATTTTTCCAGTTTAAGCATATCTGGCCATGATGGAAGGCCATTAATATAATGACCGTTCGTGTTTGATAATAATGGATCTTGGAATCTTTTTAGCAATATTTTGAAGACCCGAAGCCCGGTAGGACCATGGAAAAATCAGGTCATGGCTGTTTGTCAATAAAATTGAACATTACATCACAGCTTAATCATACGGCAACCAACTATCCGGTTTGTATTTTCATTCTAAGGTATTCTGTCTGTATTTTTCTATCCTTTAAACAACAGTTTTGTACATAGAACGAAGACATCAACTTTTACAGAAAATCTACTATATTAATATACTAAGACACATGCACATTACGTTTGCACACACACTCGAAACATAATACAAACACACATTTGTCTCCTACATAAAATTCCTTTATTTTACATCGGGCATATTACAAGTTACTTTTAACATCAACTTAATAACCAACATGTACGAATATGTACATATTTTTTCACTTTTCCAACATCAACTTTCAAATCAAACAGCATAGTATACCAAAGTGGCACGGTGGGAATAAAGGAAAGATAAGAGGACGAATAACGAGTTTCCAAAAACAAAAATTAATTAATCCCCACTTTTTCAGGACTTAAAAAATCTCTCTCTAACGCATTCACGTTCCTTACTCTCCAACCACTCTTCCACACCAAAATACAAAACATAAACTAATAACTTAATTACCAACAAAACGGGCCATAACAAATTATACCTTCACCACTTAACAACTACACATAAAAGGATTTAGACTAAATAAATTTAATTCAAAGAAGATAGGTTGATTTTCCTAAACAAGGTTTTCCCTTTTTTATTACAATACTCCGTTCGTGCAAATGAATAACTGGAGATACACTATTCTGCACTCTGGTTATGTCCCCACTTCAAATTTTTAACACTATTTTATTTTCTCACAACATTTTCCGACTACCTCAACACTGAACATAAAGCTGAAGAGGTTAAGAACCAGCACTGCACATGACCTCTACATACTGCTTTAACATATAATCGGACTACATCCAATTGGACCTACAATTACATGGAATTACCAGTACTGCCCGTGTGCGTAGCACGGGCCATGCACTAGTGTTTTCAAAAAGGAGAAACCAATCTCTTCGAACCCTCAGAGAGCCGAGTTACAGCTTCGCTTTCCGAAGATCAACTTCAAAGCCCGCAAGTTCATTCCGATGAAAGATATTCCTATGTATATCAAGGACAAAATGCTTGCGTACGTCGGTGATGTGTATGATCAATAATTCACTTAGAGGAGGCTTGCCGAGACCATCTCAAAATCCATCAAGAATTTAGAGGCTGAGATCGCAAGAATGAAACTCACTGCAAACTAGAATGGCGGGACCATCACTCACATTGACAAAGAAATTGTCGAGTTAAAGAAGGAAAAGGAGGACGCTGATCGAAAAGTTAGGAATTTAAATGCTAAGATCGAGCAAGAAAGAAAGAATCATCTAATCGAAGTGGAGTCCGTTCACCACCAAAATCATGATTTGGTTGAAGAAGTAAAAGCGCTAAAGGCACAACTAGGGGAAGGAAGGAAGGAGAAGGACGAGGCCCTCCAAACGGCTCAAGAGTACTGTGAAGTCCCGCAATTAAGACCTCATACTCTGCTTCATTGTTTGTTGCGGGGAAGTCGAGTTTCAAGACGTAACAAATTAGATGTTCCTCGGGAGTCACCAGCACGACTCCAACACCATAACAACGTTCGTTAGATGAACTATCCATGTACATCTTCCATCTAATACTCTACTCTCCACTTCGCTCTAGAATGTCATCTCACGCAGTGTATTCAGCAATGAAATCTGCCAAAGCTTGACCCTGGATCGCTCTCTAGGGATGATAAGTTATGTCATATTGGCTCAATTCAATATTCCATTTAAACAGCCTTCCAGAGGTCTTAGGTCATTACAGGAGCTATCTCAAAGGCCGGTTGGTTAGAACTTTGATTGAATAAGCATGAAAACAGGGGCAGAGTTTCCTTGAAGAAACTAACAGGCAGTATGCAAGCTTTTCTAGCTTTAGATAATTTATTTTTGCTCCCGTCAACCGCTTACTAATATAGTACACCAGCTTTTAGATTCGGGACTCCTTACATACAAGTGTGGTGCTCAGAGCATGCACCGACACTGCCAGATAAATAAATAATGTCCAGTGGCTTTGATATAATGGGGGGTCACTCCAAGTGATCCACCAGAGCCTGAAATGCATCTATACATTCTTGCGTCCAAGCGAAATTCCTCTTCCCCTTCTTAATCACATCAAAAAAGGGATGTATTTGTCAGTGGCTCTAGAGATGAATCGACTTAAGGTAGCGGCCTTCCCATTCAAGCTTTGAATGTCCTTGATTGTTTTCGGGGCTTTGATGTTCCTCAACACTTCAATCTTCTCCGGATTAGCTTCGAATCCATAGGAGTTTATGATGAAGCCTCAGAATTTCCCTGACGCAACGCTGAATGAGCATTTCAAAGGGTTAAGCTTTATCCCATACTTTTGGAGAATGCTGAACATCTCTGCCAAATCATCAACATGGTTCATCGATCACCGTGACTTTACAAGCATATCATCCACATAAACCTCCATCGAGTGTTCGATCTGATCTTTAAACATCTTGTTCACCAATCTCTAATTAATAAGTCGCTCTAGCGTTCTTTAATCCGAATGGCATAACAAGATAGCAGTACAGTCCCAGATCAGTTATAAAGCTGATGTGTTCCTATTTTGGTACGTGCATTGGTACCTAATTGTATCTAGAGTATGCAGCTATAAATGATAACAATTCACGCCTGGCTATTGATTCCACCAGCTGATCAATTCCCAGGAGTGGGAATATGTCCTATGGCAAGCCTTATTCAGGTCATCGACGCATGTCTTCCACTTCCCGTTTGACTTTTTCACCAAGATTGAATTTGACACCCACTATGGGTATAGGGTGTCGTGGTGAAGCCGTTATCCTTCAACTTATCTACTTCCTCTTTAAGTGTAGCGGATCTCTCCAGAACTAGTCTACGACGTTTTTGTTTCACCGGAATGCATTTAGGAATTATATATAATGCATGGCTTGCTATCTCCGATGATATTCAATACATGTTTGAGTGAGTTTAGGAGAACACATCCAGGTTCGCTAAGGGAAAACCAACTAACTCTTTCATCATTTTCATGCCAAGCTGCAATTCGACCTTCAGGACCCGTGTAGGGTCATCCTGGCTGATCGGGATGTTGATTGTCAACTCGGTTGGAGCCACCCTTCCATCCTCCAGCTCTTTTCATGGATCCATACCCTTATGGAACCGGCTGTGCTGTCCGAGCCAGGGCTCAGGCGGTGGTTGCTATACATCCAGAGCCTTGATGCAGAGGGTCCTCTCTGCACCCTTTCGTTTCTCTCTTCGCCTCTTCTCTTTCAGTTTGATAACATAACATTCATGGACAAGCCCTTGATCTCTTTGAACAATTCCACACCATTCTCGATCAGGAACTTCATCGTTAAGTAGCATAGAGCGATGGCTACTTTAAATTCAATAAGGATTGTTCGACCTAATTTTTTTATTGTAGGCAGAATAGATACCCAACAGAACAAAAGGCACGACCTGTACTCTTCTACCGGTCGCCCTCTCCAAGCACCACTGGTAGATCGATGCATCCCATAGGCTCAATAATAGTCTCATTAAATCCCTGGATCTGAGATTTACACGACTTTAAGTCCTTGCCCTCAGAAGCATCTGGTAGACCTTCTTGAACAGAATGTTGACTAAACTTGCACGGTCAACCAAGACTTTCCTTACAGCAGTAGGGCCAATCATGGCCGATATCACAAGTGGATTAATCATTATGGCCTCTACCCCCATCAGCATCTCTGTTTTGAAACACGATATCATCTGTCATAGTTTCGAGTTGTTTTGCCAGAACATCATCATCGATGGCAAAACAGCTCTCGTTTACTACATGCTTTAATGCTCGCACATACCATTCCATCTCTTTCCAACTTTTCTCAACTGGATGTTATTCACCGATAATAGTATTTATCACAATATGTTTCTCAAGCCGCTTGGGCTCATTAATACTAGGCCCAGCTTGCCTCTGCCGAGATTTGAAGTTCCTTGCCTGCCGTCCTGTGGGGCTTGCACAATCTACTATAATTTCTTCTTACGAATCAACTCTTTGATCACATCACGCGAATGCCTGCATTTATTGGTGTTGTGACCACATGTTTTGTGAAATCTGTAAAACTTGCCATATTTCTTCTCCTTCTTAGTCGACCCCCTAGGAGCCGGCTTCTTATACTACTCGTTACCCTGAGTAGTCAAGTATATGCTTTTTATCGAGTTGTTTAGTAGAGTGTAATTGTCAAATCTCGGGATTCTTGGATGTCTCCTTAAATCCCCCTAATTAGTGCCATCAACACGATATCCTCTTGAGCATTGCTCACTTCCATCATTGCAATATGAAATCCGTGTAAGAAATCTTTCAAAGACTCTCCCGCTTCCTGAAAGTGGTTGGAAAATGACATAACGTCTTTTGGTTGGGTCGTATGCGTACAGAATTGTTCAATAAACTTTTGCGCCAATTGTTCGAAAGACGATATGGATCTCGGTGGTAGTCGGGCGAACCACATCATCGCTACTCCCTCTAGGAAAACCAGAAAAAAACGACATTGTATAGCATTGGTAGCTCTGGAAAAATCCATATGCCAGTCGTACTTCATCAAGTGTTGCCTCAGATCTGTCTTCTTGTTATATGTCAACGTCTAGGCATCACAAACCTCCTCAGGTATTCCTTGCATAAGATACCTTCAATGAATGGATTCTGGCTCGAGAAGGAACCCCACTCATCATTAGTCCGATGCTGGCTTTCATTGATAAGTCTCCTAACCATTTCAGTCAAATCCGGCTCAGGTAGATCTACTAAACAATGGTAATCATGACCCACCCTAAGTGTTTGGCCCGATAAATGCTCTTGGTTTGTTTCACGATACCTGGGCTACCCTGACTTTGGGAGAAACGTTCGTTCATCAATTTGATGACTTCTTCAAGGCGGCTCCGCAGTACCCGCCTGTTCTCCAACATTCTCACCATCTACAGCACATCCAGAAGTCAAAACAGCACCAGTACTCGAGAGTTGACCACTCACATCCATGTTTGATGGTTTAGTATCGATCCCTCTTGATGGATAGGTACTGATCCATAGGCCTTGGCCATGACTAGGTCCCGCCTTCTGTTTCAACTTCCCGGTGTCCTTCTTGAGCATATTCTATGTTCTATTCCTCTGCCTCTACTTTGACAATGAGGAACTATCCGATTTTGGACTAGAAGGTGTTCTGTCCTTTCTACTTCTCCATCGGTCGTTTGTCAGTTGATTCAACAGATCCAAGCTCTGCTTCATTTGCTGATTCAGTTCAATTGCGGCTTTCCTGGAGCTTATCTTCCATTTGTTTCATCAGACGATCCATCTCAATCCTAGTAATCACATATTTTGGGTTCTGGCCTTCATTAATGGTTGGTTGTGCAACATCCTCAACATGTCGGGAATCAACATTCTCAGCATTCTCAACGGCACGTGAAGTGGTGGAACGATCCCTTCTAGGAGCCATGGTAAAAAGCACTTGTGTAGATTGTTTGAAAACCTGAGTAGTTAAAAGTTCCAAAAATGGATAAAACTAGATATATCACTTGGACTTATGAAATCCAGTAGTAGTTGATGGATCCAAACAATCTAAAAATCATCTCTCAATGAAAGTATCAAAATGTGGCACCAACACCTAAAGATTAAGTAGAGAATAGAAGTGAAGGAAAGTAAATTAAAATGGGCAAAACTAAAACAACACACGTTTATAGTGGTTCGACCAATCGTTGCCTACATCCACTTGAGAATTTTATTAATGATATAGCCGTTTTACAAGTGTTGTTCTTATCGTTCGGTACCACTCCATAGGTAATTACAAAAGATAATGTAAAAACCGCAAGAGAGCTAAAATATCCACAAAATAATGCCTTTTTATGCCTATTTATAGCTATAGGTTGCCGATAAAAACTCTAGCACATCCTCCTCCCCACGTTCTCAACGATCTAGCAGCAATTTCTCTTGAGGAAACATGGCCAAGTCAGTAATCAGCTATGGATCGATACCGAACCATAGGCATGGATTGTTACCAGTCCAAAAGATTGACTTGTGGATTGTTCTTGTCACTTTGGGATAAAGTGATGCATAGCTTTGTGATTCCAAACTTGTTTGTAGCTTTGAGCTTGTTTTGAGACAGTTGGATGGATCGATGGAGGATTAGACTTGTTTATTTCTAGTGCTTGAAGAGCTCAATAACAAACGATAAGCAAACGACCTATGGAGTTTAAAGTTGGTTGCTAGCATCAATACTTGGGCATAGGAAGGAGTTGGAGTGGTATGGCTGCATGTTTATCATTCGATAGCGATCCATGGGGATGGGTCGGTACCATTCCATCAGATGGTGGAATCGGGCTTTGTAATTTTTGGAGTGACCTGGATCATCTTGTGATCTCGATTGTACTTAGTTTTTAGGATTTATAGTTATTTCTCCATGCCTTCTACCTTGATAGCTTTTAAGTTCTACACGTCGAGTCTGTCTAGATACTGTCTGGTCAAAAGGCTAGATAATAAGCATAGTTTGTTGATCTTGTTATCCCGCCTTTTGGCAAGACCGTGACACCAATAAATTAATTGGGAACCAAGGGTGGTTTGTCCCGAAGATCGGTTATACACAGATCCATTGTGGATGCCGGTAAATTTTGTCTGAGTCCGGATCGAGCTACAATCGATATCACATGACAAGAAAAGCTATGAAAGACAACGTCCCAAATTTCAAGTCAATCGGAGTTTGTATGCTCAAGGTATTGATCGATCAAAGTCAAGGAAGACAGCTACAATTCGTATCCATCAAAGTGAACAGTGGTTCATATCCATGATTGAAGCACCATATTCGTATCCATGGAGGAAGGCCTCATTCGTATCCACCTCGCTTCTCCATTTTGTATCCATCACATGTACTCTGCTTCATATCCATCAGCTAAAGCCACTACGTATCGATCTCATATGTATAGTTTGTATCAGTCAACCAACGGTCGATATGAATGGGTCATCCAATAAGCGATCCGAGATAACACCTCCTACTGATATGAAATGGGGTTGAGGGAAATGATACGAATGTGACAACTTAGAACGATATGAATAAGGTTGCCTCACGTCGATACGAAGAGCAAAGGAGTACCTCGATACAAAGTATATGGATTCGTATCGATACAGAGCAGTTACAGTCCCTCGATACGAACAAGGCACGTTCAAGAGAAAGACTCGGTCATTCGGCATGAAAAGTGGATCGATCCGAGAATATAACACCGTGTCATCTAGCAATCATGTGCGTCCCATGGATACGAATGGAAGCGATACGAACATATCGATACGAGCTCGGCTACACATTGAAAACACAAACTTGCATCGATCATAACTCAAAATCTACAAGTCCAAATGCTACTAAATTTTCATAGAAGCTTGCGTACAACCTCAAGAATGTCCATGATCGATCTTAACCCAAAAGGAGCAATTTTGGATCGATACAAATTTGGTGCGTATTAATCATGGATCGAGTCCAAATGTCCGAGGATCGATCACGTGGGCCCACCCACGTGTGAGAATGAGTCTTTTGAAATTGGAGCGAGATATTTGCAGCCTACACCTATAAATAACAGTCCAAGGCCTTCAGAAAAGGGACTTTTGGATGCTGGAACGTCGATACTCTGCCGAAATCATTGTTGTACCTCGATTGTACTATTGTAAATATCTGCAACCAGCGAGTAATATCAATAAACAACAAACTTTCTATAGTGGACATAGGCTACAACGCCGAACCACTCTAAATCTCTGTGTTTTCATACTTCTGTTTGTCTGTTTTTGGTGTGTTTGTTAGATTTACCTCATTTTCCATTTATATTCTTCACTTTAATCTCTTCAAACACGCCCGAAGAGTGTTGTGCCCAATTTTGACATAAACACTTTGGTGCTTTCATTGAGAAAACCTAGCTTTTCTCCTGCTCTTTGGATCTCCTACCGATATCGGATTGCAATAATCTAAGGAGAAGATCCAGATCTCATACCTAGAAGTTCTTCCATCTTATTCATATTTGTATCAAGTCTAGGAGAGAGCTTCACCCTTCACCATGGTTACTACAAGGACTGCCTCGACCGCTGTGGATCAGGAAGGAAGTGATAGACAGAATCCTACGCAGCTACCCGTTACTGGTCAGAACTTAGTGGGACCTTCAGATCCACAAGGCCCTGTCACCAAGGAGGAGTTTTAGATGTTGATGCAAGAACTGACCCAAAGTCACCAGCAGCTTGCCCAGTAGATCTGTGCCAACACGGAGTTAACCAACTAATTGAATCAGGAAAGACGAAGGATATCCAGAAGGGATCAAGCTTCCTACTCATCTACTGAGAGCTCTGCTTCTTCCGATTACCATCACAGATCTACACATCCACGATTGGATGGAGGCTACACGCAAGCTCCCAGGCATCAGCTCACTCTGAATCTTGGACAAGCAGGACCTGGTCCATCTGCTAGTAACCCAGCAGGCCCCTCCTCCCGAGGAGGGACAATTCCTTATCACATCACTAATAACCGTGCTGCCGTCGCCGCTATCGACTTGGAAATTGACATTCGAGACCGAACAGATCTGAACCTTCGTCAATGCGATCGTACTCCTGAACCCTATGTGCCCGAAGACCTGGAGCCAAGGAGATCGGGGTATGGACCATCGACCGCACCCGGGCCATCCTCGCATTGTGGAACCCGACCACACCTTGGCCCAACATGCTCAAAATGTCCAAATGCCAGACATCCCGACCATGATTCGTGAAAGTCAAGGGCTTCTCCAATGATGACTGGGGAATCTCCCGGAGTCATACACCCCTCCCTGATGACATCCTTTATGCTGAACCGCCTCGTCGATTCAAAATGCCTACTTACCTATTTACGAAGGGAGTTCGAACCCTAACCAACACATTTTGAAGTATGAATGGCTTATGAATGCCACATGAGCTGACGATGTGGTTAAATGCAGAAGTTTTCCAATCTCTCTAGGGGGCATCGCGACTATGTGGTTTACTCACTTGCCACCCCAATCCGGTTCATGCTTTGATCAGTTAGCTATGAAATTCATTTAACAGTTTCGTATGCACGTTACATGACCTAAGGATGTGAACACCTTATCTAGCGTCACTCAAGCTCCTAGAGAGACGCTCAGACGTTATCTGGAAAGGTTCCATGCCGCTTGCGTTGAGTTAGTAACCCTAATGATAATTCCATATTGATGGCACTGACTAAAAGAATCGATCCTGATTTCGAATTTGGCAACTGGTTGGCTAGGAAACCCCCTGTGTCATTGGACCATTTCTATTACAAGGCATCCCAGTTCTTGAGGAGGGAAGATGCGAAACAGTCTAGAAAGAAGGATGATGCTGGGCCCAGTGTGGAAGGAGTCCAGAGCAATGTCACTGTGAAACAAACCGGTGAGAGTTCCGGAAAGGTGCAGTTAAATATACAGAATAAGTAGAATCAGCAGAAAGGCGATGGAAGTCAGGGTAAGAAGCGGGATCAAAATCGCGGATCGCGATGTAGAGCTCCCATGTTTGAAACCTATACTCCTTTGAATACATCCCTGGAGAATGTGTACTTGCAAACCTGTAATACTGGCCAATATAAGAAGCCTGCTCCGAAGCAGTCGTCCGAAAAGCAGATTCAATCTAGAAAATTCTGTAGATTTCATGATTGCTATGGTCACAATACCAATGAATGTCGCCATTTACAGGATATCATTGAGAAGTTAATTCGAGATGAAAATTGGAACAATTTGCTCGAGCGCCGCAGGCTAGAGGTGCGGGCCCATCAAACTAGAATCAAGTACCGAATCAAGCTAGTCCGGAGGAACCCGCGCGTACTGGCGGGAGGTTAGTGATTAACACAGTTAATGGTGGTCCTCATCCAGCAGAATGGAGCTGGAAGGAAATGGAATCGTATGCCAGTTCGATTAGGCATGCGGACTTCGAGTGTTGCAGTAATCTTGATATTAGGGCTCCAGCTAAACAACAGAAGACGATGACAGACGACATCGTTTTCCGAGACAGAGATGCCGATAGAGTACCATTGATCCACTAGTCATATCAGCTCAGATAAGTCCTGCTTGGATGAAGAGGATTTAAGTGGATAGTGGAAGCTCCGTGAATATTCTTTTCAAGCGAGTATATGATTAAATGAAAATGGAAGCAAAGGACTTGAAGCCAAATGAATCCCGTATACATGATTTCAATGGAAGTGCGATTATACCCTATGGAATGGTAGAATTACCAGTGGAGTTGGGAGTTGGAGAACGCCGGAGAGTCCGGATGTTGTAGTTCATTGTGTTGGATATTAATTCGCCATACAATGCTTTCTTGGGTCGACCGGCCCTGGCTGAATTCAAGGCAGCTATTGCCCCTTGGTGTTTAACTTTGAAATTTCCCACTGACAACGGGTTTGGAGTTGTTTAGGGAGATCAGGCGGCTGGACACGCATGTTGCTAAGCTACGGGAGGTGCAGCGGAAAGAGAAGGGCAAGGACATAGAGGAATCTCTCTGCATTCGTTTTACCGACAATTGACAGCTAACGCCTAGGCCTAGGCCCGGGCGCCACAACTAATTCCTAAAAGATCTTAATCCAAGAGATGATGATAATAAAGCGGAAGTCAAAGACAGTCAGGCTTCTCCAGCAGAGTTGATGATCGATGTTCCAATCGATGATGATGATGACTCCAAAACGATAAAGATCGGGTCTCAGCTAAGCCAACAGATGAAAGAGGAATTGGTTGAATTTCTCTGGGAAAACCTCGATGTGTTTGCCAGGACACACTTAGACATGTGTAGGATCTCGTCGGACATCGTGAGCCATACATTGAATATTGACCTACGACATGTCCCGGTCAAGCAGAAGAGGCGCGGTATGGATCTAGAGAGATTTGCCACCTTGAAAGAAGAGGTGGATAAACTCAAGACGAATGGGTTTATCCGAGATGCTTTATATCCAGAATGGATATCCAACCCAGTGTTTGTCAGAAAACCAAACGGGAAATGGAGGACTTGTGTGGACTACTCAGACCTAAATAAAGCATGCCCCAAAGATAGTTTTCCACTTTCCAGAGTTGATTAGCTTGTAGATTCGACAGCTGGACATGAGCTCTTGTCTTTTATGGATGCGTATTCCGGCTACAATCAAATACCGATGCACCTACCCGATCAAGAGCATACCAGCTTTGTCACCGATCTCGGACTCTATTGTTACAAAGTGATGTCGTTCGGGCTTAAGAACGCTCGGGCGACCTATCAAAGACTTGTCAATCGAATGTTTGCCAGCCAGATCGGAAAAACTATGGAGGTGTACATGGACGATATGCTTGTAATGTCGCGACTCTCCATCAATCACGTCAAGGACCTTGAAATAATGTTCAACATCCTCCGAGAATATCGAACGAAGCTCAACCCGTTGAAGTGTCACTTCGGAGTCGCCTCCGGAAAGTTCATTGGATTCATTGTCAATGCTCGAGGAATTGAAGCCAATCCCGAGAAGATCTGGGCGATTCGGAATCTCGAAACTCCCAGAGCTATAAAGCAAGTGCAAAGCCTCAACGGGAAGGTAGCAATATTAAGCAGGTTCATCTCCAAATCCATCGACAAATGTACTCCCTTCTTCAATCTGATTAGGAAAGGGAAGCGGAACTTTGAATGGACTGAGGAGTGTGAGGGCGCATTCTGAGCTTTGGTTACGCCGCTTATTATGTCAAAGCCGATTGATCATAAGAGAGTATACATCTATCTGGCAGTGTCAGAGAATGCAATCGGTGCTGCATTAATTCTGGAGGAGGATCGGATACAACGATCGGTCTATTACATTAGCAAACGATTGACCGGAGCAGAGAGAAACTATCTGAAGTTGGAAAAGCTAGCTTATTGTCTCGTCATTGCCTCGAGAAAGCTCTGTTCCTACTTTCAGGCTCATCCTATCACAGTCTACACCGACCAGCCATTACGACAGGTCCTTACGCAGTCTGAGACGTCCGATAGGTTGCTAATGTGGAACATCAAGTTGAGTCAGTTTGATTTTGCTTACACACCAAGGCAGGCTATTCAAGGACAAGTTCTGGTGGATTTCATTGCTGAATTCACTATCCCAAAGGACTTTCCCGAGAGCAGTGAATCTCCTAGGTACATATGGAAACCGTACACCAATGGTGCATCGAACGACCGCTGCTCAGGCGGTGGAGTTGTGCTTGAAACCCCAGAAGGCCGATCAGTGTTATGCTTTGAGGTTTGATTTTCGTGCAACCAATAACGAGACCAAATACGAAGCTTTACTTGTCGGACTCAGACTCGCCAGAGACTTGAGAATATTTGCTGTGGAGATTTACTGCGATTCGCAATCGGTCGTATGTCAAGTTCGGGGAGAATACCAAGCTAGAGACAGGAGGTTGGCTGCTTATCTTGCTCGGGTCCAAGAAGTATTGAATCAGTTTGATTATTATGCCATCTATTGCATACCCCGAGATCATAACCAGAAGGTCCATTCTCTGGCAAAACTGGCCAGCACCGGTGAAGCACAGTAGATGGGACTTGTCCTTGTTGAGACACTTACCACTCCAAGTATCGACCAGATGGAGATGGAGTGGGTTCATAAAGCCACACCCGAGAAAGAGTCATGGATGACCCCTTTCAAAAACTATCTCGAGCATGGAGCTTTGCACGAGCGAAGAAGTGAAAAAAGACAAGTTCTTCGAAAAGCTTCACGATTCATTATCCAGAATGGAGTCATGTATAGAAGAGGATACTCTATTCATTTACTCCGGTATTACATGATGTGCACAAGGGAGAATGTGACGATCACACTGGGGGGTAAGCCCTTGCTACGAAGATACTTCAATATGGGTATTATTGGCCGACTGTGAATCGGGATGCATCAGACTATGCCAAGAAGTGTGACTGATGTCAAAAACATGCTCGGATACCAAGAGCCCGGCCTACTGAAATCACTCAAATGGTTAATCCATGTATGTCCGCTATATGAGACATTATATAATTAGATCTTTACCTCTGGCTAAAGGTGGTACGAAGTATGCCATCATTGCAGTTGACCACTTTACCAAATGGGCAGAAGCTGAACCCTTCATTACTATCACGGCGAAGAAAGTAATCAACTTTGTTGTCCACAACATCATCTGTCATTTTGGCCTTCCACACACCATTATCACTGACAATGGAGCCCAATTCGATAGTGTCGAGTTCAAGAACTTCTGTCAATGTTTCCATATTCAGAAAAAATTCTCTGCACTTGCTCACCCTCGGCATATATACAAGTCGAAGCTGTTAACAAAGTTATCAAATCCATTCTGAAAAAGCAAATGGAAATGGCTGGGGGCAAATGGGTCGATGAGCTTTCCATGGCCCTATGGGCATATCGACTACCCACAAGTCTACGACTGGCCACACTCCATCTTCACTTTCTGATGGCTCGGAAGCCGTCATTCCGGTTGAACTGAAAGAACCTTCTCATCGTGTGACTTACTATGATACAAAGACGAATGTTATATTGCTTGCCGAATCTCTGGACTTATTAGATGAGAAGCATGAAGAGGCTGTTTTGAGGGCAGCCACACACCGAAGTCGAGTCGCCCGATTGTACAATGCTAAGGTCCGACCCCGAACCTTTGAACTTGGCGATCTCTTGCTCAAGAGAATTTATCCAATCCCTTCGCATATGAAACCAACATGGGAAGGACCGTATGTTATCAAATGGAGACTTGGAGACGGCACATTCAAATTATCGACCGTCGATGGTCTCACTTTGCCGAGAGCTTGGAACAGCGAAAGTCTTTGTTGCTACTACACATAACAGGCTTTGTTTATTCATTTAGTCTACTTTTCATTTGCAATTTGTTTATGCATTTCGAAATTTGAACTTGTAATAAGGCAACTGACTTTGTCGTACTTTCTTATTTCAACAATAAAATGCAATCTCTTCAAGCCAAAGTAGTGATTCTTGAAATGGATCATGCGACTATCACGATGCACGAAGAGCTAAGTTCCATCCTATGATGGGACTTATTCAAATAGGGAGTGGCTGTGATATGACAAGTCACTCACTAAGTGAAACCCGAGTTCGGGGGCAAACTACCACACTAAAGCTAAAAAGGATTGATACATGACAATCCTCTAACTAACTCCGGCTCCCGGAGTGTGAGCTGAAGTATAAACTTACAAACGTGGGCTCGAAGAGGGTGAATCCGTCCACCCACGACTTCGCCCATGTACCACCAAAGCTCAAGGACGGTGGACCCGTCCATCTAACGACCTCGCTTTCCACATTCACAAGCTCGAGGAGGGTGGATCCATCCACCTACGACTTCGCTTGTTTACTCAGGGTGGATGTGACCCGACCATCCACGATCCCGATCAATTTATCGTTCCGAGAGTGCGAATGAGATCTCAAAAACTTAAAACAGATGTGATTGACCGTCTGTTAACTAACTCCGCATTCCCAGAGTACGAGCTGGAGTGTAAACATCAATTGGGCGTGAACTGACCGCCCATAATTCAATCTAAGTCCCCAGAGTGTGGACACAATTCCAATTATTAAAACAAGTGTGACTGACTGCCCGAAAACAACTTAAGTCCTCAGAGCGTGGACGTAACTTTAAACATTAAAAGGGGTGATCGACCGCCCGCATGCGAGTTCAATCCCTAGAGTGTGGATGCGATTGTCAATACATGAGCGAGTGTGATCCGACCACTCGAACTCATCTCACAACAACTTAGTTCTGACTAAGTAAAAATAAAAGTGTCGAAGGTGAAAAGCAATCATCATCCGACCACTTCACTTCATCCCCGGAACTGGGAGCATAACTCCGACACCAGTTACTGATCGGGGCAATACAACATCGAGAATCGTCTTAACGTTTGGTTATGACCCGAAGCCATGACTCCGGGACATAACAACCAAACACAAGTCCAACCCAGAAAATAAAGCTTCGCAAATATATTAAATAGAAATTTGAGTACTGAAACACTTAGACAAATCAAATCGGAGTTATGCTAGTAAAAAAAGGAGATTTTACTCCATCTATTCTTTGGAAGAAAAAGTGAGTACAAAAGGAAGCTTATTTCAAAAATCCCTATAAGCAGGGGCCGAACCTGCATCTATACATGGCCTACAGAAACCAAAAAGTAACTCCTACTTATCTACCAAAAAAGGGGACACCAAGATACACGCCTACTCCTTAGGCTTCTTCTTCTTCTTCCCCTTCGGCGTCGACCCACTTGAGCTGCCACTATGGTGCCACTTTGAGCTCTTGCCTTTACCCAGCTTATCCCCGGCTGGGGGAAGAATTGCAGTCTCCTCCTCCAAGCTTACAGAAATTGGAACACTTTTGGAATGTGTGGTCGGAGGGAAGGGGGTGCTTTCTACATGTGGAGACATGAGGGTACCCCGATGACGATGATTGTACCACCCGGAGAGACCATGCGTAAAGGAGCCGGGCCAGGACCTGCCATACCACCTCCCATACTACCACCTAGCGCGACACTTTCCATCTCGGCATTGATCTCCGCCATTATCGCCTCATCATGAGCTGCTTGAGTGTTCGGCGGGATGCTGGCAGTTGTGGTCGAAGAGCTAGCTGTGAATACGCCTTCGCCCGTGACAAAAGGCAAATCTGTAAGTGGATTGCTCTGATGACCGAGGAGTTCTTCCATTATCTATTCGTTGAAGATAAAAACGCTCACATGAACTTCCTTGGTCAATGCGGTAGCTGTGGTGGTCATCACCTCCGTCACGACACTCTTGACGCTGCACTTGGGTTGCAGGGGGCATGGCCGGTGCAGCTCCTAACACTAAATGAAGATAAGAAAAAATATTAGTGATTTCTTCTGATAATACTCTAGACTTAGAAGGAATTCGAGAAGTGTTCAGAATACCTTCCTCGGGTTGGCTCGCGGGTGGAGCCGAGGCTCCTTCGGAGATGTGCTCGCGAGCCAGAGACAATTTGCAGTTGATCGGGATTGTAAGCAGGCACAGGTGGAGGATCGACTACAAGAGTAGACTCAGGTTGGGTTGGCGCAAGAATTTTGGAACTCGTATCATGATGTTTAAGACCAGAACCCTCTCTCCAACCTCCGGACGCTGAATGGCGAGTCTCTCTTTTTCAAATATGATAGAGGCATCATGGAGAACTCTTCTCTCGTCCTCAGTCAGCACCCAGTTCTCCAATTCGAACTCATCAACGGATTCAGTATGATGCTCTGCCTTCTCATCAGCCAAAAAACGGCGCCAGGCATTATGTAGATGAGTCGAGTAATCGTTGAGCCAGCTTAAGTTACGATATTTCAGGACATTGACATTGTAGGTGATTAAAAGATCTTCCATATCGCCTTCAAGCCTGGCCTCTGCTGCACCGACTTCAGCTTCAATCCTAGCCTCGGCCTTCTGAACCTTTAGCACCACTGCATCCTGTTCACCTTTGAGCTCCATGGTTTGGTCACATGCTTCCTGAGCAGCCTTGTTTGCCTCATCCTTTTCTTTAACGACTTCGTCGTACTTCGCCTTAAGCTCCTTAAGCTCTTTGAGCACAATATTCCTCTCGGCTGTAACGGTGGCGTTCCTGTGGCCCATATTGTCTACCAGCTTTAAATGCTCCTGTCTCATCCGGTCCATTTCCTTGTTGGCCTCGTCAACTTTCTTCAGAGCCTCTATTTCAGAATTTCTCGAAGTGTCATTTTCACTAGTGAGCACTGTGACTATTCGATCTTTCTTGGCGATAGTTCCTTGTAGCTCCTCAATTGTCTCTCTGCCCGCACAAATGCCACAGCCGAGGCCTTCTCTGCGGTTTTCTTCTACTCATGATATTTGCCAAAGGCATGATAAACATGGTCAAGCATAATTTTCTCTACCGTATCTGGAAGCACCCTCAAATTTGGAGGGAAGTGGAAGCTGTCGAAACAGATGTTAGGAAACTCTCTTTTCAATTGGGCAATTCGAGCGGCTCCCTCCCTTGTGATCTCTACAGCCGTTGAAGTGGTAGTGATAGAATTGTCCGCCCCAGTTGTGTGGCGATGTTCACTAGGCCTTGGAACTTGTGGAGACCCTAGTTGGCATGAGGACCCAACAATTTGTGATCTAGAGCTGGGTGGTGGCAATGAAACCCTGGGTGGAGGAGAGCGTGATCGGGAGCGGTGCCTATCTCGCCTCTCTCTTTCTCTTTCTCTCTCCCTTTCCCTAGCTCTTTCTCTATCATAGTAATCCCTGTCCTAGTTGGAATGATGGCGGTCATGGTCAGAATCATGCCTGTGGGACTCCCTGTATGAACTAGACGATTGGCGTGCGGCGCTGAGGCTACCAAGTATAGATGGTTGCTTCGACATTGAATCTGTAGAGTGAAAAGAGAAACAAAGTTAGTTATCATCGGAAATTGAATAGCTCATAGATTTTAGTTGTGTAATGACGTTGAGTGTATGCATGCATGTGTTAACCCCCCAACCAACCGGTTGTTGTAGCCGTGCTCGGAGGAGTTGGCTCTCCTAAATCTAAGGCACTTTGAAGCCCTTCCAACCCGGTGTCTTGTTGAAGAGATACATCGTCCGGAATTGGGAGATCTGCAAGTCCTTCGAAAAGGCTCTCCAGGTGCGAGGAGGGAGCCTTTGAAATTACCACACCCGCTGTTGGTAAAGACATGACAACGGATTTGCGTCTCGGAGCTTTGTGGGCAGCGACCTTGCCTTTCCTTATTCTCTCAGAATGTCGATGGCTTTGTGAAGGCCCGGGTGCGGGTTCATCTTCAGCGGGCGTATTCTCATCATCACCTTTCTCGGTGATCACTATACCAGGAACTCTCCTCCTAACTTGCCTTGCCGGAACCGCCTTAAGAGATCCTTTGAGCCCGATGCTTTGACTCCTGCCAATTAGCTCGACGGCTCTCAAATTTTCATCTGTTAGAACTTCTTTAATTTCTCTGTTCTCAACGGGCACTCTTTGAAGAACTCTTACAATCTCTCTGAAATGATCACCTTCGGGTCGCGGAATCGAAGTTGTGCAAGAAAGGAAATGTTAGATTTGAAATCGATAGAGAATTATCCAGTTAATCGACATAAAAGTTGAAGCGCTTATGTCTGACCAACCACCGTCTAGCAAAGCCCGGTGAGCAAAGAACGTAGAACCATTCAGTCTTAAAATAACTTAGTTTGGTCCACGCTCTGATCATGACTTGACAGTTCCTAACTGCCTCTAAGAAGGTGAAAGATGGATTATCCCCTCGGCTCTTTATATTGAACAGGTACCGGACTTCCTCCGGAGTCGGGGGTCGAAAAAGATGCTCCATGAAGACAATAAATAGGCTATTCAGTGAAGCATATCCATTCAGGTGCATTTGTAATGGAGCAATCCTTAAGTAGGATAACACTTCCCGAATGTATTGATTGAATGGAGGGAGTGTCCCAGCTATGCACGAGAATCTATTAAAAGCGGTGTACCCTTACGGGGGAGAGTGGGGTCTGTCTTCTGCCCCTGGTAGTAGGACGTCATCCCTCGGGAATCCGTGCCTTGTGCAAATCCTACCTAGCATTTCCTCAGAGATATTAGATGGAACAGAGTCTTGTGGATTCCCAATGAAGGCTGTTCCTGGTAGCTCATCCAGAGCTGGACTTATAACTTCGGCTGCGATAGCCGGCATCTCTATTGTGGGAAGAGGCGGACTCTGAGCCTCCTGTTGTTGCGAACTTCGAGTTTCCATAGCTAATCAACTCAGCAAAAATCATCATTAGATGACAATAATCTCGTGTTTTCCCCAGTGCGAAGTGCATAAATGTGTTGTGCAGTGTAGTGTTATATATTATCTATGAAGTGCTATGAGATTTAAAGAGTGTATGAACGACGAGACTTTAGAATTCAACTGGAGTGACTGTCATCACTGACCGTCACAACCGTGCCATCCAGACTTCGGAGGTTGGCCCAAGTTAATGTTCGTTAAATTTTGTCAAGTTACAGTTCCATCGACGAGCTTCGAAAGGCAGTCAAATATGCAGTGAAACGGTTAAGTCCAATTATACAAGGTAGAAGATTATCGGAGTTGGATGCTCGATTGTTCAAACAATTCATATCTATCAGAGTGCGAGTTCAGATCGATCGCCAGAAGTGCGTTTCGTATCGATCAAGGGCATCAATATTTCATATCGATCTCCTGAGAGACAATTTGTATCGATCGGGTGCACTCGACTTCGTATCGATCACATATATCGCCTTCGTATCGATCAACAAATCCAAGCCTTCATACCGATTTTCTTGAATCGATATGAAACCCCATCATTGATCAATGTGAGGATCTCCACCCCATCGTTATGAGGTCCCATTGCCTAGACCGATACGAACTCTCTCAATCTAGATTGATACAACCCGACCTCCATCCATCATTGACACGAATGTTGCCTTCGTGTCCCTCCACACTTCTTCTTCTCCAAACCCGCTCAGTCATCACCTCCACCATTCTCGACCTCGCTCTGGCCCATCTCCGACTTCCACTTCACCAGAATAGGCCACAACATCAAATGGAATGACAAAGGGTTTGAGTCTCATCGTTTATAAGTAGAATTTGCTCAATGGATTACCTGGATTAAACAGTGGTTTAAGGGATTTGAAGGTTGATTTGGTACGAAGACGAGAGCAGTTTCGATTTTCTTTAATCCGGAATGATACGAAAGCAAGGAAATAATGATCAAGCGAGAAAAAAATTCTAAGTACCAAAGTATTTATACTTGGAAGGTGACTATTCGTCTCCAAGTATAGGCTAACCGGTCGAAGCGGTATACTCAATCAACCGATACAAGATAACCAGTTTGTACCTTTCAACCCAATCGGTACGAAAGCCAGTTCATACCCCATGTTTGATCGAGGCAATTTTAACACCATCAGTGTGAAACAATTCTTATTCATCTAACAAGCGACACGAAGCAACGAAGACAAAGCAAAGGCTTGTTTGGACTGTTCGAATCCATTAGAAATGCATCGATACAAAAATTCTAGTTCGTATTCATCAACCTAAATCTCACTGAGATTCGTATCCATCGATACAAAGTATTTTTAGAACCAACCAATTCGTGTCGATCGCCATCGATACGAAAACAATTTTTCAACTTTTCACATCGATCCAAGAGAGGATCAATATGAAGAAATACTCTGAAACAACCTTCAAGCGCTGTTATAACTTGAATTTCACATCGATTCAGAAGAGGATCAATACGGAATTCGATACAAAAAAACTGGCAATGACTCGTTAACGTACAAACATTAATGAGAGTCAGGTTAACATACATTTTATGTGCGACGAATTAACATTCAATTTTCAAAATTCACAGGAATTGAATGCTCACCTATTGACAATTGCAACGATGAACAACAAATTTCTGGCACTCAACACTAAGTTACAACAGTGCACATTACAATCGTTGGCAGTCAATAATCCAGTATTTATATTATCGGGAAACAATCAAAGATCACATCTTTTGGCGAAAAGACGACTACTCATCAAATCAGGTAGAACTTTTCAGACAGAAGGTTGCAGCTTTTTAAAAGCACGTCATGGTCACACAAGACGTACTTTGGGGGGCAAATGTTATCCCAACTTTTGGCAAGGCCGTGACACCAAGAAATTAACTGGGAACCAAGGGCGGTTCATCCCGAAGATCGGTTATACACAGGTCCATTATGGATGATGGTAAATTTTGTCTGAGTCCGGATCGAGCTACAATCAATATGAAATGACAAGCAAAGCTATGAAAGCCAACGTCCTAAATTTCAAGTCAATCGGAGTTTGTATGCTCAAGGTATTGATCGATCAAAGTCAAGGAAGACAGCTACAATTTGTATCCATCAAAGTGAATAGTGGTTCATATCCATGACAGAAGCACCACGTTCGTATCCATGGAGGAAGGCCTCATTCGTATCCACCTCGCTTCTCTATTTTGTATCCATCACATGTACTCTGTTTCATATCCATCAACTAAAGCCACTATGTATCGATCTCATCTGTATAGTTCGTATCGGTCAACCAATGGTCGATACGAATGGGTCATCCAATAAGCGATACGAGATAACACCATCTACCGATACGAAATGAGGTTGAGGGAAATGATACGAATGCGACAACTTAGAACAATATGAATAAGGTTGCCTCGTGTCGATACGAAGAGCAAAGGAGTACCTCAATACGAAGTATGTGGATTCGTATCGATATAGAGAAGTTACAGTCCCTCGATACGAACAAGGCACGTTCAAGAGAAAGACTCTGTCATTCGGCATGAAAAGTGGATTGATCGGAGAATATAGTGCCTCATCATCTAGCAATCACGTGCGTCCCATGGATACGAATGAAAGTGATACGAACGTATCGATACGAGCTCGGCTACACATTGAAAACACAAACTTGCCTCGACCATAATTCAAAATCTGCAAGTCCAAATGCTACCAAATTTTCACAGAAGCTTGCGTACAACCTCAAGAATGTCCATGATCGATCTCAACCCAAAAGGAGCAATTTTGGATCGATACGAATTTGGTGCGTATCGATCATGGATCGAGTCCAATTGTCCGTGGATCGATCACGTGGGCCTACCCACGTGAGAGAAGGAGTCTTCCGAGATTGGAGCGAGATATTTGCAGCCTACACCTATAAATAGCAGTCCAAGACCTTCAGAAAAGGGACTTTTGGATGCTGAAATGCCGATACTCTGCCGAAATCGTTGTACCTCGATTGTACTATTGTAAACATTTGTAACCAGCGAGTAATATTAATAAACAACAAACTTTCTATAGTGGACATAGGCTACAACGCCGAACTACTCTAAATCTCTATGTTTTCATACTTATGTTTGTCTATTTTTGATGTGTTTGTTAGATCTACCTCATTTTCCACTTATATTCGTCACTTTAATCTCTTCAAACACGCTCGAAGAGTGTTATGCCCAATTTTGACACAAATAGATCTCATGAACCGTATCTTCAGAGATTAATTAAACAAGTTCATGCTTGTGTTCGTGGATGACATTCTGATCTACTCTATGATAGAGGAGGAACATAAGACACACTTGAGGATTATGCTTGAAGTGTTGAGGAAGGACATGTTGGGAGTGAAGTTTTCGAAGTGTCACTTCTAAAGGAGGGAAGTGAGATTCTTGGATCATGTCATCTCTGAGCAGGGCATCGCAGTAGATTCCACTAAGGTGGTAGTGGTTCAAGATTAGAACCAACCCAAAAACACTACTGATGTGAGAAGCTTTCTAGGATTGGTAGGATATTATAAACATTTCATCAAGGACTTTTCGAAGGTAGCAGCGTCATTGACCAATTTGATGAAGAAGAATCGGACCTTTGTCTGGGTTGTGAATTATGAGCATGCATTTATATGTATGATGGAGAGGTTGATGAGTGCACCAATATTGACCATTTCAAGTGGGAATGAGGAGCTGGCAATATACAAAGATGCCTATAGTATTGGATTGGATGCAATGTTGATGCAGAGAAGAAAATTTGTCATCTACGCTGGTCGACAGCTGAAACCGCACGAGAGGAAGTATTCGACTTATGATTTGAAGTTGGTGGCGATACTGTTTACTCTGAAAATTTGGGGGCATTATCTATTAGGAGAAAGGTTAGGGTTGTTCATGGACCTCAAATCCTTGAAGTACCTTTTCTCCCAAAAGGGTCTCAACCTTTGCTAGCAGCGATGATTGGAATTTTTAGCCTCCAACGACTTGACATTTCCTATACGCCTGGTAAGGGAATGTGATCGCTGATACATTGAGTATAAGACATGCCAGTTTGAGAGTAATGTTCCTAGAGTGGAAGCAATTGGAGTATACTGATGGCTATGACTTCAGACCTCATTGTGAGATAGAGCTAGAATTGTTGGCGAGTTTGACAATTAGACCTACTTTGATTGAGTGGAGAGGTACTAGTCAAAGGCAAGATGCTAGACTAGCTGAGATTAGGGCGAAAATAGAAGGAGTAGAGTCTGAGGAGACAAAGCAGTACAGACTCGACTAAGATGGTTGGCTCCATAAGGATGGTAGATTATTTATTGCCGATGTTGATGGATTATGGGGAGAGGTGCTACAAGAGTGCCACCATTCTAAATTGACTATACATCCTGGTGCTAATAAGATGTACCGTTATATGAAACAGACCTATTATTGGGAAGAGATGAAGAAGGATGTCAGACATTCATCTCAAAGTGTATGAACTACCAGTTGGTGAAGGCAGAGCAGAAAAAGCCAAGTGGATTGCTACAACACTTGAATTTTCCTAATAGAAATGGGAGCTAGTGTCGATGGACAGTATTGATGGATTACCGAGGACCAAAGGAGGGCACAATAACATTTGGGTTATAGTCAAAAGATTAACGAAGTGCGGTCGATTCATACCTATAAAGTCTACAAGAACAACATCTAATTTGGTCGATGTAAGTGAAGTGGATTATACAGCTTCATGATATGCCGAAGAGCATTATGAGTGATCGAGACCTGCTGTTCACTAGTGGGTTTTGGAAGAGCTTACAATAGGCATTGGGGATCGAGCTGCACCTCAGTACAACTTATCACCCACAAACTGATGGGCAAACCAAGTGGGTAAACCGTATATTAAAGGACCTCTTATGAGCCTGCATACTCGATTTCGGAGGCTCTTGGGACGATCACTTGCATTTGGTGGAGTTTACATATAGCAATAACTATCAGTCTTGTATCAGTATGGCACCATACAAAGCATTATATGGCCAACCATGTAACGCTCCTTCATGTTGGTGAGAAGTGGGGTGAGAAACTGATACTTGGGCCAGATATGGTTAGAGAAACCATTGAGAAGATTGAGATCATTCGACAATAGATAAAAGATGTTTAGTATAAACAGAAGAGCTAGGTTGATAGGAGACATAGAGGTTTAGATTTCTCCATCGGTGATATGGTGTTTATGAAGATTTCAGCATTGAGAAATGTTGCTTGATTTGGTAGTAAAGGGAAGTTGGCTACGAGATTCATATGTTCTTTTCCGATAGTAGAGAGGATTATTTAGCAATAGGTTTGACTTACCTTAGAAGATGGCGGGCGTACACATCGTCTTCCATATCTCTCATTTATGGAAGTTTTTGCACAATGCAGGTGCGACAATTGCATCAAATCAACTTAATGATATTGAGATTGAGCCAGAAGCTTCGAGACCTTACATGGTGGTTCGTATTGTCGGATGTGATACAAAACAGTTTAGATGGAAGATGGTGGAGTTAATGAAGATTCGATGGGGCGAAAGCGATTGCACCTAGGAAATCGAGAAGAGCATTAGGGCCATAAATCCAGCGTTCTTTGCATGGTAATGCCTACTGTTTATCGTATCTACTTTCACCTTTGATATCATATAGGATAGTTTAGTATCATACATGCTAGGGTAGAGTCACTTATGCTATTAGTTGCATGGTTGCTTGTTTGATATGTATGATGGTTGCATATGATTGTTAGGCATGCGAGGTAGCTATAGATTACTATTCTTTAACATATTTAGGGATTTCGGGGGCAAAATTCCTAAAGGAGGAGAAGAATGTAACGACCTATATTTTACGTATCAGATGATCATAAATTATTTTTATTTAATTCGTATGAGGTTGATGACTCTAAAATTTTAAGAAATGACTCTTAGGGACACTTTCCACATCTACGATTTTCATCGAATTTTTGTGTGATCACTTTTACCCTGAAATCTTGTATGGACTATAACTTTTTGTAGGTGCTGAGTTAGGGTCTAAAACCACTTCCATTGCTTTAGGATGATAGTTTCCCATAATATAGAGTGGTTGTAATGGTAAAACGGACTTACCGTTTGGAAGTTACGATTGTTTTACATTTTGGCTGCTGTTGGCATGCATTAGTCGGTAATTAACTATACCCATACTTAGGCCCATTAATGGATTTCAGGAATTGTACTAAGGAGAGATTGTAAGGACTGATCTACGTCATTTTTACCTTTCCCAAAATATTTCTAAGCTAACATTAACACTAATCTCTTCAAAAATCATCTCTTTTCCTACCAATCTTAGCCAAATCATTATTAGAAGAGTAATTAGTGAAGGGATTAGTAGATCCATCATTTTAGTTCTGGCAAATTTGGATTTTTGGCTGGTCATCCCGAATTCAAGGATCAAATTGGTATTTTGGATAATTGATGGGTGGTTCTTGACCTCTCACTATCCTATGCATGTTTATATAGTTAAAAAGTGAAGTCTCATGATTTCCTTAATATAGAGCTTAGCTAGATGAGAAGCAGTCCGATTGGACTTAATAGGAATAAAGTGGGCTGATTTAGTCAAACGATCAACAATCACCCACACAGTATTATGGCTAGACTTCGATCGAGGTAAACCATCAATGAAATCCATCGAGACCTAATCCCATTTCCACAACGGGACTTCAAGAGGCTACAAAAGACCACTAGGACACTGATGCTCGGCTTTGATAAGTTAACAGGTCATGAAATTGCTCACATAACTTGCCACATCTTGCTTCATACCTTCCCAATAGTATAGACGTTTCATATAGACATACTTCTTACTACTACTAGGATGAATAGTATACTTAGAACGGTAACACTCATCAAGAATGTATTTTCTAAGATCAGCAACATTAGGTACGATTAAACTACCCTTCCTACAAATACAACCACAAGCATCAATATCGAAATCCTTTAACTCATTACCACAGGATTCTGATTTACAAAGCTGAATAAGATGAACAAGATCAGGATCTTGCCTCTGAACATCGGTAATAAGATCCAATAAACTAGGAAGAGCTTCCATGCTTAATAATATAACAGGAGAATTAGATGTAGACGCACGATCACGAATATCACAAGAAGATAAAGCTTCCAACATATTCCACTCCACTAACATCGTAGAAACGACGGCTTGCTGTTTGCAACTTAACGCATCAGCAACTCGGTTCCCTTTTCCAGGAGTATACTAGATATCAAAATCATAAGAAGCAAGAAACTCGAGCCAAAGCTGTTGCCGCATATTAATCTCTTTCCGAGTGAATAGATATTTCAAAGATTTTTGATTAGTGAAAAGAACAAATCGCTCGCCCAAAAGATAATATCGCCAAATCTTTAAGACAAAGGCGGCTAATTCCAAATTGTGGGTAGCGTACCGAATCTCGTTCGGCCTCAATTGCCTAGAAGCATAGGCAACCACTCGATCTCTCTGCATAAGCACAGCACCGAGACTACACCTACTGGCATCGGTATAAACAACAAGATCTTGATTCCCTTCGAGAACCACTAAGATAGGAGCATGAGTAAGAAGTCCTTTCAATTTCTGAAAAGAAAACTCACACTTATCGAACCAAATGAAATGAACACCTTTCCTCGTGAGGCTACTAAGAGGTGGGACGATGCGAGAGAAATCTTTAATGAACCGACGGTAATAACCCGCCAATCCAAGAAAACTACAAATTTCAGAAACATTCTTGGGCCTCTTCCAATTCCGAATAGCTTCGATCTTTGAAGGATCAACAGAGATGCCATCAAAAGAAACAACGTGGCCGAGAAACTTCACCTTCTGCTCCCAGAAATGACACTTAGAGAATTTTGCCTTAAATTGATTTTAACGGAGGGTACTTAAGACAATCCTCAAGTGTTCGGCATGATCAGCTTCAGATTTGGAATAAACAAGGATATCATCAATGAAAACCAAGACGAACTTATCGAGATATTCCCAGAATAATCGATTCATAAGATCAACAAAATAAGCAGGAGCGTTCGTCAAACCGAACGGCATCACAAGCCACTTATAAGATCCATAACGAGTGTAGAATGCAGAAAGTGGAATGCTATCGTCCGCAACTCGTAACTGATGAAATCCGATAGCGAGATCAAGCTGAGAGAAAACTTTGGCACCAGATAATTGATCGAACATATCATCGATCCTAGGTAAGGGATACTTATTTTTGACAATCAACTTGTTAAGCTTGCGGTAGTCAACGCAAAGCCTAAGAGTACCATCAGACTTCTTAACGAACACAACCGCGGTGCCCCAAGGAGATGAACTAGACTGGATAAAATGCTTAGCTTCTAGTTCCAACAACTGCTTCTTGAGTTCCTCATTTTGCTTGGCAGACATCCTCGTAGGAGGACGTCTGACAGGCTAAGCACAAGGAATAAGATCAATGCGGAACTCAATTTCCCGCTTGGGTGGCAAGCTTGAAACAGGCTCAAAAACATCGGAGAACTCACAAACAACATGAATTCGAGATATGTCATCATCATCTCGAGATTTAAGAGAAAAAAATGAAGCTTTGGAACTATTATCAACATCTCGAAGAATAACAGATAACTGATCAACAGAATCAGGATGCTTGAGATATAGAATCCTTTTAGGGCACATGATTTGGGCTTCATAACGGACATGTCAATCCATCCCCAAAATCATGTCAAAACCAAGATACTGAATAATGTGCAGATTCGCACGGAAAGAATAACCACAAAGAACAATCTCAACATCTTCACAAAACAGACTAAGTGTTGCGGATCCCTCAATAGGATTCGCAATCCTCAAGGAAGTCATAAGACAAGATACATCCAAAAGAATAACATCGACAAGTTCCTTCGATACGAATAAGCATGACGCACCCGTATCGAAAAGAACTCGAATAGAACGGCTATGGAATAAAATAGAAACTTCCAAAATAGAAAAAAAGTACCTCTGGGCTGAGAAGAACCACCAGAAGCATCAACAACATTCATCTTCCCAGAATTAGGACCCTTGGGAGCTCCAGGGCATGATGAAGACCAATGTCCCTCTTGCTTGCAATAGCGGAAAATGTGAGGCTTGGGACATTCTCTAACCAAATGATCATGAGAACCACAATTGTAGCATCCCTTCTGAAGGTGTGCTACCTCGGAATGAGAAATAGAACCAACCTGCTTCTTCTTCTTATTATACTGAAAATATTTGAACTTATGGAAAGGAAACCGATTCTTCTTATTGGGCTTCGAATGAACCCCAATCTCATCACTACTATCCTTATCCTTCTCGACGGCTTCAAGGCGAAGTGTCGAGTCAACTAGCTCCTCAAAAGTGACCATGAGCTGAAGCATTAAGGCCTTCTTCAAATATTTCTTCAAACCATTCACAAACTTCTGATTCTTCTTATACGGAGCATCAACACACCGAACATGAAAAACGTTTCAAAAGAGGAGATATACACAAAAGCAGAAGATTTTCCTTGCTTCACACAAGGATACGACGGGCCAGGAAAGTAGGCTAAGATAAAGATTATTCACTAGGGTATAAATCGATAATAGAATTCAATATATGGAATACTATGGAATTAAAAATGCATTCCTAGACGTATTCCCAAAACCTATTATCTACACCCAAAGACTTAGATTGAAGCAATGAAAAGGGAAGATTGGAATGGCACGAATATTGTCCTTCAGATGCTCTGTAACATATGTACTATTCTAGTTCTATGCTGTATTTATTATATTGTTCTGAACTCAGCTCTGATATGAAGTTGTGACGCCCCACCCCGAGACCCACACTAACAAAGAGCATTACTAAGTAATACTGTCTGCTAGTGTAGAGAATAGGGCTGGTTAAGAGTGACCATTCGTGAGCTTTATCTTAAGCGAGTATCGAATACGTTGATTGAGTGTCCATTTTTCTTTCTTTCTTTCTTAAGTGGATTGACATACTCGATTCAGGTTTAACACAAAACTATGGTGGCTAAGGATCGTATTCAGAACAAATATAATAACATCAAATACCTCATATCACAGAACATGAACATACACATATATATACATATACAGAGTCAGCAGAAGTACAACATAACATGCTACATAAGTTTGGTTCTTATGAACCAAATATACATCAGAGTCACGAAAGAATATATACATCAGAGTACTACAACAAAAAGGGGCTACATCAAAATATACACTAAGCAATAAAGAGGAAAGATCACAACGGAGCAAAGCAAGGTGGAGGTCAAACTGCAATCTACTGACGTGTAATGACTCGGTCTGACCCGAGCATCATATAAAAATATAAACACACAGGTCAGTCTAGCCTAAACAAGATAGTTAGTACATGATAGATGAAGATAAGATACACAAGGAGGATAATAACTCGCCATGGATATGAACTCCATGTTCTCAAATCAACATATGGTATATAAGCCAAATCATGTAACAACATAAGGCATATGAGCCAAATCAACATACAACATAAGGCTTGTGAGCCAAATCACCAAACAACATAAGGCGTAAATGCCAAAACATCAAACAACATAAGGCATATAAGCCATGTCACCAAAACAACATAAATCTCAACATATCGAACTTACCAAGGAGTTCAAAACAACAAAAATGTAATCACCATGTCATCATCATCAAATAGCACAAAGGTTGTATAACTCCAACATCCAACAAAATGGTGAAAACAATTGAAAATCAACAAATTCTAGAAATAAAAAATAATGAAATCTAGAAAACAACAACAAAAGGTGGATCCCAATAAATGGCGAGTCTAAGCTATGTCGCATGTGCATCAACAACATATGGCCGAAGCTTGCCAAGTACTATCAACAATAAATTTGGCGCCCAACAAATGACCCGAAGGTCCAACAAATGCCCCAAAAAGCCCAACAAATGACCCTGAAGGTCCAACATAAAGTGTCACCGACTTCCAAATAGTAACCAAATTAGTGACATCAGTGCGTCCCATACCACACGTTCTCACTTAACCGTTTACTATAAGGTAGTTAATTTCACTCTCGTGTATAACCTCAATCGAACAAGTCCGGAATTAACCGAAAAATTAAACGCATGTGTCTCATACCACATGTTTTACTAAATTGTTTAAGTCACCTCATCGTTCTCTCGAAGAGTGCAAAAACGTGTAATTTTATAGAAATAATTTACTTTGAGAAAACGAGTTAAAAACAATTTTCTAAAAATATTTAGAAATTATTTCCTTTTAAAATCCCTTTAAAAATAGTTAATTATACTATTTAATATTTAAAATAGGCTCGGAAATAAATTCTTACTTATAAAATTGATTTGGAAAAATATTTACTTCAAATCCGGTTTTTAAATCGAAAATTCACTTTGAAATCGATTATAAAATCCATGCACGAAATCATCGAAATCAATTCAAATTCAACGGAGTTTTCTCAAATCGAAACTCAAATAAATCGGCAACATTGAAACTTAAAATCATCATGGAATGTCGGCTTTCTAATGTATAGAAATAGCCTTTTGAAAACATCACAATTCTTCTTTGAAAACACAGAAGAAAATAGTGCAAAACAACAGAATAAAGGTCAGGAAAACACATAGGTAAACGCACTCAGGCAAGTGCACATAGGTCGACCCATGCAAGGTGAAGGTCAACCTTCAAGGTCGACCATCACATGCCCAAGGTCGACCTATATGGGTCTTTGGTCGACCCTTTGTCGCGTTCTTTTCTGCCTGCTTAAGGCAGCTTCGAGCTGATTTTTGCAATGATTTTTCACACGATTACAGATGGAATTCAAACCCAAATATTTTAGCATGCAGATAGATCAACAAATGGACAACAATATGGAGAAAAATTAACATGGATTCGGTGCAAGAATTATGATCAACAGGGTTTATAAAGTGACAGTAAAACAATATATACTTACTGTATAAACTACTTCCAATAGTTTATATAGTAACTCAAAAATTTAGCAATTCAACCACCAGATAACAATCAGATCTTGTTTAGATTAGAAGAGTGAGTTTAAAACTCACCTTAGCACCAAAATTAAGCAAAGCTTTAGCAAGGTGATGACTTTGGCTTGGATTTAGCTTTAGGAACCTGTAACTGATAAATACACAGACATGCAAAGGAAGAAAACAAATTTACAGTAAACATCAGAACTCAAATCTTAGAAAGGAGATGAAATAGCTTACTGGTTTGAGAGGATTGCCTGTTAATTCTCTAATTCACTAGTTTTTTTATGATTTTTATTTGATTTGGAGAGGGATTTAGCAATTACAGTGAGCAGCCATTTATGTTTCTTTTTTTCAGACAAAAGAAAAGGAGTTGGAAGATATTGAATAGGTACGTATAGAACATACCTCTTCAGCCTCTTCTAACTTTTGGGTATTGGGTTTGAATTTGGACCCAAACCTACCCATTAAGGCTATGCAACTAAGATATGTTTTAACTAACATTTTTACTTAAGTTATTAACACATATATTTCACATATACACTATTTTAATTATGAAATTTTTTCACACCTTCACTTTTTAACCAACAATTCACATAACTTCAAAGTTTACACTTTATAAAATGTTAATCAACATATTTAATTTATTTTAGCTATTAAAATCAATTTCCATCATTAAAATTCTATTTTTACTTAAATGCTTTAATTTACACTATTTATTTAAATAGATTAACATTTTAACAACAAAATTCCACAAAATTCATTTTCTTGTTTAAATAATCATAACAAACCATATTAAAAATATTTTTAAACCCAAATATTTTTTAACCAATATTCCACATTTATATTTAAAATACTAACCATATTTAATTTTTAATACATCATTAAAATTAGCAAAAATTACTATTTGATCATTATTTCCACAATTATTGCATTTTATCAAATTAAAACCATTTAATGCTCATTTTTACCCTAAACTAACATAATAAAGTTTCTAAAACTTTATTTCCTACATTTTATATTTATTTACAACAAATTAATGATGAATTAAATTCTTTTATCTTTTATTTAAATCAATTAACCACCAAATCAACATATTTCTTTTATTCAAACTTAATTTTCAACCAAACCAACTTAACTCCATTTTATTTATTCAAAACCATTATTTATTTAAAATAAAAAAAATTCAACAAATTTCCTATCTCCAAATTTATTTTATTCCTCCATTTTAAATTATAACCATCGTTATAGTTTATTATCATAGGTAATCACAAAACCAGGGTTGTTACGTTTATATTTAAATCATTGATTTAAATGTGATTGTGGTTAAATGAGGTTATAACCTAAGTTGAAATTTGAAATGATATTTTCAAGTGAAAATGACATATTTTGAGTAAATATGATGATTTTGAAATGAAGGATATTTTGAAGTGAATATGATATTTTGATACCAAATATGAATCGGTTTTGAAGTGTAAAATAACCAACCGGTGTGAAAAATGATGTTTGGTTGTTAAAGAGACCGGGGCCTCTTATTGGCATACTCTTTGTCAATATTGGAACCACTTTAACAACTGTGTATGTGGTGGATGTTATCCAGAATGTAGAGGTTGAATTGGAGGCATTTGCTGGATTTGAAGAAAGAGAACGATAATGGATGACCCCGACACTTGTGTCAATTTGAAATGACTAAAAGAGGAGCTGTACCTGACCATTGAGGCTAGCTACCTCTAGTGGACACACCTCTTCGTATTACTATATTGAGGCTGGCTTGATCGGTGCACCTTGATTTGATTTTTGGGGGTGTTGGACGCGGTGGGCCGTTATGGGTTACCACCAGTCAGGAAATGCAAAACGGTAGTATCCTATCTTGGGCATCGCCTCATGTGCCTTGTCATACTCTTTATCATTATTCGTTCCCACTACGATTTTGTTTTAGTATGGTACTATAGGGGACTCACTGGCTACCGACGTTACTGGTTGTGTTACAGGACCTGCATAGACTACCTGCTTAAAAATGTGTTAAGGGGGATCAATGTATAGCCTTAACGCTATTTTAATACTTCACATTACTGATAGACACTACATATATAACGTATCTTACTACATATAGATAGTTTAATAGATCCTTAGGAGATAGAAAATCCCGTAACATCTCTTAAGTTATTGCACGCACGTTATACACTGGATAGGAGATGTAAAATCCCGTAAACATCTCTGAAGCTATCACACTCCTATTTATTTGCTGTTGATTTAACTTACATAAGAACTTTTAGTTCTGACTCGAGTGTTTTGTCTTTTCATTACATTCGGGTCAGCCTGAGCTTTTCGATGTTTGAAGACATTATTTCTGGAGGATGAAGACAGAGTTTGGTATAATATATTATTAGTGTTATTCCACTGCATCATTATTGGTATGTCATTGTTTGTACTATGATTGTTGTAAAATTATGTAATCAAATGTATATTATAAAACAGCTTCATGAAATGTTTATTTGATTATTATATTTTGTCATTCCACTGTGAGATTCTGTGTTTGCTTTCCTTCTTTTTATTATTATTTAACCCCATTGACAATCTTCCCTTTCGAATGGTTTGAGTTAGACATGTGTGGTTTATTGTCGATTTAAACCGTCTAAAAAAGTGGGTCATAACATAATTAATAAGGATCCAAAATGGAATTTGAGAAAATGACAAAATTTGGCCACGAAACTTGCAAATTGTATTCGAGGCGATTTTCTGAGCAACTTTTATATTTGGAGTTTTATGACCGGAGCTCAAACGAAGAAGTTATTAGCGTTTGAAGTTTCTAAAATGAAAATAAATAAAAACTGAAAAAGGAAATAAATTATAATTGAATGCAAACCCCACCGGTTGACCCCTCTCTATGGGCCGGTTGACCACCTATAGGCGAGCGGTCGACTGGTTTTCAAGTGGCGGCTTGGGTTTGAACTTCGGCCAACGGCTCGAATTTAATTATTTTAATTTAATGGTTACAGTTGATTCGAACACTTATAAATACAGACATAACCTGTCACTTCTCTTTTTATATTTTCTGATCCAAGCAGCAAAGCTCTGCCATTTTTTCTTCTTCACTATTTCTAAAAATGATAAAATATTATATATATATATATATTAGAGAAAGGCAGAAAATAGAAGAGAAGAAGCAAATCAATGTTGTTAAAGAAAAGGTAATTTCAATTACTATAAATCTGTATTCCCCTTAACCCCAAATCTCTTCTAAGATTTGTAGTTCTAATAGTATGTATGTACCTTGTTATACATATTATTTTGAGTTAGAATTGAAAAGGAGTCAAGTAAAGGAATGGATTTAGTTTTGGGAAATTTGGAAAGTTAGAAAGGTGAGTGGAAAATGATATAATTTATTTATAACATTGAAATTTATCTCGTTGAATTTTTATTTAATTATTATTATGCCTATATAAGATCTGATGTGTTGTAGGCTTAAAACAAATATATAGGATTATTGCCTGCATATTCTTTAAAATAGGCAACTGGAATAGAAATAGTATGCATAACCTAATTTGAAAATTTGAAATCAGCCTTAAGTAATTATTATTGAGGAATGTTTGTAGAGTTGTAGGGTTTATTCCAGATTTATAATTGGGTTGTAAATTAAGTTGCTCTAGTTGACTTGGAATGTGAATTTCTATATTTTAATTTATTTGGAGTAGGGTATAATTTAATTATATCTATTTTCGTGTAATTTCCATAAATTATCCAATTCCAAAAATATGTAAAAGTGCGTCGTTTGAATTAACAAGGAATATACCAAAAAGGAAAGAGATGTGTAAAGTATGGATATTATTCTCCATGGTTTACATTATCTATTTCAATAAAATAAGAGAAATAATTCCTTGTAATTTCAAATGAAGCAAGGCCTTATTTTTGGTTAATTTATAGAAAATTATAACAGTAATCCTTTTTGAAAGGGTAGCTCTGATAAATTAAGAAGTGGAAAGGAACGTTTTAGGAATTAATAGTTAGAAATACACACACACGTATAATCACACTTAACGATTATATATATATATATATATATATATATATACGCAGCATAATTTACGACGATATTCATATTAGTTATTAATAACGTAAAAGTTATAGGACTAAGAGGTTAAAAAATGAAGGAATATAAATTCCAAAATTTATGGACAATAACTACAAATTTAATGGGCAATAAATTTGTAGTTAATGGAGAGTCAAAGGAAATAAACTGGGACTAATTAGAGAATTTAACAAGGCATTTATGGGAAAATTGAATATGCATAATAAGTGGATTTTGGATGGGTAAATAAATATTATTAGAGATTATCCAATTTTGACATCAGTTAGACATGAGAAGGAAACGAGTAAACCAATGCCTAAGCGTATAAGATAGGAATAATTATATAGCGAACAAGTAAATATTAATACTATTAGATATATATATATATACGTAGAAGGAACTTTAATTTTCATAGTAAGAAATTATATAGCTCTAATTATATGTTTAAAACGAGCATAAATTAGAAGGCCTAGCTCAACACTTAGGCTTTGGGTAATAGATTTGGTTTAGTGGATTGGGATGCGATGTCGATAGAGTTACATAATAGAAGTCTGCCCTTTACCTAGAGGCTACCATCCGTTGTGTATACTACTGATGTGAGACATTTCCAACTGTAGGACATGTAGGAAAGGAATATGCATTACGGATTGGTGAGGAAAAATATACCGAGGGTTCGCCTCAGATTTGAAGTATTAAATGGCCCGGTATTTTTAAGGAAATGGGGTCTATTTCACTTCCAATAAGAGGTATTAAGTAACCGAAAGGGACATTTTCCTTGACTTACTTAGGTTAGTCTAAATGGGATGCCAGATATGGAAGGTCGACGGACTATGTTAATATTTTTACTAATATTTAGTATTAGGTCTAGCATATAGGCTTTGACCACCAACGGTCTCGAGTGAGCAGTTGCAAAGACATGGGTTACGCCTTGGCGGATTTCGCTTCCTACTAGTGTAGAATCCATACTGAAGACGCATATACCTCAAAGTAGATGGTTAAATGAAATTTATTTATCAAAGTTGGTTTAGTTAACCCTTAGATTAGTCTTTGAGATGTGCTAGTAGTACGGAAATTAAATTATAAATTATAGAGCTGTATATAGGGGTCATCGGTCACTGTAACTAGAACCGATTGACTAGCATTTGCATTGCGGAGGGCCCGCTTTAGGGACTGAGGTATTAAATATGGGTATGCCTCCTCCTTATTAAAGAAGTATTAAGTGGTCGGGGTTTGGATAGTGAACATTTATTGTTATACCTTGGAGAAGGTTAGGTTAGGTGTATCATACATGCACATAAGATTAAATAGATTAGTAGTAATTACTAGACATAATACTTAAATGGAAATCTATTGGCATAAATTAATGGTATGGATAAAGTATGCAATTTTCCAATCAACAAAACGTTGTTATGACCTCCCTCCTCATTACAACCCACATGATAGATTTAGAATGACATGATACTGGAGCAAGATGGGAATGGTAGACGGAGAAGTCTTTTTATTCATGTTTGGCACTGACATGGCACTAGATATCCAAGGAATGATATTGATTCCAAGGTAGTAGCCTTTGTTAGTACATATGTTCTATTATATTTTTCAATTCCGTTGTGAGTTTATATTGATTGCTCTCTGATATGCTTGTTTATTATAGGTTATAAAAACCAACGATCTACACCCTAATGGATTTGAGTTTCGATTTAGTTGAAATTCGGGCCCATTAAGGTACAGGTTGTTACAAGGGATGAAATTCTTTTAACGACACCGAATCAATGGCTCACGGCCCTTTGGTGGGCTATATGGTCTACTTCCGATATATAATTTCCTGGCGGGGGACTAACCTCATCTTCACCAATGTATAGTCAGAGCCCTAGTATACCTAAGATTGCTCTATTCCAGCTTCATCTGAATGATTATGATATCTTATCGGGTTATTTATGAGGAAATTTCAAATACCTCCAACTTATAGGCAAATCAGGTTCCTATAGGCAATCAACAAAAAAACAAAGGACTCCCCTTTCTTCTATCTTGAGCCAAGTAGGAAATTTAAACCCATAGAGGACCTATATTATAAATACAACATGTTTAAGTGTGACTACTTCTTCATCTGAGATGACTTCCCTTGCTTCCACCGGTGGCATTTAGGATGTAAGTGATTCATGACTTTGTAGTTACATTCCTCTTGCTTTGAGGTCCTTACACTAACTATCCACTTTGTTGTTTTCTTAGGTCTTGTGAAGGTTGCTTCTAGTGTAGACCTTAGGGAAATTCTTGAGAGGCTGAAAGGGATTTCGTTTGAGGAAAGGGAGGTTCCATGGCTCATAAAAATGAATCTCTTAGGTAGAATGTGTTGCTAGCTTAGGGTCGTTTGATGGGAAAGTCGGAGCTCCCTTATCCCAAAGGCCTGTTAGAAAGGGAAAAACTAAAGTTTCTAAGTTTGGTGAAATAAGTGGGGAGCTACCAATTTCAGTCCCTATACCCAATTCCAGTATGAGCCTACCTCAATCAAACAATGGTATGGAGGTAGACACAGCAGTCGAGGACTTAGATGCTCTCCACCTCCAGACTCATAATATCAACCGAGTAGAGTCTGTATGGGAGTGGAAAGATGTTGTTGCTGAAAGCATAGCCATAAAAGAAGAGTCATGCCTTATGGATAGTGTGGCGACAGTTTCTGATAGGTAAGAGTCTTATCATCATGAGGAAGTTAGGCTTAACCTGTTGACCAGTGGTGATATTAAAGAGGTGTTGCATAAGGCCTTTAGGTCTATTGTTGAAAAGAAGTTTGTTCCAAGGCACATCTCAATCTCTGATTACTTGTAAAATCCGGAGTTAAGTATTAACTATGGGGACCTATAATTACGGGCCTAGATCCAAGAATAGTTGGAGGCTTCAGAGGAACCTAAGGGTTTGTTTAATTGTTAGGTGCACTTCACACACACAAACACTCATATCTATTGCACCAACAAACTTTGTTTATGGGAAGATGGTTCTAACATTCTAATTTCTATCTTTTGCAAGAGACCTGGGTTCCAAGAGGAGAAAACTAAAGACTAAGTTTAACCAAATGGACCGAAGGAGGACCCAAAGAAACTAAAGGTGACTGCTTCATCCTTTGGCCCATGCCAAAATGTGGGGCAACCGGTTATGGAGCTCAAAATAGGCCTGAAACTTACTTATTGTTTGTTAGGAGATTAGAATGACACAGATCGCAGAGGTTACTAGATAAGATCTCGTTTCCATAGAAAATCAAGGTCTAGGACGCCTCCTCCTCCTCTAAAGTTTACTAGGGTATTTCCCTTCCCTCTTTTCGGCTCCGAGACTTCCAAACACGGAGAGAGGATAGACTGGAGGGACATTGCCTGAACTACCCAAATAACTTATAATTCAGAAACCATCACCAAAGATCTTGCTATTGGAAAGGACATAGCTGCTGTCATTATTGATCCTAGCCATTTGGACTATGATGAGTTCCAACAAGATTACCAACCCAGTACCCTCTGGTCAAGTTACTAGCGAGTGTTTCTCCTACCCCATTTAAAGAGGTGATAAGAAGCCTATAGAGAAATGTTGTTAATATGAAGGCCCTATCTGAATTTCATAATAAAGTGTTATACGTCGAAGAGGAGATAGGCCGAAAATATAAGGACTGTGACGTAAAGGTTTTTGACCATCAAAAGGAACTTCATCAAAGTGATAAGGCTCAAAAGGAGGTGGTAGATGGTTTGGAGAGATTCCATACCGAAGAAGTAGAGCAATTAAAAAGGCTCATCTTGAGGAGATAGAAAAACTAAAGAAAGAACACATGGACGAGTTCAAAGCGGTGAGGAACAAGTATAACAAAAAAGCCACCCAGATATAAGATACCAATAAAGTCATCATCGCCGGTATAAAGGTAGGGTGGAAGAGATCAGGGTCAAAATCATGAAAGTGGAGAAAGTTCGAGATGAAATCTACCAGATCGATGATGAATGGAGAGTAGAGAAATTTTCTCTCAAGGCTGTGGTTATGGCCTTACTGGTAGAAAAGAAAATTTGGAAAGAGCCCAGGATTACCTAAGAGGCCTTATAAACACCCTCCAAGATGAAAATGAGAGACTGGGCAACCATCTTGATCGAGTGGATGATCTTCTAGATAAGGTATACTTTTAGATGTACATCGTAGGAAACTAAATGGATGGGTGACTAATCAGAGGTTATGGCATCCATTCATAAGAGGCTAGCAAGGGAAGCTATGGAGACAAGTGAACAAGAAAGTGGACCACCTTTTAGGTTTAACGCCATTGATGCCTGGTTCTCGAATGAAGAGCAGAAGGTGATTTCCAGGGTTATCTTCATTTAGCCATCACATAAGAGGAGGAAAGAAAGGGGAGAGAGAGAGGGGAACCAAGCTCTGCTACCATGCTCCCAAGTCAGATTTCACAACTAGTTCTTTATGCTTGTAACAACCCGCCCTGAAATAGGCAAAATTTCCGATCCAGAAAAGGCCCATCGAAGCTGAGAACATCTTAAAGTTGACTGTTGGTTGGTAAAAAGAACAATGCATGGCTATTTGTCTACATATTCAGAATCTCGCAGCAAAAGGATAAAATATAATAATAACAACAATATCCATTTTATTCAAATTTTAAAATGTCATTCAAAACCATAACAAAATATCCATAATACCAAAACCCAATAATAGTCGTAACATATCCATGAAAAATATTCCAAAATTACAACATTGTTTTTATTTCATGGGTACATCAAAAACTGTAGAAAATAACAAGTAAATCAATAGACTAATGCCACAAGTTTCACCATCGTCTCCACCTTCAACATCGCCCTTCCTAACCTATGTTGTAATGAGGAGGGAGTCAGAACAACATAAGTCTGGTGAATAAAAATCTTGAGCCTTACTATAATAGTACTTGGGCAGTGTAATTCAAATAGGAATATGTCTTACGTTTTCTACCATCATCATAAGTATTTTCAAATATAAGCCAAAAGACTTTTCTCAAATTAAATAAAAGGTTTGTCAAATATAAGCCCAAAAATAATTTGTTATCAACTCAATAATCCATATCTTTCGTCCATAATGTCCTATCAATGTAAAAGATAGTACTCAAGTTACTTAATATCTTTTAATGGGAATTAGGCAAACTCCGACCATTTAATACCTTATTTAAGGCAGGTCCACGTCATTTACTACTTATAATCCCAAGGCAAATTTCTCGCTGGTAACTATCTAGTTGACATTGCACAGAATCTCTTAGCCATATAATATTTCCTATTGAAGCGGGCCAATTTTCGAGATATCCTCTACTGCATCTAACCCATAATCCTGACCATTTACAACTTCCTACATAGAGAAGAGGCGAGTCCTCACAGAATCACTTATTACCTTCAATCTGTGAAGCAGTTCCTTCGTAGATACCTGTGGCCAGATTAGCCGGACGGATTTACCCTATAGAATTTGGAACTAACCTTGCATCATCGTAGTTATTTATTATAGGTGATGTCTCAAATCAGCCCCAAAGTCACACTACTGGTAGCCATATTACCCGGGCAACTTCCGTGTGCTTTTGACTGACCTCGATCTCTATAACTTAGTCATAATCTATATTACTCTTTATATATATTATCACACATTTCACCGTTTCCATAATCAAAGCCTTATAAGAGATTTTTCTTATTTCGCCTTTAACATTAGTTACCTTCCTAAGGGGATTTTAATAAAATTAATAACCTATTTAACTATGTAATTAAACGTTATAATTGTACGTTAATTTTGCTAATATATATAGATACGAGCTTAGTAATTTCTAAGCATGCAGAATATACATCCTAAACTAGCATTTAATTGTCAACTCCTTAAACATTATACAAGTCTCATTCCATATTACCAACAATACCCATAATTCCAATATTCATATAAAAAGTACCAATCAACAAACTTGTATACAATTAAGATTTAAACCCAACTTATTACATCAAAATAGTGGAATATATTGATACTAGAAACTTATAGTTCCATTTTTTTCCCTGTGTTCAACACATTTTTCACATAAAATAAACAAATGAATTTTTCTTTAATTCATGGGAATAAGGTGCAAACTACCAATAAAATTCGTACCTTACACGCTACTCCTTAATTAAATCCTCTAACTAAAGCCAAACGAAAAGAATAAGGAGTGGAATTGAAGGTAAAATATCAAAACTGCAAATCTACACCATTTCTATTATTTTGACATAAACAATTGAGATTCCAACATAGAATTGACATTTCGCATTGAAGGAGTTTTGGGGGTTTATAATATGATTCTTTCGCAAACTAAAACTCCCCAAGGCATATTCAAACCTAAACTATACTAATTAATTATTAAAATAGAAAAGCTAAGATTTCCGCTCATAGTATATCCTTAGCTTTGCTTTGACAAGCCTTTGACAATCTTTATCAGATCTCTTCTTTTTTTATATATATACAACAAGGGATTTGTACATATAAATTAGATTCAAAAATTGAGGGATTAGAGGAGAACGGATTGAGAAAATAAAAATAAACAAAAATAGATGTATAGGATTTCTTATCTGAAACCCTAATGGAGTTTTCTGAATCTACGAAGAGACAAAATGACAGAGCTTCGCTAATGTTCCCAAATTATTTTGTGAATAAAAGTAAGGGGTCTAAGGTCTTGTTTATACTGGTTAGAATTCATCGTAACCGTTGGACGAAGGTCGGTTGGAAATTATAAAATCCAAAACGTTTAAATCCACAAACCCTAATCGCCACTTGACAGGGAGCGGTCGACCGCCCCTCTTCCACCGGTCGACCGCGGTCGATCTGTCGAGGTCAAGGGTCGACCTCTCCTCTTGTTTCGAGAAAGTTAATTTATGTGTCATTGTTTTATTTATTATTTTCCTTAATTATACTTTGCCGTTAATATTGATTTTAACGTTTACTTAACCTCCAAGTCTAATTATTGTTCACTTTTGAATTTCAAAATTTAAAATTTTCATTTGAATTCTATTATTTTAAACTTGAAAACTTCAAACGTCCATAGCTTTTCCGTTTGAGCTCCGTTTTCAATATATTATGTATGAAAATTTATCATAATTTCTCCACGAACACAACAACATAACTTTCATGGTCAAATTCCAGCATTTGAAACTTTTCCACTTAATTCTATCTTATTTAATTTCTCCAATTTATTTATGGTTGATTTTACGGGGTGTTACAACGCTCCTATGCACATGGTCCTACTACCCATATTTTATGTTTCTTTAGATGTTGATGTTATAAGTCATCACCTGGACAGAACTCCACCGGCACCCTAAGGAGGTAGGATTTCCCTCTATTGTCCTCGGCCACTACCAATTGATACAATCTCATTAGTTTAAACTGGTATTCCACGGTTTTCCTTGATTCCATGTAGGTGATACGACTATAGTAGATTCTGCTGGAGTAGTGTTAACCTATCTTCTACTGAGTTGGTTTCCATGCCCTCGAGCCCCTTTGAGCCTATTGAAAGAGAGGAGCATCTGGAGAAGATTGTCTCACCAATTGATGATACAGACTTAGAGCAAGTGGACTATCGAGCGGGGTCAAAAAATTTTGATAGGTAGGAGGCGCTTAGGGGAAATGTGATGGCTATCTTTCTAGCAAACATGGTTAGAGCCAAGATTGAGGCAGCAAAGGAGCTTGGAATTATTGAGAGAAAACGGGTAAAACTTGATATATACCTAACAAGTTTTGATTAGTGTCCAGATTTGTACCTGGTTAATAACTTACAATACATTCCACAAATTATGCTTTCTTGCTAAGCTTAGGATAAGCTCTCGGAATAGTATATGCTCCCTGGTCATGACCTGATAGGCCGTGGTCTTTTCTTGCATATTAATGTGACTTGATCGCTTATTTGGATGTAGTATCCCGCATCGGTCTAACCATATGTGTGATATGTCCTGCCCCCTTGTTTGGGAGCATAATGTGCATTCTTGGTTTGACTACAGGCAGAGTATAACCTGCTCTTTCTTCGGGGGCATAGCATCCTTGGCCGTATTCTTGGCCATATACCAGGTGTCGGCTACCCTCTTGTTCGGGGACGTAATGTCCTTAGCTGCATGCTAGGTATGACCTGCCCCCATGTTTGGGGGGCTTAATGCCATACATATGCTAAGCCGCATTCTTCTTTAGCATCACCATTCTCATTTCTGAGATTACCGTTGTCGCTCGTTGGTGGTATTACACCTATAAATCGATGATGGTGAGCTATAAAGAGTAATTTGTTTGTGCGCTTAGCACAGTCCTCCCCGTTGTTTGTGGGAGAACTAAAAGAGGATTTGACTGAGAAGTTAGGTCATGTATATACAACCCCTGTCGCATGCGCATGGTTTTTTTGTACTGGTTCTGGCTATCAAATATCCATATATCTAGTATGCTATGTTGAATTAGCTAACTTTAACTTTTTTATACCGGTTCATGTGGTCCAATATTCCTATGACTAGTCTTTCTATGATTGTTATCATAAAAATATTCATACTGGGCCAGTACAGTCTAATGTCTTATCCAGTGCAGTATTTTGGCTGAATAGCTGGACTCGCGTTGATGCAAGTCCAAATGTGTAGGGCCGGTATCACAGTTCTCAGTGTTGACAGTGCCTTTTTTTAGGGCTGCATAAAATATGGGCTTGGTCGGGTTGGACCAAATACTTCATCCAACCCGTATAGGTATGGATTAAAGATGGTTCAACCCGTATCCGACCCCATATGAGGTTAAATATGGGTTGAGTTGAAGTATGGGTTGGATCAGTTTAGTAGGGTTGGTTTGGGTTACAAAAGCCTAATACAAAAATGAAAATTTGAAGGAAAAAATCAAAATAAAATATTAAAATATTCAACTCAAAATAGCGAATTTTAGCTAGCATAATGCATTAAATATAACTGATTCTCTAGACCTATTTTATTAGAATTTCGTTATAAAATACATCATGTAGAATTGATTCACTATATATTAGAGTAAGATTTTTTTCCATATATTAAAATGCTTCTCAAATTCTCTTAGTCAATCCTATATGTTTTGATCGCTCTAATTTTATTTGGATTGGCATCGAATATGATTTTTAAGTATATTTATTCTAGAATACATATACTTTATTCTAGATGTTGACTGTTCCAATTTTACATGGCTTGATATTGAATGATTTTTTTTATATAGGGTTGGGTGGATTAAAATAGGGTTGGGTTGAATAAAATATCATATCTGACCCATATATAGTATGGGTTACAAATTGTAATCCATATCCGACCTGAACAAGGTTAGACTGGGTCGGGTTTATGTGGGTTGGGTCGAGTTGGTGGGTTGAGTTGGGTCGAGCATCGGTTGTGTGCACCCCTACCGCTTTTTCCTACCGACCTCGCATCAAGCTTAATCAACAATATTGACGCTGAACTGTGAATGTGTATTTACTTTTTCAAAGAGAAATAATACAAAGATTTTTATATTGGTTCGGACTGTCTAGTGTCCCTACGACCAGTTTAGTACACAGATATGCATAAACATTTTTTTTGCCACATAGGTGGCGTAGAATATTATGTTCTTGGCCTGGGCACTTTAGTGCAGTACTAAGCATTTGTCTTTGTAGTTGCTGCTCCGACTCCATCTCCTCCTCCGGAATTTGAATCCATCATGCTTTCGATCTCGGTTATCTGTCTGACCTGACTTCTTCCCTGGGTTAAGGAGAGAAGAATCAAAAATCCCTGTGCGGGCAGCTGGATCTAGCCTCAGTGGGGAGGGGGTGGTGGTTAGTCTTTCAAATCGATGTGCATTTCAATCACTTTGGCTTGCTGCATGCTGGAGTGATTGAAATGTATGCCAAGGGATCATGGCAATGGAATCCCTATGTCATTATGACTGGAGTTTCTGGATTTTAGTTTTGGGTTTCATGCCATAATCCGAATCATTATCCAGATCACCAAATATATGTGTGTCTATGCCCACCATGTAGTCATTGATTGACGGGGCGCGGAGAGCAACCGGTAGAAGCTGTGATTCCATGCACCATCGATTATTGAGTCTTTCTATCAAGTAGTTTATGGCTGGCCTCACTGTTCTCATTTTTGATAGTGCCATTTTTACTCATCTACTATAGAACTAGTGTAATTGATGAACAATGGCGGTGGGCCGTGAATGATAGAGATGTCGTTGATTGTAGAGAGATGGTTTGGATTGGATTTTTGGGGTCCTTGAGCAACCATCTTTGAATAGAGAGGGAAAATGGGTCTACAAGCTTCATAGTTAATGGAGGAATAGGCATAACGTTTGCTGGGAATAGAGAAATGGAAGTATGGAGGTTCAAGCCCTCTTTCTAGCGTAAAAAATGTTGGAGAAATTTTTTGGTTTCACCACACTCAACTAGATCGTGGAGCAATCTAGTGATTAGTTGTATCCATGAATTAGAATCAGCAAATTTAATCTCTGTTAAATTCACATTTGGGAAGCGACTATGTTGCTGAATGTTTACATATTCGAGTAGTCGCACTTTAACTGTTTGTTGAAATGTCAGAATGATTTTGTAAATAAATGACAATCAACATCATATAGCAGAACAATAAAAGTAAAGGACACAGAAATTTTTATGTGGTTCGGATTATTGTCAATCCTACATCCGCAGGATAGTCCACTAGATATTTATCATTTTGATACAAATTACAATGGCCCAGAGGCATACAATATTCTTATTTTAGACTTTCCTATTTCTAGAAGAAGAAGAAGCTGAAGAAAAAGATCCCTTTTCTTTGTCCTCTAGTATTTCCTTTTATAGTATAAAAAATGCATTGCTGGTTATTGCGATGTCCTTTGATCGTTAATTTCACTCTTCATCCTCAAATTTTGCCACTTGTCATTCATCTACAACGTCTATCCGATGTGCCAGGATTGATGATAGGTTTTTGGTGGGAAATCATGATATTGGCAGGATGGAAATTCAAAGTGGGATGTCTGAAAAATTAGACCGAAAGCCCAAGCCTGTATGGGTCGGTTTCCTCTCTCTCAAAATGGAAAGTGTCTTGAAAGGAATAGTAAGGGATCACCCTAAAGCTTCGATATGTTACTAATGCATATAAAGGGATGTAGTGGTGAATGTTGCTTGGCATTCAGACCGCACTCCCCTACCGATACCTTTGCTTGACTTGATAATGTGTCCGGTCAGAATGGAGCGGCATTTCTCTTTTCGTTCTATGAGTTGACTTGGATATGTATGGATTGTGCTTGAGACTATTTGTGATTTGAGCTGGGTGCAGTTTGAGCTGCCCCCTTTGCAAGTACGTTTGGGTTGCTAATGAGAGAGGATGAACATCACACTTGTCGTTTACCTATAAGTTTGGTTCTGCGTTGAGGCATATTCTGGGTGCCCTTATATACAGCCCTCTTTGGAGTGCTTTTAGCCTCGTGCGGCATTATCTTGGTTGCCTTCAGTCTGTACTGGAGCAGACCTATTAGGTATTGACAAAGCGTGAGCTTTATAAGTTTGGTTACCTCAGTACATCTTGTCTACTTCCTATGCCTCGGCACAACATTCCACTATTGCTTTTGATTTTAGATGTAGCCCCTATGACTGGCCTTTGCTTTCCAATGCGTGCAATATTTGTCTCCTGCAGCGGTTTTTATAATTGTAAGGCTTGGGTCAGATTTAGTGTCATGACTTTGAGTTGGTTCCCTATTCAGTACGAATTTGGTTGATTTTATTTCCTTCTTCTTTTCCTTCAATCCTATTGGCATGATAGTAGCTTTCCTAACTTAAAGTACTGCCCATTTTCCTTCACTATAGTTTGTGGTAAGAACGAGTGTAACAGTAGTGCTTAATCATCGCTTAAATTTAAGTGAAGCTTAGATAAGCGCCAATTAAGCACACTTAAGTGCTTACCGCTTAATTCTATTGCTTTTTCAAAAAAATTAGAGTTGAATGTGCATTTAGTGCTTAAGCGATGCTTAGGCGCCATTTTCATAACAGAGGTTTCTACAAAATCTTCTGCCTCTCAAAATGCTCGTCCTCTCATGCTCTGAATTTTTTTACACGGTTTAAGGAAGTTTGGTGGGAGAAATGATGGTTCAATACATGGAGCAACTAGCATCGTTGGTGCTGCTTATTGACGAACGAGAACTTGCCCCACAAGCCATTGATATTGTCGAAACCATGATGGCATACCCGAAATGGTGGGTATCTCTTAGGTAGGGTGGTTTTTGACTTCAGAGCCATTATTCTTAGCCATTTCAATTACCTATAGGTTCAAAATTTTGGATTAATCTCGACATCCTATGATAGTATAACTTGCTAAATTAAAAGTTTGCCTAGTGTGTTCACATATGCCCATTGATGTATACTCCTATATATAGTAGGGTTTTGAAAAATATTTTCAAGAATAACAAATACGTACTCTCGCGTATACCTATTCACGTTGATTGGGTAACCTAAGCTCTGATACCAAATGTAACAACCCTATCCAAAACGAGCCTAATTTTCAATCCAATAAAAGCTCATCGATCCTTAGGTCCATTCCAAAGCTGGCTGTTAGTTGGTAAAATTAATCAAATAAACAATCCATAAAGCTATCTATCTATACTTTTAGAAACTCACAACGGAAGGGATAAAATATAATAATAAAGTATGTTCACAATCACACATTTCCAAATCTCAGAAATACTGTATTCCAAATATCCAAAACACAATGTCTCAAAATAGAACATCAACAAGTCAAAAATTTAGGTCAATAAGATAAATCATAAACATAAATAAATAGCTATACCGCCACCAGTCTTCACTACCTCCTTTACGCTTCATCATCGGCATCATCCCCCCTAACATATAGGTTGTAATGAGGAGGGAGTCAGAACAACAATGTTTGATGAATAAAAATCTCAATTCTTACCATAATAATATTTGGGAAGTATCATTTAGATGAGTGCTATGTCTTACGCATTTTACACTATTTCTTTTCGAGTACACCTCCAACTTTAAGCCAACGACTCTTCCTGTCCAGCTCAATAGTGTATCTCCGACTATAGGCCAATTACCCTTTCTAGTCTAACTTCATAGCTATAACGCGAGTGCAATGAAACTATGGAATATATATTGGGTCCAATGGCCCATCTCTGTCAACCATATGCCAACGATGCAAGAGAAAGTACCTGAGTCACTTAAGACCTTTTTAATGAGAAATAGACTTACTCTGACCATTTAATACCTAGACCCTAGGCAGATCCTCGTCATTTAATACTAGACCCAAGGCAAACTCCTCTTTGGTACTTCTTGCTGACATCGTAAGAAATCTCATAAGGCTACTTAATACTTCTTAAATATGGAATGGGAAGACCCTCCAATAGCCATTTAATACCTCAACCCTGAAGCGGACCTCCTCCAGAGATTTCCATAACCATACCTAAAAGATAATCCCGACCATTTAATACTTCTTGAGTAGGAAGGAGCCAGACTCTACAATTGCCATTTAATATCTCCAACCCCGAAGCAGGCCTGTCTTGGGATATCCATTCTATGACCCTAACCCAAATCATGACATCTCAAATTAGTCCGACTATTGTAGGTGTTGGTAGCCAGATTAGTTGGACAGTGTTACTCTACAGAATTGGGACTAACCTCACGTCCGCCATGGGTACTTATTATAGGCGATGTCTCACATTAGTTCCAAAGTCACACTGTTGGTAGCTAAATTAGCTGGGCAGACTTCCATGTACTTTTAACTGACCTCGAATCCCTATAACTTAGTCATATCTTTACTCTCCAACCTCACGAAATTATACTAACATATATGTATAGTATATATGTATACATAATATATCTCACCTGCATTTACGCATTAAGGCCATACAAGGAAAACTCCTTATTTTGCATTTTAATTATGAATTAATTTCCATAATTGTTCTTAACTTCCTTTTTATATAGTTTATTGTTAGTTGTTAACCTGTTTATTTTATATGTTATGACTTATACATTATTATTATATTTATACTTAAGGTTAATTTTTGGCTAACTAGTTTTTATTAAATATTCCTAAGTGTGCGTAAAACATTTCTATACTAAGTTTTTTCTTTTTATTTTGGTTGTTAAAATAATTTAAATGTCAAAATTTCCATATATAGATAAGTCCCTGGTCCAATACCACAATTTACACAATAGCTAATATCACAATTTAAACCAGCTAAACAAAAATGACTTACATATATATATATATATACATATAATATTTAAAATGGAATTAAAACATCCAATATGTTTTACATTAACATAGTAAAATTAACGCCTCTATTTCAAGGGAGCACAAATCTACAATTTAAACCATTTATATTCTATTCAACTTTAAAATAGACAAGGTTAAAGTGAAAAAGGATTCATATTTATTTTCATTATGGAAGTAAGCGGTGCGAAATACGGATGAGAAAAAAATTCATGCTTTACACGCCATTTCCTAACTTTTTAGAATCCTTCATCATAACAAAATAAATTCGGAAGTGGCAGTTAAATAGAATATAAATTATTCATATTGTAAATAATAACGGATTAAATTCTACCGTATTAAAAAAACAAATAAGATTCCAACCAATTTTGGAATTAACATTTTTTAGGAGAATTCTAGGGTTTTAGATTTAAGATTTCCGCATATAAAAATCCCCAAGGCATAAAACAAATCCAAATATTAACTGCACAAACTAGTATAAAGAGAAAAACTAAGATTTCCACTCATAGATAGCTTTCCACGAATCCCCTTGGATTTGTTTTTGCGTTAACACCAATCTCTTCCTCTAATTTTCTTTTTTTAATTATACAGTATGTAGTAATTCATTTATATATTAGATTCCAAAATTCAGAGGTTAGGGAAGAATATAAAGAGAGAAATATACATATATGTAAAATCCATTACCTTTTCCCTTTAATCTGATTACTCTCTTCCCTAAAGCTTGAATCTTTTATTTTTGAATCTAGAAATTTTATTGGAGAGGAAGGAAACTGGGAAAATCTTGTTAGTATGCTTATTTTTCTTGTGAAAAGTGAGGGCTAGCCTCTTATTTATAGTGGTTAGAACGTGTCTGGACCGTAGGATCAAAGTCGGTTTAAATAATAAAATCCAGGCCATTCAGGCCTTCGAAAACACTAGCCATCTCAATACTACCAGTCGAAGTGAAGGCGGTCAACCGGCCTTCGATCCCTGTAAATTTTTTAAAGTTGTATTATTTATTTCCTTTATTACTCGAGTCGTTAATGTTTACTTAAATGTTAAGCCTACCACTTAACGTTTTAATATTTATTGTCCTTTTTAATCTATAAATTTAAATCTATTCCAATTATTTTCATTTCAGAATTTTCAAACGTCGATAACTTCTTCGTTTGAACTCCGAATGCAAAGCTTTACATATGAAAGTAGCTCAGAAAATCGCCATAGACACATTGTTGTAACTTTCATGGTCAAATTTCGACGTTTGTAAAATTCTCATTTTTAGCGTCATTATCAGTTAATTAATTTCTTATAAAAATTTTGGGGTGTTACAGAGAGTACATGAGAACTCGAGGAGATAATCCGAGTTCCCATCACGAGCTCTCTTCTAATAAGTTTCTCTTTTATTTAGTTTGTGGGTTAGTTTACTCGTTAGATTGTGGTTTGTTTGTATGGTTGCTTTAGCTAGCTAGTTGACATAGGCATGGATGTATGGATGTTAGGATTGATTGTATGCACATCGTTATAATGTGTTTTAGTTGCTTTGTTTGGATTATACCAGTTTAGTTTATATTGTATTAGTTTGTGTATACATTCCAACCTAGGATACCCGTAGTTAAGTATTCTCATTAATGCTAGATAATTATATATATGTTGTTTATCATTCCTTTATGTATACGTTTATTGTTTGTGTTTGTGGACGCGGTTGTTAACTTGCACTTTGATATGGATATTACATATGGATGTATGGATGTGTGTGTGCACGCGCGCGCGCGCACACACACACACACACACACACATATATATATATATATATGCATATATTAGGATGCTTGCATACATATTAGTTACATTGCATATGCATTCATATAGGAGGCCGACTTAGTTGCATTTGCACTTTTTTCATATCATGTCATCATATTTTATTTATCATTTGTATTATATACTCTTGGTTGTGTTTTCTCTTTTGTTGTATAATGGAAACTAGATGGATGTAGCCATGTATGTTTGTACGATGTAAAGCAAGTTGCCTTATCCATCTCTTGGAATTTCAAGGACGAAATTCTTTTAAGTGGGAAGAATGTAATACCTTGTAATTTTATGAGATTTAATAATTAAATTAAAAAGGGAAAAATCATAATTTCATATAAAGGGCAAAATGGTAGATTTATACAGGAATTGGAATTAAGCTTTGAGACTTATCCCATTGCGTTTGAAATGCTGTTTACAATCAGAAAACATATATAACTTATTGAATTTAGTTAAATGGGTTAGAAATTAGAAGAATTCAAACTTGATGGCATTTTCGTAATATATTAATTTCGAGATTTTATCTTAAGTTTGAATTATTTCAGCCTATAAATAAAAAATGAAAACATATTCTCTAATCACACTTTAGCCTAAACATTTTACTTCTAATCTCCATCTTCTTCTTCATCAATATCTAAACAAATCAATTCCAAATCAACCAAATCAAATCCAAATTAAACGAATTAGTATATGGAACCAATCACCGCAAAAAGAGCCATACAAATAATTAGAAGCTATTGAGAGATTTGGCATTTTCAAGGTGGGGGATTTTTGTACAGCAAAGAAGGAGGATAATTCATCTTAGATTGGAGAAAATGCACGGCTAATCGGTGAGTGAGATTTATGATATTTGTGTATATATCGATAAGACGTAATAATTCACCCCATACGATCTTAAATCAAATTTATAAATAGTGCAATTAATAATTAAAAACCAATTTTTTTATATACAACTGATTAAGATGTAGTATGTCATGGATAGATAGTTAATTCTAATTTTATCGACAATAATTAGCAACGGTTAATCTCCCTTTAATTAAAAAGTGCAAAACACATAGGTATTCAAAGTCGGACATATTATATAAAATTGCAGTTCTCGACGATAAGAATCCACTAGCGGCGTTCATTCTTCAATTGGGTGTTCGGATTAATTAGAAAACGCAATGAAAGTTCGGTAAACGTGGATCGCCCATTTCGATCCAATGGTGAAACAATGATTATATGATGATCAGAAGTTACATATGAGTAGAGGAGGTCGAGTAGAGGCCCTCGGTGGCCTCTAATCATTTGGAATTTGTTCGAGGTGGCTAGAAATCACCAAAAAATAGCAATGGGATCGAGATCACCAGAAGTGATCGGAGGCATTAAAAAGAGGTGGTTTGGGCTTGGAGCTTCACGGTGGAGAGGGTGGTAAAGTCGGATCGACAACATGTTGGTTGTAGGCGCAACAACGATAGGATTTAGGTGATGATTGGATGTCCTGAACAAGATCGAGGGCATGAAGAAAAGTGTAGCATGATACGCATACGAAAAGAAAATACACCTATATGAAATAAATAAATAATAATAAATTAAAATAATTATGATTTTGTCCCTAATATTTAAACGCTTATAACTTTCACATACGGACTTCATTTCATGCGCAGTTCATTACATCAAGATCGTGGTGAGATGATGAACAATTTTATATATTGTTTGTTGTGGGTTGAGATAGGTTGGAAAATTGTCATAGTTGGACAAGTTCATTATACTGTTTAGCGCTTACGAGATTGAGGCTTGATCCAGTAGCTTCGTAAACAGTATGGCGTTGATGAGTTTTGGGCTTGATCCCAATAGCGTCATAGATTATTAAACGAATGTCTAGCATAAACTTGATATCAATGGTCATGTGCGATTACCATGACAGTTTCACGTACCACACGAGTTGCGACTTTGAGCTCAATCATGTGGTGTATGGTAGGCGTCTGGTGCACTTTGATGGGGCTAGTGACATCTAGCGACGACGATTGGGACTTCGAGCCCAATAGTGTCGCAGTAGGAGGTACACGAGTTAAAACTTTAAGCTCAATTGTGTACATACGTTATGCGATGGCGAGTTGGGATTTTGTGCCCAATAGTGTCATAGTTGGCGGCACACGAGTTGGAACTTTGAGCTCAATAGTGTACATACGTTTAGGTGATGAAGAGTTGGGGCTTTAAGCCCAATAGTATTGTAGTTGTTAAGACATACGAGTTGAGACCTTGAGCTCAATAGTATGCATAGGACTACTTAGGTAGATTATCGTGAGATCTTAGCATATGACGTCACTATAGTATTATACACTTATATGATGTGTTTCACTCACCTAACGTATGTCTAACCCCTCTATCATTTTCTTCTTTTTAGTCATACTCTGATTGGTTGATAGGGATGACTAGTGATGACCTGGAGGTGTGATGGTACTACGTAGACGTGCATTTATTTTTCTATTAGTTATCTACTATTTTATCCCAGTAATTCCAAGACATTGGGTTGCTTTTATTACTAGTGTAGAGAAATGTTGCAAGTGAAGTTATTTGATACTGTATTATTTTGTTTGTTTATGATTATTATATTATCGATTATCATATTTTATTCCTACCTATGTGAGTTTCAGAAAGTGTATAATATTGTACATAGCTTTGTGATATGTTATATATTTTTTCACCTCAAAATGATCCGCCATCTGCAATGTCCACGTCATTTTATGCATAAATCGGGACGTCGTAGATGGCGGGTTATTTCAAGAATTCTCATTTTCTGGGATACTAGTACATGGCAATATCAAACATTGTATAAATTAGATCAACACATTACAACACTATTTGATAACATAGGGAGTTTAAAGATATTATTCACATTAATATATGCAAAAAAATACATATAATTACACGGTTTATTTGTGGAACTGCTTAAGAGATGAAGTTCAACACATTAGCATACCTTGGGCAGTTTTCGGTGATTTTAACTGTGTTTTAAACATTGATGAGAGATTATCCACTTTAAATTATTTAGCAGCAAATAATAATTTTCAATCATGCCTTTTATCACCTGGATTAAAGGAATTAACAACAAGTGGTAAGTTTTACACTTGGAGGGGTGGGCTAAACTATATCATACATTGTAGAATTGATTAAACATTAGAAAACTTTGGGTTCATCAACAAATTCAACCAAGTTCAAGTGTCAATTCTTAATCACTCAACAAGTGATCATTCTCCTACTCTCATTAGCTTGTTCTCTGGGTGGTACGAAAACAAACCCCATGATTTTAAGTACAATAATCACTCAAAAAGTTTCGAACATGTGACATTCTGCATGAAAATCAGAGCGTCTAAACACTTGGGTGGTGGTGCTGGTCAAAACGTTGAAAGCCGGAAAATAACACATGACCTAGCCACAAATAATACACAACTTACAACACATAACAAAATTTTCTACTCTTGTTTTTTTAATTTGTTTTTTAGGTATTGTAGCTTTACCCAATATTTTTACGGACCGGAGCAATTGTATATTTTCTCCTCAACCACTATCTAACTTGAGTTGAAATCTACTACAGCCCATATCTACTAACTACGGGCCTAATCTTCTATAAACGTATGAGACTTTCTCTGATTTTATCGTTGCAAATTCTAGAGGGGGGGGTCTGGGAAGTGTTGAGTCGTAAAGTTTAATTTTAAGGAGGGAGGGAAAATTATGTAATTCGGGTTAGGATTTGATGATGATTTACGACATCATTGTTGGATTCAATATACACATTGCAGTAGCGATTTTGTACATTTTCCCCCTTTATTCAATCTTTTTATTAACTAGTGTATCGAAGTGCACAATAGCGTAAGAATGCATGAAGTTTTTGATGTCTGTTTTGATATCTTAAATGATCCCGTTTAGAATGTTTAGATGCCATAAAATGATAAAAAATGTGATAACAATCAAAAGGGTATGCGGCTGAGCCGAAACTCATAAATCCTAATAAACATTTTTATAAGAACATGAAGCAAGTTTGTTCTTGAAAACATTGAAAGAGTTGCACCAAAGTCATACTCATACTCCATGAATTATGCACGTCGTTATTACTGAGTTAAACTCGTGACGTCTTCTTGCAACCATTAATATTGCAAGAATGTGTGGAAATGGTGAGAAGTTTGTTTCCTACTCAACATGTTTCATTTTACATTTTCTTAATAGCAGAGGAGCTTCACTTGTTAAGCCTGTCAATGAATACATGAAAAATATGAAATCTATCTACATCCGTATACGAATAGCAGATAAATATCGATATTTGAAAAAACGGATACGGATACAGATATGAAAGCATCCACATCTGAAAATTAACCGTCCGGTTTTTTTTAAGGTTAGAGTTATATTATGTGTATTTTAGTATATATTTATTGTTCTATTAAGTTAATAGTTTATATTATATGCATTTAATGCATATTAAGTTTTCAAGACTCTTTATCATCATCATATTTCGTCATATTTGTTTCTTTTCACACTTTATAATTGTTACATCCCGAAATTTTTTAATTTGGAACAAGAAACGGTTATGTCTTAAGGCAGAGCTATCGCAAAACAAAGGCATAGCTATCACAAAGGAACAAAGCCATCGTAAGACAAAAGAGGCAAAGCTATCACAAAGGAACAAAGCCATCGTAAGACAAAAGAGGCAAAGCTATTGGAAGACAAAAGGGGCAAAGCTATCGTGATGCAAAGCACAAAGTTATCGTAAGGCAAGGATAAGAATATCGTAAATCAAGAACTATCGCAAGACAAAAATAAGAAGCTATCGTAGATCAAACAATAAAGCTATCAAGGATGAAGCATAAGAAGTGATCGTACATCAAACAATAAAGCTAGCGAGGGTCAAGAATAAGAAGTCGTCATAGATCAAACAATAAAGCCATTGAATGTTAAGGTGAGAAAGCTATCATGAGTCAACATAAAAATATCGCGAGTCAAGATAAAGAAGCTATCGTAGGTTAACATGAAGTTATCGTAAGTCAAGATAAAGAAGCCATCGTGAACAAGAATGCAACTATCAAAGGCCAAGATAAGGAAGCTATTGTAGACCAAGCATACAACTATCGAAGGCCAAAATAATGAATATATTGTAAGCCAATATAAGGAAGTTATTATATACCAAGTATACAACTATCAAAGCCTAAGATAATGAAGCTATCGTAAGACAAGATCAGGAAACCATCGAAGGTCAAGCACAAAGCTATCGAAGACTAAGAAGAAGAAACTATCGTGAGCTAAATATGAAGCTATTGAACATCTTAAACTGTTCCCAAATAATATTCAGTCTGACCACGTGGCAACCCTCAATTGGTCCAATCGTGCCACATAAGCTTGAGAAAAGTAAAGAGCAAGTCTGCCACATGTCACATTAGGAGCATGCCACATCAGCAACATCTTGACCGTCCAAGCTCAATGGTTGCCACAAGTCAAAAATATAAGGACGTAGTTTTCCTATAAATAAGCATGTACCTGCTGCTAAGAAGGGACGAATTTTAAATTTCTCTTCTTCCTATAAATAGGCATGTACTTCAATGGTCATTTAGGTAAAATTCAAATCATAACTTTCTAACTAAGGACTTAAACATTTGCCTTGCCCAAATACCTTTGAACTACTTTGACTTGAGCATAAATTAAGCATAATATTTGGTCTAACAATAATCAATGAGATTGAAATATTTTATGTTAAATCAAAATTTTCTATTTATGTTTTCAGATTTATCAATCATTAGTGGATAATAATTATTTGATATCCGTTCGTATCTACGGAAGCGAATATTCGATATCCGAAAATAATTTCAGATGTGGATGCGGATATAATACTATCTACATCCGAAAGTATTCGTTAACAAGTCTATCACTTATTTTACCTTTGCAAGCATTTGAACGGATACTTTCGGATGCAAACAATGTCATATCTCAGATGCAAATAGAGTCATATGCGTATTCGAAATTATTTTCAAATATCATATATTTGTATCAGTATCCACAGATATCGGATATTCTCTTATCCGATAACAATTAAAATTTAAAGACATAAATAGAAAATTTTAATTTAACATAAAATTGTTTCAATCCTTGATGATTATAAAAGCACAAAAAATAAAATAATATGATGATAAAACAATACGTATATCATTAATTATATTAAAACATTGTTTTCAAAACGAGATTTAAATCGTAAATCGTGAAGTTCAAACTTTAAATCGAAATGAGATTCAAATCGTAAATTGTAGATTCAAAAGATTCGTATTTGAAGGTTTGCACACAATTTGAAATTGATTTTGAAGTTTGAACTTCTACAATTAAACATAAAACTCAATTTCCTCTCTTATTATATTTTTATTTTATTTTGAAAACATTGTATTTTGAATTTTGAATCCCAATAAACATATTAAGTATGTTAGTATGTAAATAGAATGTTTTTTTATTTGCGGTTTTGACTAAGTTTGGATCGGAATGTAAATCGAATCGTTAAGGGAGAGATTCGATCCGAATCGGGATTTAAATCGTAGGATTTTAGGATTTTTGACAACTACACATAATATAGGTATTACCTTGACCAAAACTCGATGGATAATTTTTGGACGTGGGTACTTTGATATCCGTTTTTTCTGATATCGGATATTTATCCGTTTTCAAAATACAGATGCGGATGGATTTTTTGTGTATTCATTACACGCTTACACTTTTGAGCAATGAAAGAAAATATGTTCTGAAATGTATATTTTAAGATGGCTTAATGTAATTAACGTATATAATTTTCTCACTATTAGGACAGGGAAATTTATCCTAGTTTAAGATCTCATTTTATCTGGAGTGTGGCAACCTATAATGCATTTTAATGGGCGATACTAAGAAATAATCTGATAGCTTTCTCATAACACTCTTAATAGGACAGTTTAAGGAACCCAAAAACAAGATAACAGTAGGACAAATCTCATTTGTTTTCGATGTTGACAAAGGGCACCCCTTTCATGGTATCCTTTTACAAATTTATACATATGTAACTTGACCTACCTTAAAAGCGGTTGGGGGGTTCTTATTTGATATAAATCAATAAATCCATTTCTCAAAAAGGCACCAGTAATGTATGCATGCACATTGTGCAAGTTGGTGAGCTGGTAGTTTTCTAAATTTAGGCACGAGTAAGATTTAGTTGTGGTTTCCACAGCTGCAGCTACAGAGTTACTGTTAAGTGCTTTCACATGCTACCAATGGGAAGACCACTCATTTGTTATATTGCACTTGATCCAACTTACTTCATGTGCAATGAGGCAACCCCCTTCCCCATTCTCAAGTTGATGTCCTTTTTGCGTCTGATCGCCACTAGAAGAAAAGCAGTGGCCTATAACAAGTGTCTATCATGATTCATATTAGGGGTGGGGACTCATGTCAGGTACATGGATTGTTGTATTATATGATTTCAACAGAGGGAAGGGACATAAATGGGTTGAAATTGTTTCTTAAAAGACTTATTAGCAGCATGATAATCACTTAAATAGCACTGTATCATGAAATTACATGTTCAGTTGATACTTGATATTACGTACAAAATTAGCTTTTCTAGTAAAGTTTTAACATTTTGAGGTTGATTAACGTGACTTTGTCACTAATTTAGTGAAACCTTTTCATAACCATTCACTTATAATGGGGTTTTCCTCTTGCATTTACTTGATAGCTTATTAAGAAATCAAGTCAGTTTTGAAAGCCGAAAGTTGGTATTTCTAACTTCTCAAAGTTGATTCTCTTTTTCTCAAATAAGCCCTACGTTTATGCATACTGTTTGAAAATCTGATGTTTGTAATGTAATAAAACAAGGGCCACGGTTACATAATGCAACGACCCGTAAATTTTAAATAATTTTATTTGTTTTATTAATATATTTAATTGAAATTTTGTGAAATTTTAAATAAAAAAGTTTTGAAATAAAAAAAGTTGATATTTGAAATACGTCTGTTTAAACATAGCAACTGGTAAATTTTCATCAGAAAAAAATAAAAGTTTATTTTCTTGTGTAATTCTATTTCAGTTATATCAGTTAATAATTGATGATAAAAATGTTTTCCAAAACTGAATATTTTATACAGAAAATTTGTAAATCATCTTCTGAGTAAGACGTCATATTTCATTTCGTCCAATTTGGACTGTTATTGCTCCGTTTATCTTATTTTCGACAAATTAGCAGCACTTCTAGTACCGAATATCGACATTTGATCGGATGATCGCACCATTGATATCTGTATACCGTTTTGATTGTCTCGTCTTGCTGATCTCCATAGAATAATCGTTTGTCTGTTTCGGCATTCGGGGGACGGCGAAATCTTCGGAATGATTTCCGTATCAGTACCAAATTCTAGAATCTTTTGATTTTCTGTCTCTCCATTTTTACCGTGTAAATTTATTGGCCAGTAGCTTTTATTATTTATTGAATTTCTAGTCTAGGCTTTTGTGATTCCACCTTTTTAATTTTTCATTGGCTATTTCATTTATTATATCCGGTAGCCTCTTCATATCACTTTTCTCTGTCCAATACATCTTGAGTTCGGCCTGTTCGTTTCTTCGCTGACCTACTCTTCATTTTCATGGCCGAGACTTTGTTTCTTCCTTCTCTAAAAAATAAGAAAAAAATTATAATTTTCAAAGTCATTTTTTTAGCCCGTTGCCTGTCTTCCTTGCTCATTGCTTTCGGCCTTCCTTCCTACCTCGCAAACTCCCCTGCCACCATCTTTTCTCTCCGACCCCAAACCCACGTTGTAGACCTGTCAAAACTGACCCTAACTCATTTACCCAACCCAATAATCCTAATATTATAAGGGTTGGATTCGATCCTTTTATTTTTTGTTTCAGTTTTTACCCAACCCGTTTGCAAATAACAAAAAACATAAGCAGCCAAACCCAACCCGTCTAACCTCTAACCCTAATTCTTACTTTTCAATTTTCTCGATCGGGCTTCAAATCTGTAAAAGGGAAAAAGGCGATTCCTTTTGATCTTCGATTTACAGTGTGGAAATCGTCTGAATTTGAGACGGCAACGACAGCCTGATCTTTCGTTGTTTGAGACGACGATGACACCCTAATTCTTTCGTTGTTTGAGAAGACGAAGGCTTACCTTCCTGTGGATCTTCCTGGTATTGATGTCTGCAAGTGCGAGCTAACCCTAAGTTGTTAGTTTTAATCTAGTAAGTACTAACCCTAAGTTAATTTATGAGTTTATTTCATCTGCATCTTGCAACAGGAGTAAGAATTAAGGTTGTCAATTGATTAATCTTATTCATGCGTAAGTTATCTAGACGTGGCACATTGTCAGCCTCCAAACCCCAGCTTCATCTGAAGCCAAGTATTGTAGATCTCACCTTGCTCGCTTTTCTCCGACAGCGCACAAACCCGGATCCGCCATCATTCTATCTTCCTTTCGCCTGCTCCTCCAAGCGTCGCCATCACATGGTCCTATGCTGCAGCCTACCCTCGAGACCAACTATTTGTATGTATGTTGTTTGATATATATATATATATATAGGTTAGTATATATGTTACTGTATGTTGAGTAATCTTCTAAATTTTATATACTACTAAGTTTACTGTTTAATGTTTTACTTATTTACTTATTTATATATATTTTGTTTTTCAAAATAATACGCATATTGGGTTGCGTGTATATATCTATTGCTATTTCAATATCTACTTGTTGTGTATGCATATCATGAGCTGAAAGTAAATATATTTGTCACTATATATTTATTCTTTTTAGTGTATAAAGGCAAGTAGGTTTAACTGTCATAAGAAACAAGATTGTTGTTCATGATAAGACTATATACATTTGTTTAAATTATATAGTCTGTGTGTTTTCCCACAGCTGCATGTATATCCAACTTATAGTTTATATATGAAAACTTATGAGAGTATAATATATATTACTTTATTCGTTTGCTCTGTTTATAAATATATGTGTCAGTTATATTTTACTAGATATATAATATGTAGTATAGGTTGGACAATGTCTATATATATATATATATATATATATATCTTTTTCGTTGGTTACAGCATGGGTTGGGCTTTATATTGTTTTATTAATATTAGTTTTAATGTGTGTAGCTTATAAATTAGTTGATATATATAGTATACGTGATTTCTATATTGAATGCATGTATATTTTGGTAGGAGATAAGTGTGTTCAAAGATTTATGATTTTAAAGATTTTATTGTATGCATTTGGTTTCTGAATATATATTTTATTTTAGAAGTGTTAAAGTTAAAATATTGATTTGAAAATTAAATATATATATATATATATATGTTTTATTTTATTTTAATGTATATGAGTTTGTTTATGTTTATATACTTATTTATATGGAGATAAGTATACATAAGTTTGGGTTTTATTAAATGGACTGAGATTTATTTATTGGTGTTTAGATTTAGTATTTATTTGAAAATGTATATATATAATTTTCAATTTAATATTGGTTTAAGAAAATATAAACTAAAATATATTTCGTTTCAGTCTATATCAAGCAGATTTTGATTTATTTCATCAATTTCTGATCTATCAGCTTTGCCAAACTCGTGCCAATCTAGCTTTGCTTTGGAATTCATGCTTGGATTCGTAACTTGTTTCATTCTCGTTCATCTATAGCCTCGAAAGGTGAGCAATCACTCACGATTAATGTCCTTATATTTATTAATTTTGATTTCAATTGAAACGACAATTGAAATATGCTGCTGTTAGTTATTTATATTGCTATATATGTCATTATCTGTATCTATTCACCTGTGACATCTGACACCATTATCTGTTATTTATATTGCTATATATCTACCATTATCTGTATCTGTTCACCTGTGACATCTGACACCATTATCTGTTATTTATCACCGATGATATATGCCTGTTACTGATTGTTATATTATTTTCATTACTGTTATCACTCTGCAAGTTCCCTGTTAGTATAGAATTCACTATGGGTTAAAATGATACATACCCGAACGATCTGTAGAATAGGAAAAAAATCGTTATGGGTTGAAATGATAAACCCAAGCGATTTTCATATGAATTGAATTTGGGATTGCGGGTTAAAAGGATATATACCCGTAGATATTTAAATTGCAGATTGAAATGATAAATATCCGTATCACTTGACCATATGATAGAAAATTATATACAGACACCATTGGTCTATATATAAATATTTTGAAAAATGATTTCTATGGTTTTGGGAAAGAAATATATGGTTTTAATAAATATTGATTTTAAAGATTTAATAAAGTTGATTTAATAAGGTTGATTTAATCAATATAAAATATGTTTAAGTATTTATGAAAAAAAATTATATTTTCAAATATAGAGTTTATAATGTTTCAGGTTGAAAGATAAATTTGAAGATTGATTTGGAATTTTAATTATTTAAGAATTATACTTAAATAAGTTTGATTTGAAATTTTATTAAATTGGAAATTTTAAAGATGTGTTTTATAACTTGAATTTGATTAAAGGTGACTTAGATGAATATTTCAAACTTATATAAATTTAAATGGGATATTTTGTTTATTTAAATTTGTAAATAGAAGTTGTATTTAGATGTTGTTGAAATGATTAAATAAATATTTCAGAAACTAAATGTAATGAAATTAAATTGAGATATAAATGGAATTATCAAATTTAGTTTTGGAAATGTGGAATATTTAAAGCTTTGAAATATATTGAAATTTAATGGTTTATTTTGTATTTCAAATCTGTAATTGAAATCGGTATAAATTGAAATGATTTATTGAGAAAGTGAATTGAGTTGGAATTTATGAATTTAGATTGAATTATTGGAAGTCGAGTTGATTTGAATCGACTTGTGAATTTGTAGAAACTATCTTTATTATATAAAGTATTTTAAAATTGTATTTAAAACTATTTTTATATTATTTTATAAACTATTTTAATATAAACTATTTTTGATATAACTATTTTTAATATAACTATTTTTAATATAAACTATTTTAAATACACAAATTATTTTAATATAAATTGTTTTAACTTATAACTATTTTATATAAATTATTTTATTTTATAAATTATTCTATTTTATATAATATTATTAATATCTAAAATGTTTGAAGGAAAGTGTTATGATTTCAAAGTATTATGATTTCCAAAGTATTATTATTTCAAATTGTTTTGGTTTCGAAAGTATTATATCTTTGAAAGTACTATGATTTTGGAAGTAAATATTTTTGAAATGGAAATGATATCGTATTGATATGTTTTTGAAATGAAAATGATATTTTGGTTTTGAAGTATAGACTACTTTGAAATGACCACGGTGTTATAATAACAATTGGTTGTTAAAGAGACCGGGATCGGATATGAGCATACTCTCTGTCGATACCAAAAACCACTTTAACGACTGTGTACATGGTGGAGATTCCAGAATGAAGTAGGATGTTGGCGACGATCCTATATGAGGTATATACGTGGACCCAACTCCCGTGAGTTGGCATAAGGTGGCTAAAACAGGAGCAATCGACGGGTTAATGAGGTAGCTCCTCTAATCGGACACACTCCATCGTATGTCATTATATTACTTTGTGATTGATTTGGTGCGCACCCTTGATTTGGGAGTGTGGCCCAAGGTGGGCGATTGCTGCGGCTTTGCTTTACCACCGACCCGGAAGTGTAATTGGTATATCTACCCTGGCATTGCCTAGTTGTGCCATGTCACCTACCCTAGCGTGCTTTACTACGAGTTTGATTTGTGTCGTACCTATGGAGTATCCTCTGGTAGCTCCAGTTTACGGGGTATTACGGTATTGTATAGACTATTGGCACACCTAAAAATGTGTTAAGGTGGAAAATGTAAAGCCTTAACGCTATTTTTAAATAGTATACTTTACTATAGACATTATTATAATAGCGTATATTACTACATAATAGATAGTTTAAAGGATCCTTAGAGGATGGTTATCCCAAACATCCTTTGAGTTACTTGTATTTCAGTTAATATTTCACTTGAGTTAGATTTATTGATATAAGAATGTTAATCCTGACTTGAGTGTTTTGTGTTTTGCTTTACGCTCGGGTCAGACTGAGTGGCTCAGTGTTCGAGACTCACCTTTGGAGTTGGAGCTTTGCTTGGAGATCCAGCTATATCGATTCTGCTTTCAGTTATTTAGATGATTCCAGTGATGTATTCTGATCTTGTATTTGACTATTGTATTGAGACATCTATGTATTCGAGACTTCTGTTGTATCTTGTATAACTCTGTTATATATATAGTAGCTTCATGAACTACTATTCTTTTGTTTCTGCTGCATTATTGTTATATTACTTTGTGTCTGTGATTCTGTGATTATTTTATTTGCTGTATATGTTGAGTTTTGCCAAATTTTAAATTAACAAATCTGATATTTTGAGCAATTCATATCCAACATGTATGGATGCGAATGGTTGAAAATTTCAGGTCGTTACACATAACTAGAAAAGTAACCGAGGTCTTCGTTAATTTGTTGAGGTGCATAATTTTAATGCTCAATTAATATATTTTATTATACCAAGGTGAATCAGGATTATGTGTACACTAATGAGGGAGAGTGTCATAAGGTTCCCACACTCCAAGCAATTAACAAGGGGATTTCCGCATGCATAGTCATTGGGATTGACCCTTGCACCTCTATTTTCTCGCAGCATCTTTGACTGCTCAATTTATATCTTTTGTGATATATCCATTAACGATTCAATGCTCTCACAGAAGTGATGTTGATAATGCTAGGGTTGTCAACGAGTACCTACAAAATTTCAAAATTCATTCATATCCGATCTATATCTGAAAAATGAAAAAATATCTAAAAATGCAAAAGACGGATAAGAATGTAGATATGATAATATCTGTATCCAAAAATTATCCGTGCGACTTTTGTCAAGATATTAGTTGAGATTATATATATTTTCCAACATAAGATTATTAATATATACTCTTTTATCATGGTAATGATTCATATTATCCATGTAATAATGTATATTTACTATCAAAATTGATTGTTAACATCATATTTTTTATTTTTTGTATTTGTGTTAGCATTATTACTAAAAAAGGATTTACGTTGGATCAAAAAATTTCAATTATTGTTTTGACTTTTTTAAATTATGTTTTTGACCAAGGATGGGAACAACACTCCCAACCTTTAAATACTTTACCATCAAAGAGTTTACAAAGTAGAACTAACCCCTACACCAAAACCAATGTCAACATACAAACCGACATATACAGAAATCAACACCCAAAACGATACCGCAACACCCAAAATGACATACGACATCAATAGCCGAAAAGGTACAACATCAGCCAAGACAAACCATACCACATCAACATCCATCACAGTTACATATACATCATTTGCTACAAATTAAATATCTTGTATCTGTCCATATCTGTGGATACAGATATCCGATATTCGAGAGTGACTTCGAATATGGATATGTTACTATCCACATCCAAAAGTTCATGTTAATAGGTCCAGATAACGCTTATGTCTCGTGAATAACTCAAATGACAACTTGACATTGCTATTAGTATTCAAATTTTCAAATAGCTAATTATCTTTACTTATCAAAAAGTATCTTTTTCTTCAACCATGATCTAATATAATATTATTAATCCGTACATTATGTGATAATGGCACAAGCACCTCAAAGCTACTAGTTGTTCCCTCTCCAAATGTCAATGGTACTACTTTGCTTTTTTGTAGTTATATTGGGAGTAATTAACATTATTTCGTACAAGTTTTGTTTTGAAATCTGACACCCTCAAAACTTTGACCCCTTTGGAACTAGTATCTAGCTTCACCTCTGCAAACATGATGTATTGTAAATTGGGAAGTTCTACTTAGCAACACCCAAAGTCATGGGCCTTTACATGTGCTTATCATATTTCGTTTTTCCAATCATTTTCTTCACATGGATCTGTAACACCAATCATTAGTTAAGGGTTTCAGCAGGGCCGGTCTTGGCATAAGGCCACTAAGGCCATTGCCTAGGGCCTTAAATATTAAAGGGCCTCTGACTTTTTTCCCCTATTCTCAGTTTCTCACTTATCAGATGTTACGCTTTCTACATATACAGGTAGCAAAATTTGAGATTTAGGGCACGGTTCTTCCAAACCCAAAAAAAATCACGACTATCTACAACAGCGCCAGGCGACAGCAGCGACTACAACTCCAAGGCAGCAGACAACGGCGACTACAACTCCAAGGCAGCGAACAGCGACAACTGCAACTTGAAGGCAACGGATGGCGGCGACTTTGATTGTTGGTTTTGGATGTGGAGCTCTTGCTTGTTTTTGGAAAGGTAATTTCTAAATTTTTGATTGTTGCCTCAAGCCTGTTGGTTTTGGAATTCTGGAGATTAATTTTCTGCTTGTTTATTGACATTATTGTTTTGGAAGTCCGTAATACATTTGTTCTGAAATTCATGTTCTGAAAATTAAAGTTTGGGAAATTAATTGCCTCATACAAATTCAAGTTTGTCAACTTATTTTAATTATTCACTTTATTTACAGGACTTTGAACGATTATTCTCTCATGTCGGGTAGAAAATTTAAATCGGGGGCTTCTATAAGGAAAAGAAAACTTAAAGTTGAAAATGATAATAAAAAGCAAATTGGATCACTTGATAAGTTTTTTAGGAAGAAACAAGATGAATTTGTTATTGAGGGAGAGACTAATGAAGATGAAGTTGAAAATATTCGTATAATAGATGAGGAAGAAAATGAAGATATTAATGAAGACGTAAACGAGAACATCCAAAATAAAGAGACCGCTAAAGAATTTGTACCGGTTTATATTGACATTAGTGATCCGATCAATTGGAAAGACATGAATCAATCATTGAGAGATTTAATTGTTCAAAAAGGCCCTATAAGGGAGAATAATATTGATTATCCCAAAGATAAATCAAGTAGACATTTCTCTATTGTACACTATTTTCGGCAATTATCAAATGGAGAGAAGTACGATAGGAAATGGTTAATATACTCAAAAACTTTAGATAAAGTGTTTTGTTTTTGTTGCAAGTTATTTAAAAAAGATGGAATGACGACACAATTAGCAAATGATGGTGTGAAAGGTTGAAAAAATTTTAGTGAGAAACTAAAAATGCATGAAGTTAGTGTTGACCACATCGTTGCCATGGAGAAATGGATTGAATTGGAAACTAGATTTCAAATGGATGTAACAATTGACAAAAGCATTCAAGAACAAATAAAGAAGGATAAAGACCATTGGAGACAAGTGCTAATGAGAATAATAGCCATTGTCACAACTCTTGCTCAAAATAATTTGGCATTTCGAGGAGGAAATGAAAAGATTTATCAAGAGAACAACGGTATATTTCTAAGCATGATAGAAATGATTGCCAAATTTGATCCAATAATGCAAGAACATATTCGTAGAATTCAAAGTAAAGAAATTCATTATCATATCTTAGTCACAAAATTCAAAATGAATTGATACTTTTAATTGCTTGTGAAATTAGAAAAACAATTATTGAAAAAAAATCGAAGAATCAAAATATTTTTCTATTATACTTGATTGTACTCCCGATGCTAGTCATGAGGAACAAATGACTTTAGTCTTACGATGTTTGGATATTTCAAAGAATATTGCAAAGGTGGAAGAGTTCTTTTTAGGATTTTTAGTTGTTGATGACACATCCGGTAAGGGGTTTTTTGATGAACTTGTTGATAATTTGATTGATCTTGATATCGATAATGCGAGAGGACAAGGATACGATAATGGTTCAAACATGAAAGGAAAAAATAAAGGTGTACAAAATAGAGTAAAACAAGTAAATCCTAGAGCATTTTATACCCCATGTGGTTGTCATAGCCTTATTCTTACACTTTGTGACATGGTTAAATGTTGCTCTAAAGTCGTTTCCTTTTTTGGAGTAGTGCAACGCATATACACTTTATTTTCATCTTCTACTAAAATATGGAAAGTATTCAAAGACAATGTAGATGGTCTTAAATTAAAGCCATTATCACAAACACGTTGGTAAAGTCACGTTGAAAGTGTAAAAACAATTTGGACTCAAGCTCCAAAAATTAGAAATGCTTTGGTTCAATTAGCAAGTCTTAATGATGATCCAATGTGCAAAAGCGAGGCCGAATCTTTGGCAAAGTATGAGCTTGAGAATTTTGAGTTCTTACTTAGTATGGTTATATGGTATAATTTATTGAATAATGTTAATAGAGTGAGCAAAGAGTTGCAAGTAGAAGACATGCACATGGATGTCTCCATGGATCATCTAAAGGGCTAATTTGTTTTTTTAAAACATTTAGAGAAAGTGTGTTTGAATCTTCATTGGTTGATGCCGAAATTATAGCAATTGAAATGGAAATTGAACCATCATTTTATGAAAAATGCATAATACGTAGAAAGAAACAATTTGATGAAAGTAATAGTGAAGAGACGATTCTTTCTCCAAAAGAATCATTTAGAGTTAATTACTTTTTAAACATTGTGGATCAAGGGTTATCATCACTTGAAAGTAGATTTGAACAAATTAAGAAATTTGATGACATATTTGGGTTCTTGTATGATTTAGAGAGATTGAAAATTTGTTCATGTGATAGTTTGAAGTCTTCGTGTATCCACCTTGAGAATGTCTTAAAGCATGAGGCTAATTCCGATATTGATGGGGCGGAGTTATTTGCAGAGTTGCAAATCTTAAGAAGGATTTTACCAGAAGATGTCAAAAAAGCGATTGATGTGTTAAATTATATTAAAAGGATGGGTTGTATTTATGTAAATGCATGGGTTACTTATAGAATATTATTGACTATTCCAGTTACCGTTGCTACGGCGGAAAGAAGTTTTTCAAAATTAAAGCTAATTAAATCTTTTCTCCGAACGAGTATGCCGCAAGAAAGATTGAATGGATTAACAACAATATCTATCGAGAAAAATTTATAGGAATCAATTGATTTAAATGATTTTCTTAGTACTTTTGTAAGCCAAAATGTAAGAAGGTTTAATATTATGTAAAAGATTTGTTGTAACTTATCTTTATAATCTCGTTGAATCATTTTGTTTTAATGAATATTTTCATCTTTATTGTTCTTTACTTTATTTTTCATGTAATAGGCCTTTGATATAATATCGCCTTGGGCCTCCTATAACTCAGGGCCGACCCTGGGTTTCAAACTTTAGATATCACATTAAATTGTACTTTAGTTTAGACAATGAATAACATAATTAATTTATCTAACTATACACTAAATAGGCTGTTGCCATGCTGTATAATGTTGGAATAATTTGTTTTTCTTATGCTTGTTTATATCATTTGTTTTACTTTGTCATAGTTGACCTAGTTAGTAGGCTGTCCATAAATAATGCGATTCATGCCTTGACCTGGGCCGGTCTTGGCATAAGGCCACTAAGGCCATTGCCTATGGCCTAAAATATTAAAGAGCCTTTGACTTTTTTTCCCCTGTTCTCAGTTTCTCACTTATCAGTTGTTACGCTTTCTACATATACAGGTAGAAAAATTTGAGATTTTGGGCACGGTTCTTCCAAACCCAAAAAATCACGACTATCTACAACAGCGCCAGGCGGACAGCGGCGACTACAACTCTAAGGCAACGGACAGCGGCGACTACAACTCCAAGGCAGCGGACAGCGATAACTGCAACTTGAAGGCAACGGATGGCGGTGACTTTGATTGTTGGTTGTGGATTTGGAGCTGTTGCTTGTTTTTGGAAAGGTAATTTCTAAATTTTCGATTGTTGCCTCAAGCCGGTTGGTTTTGGAATTCTGGAAATTAACTATCTACTTGTTTATTGACATTATTGTATTGGAAGTCTGTAATACATTTGTTCTGGAATTCATGTTCTGAAAATTAAAGTTTGGGAAATTAATTGCCTCATACAAATTAAAGTTTTTCAACTTTTTTTAGTTATTCACTTTATTTACAGGACTTTGAACGATTATTCTCTCATGTCGGGTAGAAAATTTGAATCGAGGGCTTCTAAAAGGAAAAGAAAACTTAAAGTTGAAAATGATAATAAAAAGCAAATTGGATCACTTGATAAGTTTTTTAGCAAGAAACAAGATGAATTTGTTGTTGAGGGAGAGACTAATGAAGATGAAGTTGAAAATATTCATATAATAGATGAGGAAGAAAATGAAGATATTAATGAAGACGTAAACGAGAACATCCAAAATAAAGAGACCGCTAAAGAATTTGTACCGGTTTATACTGACATTAGTGATCCGATCAATTGGAAAGACATGAATCAATCATTGAGAGATTTAATTGTTCAAAAAGACCCTATAAGGGAGAACAATATTGACTATCACACAGATAAATCAAATAGACATTTCTCTATTGTACACTATTTTCGGCAATTATCAAATGGAGAGAAGTACGATAGGAAATGGTTAATATACTCAAAAACTTAAGATAAAGTGTTTTGTTTTTGTTGCAAGTTATTTAAAAAAGATGGAATGACGACACAATTAGCAAATGATGGTGTGAAAGATTGGAAAAATATTAGTGAGAAACTAAAAATGCATGAAGTTAGTGTTGACCACATCGTTGCCATGGAGAAATGGATTGAATTGGAAACTAGATTTCAAATGGATGTAACAATGACAAAAGCATTCAAGAACAAATAAAGAAGGATAAAGAACATTGGAGATAGGTGCTAATGAGAATAATAGCCATTGTCACAACTCTTGCTCAAAATAATTTGGCATTTTGAGGAGGAAATGAAAAGATTTATCAAGAGAACAACGGTATATTTCTAAGCATGATAGAAATGATTGCCAAATTTGATCCAATAATGAAAAAACATATTTGTAGAATTCAAAGTAAAGAAATTCATTATCATTATCTTAGTCACAAAATTCAAAATGAATTGATACTTCTAATTGCGTGTGAAATTAGAAAAACAATTATTGAAAAAATTAAAGAATCAAAATATTTTTCTATTATACTTGATTGTACTCCCGATGCTAGTCATGAGGAACAAATGACTTTAGTCTTACGAAGTATGGATATTTCAAAGAATATTGCAAAGGTGGAAGAGTTCTTTTTAGGATTTTTAGTGGTTGATGACACATCCGGTAAGGGGATTTTTGATGAACTTGTTGATAATTTGAATGATCTTGATCTTGATATCGATAATGTGAGAGTACAAGGATATGATAATGGTTCAAACATGAAAGGAAAGAATAAAGGTGTACAAAATAGAGTGCTACAAGTAAATCCTAGAGCATTTTATACCCCATGTGATTGTCATAGCCTTAATCTTACACTTTGTGATACGGTTAAATGTTGCTCTAATGTCGTTTCCTTTTTTGGAGTAGTGCAACGCATATACACTTTATTTTCAACTTCTACTTAAAGATGAAAAGTATTCAAAAACAATGTAGATGGTCTTACATTAAAGCCATTATCACAAACACGCTGGGAAAGTCACGTTGAAAGTGTAAAAACAATTTGGACTCAAGCTCCAAAAATTAAAAATGCTTTGGTTCAATTAGCAAGTCAATGATGATCCAATGTGCAAAAGCGAGGCTGAATCCTTGGCAAAGTATGAGCTTGAGAATTTTGAGTTCTTACTTAGTATGGTTATATGGTATAATTTATTGAATAATGTTAATAGAGTGAGCAAAGAGTTGCAAGTAGAAGACATGCACATTGTAAGTGTACGTGTAGTACTAAGGATCGTGCAATATGGTATATAAGTGCGGAAACTGATAATAGCAGTAAAATAAAAATTAAAGTAAGCACACCAGGAATATTTATACTGGTTCGAACTTCCCGTTCTACGTCCAGTCCCAAAATACCCTCTGGATTTAAACTAAACCCCTCATTTAACCCGGAGGAATATGTATACGACACCTGAGCAGCCGAATAGGAATTTTTCCGCCTCAACAGCCGAAGAGGACTTCAACTTAATACAAATAGTTTGTTGACGAATGTGTTTTGAATAACATTGATTGTCTTTTGATAGTACAACTTTCCTATAATCAACTCCTCAAGAGTATATATGTGTGTGAAGATTTAGAAGGAAGATAATCACGTAGAATCGAAGTATATGAATTAATTCAAGGATTCTAGTGATATTGAATGAGAATGAATGCTTTTATTTGCAGAAATAGATAGATAATAGAATTCAGAATTATAAACAAGAATCGGTGATTGTAGAAATGATTTGAACATGTTTATATAGTTATAGAATAGTTACAATCTTTCATGAAGAGTTTCAATCAAAAGTTGTGTCTGTATCTCTTGGATTAAAGGACATTCCTCTTCATGAACAATTGCACCTCTTCAGAAAACTAGCCGTTATGTTCTGGTCGGTTGACCAAGAAACCTGGGCCGGTCAGCTCAGTTTATAGATATGAATAAAACGGTGCATATCTGTGCACTGGACACAGAGTCGGTCGGCCGAAGTTTCTGGTCGGTCGGCCGACCTGCTGTTATTTGCACAGTGATATTTATTTTTGTATAAATCAATTTGTATGAATGTGTGACTACTTGAGGAATGATTTTAACAATATTCTAAGACTCAATAAAATAAAATATTCATAGTAAAATCTGGATTGTAGTCTTGTCTCCTTTGTAGTGTGCAATATATGGTTATTCTCTTTTTGTCGCTTTCGTATAGTATTCTCGTCGTATGATCTCTGAAGCTTGTATCATGAATCAAAACTCATGAATCAACATTCTCCCCCTTTTTGATTGATGACAATACTTATATGACGAAGTAGTATTTACATATATATTATAATTCTCCCCCTGAATATATGGCGACTTTTCTGCAAAAAATTTGTTAGCTTTCATACATTTCTCCCCCTTTGTCATCGACAAAAAGGAATACTTACTAGATGTAATATGTTAAAGTAATGTGAATCATTGAATTTTAAATATTACATATTCAAACCAAAATAGGAATAATTAAAGATGTTTTCTTAGTACACAAAAACAATTAAGAAAAAATATATTGTTCTCATAAAGAAATTCTTGAAATTAAATTGTAAAACACTACAATTACTCCTCATCATCATCGGAATCCCAAAATTCTGGACGAATATTTTCATCCAGAGGAGCTGGTTCCTTACCCCGTCTTTGAGTGGGAGGTGCGTGAGTTGCCGATGTGCTGGAACTTGTGTTATCTGAAGTAGACCAAGAAAAATTTGGCACTGGTCTTTTTCCGGGAGCAACAAAAGAAGCACCGGTTTCGGAAGTACATGATAAGGCATCCCATAAATTTACGAAGAAGCCTTTGATTTTCTTGAAACGCCCATCAATTTTTCGTAGTCGGGCATCCAAAGCTAGTTGATTTCAAGCCAAAATATCAATGGCCGCCTCCGTACTAGTACCGGGAGTTGGTCGTTGAATTGAGGTTTGGCGAGTTATACGTTCCGTAGTATGAGTAGATGGTTGAGGTGTAGAATAGCTACGACGTAGTTGTTCTCTCGGAGTATCGCTCCATTGCTCAAATCTTATAAATCTAGGTGGAGCATCAGGTAATTTCATTAACTTTATGGTCCGTTAATCAAAAATACGAACTTTGGAGGTTTCGGATTCCGGTGTATTGATAACGAAGCTATTGATCAATCTCATTATATATTCTCCATAATAAATATGAAGCATCTTTCCTTGGTTAAAGGAGAGAAATTCATCCATAAGAAGTTGTGACCAATTAACTCGTATTCTCCTACAAATAGCATATAATGCTTTAAAATTTTCGGGATATACGAGATGATATGAACCACCTCTAGGAACTAAAGATTTCATCATGAAACGATGAAGAAGTCAAGCTTTTGGTCTAAGTGATGATGTTTGTCTAAAATCCGTTGCATCGTCTTCGAAAAATAGATGGCTTATCCGGTCACGACTTGATATATTACAATCTACATCGTGTAATGAGATACCACCCGGTCTAGCATCCAAAATGTGGTTAATTTGATCAATGGAAAGGAAAATCGAAGTACCAAAAATCGACGTCCAAATACAATTGTCAGTGTTTCTCGGCGGATTGACAAGGTTGAGGTTTGCTAGAAACAACTTGACCATAATATAATTGATTTTCAAGTTATTTTTCCTATGGTCAAGGAATGTATCAAGACCACTCTCAATAGCGGCATTTTCAATACCGTAGGAAGCAAAGTCAGGATAACTTACAAATGACTCTTCAAAGATTTTGGCATCTTGAAGTTGTATCCATCTTTGAAGAGCTATATCATTAACTAGCCATGAAGCAATTTGAGTATCCACTGGAGTAGATGAAGATGAGCCACCGGTTGTCTTTGATTTCTTCTTGGGAGCCATTTGTTTTTGGAAGAAAAGATTAAAATTTTGGGAGAATTTTAATGGGGGCTAGGTTAAAAACTGAATTTGGGAAAGCAAAAAGTGAAGAGGTAAGTGCAAAAGGTAAAAGGATGGGGTATAAATTTGAAGTAAAGAACAGGCAGAATATACGTTTGGTCGACCGAAGGCACTGGGTCGGCTGACCGAACTAGTAATCTGAAAGTTGTTGAAACTCTCGGGAAGGGTTCGGCTGACCGACTCAGGGTATTTGATCGACCGACCCTGTTAGAAATGTGTTTTTGAAATTCTCGGGAAGGGTTCGACTGACCGAGTCAGGCTTTCCGGTCGACCGAGCCAGGTAGAAATGTATATTTTTGCTGTTTTTAGAAAAATTATAGAAATATAAATTATATTATTATATCATTTATATTTATACATCTTATTGAAAACAACAACATATATATATATATAATTATATCCATGGTTCATTAAAATCTACGTTCCCATGAGTTTGGGGACGGAACATTTTCTATCGGTGACCATCTTGGAGCTATTGGAGTTTGAACAGGGTTTGAAGGTGATGGAGATCTGTACGAAGGTTCAGCAACATCATCCTTCTTTGATGAACAAATTTTCATGGCAATATTTTCAAGAAAACTTAAACGTCTTGCCGTGACTTTTTGTTCGTAGTAGAGTTCCCGTTGCATATTCATTTGCTGTTGTTGGTAGTGATGTATTTCATTAATTTTTTGTTTAGTTGATGGAGATACTACCATTGTATTTTTCCCTTTTTTCTTATTCGGTGTATAGCCTGTATGGGAGTCTTCCCATGGTTTCCATCCGTGTCGAGGGTCTTTATCCGGAGAAGAGAAGTCAAGGATACGTTTAGGCATGGGAAAAGTAGGATAGGGGCCATTTTCAGGAATTTGGTCGGAAACATCATCGTCTGGAGAAGTGTATGATAGATGAGAGTTTTCGGAATTGTAGTAGTCATTGTTTGAAGACATTTTAAAATTTTGATTTTAAAACTTTCTTTGTATATATATTTTTGAAGAATAAGTAAAGTATTTATAAGTATCAGTTTGCCTAAAAATTTGTGGGTAGGAAATATTATTAACTATAATCATAGAATTTTTACAATAAAACTGTTCGTAAATGTATGATATATAAGCTTTAGAGCTAAAAATAGTTTTTCTGAAATCAAAGTAAATGATACAAACTGTAAATAAAACTAAAACAAGAAACACCCATAGCTCAAGTAGCTATAATACAACATATAACAAGCAAGTCAGAAGTCATGAGTCCGAGTTCCGATTTGGTCAGAAATAAAACAATTTTTTGTTTTTCAAAAAAAAATTTCTTTCATATTTTTATAAATCTTTAAAAGATATTATTCCTAAGTCACGTCTAAGTTTTACAAAATTATTTTCATTTAGTGGTTTAGTAAAAATGTCAGCAATTTGATTTTCAGTATTAATAAATTCTAAATTTATTAATCCTTTTTCCAAACAATCACGAAGAAAGTGATGACGTATATCGATGTGCTTTGTTCGTGAGTGATTAACCGGATTTTTAGAAAGATTTATTGCACTAGTATTATCACAGTAAATTATAGATTTTTCAAGATGACAATTAAAATCCTGTAGTGTTTGTTGCATGTATATAACTTGTGCACATGCCAAAGCAGCAGATATATATTCTGCTTCATATGTTGATAAAGAAACGCAGTTTTGTTTCTTACTAAACCAAGAGACTAAGGAACGTCCAATGAAATGACACGTTCCGCTAGTACTTTTTCGATCCGTCCGACTTCCTCCAAAATCAACATCGCTATAAGAGACTAATTCGAAAGGACATTCTTTCGGATAAAATAGCCCGAAATCTTTGGTTTTAGTTAGATAACGAATAATACGTTTAACTGCTCGCATATGTGATTCTTTGGGATTTGCTTGAAATCGAGCACATAAACAAACACTCATCATTATATCGGGTCGACTCGCTATTAAATATAATAAAGAACCAATCATACTTCGGTATAGTTTTTGATCAACACTATTGCCATCCTCATCTCTATCGAGATGAATCGTTGTACTCATAGGAGTTGGTTTGGCAGAGGTGTTTTCCAGACCGAATCGTTTAATTAAATTATAACAATATTTTTCTTGATTAATAAAAATTCCATTTTCAATTTGTTTAATTTGTAATCCTAGAAAATATGACAATTCTCCCATATGAGACATTTCAAATTCATTTGTCATTATCGTCGAAAATTCCTGACATAGTTTTTCATTTGCCGAGGCAAAAATAATATCGTCAACATATATTTGGATTATTAAAATATCTTTCTTACTTTTCTTAATAAAAAGCGTTTGATCTACCTTACCAATTTCAAAACCAAATTCTAATAAATAGCTTTTAAGACGATCATACCAAGCACGTGGTGCTTGTTTTAAACCGTATAATGCTTTTTTGAGTTTATAAACATGATATGGATATTTTTCATGATTGAAAAGTGGTGGTTGTTCAACGAAAACATTTTCTTTTATATAACCATTTAAAAAGGCACTTTTAACATCCATTTGATAAAGTTTAAAATTATGAAAACACGTGAAAGCCAATAAGATTCGTATTGCTTCAAATCGGGCGACTGGAGCAAACGTTTCTTCGTAGTCTATTCCCTCTTCTTGATTATATCCTTGTGCAACTAATCTAGCTTTATTTCTAGTTATATTTCCTAGTTCATCTGCTTTGTTTTTGAAAACCCATTTAGTACCGATGACTGATTGATCACTTGGTCTAGGAACAAGTTCCCAAACTTCATTTCGTTCGAATTGATTTAGTTCTTCTTGCATGGCAAGAATCCAGTAGTCATCAGTTGAGGCTTCTTTTATATTCTTAGGTTCTATGTTAGAGAGAAAAGCTACATGACCAACTTGATTTAATTGATGTCTGGTTTTAACGTTCGTATTTACTTCTCCAATTATATTATGTACAGGATGATCCCGTAAAATTCTAAGTGGAGATTTTATTATATTAGGAGTAATGTTTGTATTTTCATTTATTTCAAAATTTTCATTTGAATTACTATTTTCAGTCTGAGTAGTTTCATCATCAAAATCGATAGTAATATTTGGACTTATATTTTTAAAATTTTCATCAAATGAAACATGTAAACTTTCTTCAATAATTTGAGTTCTTTTATTATAAATTCGATAAGCTTTGCTTCATTCCGAATATCCAACGAATATTCCTTCATCGGATTTTGGATCAAATTTGCCTAATTGATCTTTAGTATTTAATATAAAACATTTCGACCCAAAAACCTTAAGATATGAAATGTTTGGTTTTCTTCCATTTAGAAGTTCATATGAAGTATTTTTAGTTAACGGTCGAATAGAAACACGATTCAATACATAACAAGCAGTAGCTACAACTTCTGCCCAAAAGTGCTTCGATAAAGTTGTTCCATTTAACAAAGTTCTTGCACATTCTTGTAACGTTCTATTTTTCCTTTCTACAACTCCATTTTGTTGTGGTGTTCTAGGAAATGAAAAATTATGATTAATACCTTTCTTGTTACAAAATTGTTCAAAAGTTTCATTTTCAAATTCTCCTCCATGATCACTTCTTATATTTTTAATTTTTAAATTTTTAATATTTTGGATTCTTTTAACAAAAATTTTAAAATTATCAAAAGTATCGCTTTTATTTTTCAAGAAGAAAATCCAAGTATATCTAGAAAAGTCATCTACAATAATGAATACATATCTATTATGATTAATAGACTGCACTTGAGTTGGACCAAAAAGATCCATGTGTAAAAGTTCAAGTGGTTGTTCTATAGATATTACCTTTTTAGATTTAAAAGAAGATTTTGTTAATTTTCCTAATTTACATGCATCACAAAAAATATCAGTTTTGAATTTTATATTGGGTAATCCTTTAACTAATTTATTTTTAGCTAGTTTGTTGATAGTACTAAAATTGACGTGACAAAATCTTTTGTGCCAAAGACAAGAATCGTTTTCTTTAACTACTAAACACAAGTTTGAATCATTATTAACATTCATATTTAAGATATAAATGTTTTTATCTCTTTTTCCTTCGAAAATAGTGTTATGATTTTTATCGAAAATATTACATTTATTTTCAGAAAAAGTTATATTAAAACCTTTATCGCATAGTTGACTAATACTTAATAAATTGTGTTTTAAATTTTTAACTAATAAAACATCAGTAATGAGAGGTAAATTAGAGGTATCGTTGCTACTGACATCGCCTTTGCCGATGATATATCCTTTTGAGTTATCTCCAAAGGTGACTGCTCCTCCATTTGAGTATATGATGTTTGACAACATTTCTTTGTTTCCAGTCATGTGTTTTGAGCAACCGCTATCTAAAATCCATTTTCCTCTCTTCTTATGTGGTACTTGCAAAAAGTTTATAAAAAGTTGGTACACAATCTTTTTAGGGTCCTAAGAGTTAGATCTTAGGAAGCCAAACCCATACGGGTTCAGAATTCCCTTTATAAACATAATTTTTGTTATTATGAACAGTTTCCATAAACAGTTTGATATGCTTATTCCTTGTCAAAATATTATTTGATTTTGGAATCCATATCTTGATGGTTTTAGTGTTTGGGAAAACTGTTTTCTTAATATCCTTCTTAATATTATTATTAATCCTATTTTTAGCAAAATTATTTTGTTTCTTAAATCCTAGTCCAGATTTATTGTTAGAAGATTGAGAATTTTCAAGAATTCTAGAAAGATTCTCTTTTCCTTTATTGAAATTAGATATATTTTTAGAAATATCATCGAATTTTATTTTAAGACTAGATTTTTCTAACTCTAAATCTTTAATCTTAGAGTTTAAACTATTATTTTCGAAAAATAAAACATCATTTTTGTTTTTCTGAATTTCTAGTTCTTCATATATTGACGAAATTTGAGAAGATAAATTAGAATTTGATTGTTGAGAAATTTCAAGTTCTTCTTCTAATATTTTCTTCTCATCTTTCAGCATATCTACTTCTAAGACTGTCCTATCTAATTTCTTTTGTAACTCCTTATTTTTCTTTTTAAATTGTTTTGCTAAATTTACTAATTCAGAATTAATCTCAATTAAATCTTCAAAAGTAAGATTACTTACATCGTCTGACGAGGCCATGAAGCACACATTTGCTTGTTTATTATCACTTTCACTCTCTGATGAAGATGATGAGTCGGTGTCGTCCCAAGTGACTGAAAAAGCTTTTCGTTTGATTTTGTCCTTCTTGGAACTATTCTTTTTACACTCTGGACAATCCTTCTTCATGTGTCCTTTCTTATGACATTCATAACATTCCATTGCTGAAGATGATGGTTTGCTGCTATTGGAATTGTTGTTGAAATTATTTTTGTTTCCCTTGAATTTGTTTCTGTTGAATTTCAAAAACTTTTTGAAATTTTTAGCGATCATTGCCATATCTTCATTATCTGAGTCGGAATCATCTTTTTCTGCTTGGAATGCTACATTTTTCTTTTCTTGTGCTCCATTTCTTTTTGCCTGCAAATTTACTTCGTAGGACATTAAATTACCTATCAATTCTTCTGGTTTTAATGTTGATAAATCAGTTGCTTCTTCAATAGCTAGGACTTTTCGTTCCCATTCGTCCGTTAAAGAATTTAAGATTTTTGTAACAACATCAAAATCAGTAAACTTTTGTTCTAATGATAATAAAGCATGATAAATATCCTGGAATCTAGAGTACATGTCATTTATAGATTCATTTGGCCTCATTTTAAAGTTTTCAAATTGATTTTTCAACATAGAGATTTTGCTTAATTTAACTTTATTCGTTCCTTCATGTGATACTTTAAGAGTTCTCCAAATTTCATAACCGGAAGTACATATGCTAACTCTATTGAATTCATTTCTATCTAATGCACAAAATAAAATATTCATAGCCTTTGCATTTGAAGTAGCATCTAGTTTTTGTGTGTTACTCCAAGTTGAGTATTCTTCAGTAGGAGTTGTGTACTCTCTTTGTATAATATTCTAGATATCAAATCCACTAGATTGAATATAGATTCTCATTCTAGTTGACCAATAATTATAATTTATACCATTAAAAAGTGGAGGTCGTGAAGTCGATTGACCTTCTGTGAAACTAGAATTAGTGTTAGTGCTAACATCGTTAGTTTGTGTGGTTGCCATATTACTTAAAAATAAATATCAAATAACTTTGTGACGGTTATAGGATTTCCTTGCTCCGATACCAAATGTAAGTGTACGTGTAGTACTAAGGATCGTGTAATATGGTATATAAGTGCGGAAACTGATAATAGTAGTAAAATAAAAATTAAAGTAAGCACACTAGGAATTTTTATACTGGTTCGAACTTCCCGTTCTACGTCCAGTCCCAGAATACCCTCTGGATTTAAACTAAACCCCTCACTTAACCCGAAGGAATAGGTATACGACACCTGAGCAGCCGAACAGGAATTTTTCTACCTCAACAGCCGAAGAGGACTTCAACTTAATACAAATAGTTTGTTGACGAATGTGTTCTGAATAACACTGATTGTCTTTTGATAGTACAACTTTCCTATAATCAAATCCTCAAGAGTATATATGTGTGTGAAGATTTAGAAGGAAGATAATCACATAGAATCGAAGTATATGAATTAATTCAAGGATTCCAGTGATATTGAATGAGAATGAATGCTTTTATTTGCAGAAATAGATAGATAATAGAATTCAGAATTATAAACAAGAATCGGTGATTGTAGAAATGATTTGAACATGTTTATATAGTTATAGAATAGTTGCAATCTTTCATGAAGAGTTTCAATCAAAAGTTGTGTCTGTATCTCTTGGATTAAAGGACATTCCTCTTCATGAACAATTGCACCTCTTCAGAAAACTAGCCGTTATGTTCTGGTCGGTTGACCGAGAAACCTGGGTCGGTCAGCTGAGTTTATAGATATGAATAAAACGGTGCATATCTGTGCACTGGACACAGAGTCGGTCGGCCGAAGTTTCTGGTCGGTCGGCCGACCTGCTGTTATTTGCATAGTGATATTTATTTTTGTATAAATCAATTTGTATGAATGTGTGACTACTTGAGGATTGATTTTAACAATATTCTAAGACTCAATAAAATAAAATATTCATAGTAAAATCTGGATTGTAGTCTTGCCTCCTTTGTAGTGTGCAATATATGGTTATTCTCTTTTTGTCGCTTTCGTATAGTATTCTCGTCGTATGATCTCTGAAGCTTGTGTCATGAATCAAAACTCATGAATCAACACACATGAATGTCGCCATGGATCATCTAAAAGGGCTAAAAAAATTTAAACATTTAGAGAAAGTGGGTTTGAATCTTCTTTGGTTGATGCCGAAATTATAGCAAATGAAATGGAAATTGAACCATCATTTTATGAAAAACGCATAATACGTAGAAAGAAACAATTTGATGAAAGTAATAGTGAAGAGACGATTCTATCTCCAAAAGAATCATTTAGAGTCAATTACTTTTTAAACATTGTGGATCAAGGGTTATCATCACTTGAAAGTAGATTTGAACAAATTAAGAAATTTGATGACATATTTGGGTTCTTGTATGATTTAGAGAGATTGAAAATTTGTTCATGTGATAGTTTGAAGTCTTCGTGTCTCCGCCTTGAGAATGTCTTAAAGCATGAGGCGAATTCGTATATTGATGGGGCGGAGTTATTTGCGGAGTTGCAAATCTTAAGAAGGATTTTACCGGAAGATGTCAAAAAAGCGATTGATGTGTTAAATTATATTAAAAGGATGGGTTGTATTTATGTAAATGCATGGGTTGCTTATAGAATATTATTGACTGTTCCAGTTATCATTGCTACGGCGGAAAGAAGCTCTTCAAAATTAAAGCTAATTAAATCTTTTCTCCGAACGAGTATGTCGCAAGAAAGATTGAATGAATTAGGAACAATATCTATCGAGTAAAATTTATTGGAATCACTTGATTTAAATGATTTGTTAGTACTTTTGTAAGCCAAAATGTAAGAAGGTTAAATATTATGTAAAAGATTTGTTGTAACTTATCTTTATAATCTCGCTGAATCATTTTTTTTTAATGAATATTTTCATCTTTATTATTCTTTACTTTATTTTTCATGTAATAGGCCTCTGATATAATATCGCCTTGGGCCTCCTATAACTCAGGGCCGGCCCTAGCCTTGACTTTAGGGATTGTTTGTTACTGTTTCTTTTGTTTCCTACTTATGTACTACCTATAAAAGGCTACATATTATTACATAAAAGTATCTTTGACCTTTCTCCTTGAAATTATTATTAACAGTGGTATCAAAGCCGTCTTGATTCTTGAGAAGAATCTGAAATATGTGTAGTAGCCATCATTTGCTCTACCTTCATAACAAACCTACCAAAATGGCTGATGACTCTAGTTTTGTGCAAGCCGCCATCCCTCGCTTTGATGGCTTTGATGGCCATTATGATCAATTGAGCTGTTGGATAATTGTGTCGATGATTCGAGAATGATGAAGATGATAAATGTTATACTTTTGACTTTAAGGATCTACTGCGTAGATTCTTTTAGACAATAGTTCAACCCAACAGGTACAAACGGGTTATCGAACTATCAACTTCAGGATTCAACGAAGCCTTGAAACAGCGTAATCAGATTCAAAACTTATACGATTTTGATCGGACCAAGAACACTCAAATTTGATTTCTGATGATGCAATTTAGTAGAGAATACAATGAAGAAGAAGAAGAGAATATATCTGCAACGTTTCTGCGTTTGTAACACCTTACAGTCGTTGCAAACTGTGGTGGAAACGACTGTGTTTTGCAACACTTTCTGGGCGTCGCAGATCTGGAGGAAGAAGAAGAAGAAGAAGAAAAGAGATTGTTTTTTTTTGCTGTGGTTCCTGGGCGTCACTATTTATAGTGGAGGAGGAAGTGTCCATTCGTCAAACGTTGCATCCTTTCCAACAGTCCGAAACCGTTACAAACGGTCGTGCCTTTTCGTAATAGTTTGAAACTGTTACTAAACGGTCGCGTCCCTTCATTCAAATGACCCGCCAAATCTGTCCGTTCAAATTCTAGATCCGGCCCGTTAACAAAAATTAATTCGTCATTTTAGACCCGAACCCGGCCGGGTCGGTCGGACGGCGGTGGCACGCGCGTGTGATGGTGATGCATAACTTCCCTCCTCACATCAAAGCAAAGCTTTGGGTGCCCAAAAGGCCCAACCTTCCTTAGAGAAAACCATATATAAATCAATATGTTCTCTTAACTTCCTAGATGTGGGACTATTCCTCCTTCTTTCTTCTTCCATCTTCTTTCCACTTCTTCCCTCTTAAAAAACAAACCCAAACCCAAAACTAATTTTGAAAATTTCCAACAATTTCTCTCCGTTTTCAAAATAAGTAAAATAAATAAAATAGATGGCTGCATCACTAGAGTGACTACCTACATACCCAAGTGGGATAAGCCAATGTAGTTCCCAGATCAAGTTTTGCATTATCGTGGAAACCAATACATAAATGATAGGTATCTTTTGGATTTGAACCTTCACTTAGTGTAAACCATTCAAAGTTCTATCAATGTCTATGGTGAACGTATCTTGAACCAAGTACCCCTAGTGACAATACCGGAATAGTCACACATACTAATTTCCGTATATATAGAGTGTTCTGTATGCTTAGCACATTAATGACCATGTGCTTAAATCCTGGGTTCATGAGTCTACGTCAGAAAGCGATCTTACTTTCTTAGGAAACGGCCTAATTTCCATACTCATATAGGTAAGTCTCTTAAGGTGTTTCTGCGATACACCTTTTTTTAAGGTGACTAGACTTATTAAGGATATATTATCCATCATCTGTTCTTGCAGAATCCAACACTAAATATTATGGGATTATTGATTTAGTGTTCTATAATCATTCTCTTAACTTGTTTGTACCCATTGAACTTTGTCTATCCCTTTCAAAACATAAGTTGGGTTTCTGTTAAAGATGATCAACCTTCATTCACAAACCTTAGTCCTATTTCCTTTGATTTTATAGAAACCATTGCCTTTGGAAGACTCTTTGTGAGTGGGTCAGCCAAGTTTTTCTTTGTTTCTATGTAATCAACAGTTATTACTCCACATTTGAGTAATTGTCTTATCATTTGATGTCTTAGACTCACATGTCTAGACTACCCATTATATGTCTTATTAGAGACATTGTATATTGTAGCCTGGTTATCACAGTTAATCAGGACCGCTGGAGATGGCTTCTTCCATAATGGGATTTCTATTAATAAATTCTTAATCCATTCCGCTTCCTTACAAGCATCATCTAATGCAATCAACTCTGACAGCATTGTTGAGTCAGATATACAGGTCTGTTTCTTAGAAACCCAAGACATGGCAGCACTTCCTAACGTAAAGATCCATCCAGTCGCAGACTTGGATTTGGATTCTACATTGTTCGAGGTTGCATCACTATATCCTTCTATTATAGCAGGATATCCTTTATAAGAAAAACCATAGGTAACGGTTCCTTTCAAATAAGCTAAAACTCTGGAAATAGCTTTCCAATGTTCGAAACCTGGATTACTCGTAAATCGACATAACATGCTTATAGCATGTGCTTTGTTTGGTCTAGTACAATGCATAGCATACATAAGACTCCTAATAATGCTGGAATACTCAAGTTGAGAAATGGTACATCCAGTATTCTTTTCTAATTTAATACTAGGATCTAAAGGAGTAGGTGCTGGTTTGTCATTATAATGACCATACTTTCGGAGGAACTTCTCAATGTAATGAGATTGTGTTAGTAACAACTCCCCCTCTTTCCTAATAATTTTAATTCCTAGAATTACGTCAGCTTCTCCTAGATCTTTCATATCAAATTTAGAAGATAGAAACTTCTTAGTTTCATTCACACAGGATATATTGGAACCAAATATTAGCATGTCATCAACGTATAAACATATTATAACATAATCGTTATTGTCCGATTTGCTATAAATACATTTATCTGCATCATTAACAATAAATCCATATGACAATGCTATTTTATCAAACTTCGCATGCCATTGCATGGGAGCTTGCTTCAGGCCATAAAGAGACTTTACTAATTTGCAAACTTTTTTTTCTTGTCCTGGGGTTTTGAAACCTTCAGGTTGTTCCATATATATCTCTTCTTCTAAATCTCCATTTAGAAACGCAATCTTTACATCCATTTGATGTATGACCAATTTATGAATTGATGCAAGTGCTATTAAACAGCGTATAGAAGATATGCGAGCAACTGGAGCATATGTATCAAAATAATCTACTCCATGTCTTTGCTTATATCCCTTAGCAACTAATCTAGCTTTAAACTTATCAATGGATCCATTTGTATTCAACTTTTTCTTAAATATCCATTTACATCCTATAGGTTTAGCACCAGGAGGTAAATCAGTTAAAAACCAAGTTTGGTTTAATAATATGGAAGTCATTTCATCATTAATAGCTTCTTTCCAGAATATTGAGTCTCTGGAACTCATAGCCTCAGAATAAGTTTTGGGGTCATTATCGACGTTCATGACATATCTAGTCATATTAAGGACTTCGTCCTTACTGCCTTCTATAAGATATGTAATGAAGTCAGGACCATAGTCCTTCTCAATTCTTGCTCTTTTACTTCTCCTTTGTTCAGTACTATTATCTAGTACTGATACTTCCTTGCTGTTTTGAGCAGGAGCATAGTCATCATCATTGATATCATCAATCATATTAGGTTCTGGACTAAATGACCTCAATGGAATCTCAACAGTTTGATTTTCAAAAAATTCTACATCTATGGATTCTATAACTTCTAAGGTGTCAAGAATTAGGAATCTATAAGTTATACTATTAAGTGAATATCCTATGAAAGCACATTTAAATGCCCTATTTCCTAACTTTGGTCGTTTAGGGTCTGGTTTTCTAACATATGCTAAACAACCCCATACTTTAAGTCTTGTAAGATTAGGTTTCCTATTAAACCATATTTCATAAGGGGAAACATTATTCTTTTTAAGTGGTACTCTATTTAAGATATAACATGTAGATAACATAGCATCACCCCATAGGTTATAAGGTAAGTTTAAACTTATGAGCATGGCATTGACCATTTCTACTAATCCTTTCAGCAACACCATTTTGTTGCGGTGTATTTGGGGTAGTGCATTGGTGAACTAAGCCATGTTGTTTACAAAATAAGGTGAATTCATTTGAGAAATATTCACCACCTCGATCTGAATGTAATACTTTTATTTTAACTCCTAATTGTGTTTCGACCTCTGCTTTGTAAATTTTAAATTTATCAAAGGCCTCATCTTTAGTTTTCATTAGATACACATATGCATATCTAGTATAATCATCATTAAATGTTATGTAGTATTGGTTACCACCATAGGTGATATGATTTTTTAAGTCACCTACATCCTTATATACTAAATCAAGCAAGCCAGTTTTCCTTTCAATAGATTTAAAGGATTTTCGGTGTATTTTTGCTTGAATACATATTTCACATTTAGAGATAGTATCGAAAGCACAATCGGAAATTAATCCTAGTTTATGCATATTTTTAAGGGAATTATAATTAACATGTCCTAGTCTACCATGCCATAGACTAACAGAATCAACAATATAAATAGAAGATTTCTTTATTAGATTCAACTCAACCATGCCGTTACAAGAGTATCCCTGTTCAATGAATTTGCCGTTCTTGGACAACAATAACTTATCCGACTCATACACCATCTTGAATCCTCCTTTGTTAAGAAGGTATCTAGAGACCAAATTCTTACACATATCAGGTACATAAAATACATCAACTAATGTAAGAACTTTTCCATAAGTAAATGTAAGTTCTATGGTGCCTTTTCCCAAAACTTTGCTTGGAACCTTATTTGCTCTAGTAACCTTATCGGCTTCTCCATTATTTTCTTCGTAATTCTTAAATAGATTACGGTCTTTGCAAATATGAATGGTTGCTCCGGTATCAAACCACCAATCATTATCAGTTTTGCTAACGGAGTTCGCGTCTTGCACTACAGCCACAAGCGAGTCTTCGACCACATTCACCTTTTGTTGTTTCTTCCGTTGACGGCAGTCTCGGGCATAGTGGCCGGGCTTGTTACAGTAGTAACAAGCACCCTTATTTTTGTTGTTGGAATTTTTCTTCTTAAACTGTGTCTCATTCTTAGGTTTCAGCTTGTCAGTAATTTGAACATTATTTGCCTTAGAATGGGACTCAGTTTGCGGATTATCATCTAGTTCGCGTTTACGAGAGTCCTCTTTAATACGAAAATGACACTGTAAGCCATTTAAATCATAATCTGTTTCCGCATGCTTTAATTTTTTCTTATAATCATTTCAAGAATTAGGAAGTCTTGAAATTATAACTCTAACAACAAAAGATTCAAGGAGATTTATTCCAGCATCTTTAAGTTGATTCACTAACAGTAGAATTTCGCTTACTTGTCCAACTATGGACTTATTTGCATCCATTTTGAAATCCATAAAATTGAAAATAAGAATTTTTTTGTTACTGCCTCGGATATGCGGTATTTTCTTTCTAGTACAGCCCAAAGTGCCTTTGCAGTTTCCAAAGTCCTATGTGCGTTGTAGATAGGAGTAGACAATGCATTCAGAATGTGCCCTCTATATAGAAAATCATCCTCTTTGCGCTTTGCACGTTTTGCTTTCAATTCGTCAGTATCTTATCAGTTTCCTCTGGTATTTACTCCAAATTATCTTCAAGAAAATAGAATAATTTGACCGTGATCAAAAAGAACATCATCGTCTCTTACCAACGAGTGAAGTTTTCACCATCAAACTGCTCCAATCGCGTTAAATGATGATTCATAACTTAAAGAGCATCGAGATTGATTGAACTCGAACCATCCATGGTTGAAATATTGTCTAAAATTTGTTGGATAATTGTGTCGATGATTCGCGAATGATGAAGATGATAACTGCTGTACTTCTGACTTCAAGGATCTACTGTGTAGATTCTTTTAGACAATAGTTCAACCCAACAGGTACAAACGGGTTATCGAACTATCGACTTCAGGATTCAATGAAGCCTTGAAACATTGTAATCGGATTCAAAACTTGTACGATTTTGATCCGACCAAGAACACTCAAATTTGATTTCTGATGATGCACTTTAGTAGAGAATACAATGAAGAAGAAGAAGAGAATAGATATGCAACGTTTTTGCGTTTGTAACACCTTACAGGCGTTGCAAACTGTGGTGGAAACGACTGTGTTTTGCAACACTTTCTGGGCGTCGCAGATCTGGAGGAAGAAGAAGAAGGAGAAAAGAGATTGTTTTTTTGTCTGTGGTTCTTGGGCGTCACTATTTATAGTAGAGGAAGAAGTGTCCATTCGTCAAGCGTTGGATCCTTTCAAACAGTCCGAAACCGTTACAAACGGTCGCGCCTTTTCGTAACAGTTTGAAACTGTTACTAAACGGCCGCGTCCCTTCATTCAAATGACCCGCCAAATCTGTCCGTTCAAATTCTGGATCCGGCCCGTTAACAAAAATTAATTCGTCGTTTTAGACCCGAACCCGGCCCGGTCGGTCGGACGGATGACGGCGGCGGCGGCGCGCGCGTGTGTGGTGGTGATGCATAACTTCCCTCCTCACATCAAAGCAAAACTTTAGGTGCCCAAATGGCCCAACCTTCCTTAGAAAAAACCATATATAAATCAATATATTCTCTTAACTTCCTAGATGTGGGACTATTCATCCTTCTCTCTTCTTCCATCTTCTTTCCACTTCTTCCCTCTTCAAAAACAAACCCAAACCCAAAACTAATTTTGGAAATTTCCAACAGGAGCATGCTTATGGAGAACATTTTACGATCAAAGGAGTATTGGTCAGTTGTTGAATTTGGTATTAAAACCCATCAGCAGGTGCAATTGTAGCAGATGCATAGAAAGCTGAAGCTAGAAAGCTCAAGGATTTGAAAGCAAAGAACTATCCCTTCCAAGCTATTGATCGTCCCATCTTGGAGACTATTCTTTGCAAGATACATACAAGGATATTTGAGATTCAATGAATAAAAGGTAGCAAGGCTCTTCTAGAGTAAAGCTTGCACAACTTTAAGCTTTACGGAGGGATTTTGAAGTCTTGCGGATGAAAGGTATTGAATCTATTACAAATTTTTTGGAAGGACTATAGAAATTGTAAATAAGATGAGATGATATGGGGAAGAAATTAAAGATGTAAACCTAGTAGAAAAAATTATGCGTTGTATGTTCGGAAATATCTCCGAGTAACTTATGCATCTGAAATTGAAGTTTTAATGATTTATTTAACAACTATAATTTTCAAAGTAAAAATAAAAATTGTAACATAGTTATTTGTACAGAAATAAGAATTAAAATTAATGATTGAAGAATAGTGGTAGCTTAATTAACTTAATTTATTTGTGATTGAATAATATCATCTTATTTTAATACAAAAAACACATGAAGTCTTTTGTTGTGACTCGTCAAGATAAAAAGTAAAAGATATGTTTAAGGATTCGGTAAATTAGTGATTGGATCGAGTAGTTTCTTTTGAATCTAACTGAAAATGAAAAAATATTATGCAAAAGAAAAAAGATATAATTTTGGATGAGATATCGGATTGAGATTTTGACCCATATTTGGGTTGAGATTTAAATATTTCGGATAAGATGAGTATCAAGGGAGATATGAAGGAGATTTGATGTCTCGTTTCATCTAGGTGTGAAAAGGAAAGCTAACAATTATCAATTTCAAGTCAAAGGTAGAGGTTGGGATCATGATAAATTTAAGGTAAAGTGCTATATATGTAATAAATACGGTCATTATGCTCCTGAATGTTATACAAGGCTGCCGCATGACAAAGAAAATGGGAGAAGTCAAATTCGTGGAAGAGAAGTAAGTTAATGGCCATCCATGAAGGAACGAATCAGATATTTGGTGTTTTCCAGCCTTTTGACCAGACAGTATCTGAATAGACTAGACGAGACAAACTTGAAAGCTATCGAGGGAAGAGGACCGAAAAGATAGCTGTAAAGTCCAGAAACCAAACAACCAAGACCGCAAGATGGAACCAAGCCATGCCATGAAATCCGAAGACAGATCCATCTAAGTGATGGATCAGTACCGATCCATACACTCGCACCCAAAATGCCCCATTTTCCTCTTATGCTCAAGTATTGATGATGGAAACTCATTCCAAGCTCCGTTGATTGATCGCATGTCATTTGCTATCGAATGCCTTAAGCATCTAAAATTAGCAAATCCATTTGTCCCCCCCCCCCCCGATCCAACTTATCGGTCCAGAAACAAGCTCATAACTATGTAAACAAGATAGGAATCATGAAGCAAATAACAAGTTGCCACATCACGAAGTATCAAAATTGATCCATATGAAGATCTTATGGATCGGTACGGATCCATGCATGTGGATCGATACCAATCCACCAACATTGCTCACTTAGTCACGTTTTCTCAATGACAACTGCTGCTAGATAGTGGAGATCGTGGAGGAAGACGTGGTGGCGAATTTTCCAGCAACCTGCAATTATTACATACTTCCTTGTAATCACCCGAGGAGTGGTACCGAACCATAAGAACTATACTTGAAAAACAGCAAGATAATCAATAGAAATCTCAAGTGAACATAGGCAACAGTTGGCCGAACCACTATAAATGTTTAGTGTCTTGTTTTTTTTACACATTTTCCATTTACATTTCTTTATATTCATACTCTACTTCATTTCTTGGGTCTGTGCCACTTTTCAGTATTAACATTTTGGTGCTTTCATTAAGAGAGTAATGCTTAGTCTGTTTGGATTCATTATCTGCTATTGGATGGTCTAAATCCAAGAGATAGATCTAATTTTCTTTGTTTTTGTCATTTTGAACTACTTAGATTTTCAGAAAATATGCACAAGGTGCTTTTGACCATGGTCCCTAAAAGAGATCGATCCACCACTTTAAGAGCTGCTGAGAATGTTGAGAATGCTAATTCCTAACATGCTGAGGAGGTTGCACAGCCAATTGCTATGGAGGTTCAGAACCCAACAGAGATAATTACCAGGGTCGAGATAGACCGCATGATGAAGCAAATAAAGGATAAGCTCCAGGCAAGCCATGATGAGTACAATCTGTTGGACTATAAGATTTTGATTCATGACAAGGAGCTCAAGACTTATCAAAACATTTGACAAAAATGAGTTTAAAGTTGGTATAGTTGTTTTATTCACGGTTAAAATCTTTCCTCAAGTTCAAACCTACATATTTTGGAAAACATATAGATTTAGTCGACTAAATATATACATTCAATCGACTAAACCTATGTTATAATTTTTTTTTAAAATTACAAGTCTTAATCGACTAAATGAAATATTCAATCGACTAAATACTGCATTTTCAAACTGGTAATTTTCTTTTTTAACTTAGTCAACTAAATGTTTACATTCAGTCGACTAAACATGTTCAAACTGTCATATTTTCAAATTTTCTAAAAAGATGTCTCTTCTTCCTGAAGAGGAATCTCTTCCAGGAGGAGTTGTGACCATTTCTAATTCAATAGAACTCTTTGCAAATAGTTGCAACTCTTCAATCATTATATATATGCATTTCATTCAAGATCAACTTACTTAACTTTTTTACTCTCTACTACCTTGAATATCCAGTTGTTGAGTTTGCGAAATCAAGTTTAAATTTCTTCAATTCTAAAGCAATCTCTACTTCCTTTGTATTCACGAGCATACAAATATATATATATATATCTTACTTGAGGAAAAGATTATAGAAAGGGTGTACTTCATTTGACAAATCTGTGTTGTAACAAGAGCACGCAAAGTCAAGAAAACATTTCATTTGTATCAAAGTCCTGTTCGGTTGCTCAGGCGGTGTAAACCTATTCCTCTAGGTTAAGTGAGGGTTGCTAGTTTAAATCCAGAAGGAGTCTGGGACTGGACGTAGAACGGGAGTTCGAACCAGTATAAAAATCTCTGGTGTCATTTTATTTTACTGCTATATTTACTTACTTTATATTCCGCACTAGTTGTTTAGATAATATTTATATTACACGATCCTATAGTCACTTTCATTTAGTATCAGAGCAAGGTCATCTTATAACCGTACTACAGTTATTTTATATTTTAGTAATATGGAAAACAACACTAGCACGAGTTTTATTGAAGGTCAATCTACTACACGACCACCACTATTTAACAGGTTGAACTATAAATATTGGTCTACCAGAATGATAATTTATATGCAAGCCAATGGTTATGAAACCTGGAATATTACTCAAGCAGAATATAACATACCTATTACTGAATATTCACAATGGTCTAACACATAAAAACTAGATGCTACTGCAAATGCCAAAGCTATGAATATGTTATTTTGTGCATTAGACAAAAATGAGTTTAATAGAGTTAGCATGTGTACTACTGCTTATGTGGCATACACTTAAAGTTACACATGAAGGTACTAACAAAGTAAAACAGAGTAAGATTTCTATGCTCAAGAATCAGTTCTAGAATTTCAAAATGAAGCAAGATGAAACAATAAATGAAATGTACTCTAGATTTCAAGACATATATCATTATCTCTTAGCATTAGGAGAAAAATATTCAGACTTTGATATTGTTTCAAAAATCCTCAACTCTTTAACGAATGAGTGGGAACGAAAAGTCTTAGCGATCAAAGAAGCTAACGACATTTCAACCATTAAACCAGAAGAGTTGATAGGAAATCTAATGTCTTATGAAGTTAATCTCCAGGCAAAACGAGTACAGGTGCAAGATAAGAAGAATATAGCATTCCAAGCAAAAAATGATGAATCGGATTCAGATGAAGAAGATATGGCATTTATTGCTAAAAATTTCAAAAAGTTTTTGAAATTCGGAAAGAGCAACAAATTCAGAAACAACAAGAACAGCTCCAGCAGTAATAACAATAACAACAAGCCATCTTTTTCTGCTCTAGAATGTTATGAATGTCACAAGAAATGGCACATCAAGAAAGGCTGTCCTGATCGAAAGAGAGATAAATTTAAGAATAAGAAAGACAGATTCAAAAAGAAAGCCTTCTCTGTTACATGGGATGATTCAGAATCATATTTATCATCAGATAGTAACACAGACAGCGATTCTGAACAAGCCAACGTCTATTTTATGGCCACAAATGACGAGGTGAGTGATTTAACTTTTGATGATTTAGTGGATATAAATTCAGAATTACTTGATACGCTAAGAAACATCAAAAGAAAATTTAAAGACACTCTTGAAAAATTGAATAGGACTAAAATTGAGGTAGATATGTTAAGAAATGAGAAAGAAATTTTAGAAGAAGAACTTGAAACTTCTCTAGAATCTTGTTCTAATACAACTTCTCAACTATCTATGTTAAGTCAAGAAATTGAAACTCAAAAAGAAAAGAATGATGCTATTTTAGTTGAAAATCATGATTTGAAACCTAATATTAAAATATTGAAATTAAATATTTCTAGTCTTAAAACAAAATTAGATGATATTACTAAAAATGTCTCTAATTTTAACAAAGGAAGAGAAAATATTTCTAAAATTATAGAAAATTCTCAGACAGTTCCAAATAAAAGGGGACTAGGATATAAGCTAGTTTCAAAAAGTATTCCAAAGAAAAAGAATTCTTTATATAATAATTTTAAAAGGAACAATAATATTATTGTAAAATCAATTTCAAAAGTTCCAAATTATTCTAATCAATTAAGATTTGGGTTCCTAAAACCAACAATTCTTTGATTAGAAACAAATACATAGAATCGTTTATAAAAACTATTCACAAAAATAAAGATTTTATTTTCAAAAGGAATTCTGAACCCTCTTGGGTTTGGTTTCCAAAGATTTAACTCTTAGGACCCTAACAAAAGGTGGGTACCAATGTTAATTCTATATTTTTTGCAAGTACCACTTAAAAATAGAGGAAAATGGATATTGGATAGTGATTGCTCAAAACACATGATAGGAAACAAAGAGATGTTAACAAACATTATCTACTCAGATGGAGGTTCTGTCACTTTTGGAGACAATTCCAAAGGATACATCATCGGCAAAGGCGATGTGAGCAATAACGGTACATCCAACTTACCTCTTATTACAAATGTTTTACTTGTTAAAATTTTAAAACACAATTTACTTAGCATCAGTCAGCTGTGTGACAATGGATTCAATATATCTTTTTCTAATAATAAGTGTAGCATTTATAATCAAAATAAAAATCTTATTTTTGTAGGTTTGAGAGATAAAAATATATATGTATTAAATATGAATATAAATCACTGTTGGACGTGTTTCCACCGAACCAACCACTTCCTACGCACTGCCGAACCAACCACTTCCTAAGCACTGTCGAACAAACTCCAACCAACCACTACCGGACCAGGTCCCACCGAATCAAACTCCAACCAACCACTACCGGACCACTCACCACCGGACCAAGTCCCACCGAATCAAACTCCAACCAACCACCATCAGACCAAAGTACTACCGAACCAAGGAGTACCGAACCAACATTGCCAGGCCAGATCACATCAGCCCAGGCCCACCAGCAACTATATACATCCAAGACCCCTACCCCCAGCCTCACTCTATAAATAGAGGGGTAGGGGTACAACAATGGCGGACAAGTTGGAGAGCTCAAGCACGGACAGAACTTTCAAACAACTTTACTTTCATACACTTGTAATCAAAGCTTTGTACTTGTAATCTGAACAGTAAAGGAGAATAACATATAAAGTGGACGTAGGCGCATTCTGGCCGAACCACTATAAATATGTGTGTCTTTTACAGTTTAGTCCCTGCTTTTTATATATTTGCATAAACCACCCAAATCGCTAAGAACAACATAAAATCGACTAAATCATACGACTTGGAGGTGTTTGCCCAATTTTTGTGCAAACATTTTTGGTGCTTTCACTGAGAGCCGGCTGAACTCAGGATTTCAGCTTCTCCCACTTAACCTTCTTCCTAACAGCATCGCTCGTTGCTTGGAAGACATGCCTCCCAAGCAGAAGAAAGATGTTAACAAAGGAAAAAACATCGCAACTATCAGTATTCCAGATCCAGTGGTCACAGATCAAGTAAATCATCCCATTTTAATAGCAGTACCAAATGAAGGTCAGGCAAATCCGACAACCCCTGCCACGGGACAGCCGGTAGCAATTACTAGGGCAGATCTAGACAGGGTTGTGGCTGAAGTGACTAACCGCTTCACATCCCAACAGGAAGCCTTGGTGGACCAACTCATGTCACACTTAAGGGATGCTGAAGAGTCTAACCGCAACACTGAATCATGGGGTGAGTCCCAGTCTGGAGGATCTCGGAGGCAACAAAGATCTTCCTTCTTCGAAGAAGCTAACGACAGAAGCGGCCATGGTAGGAGCCGAGACCGGACTCAGTCCGAACGCCGACCCAAGGAAACGCTTGGAACCGAACCCAACGGGGGAGGTACCAGGCGAAGGTCAACCGTAGCTGAGCCTGTCATGCTGCCTAACCATGGAAACGCCAATGAACGGGGCCGAGCTAGAGTCCAGCCCGAAGTTGGACCCGAGGAAGTGCTTAGATTAGAACCCAGCAGGGGAAGATCAAGGCAAGGGCCAGCTGTGGCTGACCCTAGCATGCTCCCAGAAGACCAAAGATAGCCACTGGAAAATATTAGGAATGATAGACGATACCATCCCTACAGGTCATCTGGACGGAATCAATCCCACAGAGAAGAACCGAACTCATTTCTATCCGCTCCAAATTCTGATGAAAGGATGGCACGCTTGGTCAGAGAGTGCGTCCAACGGGATCAAAGAGATCGAGGGATAGGCGCGAGGGTAACCAGCCCTTTTGCCCGCAATATCGAGATTGCCATCACCCCCCCCCCCTCCCGAGAATGGAAAATGCCAACAATGGAACCTTACAAGGGAACCTCGGACCCCGTTGTACACTTACAGAGATACACACAGCATATGCTCATGAGTGGAGCAACAGAGGGAGTACTGTGCAAATGCTTTCCACTATTCTTAGCAGATCTAGCTAGCTCCTGGTTCTGCCATGTACCCCAAGGATCCATCAGCTCATGGGAGATGTTGAAAGAAAAGTTCATCAGCCAGTTCCGCATTCATGTGGAGCAACCTAAGGACGCTTATTCCTTATCCAGTATCAAACAGAAACCTGGAGAGAAAGTGCAGCAATATCTAACCCGATTCAATGCCGCAGCGGCCGCAGTCCAAGATGCCGATGAGAAGCTTATCTTAATGGCCCTCTATAGTGGGGTGCATCCAGATACTAAATTTGCTAGAAGATTGACAAAAGAAAAACCAGCTACTTTACCCGATTTCTTCCATGAGGCTGGGAAATATATGAGACTTGAAGACGCTGCCACTGAGGGGCAGTCAGGGCAACAAAATAAGGCAGCTCATGGCAATACGCCCGCTGTAGCAAAGGACGTTCGAAGAAATGACTCTAGAGACAATGCTGGGGGCAAGAAGGGAGAAAAGCGTCTATATCGGCCAGGACCGAGATTTGACACTTACACCCCTTTGAATGAAACGATCGAAAACATCTTCCTGGCCACTCAAGACGAAGTTAAATACAAACGCCCCCCGCACAAGAAGGAATCAGATAACGCAATTAAGTCTGGAAAATTCTGCCGCTTCCACGAATCCCATGGGCATGATACCAACGAATGCCATCATCTCCGGGACTTGATTGAAGAACACATCAGAAGAAGGAGACTAGAACGCTATGTAAAAGGTCAGAACAGGACTCCAGTTCCTGCCAATGAGAACCCAAGGCTACCCTCCCCAGAAATAGGCAGAGGAAATCGCAACACCAGCGGCTCCAGTCTAGAGAAGATAGTGGTCCATACCATCTCGGGAGTTCCACACATCGCCGACGGAAGCTGGGCAGAGATGGAAAGGTACGGAAAGTCACTTAGAAACAATGAAGAATGTGTCAATTCTATTATAGAAGAACGCCACCCGAAGCAGATAGAGAATGGTGACATCACATTCAGTAGGCGTGACCTGGAGGGAAGGCAGTACCCTCACACGGATCCCATGGTTATCTCTGCCCGGCTCGGTCCAGCCGAAGTTTTTCAAATTCTAGTAGACATTGGAAGCTCAATAAATATCCTATTCAAGCATGCCTTTGACAAAATGAAGCTGTCATTAAAGGATGTTCTTCCCTGCAATAAACCACTACAGGGTTTCACAGGAAATGCGAAGATGCCCCTCGGGCGACTGGACCTCTTTGTTGAAATTGGAAGTCATCCCCGCTCCGTTGTGCGGAAACAAACATTTGTGCTGATAGAAAACCACTCGGCCTACAACGCCTTCTTAGGAAGGCCAGCCTTGTCTGACTTCCAAATTGTCCTAGCCCTATGGTGCCTGAAGATGAAATTTCCAACGGACAATGGAATTGGGGAAGTAGAGGGAGACTAGGACATTGCTCGAGATTTCTATGTAACCGAACTTCGCAATAACCACAGGAAGGATAAAGGGAAGAGTGCAGAGATTGCCCTCTGCACAAAAAGTTTGGAAGCATAGCAACTAAAGAAAGCCCCTCCTCTTTGATATACTAGTGACCCTTTCAATGAATTAGACCCCAGGGACAAAGAGGAGGAGGCTACCGCCGAGCCTGCAGAGGCTATGGAATTTGTATCTGTGGATAGACACGATTCGAGTAGACTATTGAAAGTCGGGACCCAACTAAAAGCAGAGTTGAAGGAACAACTCATCGATTTTCTCCACCACAACTTGGATGTATTTGCATGGACGCACGCTGACATGACTGGAATCTCCCCATACATAGCATGCCACGTACTAAACATCGATCCTACCAAGGCGCCAGTAAAACAGAAAAAGAGAAGTATGGGGGCAGAACGATCAGCAGCCCTCGATGAAGAAGTAAAGAACCTACTTGCCAATGACTTCATACGAGAAGCCATCTACCCAGAGTGGATCGCTAACCCGGTACTAGTAAAGAAAGCTAATGGGAAGTGGCGAACATGCATTGACTTCTCCAACTTAAATGACGCCTGCCCGAAGGATTGCTTTCCACTTCCCCGAATCGATCAGCTTGTGGACAGCACAGCCGGACACGAACTCTTATCTTTTATGGACGCATACTCAGGATATAACCAAATTCCTATGCATGCTCCCGATCAAGACCACACCAGTTTCATCACTGATTGGGGACTGTACTGCTACAAAGTAATGCCTTTCGGACTTAAAAATGCAGGAGCCACCTATTAGCGCCTCGTTAATAAGATGTTTGCATGGCTAATAGGACAAAATATGGAAGTTTATGTGGATGACATGCTGGTAAAGTCAAGGAAAGCCGATGATCACGTAAGCCACCTGGGCGAGATGTTTCAAGTACTTCGCCAATATGGAATGAAGCTGAATCCTCTAAAGTGCTCCTTCGGAGTATCATCAGGAAAGTTCCTGGGATTCATCGTCCATGCCAGAGGAATTGAAGCAAATCCTGAACAAGTCCAAGCCCTGAAAGATATCAGGATACCTTCTACCCGAAGAGAAATGCAAAGCCTAAATGGGAAGGTGGCCACCCTAAACAGATTCATCTCTAAAGCAACTGACAAGTGCATCCCTTTCTTCGAAGCTCTAAAGAAAGACAAAGGAAAGTTCGAATGGACTGACGAATGCTTAACAGCTTTCCTTAACTTAATCGAACACCTCCAAAGACCGCCAGTACTCTCAACTCCGAACAAAGGCGAAGAGCTATACCTATACCTTGCTGTGTCATCTCATGCTCTAAGTGTCGCCTTGGTGAGAGAAGACAAACGCACGCAGCGGCCAGTATACTTTGTAAGCAAGAGGTTTACAGGGGCAAAAGTCAGATATCCTAAACTTGAGAAACTAGCATACTTTTTACTGATCACATCGCGGAAGCTACGTCACTATTTCCAATCTCATTCCATCAAAGTTCTGACCGATCAACCACTAAGGCAGGTACTCCATCGTCCCGACACTTCTGGGCGACTACTTAAATAGTGCATTGAACTAAGTCAATACGATATCACCTACCATCCTCGCACCGCCATCAAGGGACAAGCCATGGCCGATTTCATTGCCGAATTCACTACCAACGAAGGTAAGGATCAATCGGAAATAGCAGAAGGCATCAAGTGGAATCTCTTTATGGATGGAGCGTTAAACGAACAAGGCTCGGGGGCAGGTGTAGTAATAATCACTCCCAGGGGAAATAAGCTACACTATGCTCTAAGGTTAGAATTCGCTGTCACCAACAACGATGCAGAGTATGAAGCAGTGATAGCTGGTTTAGAACTTGCCTTAGAGATTGGAGCCAATTCTTTATGTCTTCATAGTGATTCTCAACTTATTGTAAATCAAATATTAGGAGAATTTCAGGCTCGAGAAGAACGACTCACAGCATATCTAAAGAAGACCAAGCTGCTTCTCGATCAATTGGATCACTATTTAATCAAACACATCCCTCGGGAAGAGAACCAAGAGGCCGACGAATTGGCAAAACAAGCTAGCATGAGAGACGGCACTATTTCCAGAGCAATGGCCATCTCAAAGCAACTGACCCCGAGTTTCGAGCAGGTGAATCTAATAGCTGCAATCGAAGAGGATACTTGGATGACTCCCATCCAAAAATACTTACAAGACGGCACACTGCCCGACAAGCGTAACGAAGTCAAGAAAATCTTGAGGAGGGCTTCCCGCTACACAATACAAGAAGGCACCCTTTATCGGCGCGGCTTCTCTAACCCCTTATTAAGGTGTGTCGCTGGAAGGGAAGCAAAGGAAATCTTATCCAACATCCATCAAGGAAGCTGCGGGGATCACACTGGAGGGCAGACTCTAGCAAAGAAAATACTCCGATATGGATATTTCTGGCCCACCTTAAGCAAAGACGCCTTAGATTTCATCAAAAAATGTGACAGATGCCAGAAATTTGCTAAAATTCTGTGGCTGCCAACAACTGAGATTACTCAAATGACCAGCCCTTGGCCCTTTGCAGTATGGGGAATTGACTTGATTGGCGAACTACCAATGGGCCGAGGCGGAGCCAAATATGCTATAGTGGCCGTCGACTATTTCACCAAATGGGTGGAAGCAGAACCCCTGAATAAAGTATCTTCAGCAAAAGTTATTAACTTCTTGATCAAAAATGTTCTATGCAGGTATAGAGTCCCACTTAAAATCATATCGGACAATGGACTTCAGTTTGACAGTGAGGAGTTTGCCAACTAGTGCCAAGAGCACGGAATTCACAAAAGCTTCTCATCTGTAGCTTATCCCCAGGCAAACGGACAAGTCGAAGCTGTTAACAAAATTCTCAAAACTCTAATCAAAAAGAAACTTGAAAAGTCAAAAGGTCCTTGGGTGGATGAAATTCCTACGGCACTTTGGGCCTATCGCACATCTTTCAGAACATCAACGGGGCATACTCCTTTCTCTTTGGCATACGCATCGGAGGCTATGCTCCCAGTTGAAACTATAGTGCCTTCCCACCGTAGGATCCACTATAACCCAGAAGAGAACGAAGAACTCCTTCACATGTCTTTGGATCTAATTGAGGAGAGAAGAAATGATGCAGCCCTCAAAGCAGCAGCTCACAAGCAAAAAGTGGCAACGCATTACAACTCCAAAGTCAAGCATCGTAGCTTACAAAAAGGAGATCTTGTCCTCAAGAGAATCTTCCCGCGCCCCGGAGCGCTAGATCCAATCTGGGATGGACCATATGTAATTCATAAAGATCTCCACAACGGAGCTTATATTTTGTCAACAGTGGACGGAGAGGTGTTCCAGAGGGCATGGAACATCCAACACCTTCGTCGATACGTTTCTTAACTTGTACTGCCCATATGAAGTGAATTAACAAAGAGAATCACTGGACGTAGGCATTTTCGTGCCGAACCACTTTAAAAAACTTGTCTCTTTTTAACTTGTTCCTTTATATCTTGGCTGCTTCTTAACTTTATCCTTTTCTGTTGAACAAAATCCTATGTAATGGCATTTCCATTCAAGACACATCACGGCACGACCTCACCTGGACAAGACCTAACAGGTACTATGCAAATTTATGCCTTCGCCAATGAGACCCTTTTGCTCCAGCATCCCTCTGCTGCGAGTTAACTCATTACTCACGATCGGCCCTTAAAGCCAACTGTAAAGAGCCGATTATAAGCCACCGAGAAGGCCGACTATAGCCGAGGCAGCTCATTACGGCGTTCGGCTCGCCGGCAACCGTGAACCTACTTTAAGCCCCAACATAAGGTGTGGCCCGTAGTTCACGGTTGACGATCGGCACCCACGCTAGCCGGCCACGGTAAATCGAATAATACCCGCAACTACGGGCCATAATGGCCCGGGTAGTTACTGTGCGCGATCTCGGCTCCGATATGTCTTAAGTACGGCTGTGGTAAAAAAGATAAACTCCCCGCAGAGGCGTAAGTTGGGTGACAAATGTCTCCAAGACCCACAGCTAGGGAAAGTGACTACAAAACCCGTTTTCCTCGAACTTAAGCACATCGCAGGCCTTCCGTGATTGGAAGTTTTACTTTTTCTTATATTTCTATCTTATTTAAAAACTTTCCTCCTATCCTCTATAACAATCCCTAAAGTACATGACACAAAGTAGGAGATGCTAACCAATGGGGATAAGAACTCCCAATGGGATGACAGGTCAACCAACTACATTCCATACTCAGTCATATAAGACATTCAAAGCTACCATCTACAACAAAGACATAAAGGGTGGTACTTTCTTTTCTTGTAAATAAATACATAGCTATAATTTATTCACACATCACAATAACTTTGCAAGATATGAAATTATATCTTAAGCAAGAAACTGGCATCAAACACGATGAAGTCACAGGCGTATGCACAGCCGTATTTCTTATGCAACACATCAAAATAACTAAGGCAGGCAAATATGACAGAATCAGCTTAAGTTAAAAATTACAGGCTAAGAATAAAGTCATTTGATTACCAATAACATAATTACAGTCTAAAAGTTACATTAATGATTTAAAGCTAGCATAGACAGCAATGTCAAACAAACCAAAAAACATCCAGGTCAAGTCAAGGAGTCAGCTACACCAGAGCTTCACCTCTATTCCGCCGGCCCTCCAAGATCTACTTAGCCACGGGATCGGAACTCTCAGCATGCTGGCCGGAGGTAGTCGGTACTTCAGAGGTCTCACCTGTCCAATCCAGAAGAAGAATCCATTAGATAAGCGATAAGCAGTCAGGTTACAAAAAGCTAAAAGAGAAGACTTACCAACCTCCGCTCCTTGATCATCATCCTCCAGCTGCACACCAACCTCCTCAGCGGAAAGCAGCCGCATACCCTCTTTCACCGCCACCTTCTCCTCCTTGGTGAATTGAGCCATAACCACATCCATTCTAAAGGCCACGCCACCCTCCTTATCTGCATCGGACTTAGCCTCCTCCAGGGCCCTGAGATAAATCCTGACCATGACTCGGGGGTAATCATCCATCCAAGATAAGTTGCCCTGTTTCCAAGTGTGAAAGTATATATCTTGAAGCATCTCATCCATTAACTCCTCATTCTCCTCGAACTCCCTTACTCGGTTCTCAGAAGCCAACAACTTAGCAATGGTGGCGTCCCTCTCTGATTGGTATCGCGAACAGTCAGCCTGAAGGGTTTTTCTCATCACCTCCATCTCCTCCTTCAGCTTGGTTTGAGCAAGCTCCGCAGCCTCAAGTTTCCCAGACAATTCCTGTACCCGCTCGAGATCCGCTTTCCGAACCTCATCCACCGTCGCAATAGCCATATCAATCCGTTCCTTACAAACGGCCTCCATTTTCCGCATCTCTGCCCTACTGACCTCTTCCATGGTCTTCTTTAACTGCCTAGATGCAATCTCATGTTGAGAGATCTGGATGGCTTGATCAGCAAGTTGTTTGGCCTGGTCGGAAACCGTTAAACGCAGCCGAATGTTAGCACTGCCAATTTCTTCTCCAGCCTTAACCAGTCGAGCATGATGCCCCATCAGCCTCCTGGTTTCTTCAGCAACCCGGTCAATGTTTGCCTTAGCTTCGTCCCCCAAGGTCACAACCCGAGTGGTAAGAAAATCAAGGTCCAGAGACTTGGCCTCGTCAAGCACCCTTACCATGGGATTACGTGGGAGAAGGTGCTCACCAGTAGCCTCATCAAAGGAAATATCATGAAAACCCGGATCCAGATCCGGATGACCCGCAAACGGATTACGAGCCAAGCCAGGATGATCTATCGGAGTAACGGTAGGATTTTCAGATGGGTGCGGGGAAGAAATAAGCTCAGCATTCTCCTCCGTGGTATCCTGAAGAGGCTGAGTCGGGAGCTGAGGATCGGATGGAGATTCCAACAAGGAGCGACTCCTCTTCTTCTTTTGGATATCCTCTTCGATAACTCCAAGAAGAGGACGGTAGCCGACTACGTCCCCAGGGAGGTTAGTCGGAGGCTTTGGCTTAGTGGAAGCCCTTAGAAGCTTATATTGTTCAAGACGGTGCCTAACACCCAGTGTCTTGTCCACTTTACCCGATCCTGAGACAAAAACCAAGTGTTACAAGCAGACGTTGAACTATAATTCAAGAAATATGTCAAGTTAGGAAAAGTAAGGAGACACTTTTATTATACAAACCCTGGGGAGGAGTGGGATACTGCAATAAGTCCTGGATATCGTTCCAGGACGAGAGCTGACCATAAAATATTCCTAAGTCCTTATCATAAATGGAGTCTGCAGAAGTCAAAAATTCACCTTGAGTCGCGGGGGCTGCCTCAGCTAGAACACTTTTGGAAGATGAGTCGGCGCTGGATCCGGCCTTGTCAGCTTTCTTAGGCTCCCCTACCAGAGCCGTTTCTTCCTCCAGCCCTTCAAAAGCTAGGCGGAAAGCATCATCCGTCCACTTCTGAATCACACCCGCTTTCTTAGAAGACAAAGCCCCAGCACCATCACCACTCTGTCCGTCACCACTATCATCACCACTATGTCCATCACCTTCTCCACCACTTCCACTCTCCGCCTCACCTCCTTCACCCTCGCCTCTTTCCTCCTCCTCATCTTCCTCCTCCGGAACGTCTGGGCATGTGCTGGGGGAGGGTCCGTCAGATTTCTTAAGTTTCTTCCCTCCGGCAGTTGGATGCTTTGAGAAGGGTTTCCTTTTACTGCTCTTTGCCGTAGCCCCTTCTTTAGCTTTGGCGGCCCTCTCCTCAGCTGTGTCTCTCTGTTTAACCATAGACTGACATGGCAGAATCACGTTGAGCCCCAAAAGAGTAGCGTTCCTGGTCAAATAAGAAGCCGCCCTCTCCCCTTCCGGAATGGCTTCTATTTCCTCAGCCATCCGAACCAGACGATCGTTCTCTACAACCGCAAAGCCACCTGTCGCTAGCAAGAAATAAAGCACGTAAGGAAGAGTATTGCAGCCAGAACAAGAATCATAAATGAGATTCAACTTACAGCCAGAGGTGAAGCGGCGGAAAGAAACAGAGTCATCTTTGATAAAAAACCATTCCTTCTTGAACATGCTGAATTTCGAATATAAATCCAGGACTGGCTTGAAAGACACAGCCGACTCTAAGCTAACATACGGAGACCCCTTCTTATAGCCTCTCAAGTTGTACAAGTACCGGATTTCCCGGTTGGAAGGAGGACGCCCGTATCTCCTCTGGAAGATAATGAACAAACTCACCAAGATAGCATAGGAATTAGGCTGAAGCTGGAAAGGAGCCACCTTCAAGTATGTGATGAAGCTGACTATCCAGGTGTTAATCGGAGGGATGGCACCACACATGCAATGATACCTGCTGTAAGCAAAATATCCTTCAGGGGGGTTATACGACATCACTCCTTCCCCCGGCAATAACATATGCGCTCTGTCGATCCCAAAAGAGCGAGAGATAACATCAAGCTGCTCATCTTTGAGGGAGCTGGGAAAGCAATCAGGCGGTGAGTTCAGGAGCTCTTGAGGACTGTACCCGTCTACTAGCGATCTCGGGGTTGGTCCCTGTCGTTCTGGTGCTGCCTGAACTGGGGGCACTATGGAGGACTCTCCTCGGTCCTTGGACTTCTTCTTGTCAGAACGAGTTTCTACATTATGAGACATTATCTGCAGCACGTGAAAACATACTGTTAGAACAAGGAGTGTAGAAATATAAACAAACAAATACCTGACAGTCTGAAGCCTCATCCATAGTTCAAGACATAAAAAGCTCAAAGGTCATCCGGCATTCGAACACAGCCGGTAGTTTAAGCATGAAGCGTTATTCGGTAGTCCAAAAACTCCCGAATTCATTCAGTCGTTCAAAGACTTCAAGCTCATTCGGTTGTCTAAAGACTTCAAGCTCATTCGGTTGTCCAAAGACTTCGAATTCATTCGGTTGTCCAAGGACTTCGAATTCATTCCGTCATCCAAAGACTTCGAGCTCATTCGGTAGTTCAAAGCATAAGAATCATTCGGCGAGAGAAGGCCTCACCTGGTCCGGCAATCAAGTCTGATTCGGCACTATAATTGATTCGGCAGTTAAGGATTTGGTTCGGCTCTTTCAGACGGTAAGGAATAACGGAGGCGTGGAGCCCATACTTATAGAAAAGAAAAGGGTAGTCGGGCCGACCGATTCGGCACTCGGGCCGAATAAGGGTGTCCAAATAAACAAAGCGCGACATATGCAGGCATATGCCCCACTTTGGGGGGCAAATGTTGGACGTGTTTCCACCGAACCAACCACTTCCTACGCACTGCCGAACCAACCACTTCCTAAGCACTACCGAACAAACTCCAACCAACCACTACCGGACCACTCACCACCGGACCAGGTCCCACCGAATCAAACTCCAACCAACCACTACCGGACCACTCACCACCGGACCAAGTCCCACCGAATCAAACTCCAACCAACCACCACCAGACCAAAGTACTACCGAACCAAGGAGTACCGAACCAACATTGCCAGGCCAGATCACATCAGCCTAGGCCCACCAGCAACTATATACATCCAAGACCCCTACCCCCAGCCTCACTCTATAAATAGAGGGGTAAGGGTACAATAATGGCGGACAAGTTGGAGAGCTCAAGCACGGACAGAACTTTCAAACAACTTTACTTTCATACACTTGTAATCAAAGCTTTGTACTTGTAATCTGAACAGTAAAGGAGAATAACATATAAAGTGGACGTAGGCGCATTCTGGCCGAACCACCATAAATCTGCGTGTCTTTTACAGTTTCGTCCCTGCTTTTTATATATTTGCATAAACCACCCAAATCGCTAAGAACAACATAAAATCGACTAAATCATACGACTTGGAGGTGTTTGCCCAATTTTTGTGCAAACAATCACAACACAAATACGTGTCTAATAGCCAAAGAAAATGATCCTTGGTTATGGCACAAAAGATTTTGTCATATAAATTTCAAAGCTATAAACTAATTATCTAAAAATGAATTGTAAAAGGTTTTCCAAGAATGAACTTTAAAGTAAACAATATTTGTGATGCTTGTCAATTAGGTAAATTATCAAAATCATCTTTTAAATCAAAGAAAAATATTTCTACATTACAACTAGTTGAACTATTGCATTTGGATCTTTTTGGCCCAACTCAAGTTCAATCTATAAACCATAGCAAATATGTGTTTGTAATAGTAGATGACTTTTCAACTTGGACTATTTTTATGAAAAATAAAAGTGATACTTTTGAAAATTTCAAAATTTTTGCTAAAAGAATTCAAAATTTTAGAAATTTAAAAATTAAAAACATTAGAAGTGACCATGAAGGTGAATTTGAAAATGAAGCTTTTGAACATTTTTGAAATAAAAAGGAAATTTACCATAAATTTTCTTTTCCTAGAACACCATAAAAAAATGGAGTTGTAGAAAGGAAAAATAGAACTTTACAAGCATGTGCAATAACTTTATTAAATGGAAGCACTCTACCAAAACATTTTTGGGCAGAAGCTGTAGCAACTGCTTGTTATGTTCTGAATCGTGTTTCCATCCAACCACTAACGAAACAGACTCCATATGAACTTTTTCATGAAAGAAAACCAAATATTTCATATTTTAAAGTTTTTGGTTCAAAATGTTTTATTTTAAACACAAAAGATCAGCTTAGAAAATTCGATCCAAAATCCGATGAAGGAATTTTCATAGGATATTCGAAACGAAGTAAGGCTTATCGAATTTTTAATAAAAGAACTAAAACAATCGAAGAAACACTTCATGTTTCCTTCGATGAGAATTTTAAATTTAATAAGAGTCTTGAGGATGATGAGATAATAAATAAGACAATCACAAAGATGGTTACTCAAAATAATTTTGAAGAAAATGAAAACATTGTTCATAATGAAAATGGATTAAGATCTCCTCCTAGAATTTTACGAGATCACCCAGTAGAAAATGTCATTGGAGAAATTAATTCACATGTCAGAACTAAAAATCAACTTAATCAAATCGGCCATGTAGCATTCCTTTCTAACATTGAACCTAAAAATGCTAAAGAAGCCTCTACTGATGACTATTGGATTATAGCCATGCAAGAAGAGCTAAACCAATTCGAACGAAACAAAGTTTAGGACTTAGTTCCTAGATCGAGTGATCAAACAGTCATTGATACTAAGTGGGTTTTCAAAAATAAATCTGACGAACAAGGAAATATTATTAGAAATAAAGCTAGACTAGTTGCTCAACGATATAATCAAGAAGAAGGAATTGACTATGAAGAAAAGTTTGCTCTAGTAGTACGACTTGAAGTAATACGTATCTTACTAGACTTTGCATGTTTTCATAATTTTAAACTTTATCAAATGGATGTTAAAAGTGCTTTTCTAAATGGATATATAAAATTTCCATTTAGAAAACTTGAACAATCTCCTCTATTTTTACATGAAAAATTTCCAAACCATGTCTATAAACTCAAGAAAACTTTATACGGTCTAAAACAAGCACCTCGTGCTTGGTATAAACATCTTAAAAGCTATCTTATAGACTTGGATTTTAAAATTGGAAAGGTTGATCAAACTTTTTTTTATTAAACATACTAAAAAGTATATTTTAATTGTTCAAATTTATGCTGATGATATTATTTTTGGTTCCACAGATGATAAGTTATGTCAGGAATTTTCTAACATAATGATCAAAGAATTTGAAATGTCACATATGGGAGAATTATCATATTTTCTTGGATTACAGATTAAACAATTAGATAATGGAATTTTTATTAATCAATAAAAATACTATAACAATCTAATTAAACGCTTTGGTATGGAAAATACTTCTGCCAAACCAACTCCAATGAGTACAACAATCCATCTCAATCGAGATGAAGATGACAAAAGTGTTGACCAAAAATTATATCGAAGTATAATTGGATCGTTACTTTATCTAAGCTAGTAGACCTGACATAATGATGAGTGTTTGTTTATGTGCTCGATTTCAAGCAAATCCTAAAGAATCACATATGCGAGCTATGAAACGCATATTACGTTATCTAAGCAAGACCAAAGATTTTAGACTTTTTTATCCGAAAGAATATCCTTTCGAGTTAGTAATATACAGTGATGCTGACTTTGGAGAATGTCGGACAGATCGAAAAAGTTTGAGTGGGACTTGCCACTTTAGTGGACAATCCTTAGTATCTTGGTTTAGCAAGAAACAAAATTGTGTCTCACTCTCGACTTGTGAAGCAGAATATAATTCAGCTGCTTTAGCATGTGCTCAAGTCATTTACAGGCAACAAACACTTCAAGATTTTGGAGTTAATTTGTCAAATTCAACTATTTTCTATGATAACACAAGTGCTATAAAATTATCTATAAACCTTGTCAATCATTCACGAACAAAACATATTGACATTCGTCATCATTTTCTTCGTGATAATATTGAAAAGGGGATAGTCAGATTAGAATTTGTATCTTCTGAAAACCAGCTGGTTGATATTTTTACAAAACCGTTAAATGAAAATAGTTTTATAAAATTAAGAAGAGAATTAGGAATTTTATCTAATGTGCACGTAAATGTGCATATTTTTACCACCATATTTAATCTATTTAAATTAAACAAATGATCATATTGGGTATTTTAACTTGTTTAAACCAAAATTCATATTATTTTCAAATCGTCACATATTCATCTTCATCCAAGGGCAAAATTGTCATTTTTGTGCATATATTAATTTGAGAAAATTTAATTGGAAATTTCTATATTATTTTATAGGAATTTGGCTTCATATACAAGTGGTTTCATGAAGATGTATGCATGCACAAGAGTGAAGATAAAGAAATAAAGATGGAAATAATTCAAAGGCATGATAATGGAGGACCCCACCTACCCACCTACCTTAATGTACAAATTAGAGGCTAATGCACATGCTTATGGAATTAATGACTTCATGCACACTTAAATTATGATTAGTAGAAGCTAATGATTACTTGGCCTCCACACTTTCTCAAGGGTATTTTGGGCACTCCCGCAAAATATGAATTAGGGTTTAACACATGTATAAGTACCCCTTATGTTTCATGTAACCCTCTTCTCCTTTAGTCTCTCTTTAGTTTAGTTTATTTTAGGCTCAAAATAAAAGGACAAGCTCTCTTTCTCTTTTCATGGCTACTTAGCCATTTCTACTTCATGTAACTTTCCTTTTTTATGCAATGTAATTATTGTTTCCTTTTAATTACATGTCATTTCCTTTCATGCTAGTAGTGTAGATTTTCTTTTATGGAATTAGAATAGTTTTCTTTCATTTAGCTTTCTTTTTGCTTTCTTTTTGCTTTCATGTTGCTAGCTACATTTGTTAATCAAATGACAAATATGAGAGGCTAAACCCCTTCAATTTAGGGGGTAATGAAGCTTTCTAATTATGTAGCTTCAACTATTTGTTAATTCATGCTCTCTTTTTGTGCTTAATGAAGACTTATTGAAGTGGTTTAATTGTTGTTTTTACCTTGAAGTTGATAGCCTATATTGTTGACACCAAATAGGCTATGCTTAAACAATCACTAACATTAATTGCCTTTTCATCAAAATATGATTATGGAAAAAGAAAGTGATTTGAAATTAAAATTTGATGGTCTATATTTCTAATCAATAGTAAATAGGCCATACTTAAAATAGATTTTATTTTCATTTTCATTGTCAAATTTCATGAAAGTTAGTAAGTGGTTTAAGGGGTGTGTTATAGTTTGATGGCTTATGTTGGCTAATCAATAGCACAAATATGTCATACTTATGATAAGCACATCAATTAAAGCACTAATGACCATAAAAGAGAGATTATGATTTCATATGTGTTGAACTACATGATCTAGAGAGTGGATTTATTCTCTAAATTGTCATTTAACTCTTATATTTGCATATTTTAGTTAGTTAGCCAATTTTCTAATTCTCTAGCTCAACTTTCACTCGACTTTGGTTTAATTTGATTGAATAGATTTTTAAAATCAACAATTCCCTACGGATCGACCCGTATTCGCCACGTACTACAAGTGTACGCCGTGCGCTTGCGGTTATATTTTAATTTGAAATTTTTTCGACGGTTTTCTAATCCGATAGAAATTTTTTCGTTAAACAATTTTTGGCGCCGTTGCCGGGGAATTTGTTTTGATTTTGATTTTCTATTCTTTGAATTATTAGTTTGTTTGATTTTTGTGTGATTTTTATTTTCTGTGTTGCATTTAAAAAAAATTCTTGTGTGTTCGTGTGATTTTTGATTGCATTTTGGTTTTGTGTGTGTTGTTATCTAGTTTTCCATTTGCATTTTCATTATTTAAAAAAAGCCATACAGAATTTCAAAAAGAAAAAATTTCCATTTGATTTTCCATTTCATTTACAAGTTTTATTTTACAATTTACAAAAAAAAAGAACCGTGTATATTTGTGCACTGTTCACTGTGCACAGCCATTCCTCTCTATTTTCACTCCTTCCCTCCTCCAAACTACAGTCCATTGCCTAACTCCGCCGACTGCATCATCTACTGCCTTCCTCCCTGACCACTATTTGCATCAGTGCACTGGAAAAACACATCACCACCATCAACTACAATGCCGACAACCAACATATCATCAATTGTTAAACCACTGTCAGCAACCATATTCACCAGTTTTGTCCTCTGCACTAACAACTCAATCACCATACATATTTCTAGCAGCAACTCCTCTGACTTGCTCACAACATTGCCTACAATACCACAAACTTCTTCTACTTCACAACTATCACTCCACTGTCACCACAGTTACCTCTTCTAACCAACACTACTTCAACATCTACTTTGTAGTTCATCCATCATCCTCTGCCTGTTATCCACACAGTGCTCCATCAAACACATAATCATCGTTCAAGTTCCAACCACCAAACCCTACCAGCAACTATTTCAACCTCTACCACTTGACCACAGTTAAGTGCCTTTCACTTGACAGTGCAGCCTTCCACTTGACTCAAACAATCACTACAACGACAGTAACTGTTCACAATCTTCCATCTCCTCACACTGCATCCACATATTCAAACAACCTCAAACTGCTATACTTCAATATTACACTCCAAACTTTCATTTCCATCACTCATATATCATTGTCAAACTGTTGTTTGCAACCTGCACATACATAACGTGCATCACCCTCCCAATGTGCATGTGCACTGCCACCATCAACCTACTTCATTCAACATTTAACCACCCTCCTCTACAAACTGCACACATACATTTAACATTCTTCAATACTATCAATAGCAACATCAATTCCTCTGCCCATCAACTATACCCAAATACAACAACCAGAGAACTTCCTTGTTGCCATCACCAGAAACACCTCCATCTCCTCCCACACTTGCATTACTTCAAAACACTGCACCTTCTTATCACTACCACCAAATCCTCCTACCTCTGCCTATCATCACAAAACCATCTTACCAACAACCGCTCAAACCAATTACCCCACTACAAATACAACTTCCTATCTTCACCATTGTGACTGCAAGTCAAAACTGCAAACACACTTGCCTGCAACATCCTCAACTTGCCAAACCGAACACGCCAGTGAACAGACATATCACCAAACCTTACTCACCAACCAACCATTGCTGTCAATTGCTTCTCATCTCTGACCATATAAGTGATCACTTATACATCCTCCTCTAACTGTCACTACACCCATAAACTTGCCATAATAATCAACTTTTACTCACAACCTGTTGTACAACCACTCGAACAAATCACCCCCTCAACAATTCAACAATCACAGCCACTGTTCCTCTCTCACAACAAACTACTCCTCTGCATCAATCTCCAACAATAGCTTTGTCAACATAAACAAACCATTAGCCTCTGTACATTCACCATCCTCTTCACACTCCGTTGCCTCTTCACCAATTGTGATATTCATCACCAACTTGAAACAATCACGACCTTCAGCAAACACCAGAGCCACCACTTCATACAACTACAAGCACTTGTCTACTGCCAAACCCTATACTGCCTCTCTATTCATAGTTCATACAAATCCAATAGCAACACAGCCCCATACACCCATCCTCTTCACATACATCATTCCATCACCAGTCACTAGCCTTACTGCTGCAGCTCAAGCCAAACATCTACTTCTCTGCCAAATTACACTTCTACCCTTCCATCAACACAACTCATCAACACACTGACTTCAATCAAAAACTGTGCCAGTACAGTTCATCAAACCAGTACAATCAAAACTCACCTACTCCATACAAACAACTCTTGCATTCACCAATTACTTCAACTTCTCGCTTACCACCGCAAATCACTGCTCCTCATCACCGAACCTAAACCTTCGAACTCCAATAAAACCACCACAATCCATCACGAACTCCACCTCACTTCCCAAGGATGAATCGCCTCGAACTTCTACACATCGAATTGCCTTCAATTCAATTGTTTGACAGAACGTGAATTTGAGTTCGTACGAGAGTTTGGTTTCTTTGAAAACGTGAATTGTGATTTTGTTTCTTCAATTGGTTCTGGGGATTATTCTGTAAAAACAAAAGAGACAAAGAGAAAGCAAAATTGTTATGCGGGCTTGTGTGGGCTTGATCACGTTTTGGTCTGCTTAAGTGTATTTTTATTTGTTGAGCCTCTTTTAAACTAAACATTTGCTTTAACTTTCAAATTTTTTTAAGTAAAACTTCACTTTTAAGTTTCCTTTTCAAAAAAAAACTACTTGGTTGCTTATAAAAAAAACTTTTTGCACCCTTATCTATTGTTTTATTGCTTTGCATTATTGATTACTTGCATTTACAAAAAATTTCAAAAACCAAAAACAAAAATTCATTCGTAGTTGCATTGTTAATACACGTTTAATTTCAGTTTTGCATCTCATTTTTGATTAATAATAACGTTTAGTCATCGATAACACTAAATTGTGTATTTACAAGTTGTCTTCTTTGAACAATTTAATTTCTTGATGTCTAGGCTACGGTAGAGTAATAACCATTTATATATATTACGGTGATTCGTAAATATTATAGTGGTTGTTCCTCTGAAGGTACTTAAACCTTCGGCTGCATTGCTACGGTGATTCGTGGTGCACCGATAAATCCTGTCCGTTACCTGGCTGAGAACTATTTTGTTGAACTAAGACAATATGTAATTATACAATTTTGGGTTAACTTAGGATAAATCATTTGTAATTAATCCTTGCATTCATTTAGTTGCATTAGTTCATTCATATTTAAAAAAAATCAAAATCCAAAACTAAAAAAAATTGTATATATTCATTTTTCTTTGAAATTTTTAAATCCTTTTTCTTTGAAATTTCAAAAATCCAAAAAAAAAATTATAAAACATTTTACAAAAAAAGCAAAAAAACCAAGAAAAAAAAGGAAAAACAAACAAAAATCAATTTTCCATTTTGAAAAATAAATTCTATCTGTAAAAATATTTTTCCTTTATACAAAAAAAAACAAAAACATTCTTGAAAATGTCCGAGTTTCCCCACTCACTTGAATTTTACAATAGTTGTGAAAATCAATATAATCCATATGATTTCACTCCAAATTCGTATGGATATTTTAACAACGACTATTGTGTAAATAATTCGAATGTCGAAAAACAAAGTTTTCAAAACGATGACCAACCCTCGAATCTCGAAAATAGCATTTCATCTCTACTTGAAATCTCTACACAACAAAATCAAATGATAAATGATTTGTGTAATTCATATTTGTGTAACAACTCGAGTCAAGGATTTCAAAATTTGAATTCAATTCAAAATTCAAATGACTTCGAGTATAACCAATGCCAATTCATTTTGAACTCCAAAATGAATTTCAAAATCAAAACGAAAATGTGATCCACTTTTCAAATAACTTTGGCAATGGGAATAATCTCGATTACGATACAAGTGAAATTTTTTGTTCTCAACAAATCTAAATAGAAAATTCTTAAGTCAATAACTATAAATTGAATTTTGTTGAGCAGATGGACGAAATTTACGATGAACATCTGGATTTGTTGTTCGAAACATATAAGAAACAATGTGATAAACAAAATCAAATCCCAACGTGTGACGAGTCAAACGATAATCCATCTTTTACCCAAATTACTGATTTTCAAATAACAACTTTTGAAATTGAAAATAATGATCTTAATGAAGTTGTTGAGAACACGGTAATTGAGTTGGATTTCAATTCTTTTGAGGGTGTGGAACCAAATTTAAAATTCGACCTTCCTTTTCTCGATTCTGAAAATTTGAATACAACAACTTTGGATTTTGAACTTGAGATACGCAATGAAGTTTTTGATAATCCAATAAAGGAAGATGAGTTTAACGAACACGATTTCTTTGGACTTTTTGAAAATGAGTTGTCTAGTTCTGAAAGAGAAGATTTAAGTCACCATTTTGATTTTGAAACCAACATATTTGAAGAAGTTTTTATTGACAAATTTGAATCTCAATTTGGTGAAAATAAATGTGAACTTCAATCAATTGTTTTATCAACCCCGAAAATCATCGAAAATAAAACAACTCGTACAATTTTCAATACAACGACATTCGTTTTTCCAAATCAACGTTCAACTTCGAAATCTTTTACGATTTGGTTTTCCGAGCTTAAGTTGTGTCTCGCATATTTGACGAGACAAATGAATTGGTTTTTGGAAGACCGTTTCATTTACTTTTTGACGATATACTTTCTGATCTCGTGTAAATACCGTTAATTTTCATTTAAATAAAGGTCATGTTTTTGTTTTTATTTTTCTCCTTCCACTCGGGTTGACTGTGGGGACACAGTCAAAATCAAGTGTGGGGGAGACTCATCATCATTTTCGATTTTTCATGGTTTATTTATTTTTATTTTCTTTCCAAAATTTAAAAAAAATCTCAAAAACAAATTTTTTTGTAAAAGCATTTTGATTTATTTTTAAAGAAACACTATAGGATAAATATATGGTTTTGGCTTATTAAATTGAAATTTAAATTGTCTTAACAAAAATAAAAATGAAGTTTGATTACAAATAAAAATGGTTTAACTAGTATATAGGACGGTTCATATGTGTTAATTATGAAATATCCTAATTGAAAATCTTTGTTTTAAAAAGTGGTGAATTTAAAGTAAAGGATATAACTTTTTTTTTGTCTTCTAAGTTAAATGGTGCTAAGCTGATTTTGCAAAACTCTCTCTTCGAAAAAAAACAAAACAAAAAAAATACAAAATACAAAAAAATATTTCTTGTATATACGTATATATTTTTAATAAACACCTAGAGTCATGTGTTCACACTCGTGTGTTCACTCGCCATGCTCTGTACCCTTCTTACGTAAGCCCGAAAGGCAGTGCACGATCGGTATATCTGGCCTCAGTTTATCTGAGTTAGGTGTGTGTATATAAAAAAATTATTTTACTAATAACGCCTATAGTCAATAAGTGTTCACACTTGTGTGTTCACTCGCCATGCTCTGTATTCCCCTCACATCAGTCTGTAAGGCAGTGCATGGGTAATATATCTGGCCTCAGTTTTCTGAGTTAGGCATATATAAATTGTTAATATCAGTAAAATTTTCAAAAAAAAATTTGGAGAGAGTAAGCAAATGAAATCCAAGCACCATTTTAACTTATTTGATTTGACTTGTTATTGAAAAGAAATGAAAATACCACTTTGATAAATTTTGATAATCAACTAAGGATTCATTTTATAATTACACTTTGTTATCAACCGAAACAATGAGTTAAACTATAGTATATTTGTTATGATAACTTCGTTTTTGTTGGAAATTTTGATGAGTAAATGACTTAAATTTTCAAGATAATGACCAAAACCTATATTTAACTTATTCGTGTTAATTTAAAAAGTAAATCCTTCATTTGTAAATATTTTCAAAAACTTGCATTCACATCTTTGTAAATAAATCGTGCATTTTGTAAATATTTTCATCCTGCATTTGGATTTTGTGGGTAGTATCCGCTGAAAACCCTCACGAGACAACACTCGTCCCATTGGGGACACCCAGAGGTTTAACGGCTTGTTGCATATGCTCAATGCAATCGTGCTTCCTACGAAAATAGATTTATCTTAGTTTTTCCTTTATTTGAGGACGAATAAAAAGATAAGTGTGGGGGTATTTGATGTGCACGTAAATGTGCATATTTTTACCATCATATTTAATCTATTTAAATTAAATAGAAGATCATATTGGATATTTTAACTTGTTTAAACCAAAATTCATATTATTTTCAAATCCTCACATATTCATCTTCATCCAAGGGCAAAATGGTCATTTTTGTGCATATATTAATTTGAGAAAATTTAATTGGAAATTTCTATATTATTTTATAGGAATTTGGCTTCATATTCATGAAGATGTATGCATGCACAAGAGTGAAGATAAAGAAATAAAGATGGAAAAAATTCAAAGGCATGATAATGGAGGACTCCACCTACCCACCTACCTTAATGTACAAATTAGAGGCTAATGCACATGCTTATGGAATTAATGGTGTAACAACCCGGATATTTTAACGGTTTTAATTAATTTAATTAACTGAATTTGTGTGAAATTTAAACAATAAAATTTTGAAATAAAAATTTAATATTTGGAATGCGCCTAATTGAACATAGCAACTGGGGAATTTTCATCCGAAAATATGAAAGTTTATTTCGTGTGTAATTTTATTTCAATTTAATCAGTTAGAAATTGATGAAAATAAAATATTTTCGAAACCTAAATATTTTTATATAGAAAAATTCTAAATCATCTTCTGAGCAAGACGTCATTTTTCCGTTTTTCCAAATTCGGACTTCTTTAGCTCCGTCGATCTTATTTTCTGCGTTTTTGCTACATTTTTCGCTAGTATAAAATTCGAATTCTTATAATTCAATCGTACCACAATTATCTGGGTACCGTTGGAAGCGCCTCGTCGTGCTGATCAAAACGGTATATTCAATTGTGCGAATCGGAGTCCAACGTAAACTGTTGCGTTAATTTAACCGTTTCGGACGGGCCGGTTAAACCGTACTCAGCCCAAATAAATTCACAGCCCCTACCCATTCAAAATTTGAAAATTGCTGGATGCATTCAGCATTTACTAAGGGGGTTGGTAGTTGGCAGCTGTGACTTGAAAATTGGAATGACATTTTGGAATTCGAGGTAAGTACTGACTGGAAATTTTAAATTTAAAAGAAACGCAAACTTTACTCCTCTTCTATCCATTCACTTCTGTAGCTACAGCTAAGAAACACTTCTCTCCTCTTTCTTCTTCACCTTTATTCTTCCTTCTTACATTTCTTCACTGTTAAAATTTTTCCAAAAATAAAATATGCACAGCATCCCCTCCAACTGCATGCGCACGACCCGTTTCCAACATCCAGCACCATTCCTCCCCTCCGCGTGCCGCCATTCACCATCCACCTGAACATGACTCTCCACCGGCCACCAGAGACGCGCGCACGCGCACCTACCTTCCTCAGCCACACGCACGTCATCTCTACAACCATAGCGCCCATCACTTCGCCTGCCACCGCTGAGTTCAACTAACGCCGACCTGATAGCGTTGCAATCCACCTCCGGTTCCCGCCCCTCCGCGCCATACACCGCCTCCTCACTACTCACAGCATTTAGCACAGCCGCCTCTTCAATTCACCCACCAGATCCAACCTGGTCGAGCACATCAGTAGCTAGTATCTCCTCGGTAATAACCACTGGCCGCTCTACCATGCTTCGAGCCTCTGTGCTCACTGAACCTACCTGCAACTCTACAGCCACAAAGATGTGTCACTTCCCTTCATCTCCTCTCTGTTATATAAGTGTAGCTTATATAGATTTATGCATTGGTAAGCCCAGTTGTCTGTTGCCTGTTCTCTACTATGCATTAGCTTGGGAGAGTATAAAGGTGTACACATATATAAGTTGGGTTCATACGTATTCAGGCTTGTACTAGTGATGATATATGTGTTTAAGAACATATATTATGTTAGTAGAAAAAAAATTAAATATATATACATTTAACGTGTATTTTATATATAGGTTATACAAGGTTTATAGAGTATGTAAAATATAGTACGTGCTGTACATACAATATATAGTATACTTTCAATATGGGTTAGATATATTATTGACAGTCTATGTTTTATAAAAAAAATTATGTTTATAAGTACAAGTTTGGTTATGGTTATTATAAATCAAAAGTTTTATAAATTGCGTCTGTCACTTTTGATACCGGATAGTTACTAGTGTACTTTTGCTGTCGGGAAGTGTATATGTGTTCTAGTGCAACCAATGATTTTTGAAAATTATATATATATAATATAAAAATGGGTTTGAATTTAAAATATGACTTTATATATATATAGTTCTATGTGTTCACTTATACCAATTTTCTTCATCGATATCATTCTGATGTGTTCTATCGATTTCTGTTATCATCTTTGATCGTTGTATTCGTGCCGGTTGTTTTGCTTGGATTCGTAACTCAATTTCTATATCCGTATCAGTGTGCATATCCATGTCATCTTCTCGCGCATCTCTAGCCTCGAAAGGTGAGCAATCACTCACGATTAATGTTCTTTTATTTATTAAATTTGATTTCAATTGAAACGACAATTGAAAATAGCTGCTGTTAGTTATTTATACTGTTATATATGCTATTACCTGTATCAGTTCACCTGTGACATCTGACACCATTATCTGTTATTTATACAATGATAATCCAGTTTGGTTGTTAAATGATTGATTGTTTGATGTTGACATTGGATGTTAAATTGTTAATGTATGAAGTGATAAATAATTTGAATTTGAAATTGACGTAGGATAGTTAGATTTGATATATGTGTTAAATTTGATTAGATGACATTTGCATAATATGACCTCATTTAAATGTTAGATTAATTGACACGTAGAAATTTGGTTATGTACACCTTGAACTATTGAATGTAGGTTGAAAAATTGATGTAGTATGAAATTGGATAATAGATATCAAATGAAAAGCGTATTAATATTAGTGTAATAATCTTTAATCTACATGAAATGATAATGTAGATTCTAGAGATAATTATATTAATTTACACCAATAACAATGTGAATTAATACGATTATTTCGGGATTATTTAAATTAATTATTGGATTGTTATTGATTGTTTTTATTGCTTGTTTATTTACTTTGACACCATCCCAGTTATCACACTGCAAGTTCCATTTGTTATGCTTTGATTTTTGAATTGAAATGGAATCGGGTTGAAATGATAAATACCCAAATTGAACTTTGACCTAGGATAGAGAATTAATAAAAATCGATTGGTCAATAATTTGATATAAAAATAAAATGAAGATTTTATTTGAATAAATAATATGGTTTTGAAACGAAGTTGGAATTTGAATTTTAATGAAAGGAAATGTTAATATTCAATAATCTAAACCAAAATATTAACATAGTAGATGATGAAGGAACGTTGTTTTAAAATTAATTATTTAATAATTAAATTTGGAATTATTAATAATTAAGTTTTGAAATTAGTTAATAATTAAGTTTTGAAATTATTTAATAATTAAATAAGATTGAATTATTTAATAATTAAATAAAATTGAATTCTTTATTAAGTAAAATTGAACTTCTTGAATAAGTGAAATTAAGTTTCTTTATTAATTGAGTTTTTGAAATTGTAACTAAGTAAATTTATAAGTGAAATTGAATTTCTCTAATAAGAAATAAAATGTGTTTTATTGAAATTAATGTTAGACTTGAAATGTAAAGAATTTGATTTGAGGAATTTAATTTAATGCAATTTGTAAGTTTTGATATAATGGAGTTGAACTTAAATAATTGATTTAATAAATTGGAAGTTAAATAGAAATTGTTTTGAAGGATAAATTTACTTAACGAATATTGAATGAACTCAATAAATGAACTTAAATTGATTTGAATATAGATTAAATCATTTTAAATGATTTCAGAATGAAACTTATATACGAATTTAAATGAATATTGGAATGGTTTTAAAATAAAAATTGAAATTGTATTATAAGATTTTGAAATGGTAATTTGGATGTTTTGAAACGTAAATTTTTGGAAATTGGTTTAGAAAGACAAATGGAATGTTGGTTTACAAATTCTAATTGAAATTGAGATTGATTTGGTTTTTAAATATATAAATGACCAATCGGTGTAATAATCACGAAAGTTATTAAAGAGACCGGAATCGGTTAGGGACATACTCACTGTCTAAACCGAAAACCACTTTAATAATTATATGCGGAGTGTGATCCAGAATGAAGTGGTTGGAATGATGTACGTTGATGACTAAAGAAAGAGAACGATAATGGATAGCCTTGACACTTGTGTCAAATTGGAAATGACTAAAACAGGAGCCGTGCCGGGCCAAATGGGGTTAGCTGCCTCGAGCGAACACACTTCTTCGAAAACTACTCATTACTTGTTATCGATTGGTGCACCCTTGATTTGGGAGTGTTGGTTCGCGGTGTTGCGATCGCTGCGGCGATGCGTTCTCACCAGTCCGGATCAGGCAAACGGTAGTTTCACTACCTTGGGTATTGCCTCATGTGCCTTGTCATACTTGTATCCCTATATACGCGACCACTACGATTTGTTTTGTGTTATACCTATGGAGTACTCCCTGATATCCCACTAGTTTACGATGGAGTTTACAGTGTTGTATAGTCTATAACGCTTATATAAAATGTGTTAAGGGGAATAATGGTAACGCCTTAACACTATTTTGATATTTTATATTACTGATAGGCATTATCTACTTATCGTACACTACTACATAGTAGATAGTTTAACGGATCCTTAAAGGATGGTTATTCCAAACATCCTTTGAGTTACTTGTATTTCAGTTGCTATTTCACATGAGTTGGATTTATTGATATAAGAATGTTAATCCTGACTCGAGTGTTTTGTGTTTTGCTTTACGCTCGGGTCAGACTGAGTGTACCAGTATTCGAGACTCACCTTTGGAGTTGGAGCTTCGCTTGGAGATCCAGCTATCTATCCAGCTTTCAGATATCCAGTTGATTCCAGTGATTGTATTCTGATTCTTGTATTTGACTATTGTATTCGAGACATCTGTTGTACCTTATTTAACTCTGATATGTATATAGTAGCTTCATGAACTACTATCTTTTGTTTCCGCTGCATTTATTACTCTGTGTATGTGATCTGTGATTATTTTATTTACTGTATATGCTCAGTTTTGCCAAATTTAAATTAACTATTCGGTATTTTGAATTATTCAAGTCCGACATGTACATTTAAATGGCTTCATGTACATTTAAATGATGATTAGTAGAAGCTAATGATTACTTGGCCTCCACACTTTCTCAATGGTATTTTGGGCACTCCCCAAAAATATGAATTAGGGTTTAACACATGTATAAGTAACCCTTATATTTCATGTAACCCTCTTCTCCTTTAGTCTCTCTTTAGTTTAGTTTAGGCTCAAAATAAAAGGACAAGCTCTCTATCTCTTTTCATGGCTACTTAGCCATTTCTACTTCATGTAACTTTCCTTTTTTTATGCAATGTAATTATTGTTTCCTTTTAATTACATGTTCATTTCCTTTCATGCTAGTAGTGTAGATTTTCTTTTATGCAATTAGAATAGTTTTCTTTCATTTAGCTTTCATTTTGCTTTTCTTTTGCTTTCATATTGCTAGCTACATTTGTTAATCAAATTACAAATATGTGAGGCTAAACCCCTTCAATTTAGGGGGTAATGAAGCTTTCTAATTATGTAGCTTCAACTATTTGTTAATTCATGCTCTCTTTTTGTGCTTAATGAAGAATGATTGAAGTGGTTTAATTGTTGTTTTTGCCTTGAATTTGATAGCCTATATTGTTGACACCAAATAGGCTATGCTTAAACAATCACTAACACTAACTGCCTCTTCATCAAAATATGATTATGGCAAAAGAAAGTGATTTGAAATTAAAATTTGATGGTCTATATTTCTAATCAATAGTTAATAGGCCATACTTAAAATAGATTTTATTTTCATTTTCATTGTCAAATTTCATGAAAGTTAGTAAGTGGTTTAAGGGGTGTGTTATAGTTTGATGGCTTATGTTGGCTAATCAATAGCACAAATATGCCATACTTATGATAAGCACATCAATTAAAGCACTAATGACCATAAAAGAGAGATTATGATTTCATATGTGTTGAACTACATGATCTAGAGAGTGGATTTATTCTCTAAATTGTCATTTAACTCTTATATTTGCATATTTTAGTTAGTTAGCTAATTTTCTAATTCTCTATCTCAACTTTCACTCGACTTTGGTTTAATTTGATTGAATGGATTTTTAAAATCAATAATTCCCTGTGGATCGACCCATATTCTCCACGTACTACAAGTGTACGCCGTGCGCTTGCGGTTATATTTTAATTTGAAATTTTTTCGACGGTTTTCTAATCCGATAGAAATTTTGTCGTTAAACATTATCTTTAAAAGATTTATAAATTTTTAAAATATATTTTTATTGAAATTTTTTTATGCTACTAGGACTTGATCTCTTATCTTATGGCTAGGAAGTTAATGCTTTTCAATTTTTTTTGTTATTTGATTAGTTCTAACAGGATAAATTTTCATTTTATCTTTATATTTTTTAACTATATCTTTTTATCCATATAATCTTTTTAGAAAATTGATTGGTTCTGTTAGCTTTTCTCTTGTTTAAACTTCCTCTCCATGAAACCTTCCATCTATTTTTGACCATTCTCTCAATTATAAAACCTTGGCCTTTACATTCTTTTATATCAATATTCAAATTAGTTTATTCTTTCAACCACCAAGTAATCATGTCTTCTCAAGAAAGCTCCCAATATTCTTCCATTGGTTTTAGCTCTCCATCACTAAATATTTCAAATCTTTCTACTCCGACTCTAGTATATGAACATGTACCTATCGTACCGCCCTCGAATTATCATACCAGATACACACCGGAAGCTAAGTGAGGACGGAAACTGCATTTTAGTTCACCTTCTATCAATGACAAGATTGATTTTATCCACCACTATCAAAGGGAAACTCTCAGCCTCCAACGTGAGATGTACTACGAACAAAAGGTTCATGCTCGGAGACTCGGCTTTCTGGAAAAATGTGCATTAAAATTCTATGGTGCTTCACCATCGAACACTAATGTTCATGTTCCATCACCTGAGAGGCCTCCATACTCTCCAAGTTCTTGGGAACGCTCAACCATTCAACTAGCTCAAGAGCATACTAAGCTTGAGCCGGAAGAATGTGAGACTCCAAAGACATCCACTTCCTCCTCTTAGATTCTTTGTTTTTATTTTTTATCTATGTTTTCAACATATATATAATATATCACTATAGGAAAAAACGAATTAGACAATAGATATGCTCTGTTGTCTGATTGCATAAATATCTGTCGTTAAATCCCATGTCGTCTCATTACACATCAGACCACAGATATGCCCCGTCGTTTGATATGCACTAACACATCAAAAGAAAAAAAACCATACGTTGCCTGATTTTATAGTATCATTTATAGAATTTTCTATATGTGCATACCTATTACAATTATATTATATATTTGAAGAATGAAATAAATGAATCGCAATTTATTTAAACAAATATTTTATTTCAAATCAAATTCAAATACTGTACAACTTTCACTATACTTACATTTTCAAATACAATACAACTTTCACTATCACTCTCATATATACAACTTTTCTCTACACTCTCATATATAACATTTTTTACTACCAGTCACTCACACTCACTCGAGTTTACTTTTGATGTTGATCTTCATTTGCTTGCTCTAGCTTGTGTCCAACCATCTCCTATACCTGTCAAATAAACAACGCGGTAAAATGGAAATGGAAACAAACCTAAATTGCAAAAAAAATGAATTTGAATATTAATATTGCCTCAGTTTATGAGTTTGTTTTCTCTTTATGGTTTAAATAGGGACAAATATACATATGTGCACGGACAACTTATGATATGCAAAATGTATCACTGTGAATATCACAAGGTCGGGCATCGATTAAATCTTATGGATTATTGCAAAGGTCAAGCCCGAAGGCTCAAAACAGTGCAAATGTGCGCAAGGTCAAGCCAAGCCTCCTCGGGCTCAACTCAGGTGCATAAGGAAATGCAACTTAAATCAGAAAACCAAAATAAAGGAAGCAACATGGTTCAAAATGGTAACATCAAGTAACAAAGGATGTGTAACACAATTCAAAATGGTAGCATAGTTCAGCAACACAGTGCACAAGGCTGAACCCAGTTTTAAAAAGAATGAACCAAAAGATAACATAAACTCAGTGCACATTGAGGCTGAACCTAGCAACACAGTGCACAAAGCAATTTGTTTAGTTTCAAGCTCAAAGTAATTCAAAATTGGTTCAGCTCAGAGCAATTCAAAATCTGGTTCAGAGATTTTACATGTATATATGCAACATGTGAACACATGAACAATTCAAAAGCAGCTCAAAGCACTTCAAAATCAGCTCAAAGCACATGAAAAAATCAAAATCGGTAAGTATATGTGAGCAACACACATATACACATATGTATATACATGTATACATGTATATATGCAACATATAAACACATGAACAATTAAAAATAAACAATTCAAAATGAACAATTTAAAGAAATTCAAAATCAGCTCAAAGCACATGAACAATTCAAAATCAGTAAGTATATGTGAGCAACACACATATGCACATATGTATATACATGTATATATGCAACACATGTTCAGAGATTCAACCAACAGCAAGCTTCAGGGAGTCAGCTTAAGTAATTGTGATTAAACCAAGGTTCGAAGTTCCGGATTCCGTTTCCGTTCCGGTCATCTAAAAAATTTAAAATTTCGGTCCCGTTTCGGGATTTCCGGAAATTCCGTTTTAAATCCGGTTTGTGAATTCCGGTACATTTTTATTATAAATACGCAATACTAATAGTCAATTACACTAAATTATTCAAGTGACGTGAAAGTTACAAAACATACAACATAAAAGTTTAATACCAAAAGCTATTTCTCTGAGCATCATATAAATTTTGTCCATCGCTCTCTTCATATGGTATCGGATTATAATATGCCGGAAAAGCATACTGCTGTATCTGATCCGAACTTAGAAATGTCGTCATCATATTATCAAAGGGTGAAGGTTCATCTTGGCTACTTGATTCCTCAGCAGCATACGGTTGATTTAACCCACAATACGAATAACCTCCGGTATAGTCAGACGTAGAATACCTAAAACTAGGGACATTGTTAGAAGTATATCTGCCATCATAATCCCCTTGATCTTCATGTACAACGTTCAAATTTCTATCTCTTCGTCGACTATAGTCACCTGCTTCATAATTTTGGATATGTCTTTGAGACTCATCAAAAGTGGAACCAACGCCATAACCACTAGAACCAATTCCGTCACCACCAGCATTACCTGAATCATCATTTGATGAACTATCATTTTCAGTATTTTCTGCAGATACATTATCATTGTCCGACCAAGGATTATCACTTGCATTATCAAGTAGTGGATTCTCATCTTCTCTAGTCCATTCTGCAAGTGGATCCTCCTCATGAAAGATGTAATCTAAATCAATAAGTTGGTCGGTTGTTTGTTGGCGTTTAGCATGTCGTACTCTTAATCGCATATTATAATGTACAAATACCAGTTTTTCTAAGTTCTCCATTTTTATTCTGTTTCTTAACTTCGTGTGAATCATTGCAAATGTTGTCCAATTTCTTTCACAATTTGAAGAAGAAACTGTTTGGCTAAGAATACGCATAGCTATGCGTGTCAAATTTGGCGCAGCTTCCCTACCAATTATTGACCACCACATAGCTGGAAGACACGACTTAACTGCACGTTTCGCTTTTGCAGAACCAAATACATCAAGTTTCATTCTATATTTTTCAACCTACAAATCATTCATAATAAACCAGTTATTCTTTGTGTTAAACATAATAGCAAGAATCATGAGTATTTTAATAATTTGTTTATTACCTCTTTTGAAATTTCAATTTGCATAGCAATATCAGGTACCATTTTTTCAAGAACATTTGTCCATCCATTTAAAACCTCATCATCGTTTGTTGCATTATCTCCGTATTGTATATGAGGATTGAGAAAGTAACCTAAAATAATTTGATAGTTCAAAAAAATATTGACATGATATGTACTTTTATAATTGTGCAATAATTAAAAAAATTACCTGCTGCATGAATAGGTCGATGCAATTGTCTTTCCCATCTTTTATTGATTATATTCCACCACTTTTGACACTGTCTTATACCGACATTTTTCTTAATTGATTCCTTCGCTCGATCCATTGCTTCATATAGATATCCCATCTCTGCTTTATCATCATTGTCCACCATTCTTAAAACTTTTACAAGTGGACCAAATACGAGAATAATAGCAGCAACGTTGGCCCAAAATTTATCACTGTGGATCAAATTATAGATAAGAATTTCAGTTTTTTTTATCTTTAGGACCGAGTTTAGTAATCTTTGCGCTCCACTCCCTCGAAGAAATCATTCTTCTTAGATTCTCTTTATGTGTATATATGGATTCCAATGCAATAAAGTGAGTAGCAAACCTGGTTACTGCTGGCCGAATCAGTTCTTTATTATTGGTTTCTTTTCTCATTATGGTAAGCAACCAACCATGATTGTATATGAATCCTGTTATTGATTGACAATTTAAAATTATCGATTTCACCTCAGTTTCTTTTGAGATATCTTCAAGAATCAAATCGATACAATGTGCTGCGCATGGTGTCCAATATAGTTTCCTTCTTTTTTCCATCAGTAGTTGGCCAGCAGCTTTGTAATTTGCTTCATTGTCAGTTACTATTTGCACAATTCTATCTTCTCCAATAAAATTAACAACATTATCCATTAGACCACAAATATACTCAGCACTTTGAAATTTGTCGGTAGCATCTACAGATTTAAGAAACACAGTTCCTTGGGTAGAATACACAAGAAAATTTATGATTTTTCTTCTATTTTGTGTGCTCCAACCATCGCACATCAACGTACAACCATACTCATCCCAAAAGTTGGAATAAGTGTCGATGTGTTGTTTGATTTCAGTGCACTCTAAATCTAAATATGTTTTTGATAATTCATGTGCCGTCGGTCCTTTAATTCCAGGACCAGCTTCTTGAATGGCCTCTACCATAGTTTCATAGTAAGGACTATTAGCAGCATTGTGTGGGATATGATTAAAGTAAAAAAATTTGATATTGCACGACCTATGTGTTTTTTGGCATCTTTAATACCTTTTATTGCAGTTCTAATAGAAGGTTCAGTTCTACCTCCTCGTTTTTGTACATAGGGATCAATCCTTCCAACTGCTCGTGTTGCTAAATCGTCATCTATTCTGATTGATTTAGAACGGTCATTGCGCTTTAGTCCGCTAGATCGTATACCTGTTCCACTAGATCCTACACCTGAGTTCATATAACTTTCTTTGCTTTCTTGCAAGGCACACCGTAGTTCTATGTCATTTTCACCTCCATCACTATCGGTATCTTCATTACGTTGTTCGGGCATGCTCATTAGCTCTTCTTGCACACGTTGTTTTTCGAGCTTCCCTTGATTTCGCTCAGTTCTCTTTTTCTTCAGATGTTCTTGTATAAGTTTCCTGACTTCTCTGGGAACAGTCGGACATACTGCCACGTCGCCTGCTTGTCCTGCTAAATGTTCTTTCATACGTGTTATACCACCACCAGAAATTATTTTATGACAATAATTACATTTGTTTTTTCTTTTTTCACCAATAACTGCCGTACAATAATTCCAAACGATATCACGATTTGCCATAATCAGCCACCTAAATAAGAAACAAAATAATTTAATATTTAATTACTTAACGCTAATACATTTTAATGCAAGCTAAACAATATATTATTTGCATTATACAACTTCCATTCATGGTTATTCATTATCAAATTAAAGTAACCAATAATTTTTTTTTACATAATAATTTTTATCACAATATATTTTTAAAATTGCTTCTAGCTTTAGCAAAACTGCTAGTATTGGTGTCATGTGTGAATATGCAAATTTTGTTTGACCTATTTTCTTAAGTATTCTTTCAGTTGACAGTACATTGTTCAAGTAGTTTATCATTGGGTTAAGAAGTGTACATATTTGAGACTTGCAACCGCTACTGCAGCACCAGAAACATATTTGTCTTTTTGTTTAAGAGGAGTTGAACTAACGGTCCATTAACTAATACGGAGTACCAGTAACCTTGCTTTCTTATAAACTCACCACGTTTGTTTATTTACACACGGTAAATAGGTGATACTAACCGGCCCATTAACTAATATATTTCTGCCCTAGCAAAACGAAAATCAAATAGAAGAAAGGGGGAAAAAACCTGGTCGCCGCTGCCAAGCTCGAGGAGATCGTTAGAGCCGACGCTAATGAGGATGGATGATTCTGCCGTGAACTGGTGTGCGCTCTTCACTGATGTGCGCTCGAGCAAGGTTGGTTTCTATCGTGAACTAGTGCTCGATCTGTTGTGTTCGTTCTGCCGCTGCCACTCGATCAACGATTGTCAGATGCGACGCGAAGAGGAGGTTAGTTACTGTCTATATATTGTATGAACGTCTCTGGTTTTATAGAGCGTAAATCGACTCTTGTTCACGTGAATTTTTGAATTGAATTTGTAAATGGCCGACAAACTGTGATTGATTTAGAATAAAGCTTTGATTTTGTTTGTTTGCATCACATGCATTCTCTTTGATTCTGTTGGTATCCGTTTTTCTCTGTTTTTTTTTGTCCAAGATAAAAACTGCGGAATCGGGTTTCTCCCCTTATTTCGGTCCGGCCCACGCCAGAACCGGGCCGAGATGGCCGGAACTCCGGCGTGCCGGCCGGACTTTAGTACCTTGGATTAAACAAGCACATAATAAGTGCAAAATGTTTCAACTTAAGTAAGCTCAGTGTAAAAAATTGAGCCTAATTAAGCTCAGTTTAAAAAAATCGAGCTTACTTAAGCTCAGTTTAAAACTGAGATTAAGTAAAGCTCATTTGATAATTGAGCTCAACCCTCATAGATGAGCAACCAGGGCTCAAGCACATGTGCAAGGTCAAGTGCATGTGCATGGGTTCAGAATTCATATAAGCAGCATATCTTTATGTCTGAATTAAACTCAAAACTGAAGTACACTAATCTCAGTTAAAGTTTTACTTCTTTTAGTGTAAAATGGAATTTCTTAATTGGTAATATTAGCATTATGCATTAAATGCAAATGTTTACTATATGTTTCCAAACAAAGAACTATGTTAAATTGAAATAGCAGTTATTCATGTATATCCAAACAAAAAACTATTATATTCTACCATATGCAAATGTTTACTATATATTTCAGTTTTAAATGGAAGTTGTATATGAACAGACATACAAAGCATCATTGCTAGCAGAAGTAATACAACACGTAAAAGAACTGAGAAGACAAACTTTAGAAATCTCCTAAGAAAGCCCGCTCCCAACTAAATTAGACAAACTAATCGTACAGTCTTTTAACTCAATCATTGCCACAAACATTCACACATATATACATACATATGTATGTATGTATATACATGTATACATGGACATGGTAGCAAATTCAAACTCCAAGAAGCACTAATCCAACAGCAAGCATGAATCAAACCAGAACATACAAGCCAAATTCAGTGCACATGGAATAAAGAAAAAGTAACAACAATGGTTCAAGACAAACAATGGACAACGCAATTGCAAGTGCCAGTGCAAATGCATTTATACAACCATCAACCATCAACATCCAAAAGGATCATCAACCAACAACATTCATACATATATACATACATACATATGTATGTATGTATGTATATACATGGAAGTTCAAAGCATCCACTAACTCGGACATAAACTCATCAAAGCAGCAACCAAGTTCAAGTTATCGCCATTACAAGAAAACACTTAAGTGTTAAGCATGTACATAGCAAGATGGGGCAAATGCATAAGATTTATTTCTACTCAGATATAAACAATATTGAAGTGCATCATCAAGTGTATGCACAAGCTTTAGTTTTACATGGCAAGATAGGGCATGTGCATCATTTTAGTATCATTGACCAGCACAGCATCAATTTCATAGCAGACAAGACAAACTCAAACATCAATTAAATATTTCAATACATTCAAGCATAGGCAGCAAGTATGAACCAAATACAAGCACTAATGTATCATTAGAAATGATTTGAACAAGCTACAGGAATCGGAAAACAATGAAAATGAAAGCCAAAACCAAAATCAGAAGAACAACTAGGGAAAATATATTCGAAGTATATGTAAAATAATCATACATATATTCAAGAGTATATCAGAGCAAAGATCAAAGTCAGAATTAAAACCATCGTCCATCATAAAATCCATGGCCGAGCAAATACTTTGAAAAATTCAAATCGAAGTATACATTTAAAAATATAGGAAATTGATTCATATATATAACCATATCATCATTAGCAAAAAAATCAAGTTGAGTTGAGCATAAAATTGAAAAGGGGAAAAACTATAAAACATACCAAATCAATAGCAATCTACTCGACGTAAAAGCAACCGAAAGCAAATCCAAGCAACAAGATTAATCGGCTAGGCAACTATGGCAAACTAATTACTTCGATCAATTGATAGGTAAATCGACAGCTTCCAACGAAAATTGGGTTATGCATTTTGAGAGATTAGGTGAGATTGGCTTTTGAGTTTCGAGAGCGAGATTGTGTTTTGAGTTTCGAGAGCGAGATTAGATTTTGAGAGATCAGGTTTTTAGATTGGGTTCGTCGTTTTGAGACTAATAGAGTAACGGGTTGAGAGGGAAACCAAATAAGAAGGGGAAAATAATTATAAGAGAAGGAAACCAAAATATATATGAAGCCAAAACTATATTTTTATTAACTTCAATCAGACAACAGATAAAATGTTATCTAAATGACAAGCATAAATATTGAGATTTTAGGGGCTATGTCAAACAACATATTGTTTTTCCATATGTTGTGTGAAACAGTGGAAAATGTTGGAATAACAAAAAATCTACCTTATGTTGTGTGATCACTGTTGTCTGATTCACTTTGTGGCATAGTGTATATACATGAATGTACAATTATTTTTTGTCAATAAATTTTTTCATTAATTTTTTTTGATTTCAGTCGAATAACCTAGAAAATTCAGTCGACTTCATACCTATTTGCAAAATATTTATGCTATTTAGTTGACTTAATAACCCGTTTAGTCGACTAAATCAATGCCAAAATGAACTAAAAAGTTTCTGTACTCAACTAGTCGGCTAAATCATTCATCTTAGTCGACTAAATCAATTACCTAATTTTTTTTGCCTATATTCAATATTTAGTCAACTGACCTGGTGCAAATAGTCGACTATGTTGAGACTTGGTTTTGATTTATGACACGAAGTTATCACTACAACATACAGATTTGATGATTGTTACGACAAAAAGAGAATATATACTACATGGAGCCAAGACATCAAAATCGGTGCATCAATTTTTATTTTTTTTGTTTTGAGTCTTAAGTTAATTTTGTTAAGATCTCTCCTCGTTTATGTATATATTAGCTTATATATATAATCTTCTTACTTTCAAATGATTTATACATATATAAGCATATGAAATATATATATATATATATATATAATCAAAATTTTCTTTTATAATCATGTATAATATATATATTTATATATATACCTGTGAAAACTGTGCACAAATATACAAATATATATTTAAAAATTCGTTTGAATATTTAGTCGACTGACCCAGAGGCTCAGTTGACTGAATATCTATAACAACTATATTTTCTGAAAAGACACGACCATTTGCGAAGAGTTACGAATCTCTACAAAGAGATTTGGACGCAACGCTTCAACCAAAACTTTTCGTCAATGGTCACTGCTTTTCAACAACTACAAATACATATTCTAACTTGATTCCAAATCACCGAATTTTCTTATCTTTCTGATCTAACTCTCTTGAATATACTTGCGCCCATATTCTCAAATATTCAGCATTAACATATTCTAAGCAATACTATTCCTTTCTATTCTTTATAAACTTCGAATATATATATTTATACTCGAGGAGAAGATCATAGGAAGGGTGTACTATAAACAGACTTATCCGTGTTATCAGAACACAAAAAGTCAAAAAATCTTTTGTATCTATTAAAGTCATGTTCTGCTGCTTAGGCGTGTAAAGTCCTCTTCGGCTGCTGAGGAAAAATCCTGTTCCACTGCTCAGGTCCTTGTTCAGCTGCTCAAGGGTTGTATAGACCTATTCCTCTGGGTTAAGTGAGGGCTGTTGTTTTAGTGAAATTCCAGAAGGAGTTTGGGACTGGACGTAGGATGGTGCTCCGAACCAGTATAAAAATCTCTGGTGTTATTTTTATTATACTGCTTTTATATTCCGCAATATTTACTGTATAGCTATCATCACTACACTTTGTATTATTATATATCCATATTACACAATCCATAGCACACTTACATTTTGGTATTAGAGCAAGGTTCTTCATATAACCGTAACACGGTTATCTGACACACTTTAATATGGAAACTAACGCTAGCACTAGCATTAACACTAGCTTCATAGAAGGACAATCCACTGCACGTCCACCACTATTCAATGGCATGAACTATAACTATTGGGCCACATGAATGAGAATATATATGCAAGCAAATGGTTTTGATTCATGGAATATAACTCAGAAAAAAAATATTATTCCTACTGAAGAGTATTCTACTTGGTCAAATACACAGAAACTAGATGCTACAGCAAATGCAAAAGCCATGAATATGTTGTTTTGTGCCTTAGATAAAAATGAGTTTAACCGTGTTAGCATGTGCAACACTTCATATGAAATATGGCGTACACTCAAAGTTACACACGAAGGAACTAACAAGGTCAAACAAAGCAAGATATCCATGCTCAAAAGTCAGTTTCAAAACTTTAGAATGAAAGACAATGAATCTATAAATGATATGTATTCAAGATTTTAGGATATCTATCATTCATTAGTAGGACTAGGAGAAAAATATTCAGATTTTGATATCGTATCCAAAATCCTTAACTCTTTAACGGAAGAATGGGAAAGAAAAGTTCTCGCTATTGAAGAAGCAAACGATATTTCCAAAATAACTCTAGAAGAGTTAATAGGAAATCTAATGTCATATGAAGTGAATTTGCAGGCTAAACGAGTTCAAGCTCAAGATAGAAAGAATATAGCATTCTATGCAGAACAAGAAGAATCAGATTCAGACAAAGACAACCTAGCCTTTATTGCCAAAAACTTCAAGAAATTCTTGAAGTATAGAAAAGGAAACAGAAATAATGGCAAGAGAAGTTCAAACAGCAATAAACCACCATCTGCATCAGTTTTGGAGTGCTTTAACTGTCATAAAAAGGGGCATATATAGAAGGATTGTCCGAATCAAAAGAAAGAATATCGCAAGAAAAGGAATGACAAATTCAAAAGGAAAACTTTCTCAGTTACATGGGATGATTCAGACTTCTCTTCCTCCTCAGAAAGCGAGAGTGACAGCAATAATGAACAAGCCAACGTATGCTTTATGGCCAAAGATAATGAGGTTAGTGATTTAACTTTTGATGATATGATAGAGATAAACTTAGAATTGTTAGATACTTTAAAAGGTCTCAGAAAAAATATAAAGAGGCTGTTGAAAATAAGAACAAGGCAGAATTTGAAAGAGACATGCTTAAAGACGAGGAGAAAATATTGGAAGAAGAACTTGAGAAAACTCAAGAATCACTTTCAAATGTTAATTCTCAACTAATATTATTGAGTCAAGAAATTGAAACTCAAAAAGAAAAGAATGATCAATATAAATTTTATAAAATATCATACACTTAAAGTTTAATTATAATGGCGTCTACCACTACCCTGCCCTCTGCCCCCAACACCCCCTCCTCCCCTCATCCTCCTCCAATTTCCTTTGTTCCGCCAAGATATGCTCTACACTTCCGGCATCCTGCCCCTGCCCAACCCCCCATTCTCCCTACCCCACCATCGTTTGCCTCCCCCCCCGACATCCTGATACCTGCCTCGCCAGTGGTGTCCCATCGCTATGCCAGCAATTACCCCTCATACCAAAAAGGCGGCCCCAGCTTCGCCCAAGTCGTGTTATCCCATCAACCTCCGCCTCTCCTTCCCAAACCCAAACGTCCCAAACTCGTCCCAAAATTCAAATCCACGCGGGAAACGGTCATTTTCCTGTGTTCCAGAGGGCGGTGCCTGAAATGTGCAGGAATTGGACACGTGGCAAAATCATGCAGAAATGGAAAGATTTGCTATTATTGCGGATTCTTTGGCCACTTTTCATCCACCTGCCCCATGAAGAGACAGGCTTCGTTCCCTGTGCAGCCCGCCCTCTCATCTTCCAAGACTAATAATGCCAAAAAACTCTCTCCTCCAAATAATTATCCCCCTTCTGCACCCAAAACCCGATTTCCCATACCTAATCCTTCCCCTGGACCCACAAAAGCTAGGGCCCCACAACCTGATTCAAAGTCGATTCACATCCCATCGTCATCATCAGCCCTTTCTCCACTTTCCAATATCAACCTAAGCCCTCCCTCTCCTAAATCCTCCCCACATAACCCTTTAGATCCTCTCTTCGCAAAAAAATTTCCAAGCCCTCAATTCCTCATGGAGAACTCAGCCCGCTACCTCATTGCCACAATAACCCAAGGTTTCTGGAGTATTCTAGACATCCAAGCTGCCCTTAACCAACATGGGCATCGAGAAAGGCCAATTTGGATGTTGACCGATAACAGCTTTCTCATCTACTGTGATTCTGAGATAGAGAGAAATGTCTTCGTCACGACTGGTTCCTTAGCCAAACCAGGTGGCACTGTCTTCCTGAGACCCTGGACTGAACATGATAACTTCTCCGCCCCCTCCCTCGAACCTGAATCTTGGGTCAAAGTTGAAGGTTTCCCCGAACTCCTCAAGGATAACCCAGATGCCATTGGAGAAGCCTTAAAACCCATGGGCAGACTCATTGCTTTGGATGACTGCGACTGGGCCTACATTGATCACCGGTTTCTCTACGCTAAATTCCAATTCTTTGAGGGCATCTCAACTCCCTGTTCCTTCGTGGCATCTCTCAACAACACCGACTTCCTCCTAACCATCAACCGCTGGCAACACTCTCACCCAAACCGCGCCCCTGATACCACCTACCTTGGCCTCGATTACAACCTTGAACAAAATTTCAACTTTCTTGACCAGAAATGGTCTACCCCTGAAATACTCTTAGATCAAGATGACTTCTTTGATGCCATGTTTCACGAAGCCACCTTGCCACCCCCTACCCTTCCTGTTTTGCCACTACAAGACACCTCCTTTGAAGTATCAGGTCCCAGAAGAGGGATCCCAACCCAATTCGATAGATGGGACCCAATGCTGGATCTCGACCTTTCCCTCCCTCTCCACCAACAAACTATTCAGCCTCCCGAACCTGGTTTCGACCCCTCCAACCTCATCCTCCCTGACTTCCCCATTATCACAGCCCCTATCCAAGCCGATCCCCACCCCGTTGACGTCTCCTCCCCCATAAATGTGGCCCCTCCACTTGAACTCAATCTGGACGCGGTAGCTCAGACCCCCGACGCAGCAAAATTCCTCTCCCCAGCACTGGTTAGGCGTAGCTCCAGATTGGTTGGAGCAGCTTCAGATCCTGGACAACCTGGTAGTTTTTTATTGCCTGTTGTTTTTTCATCCGCAAATAAAAGGCTTAATAAAATTTTATCTCGTTGCGTGGGCGTGAGTTTGCACGATGAACACTACACATGCATGCAAACTCTAGAACAAGAGCGCATTTCCCAATCCCAATGAAACTCATCACTTGGAATGTACGGGGGTTGGGGGACCCATCTAAGCGCTATGCTGTAAACACAATCCTGTCCCTTCACAAAATTGATATTATAATGCTTCAAGAAACTAAGTTAGCCGACCCCACACAATCTCACTTGACACAAACTGTTGGTACACTCTTATCTGGGTGGGCCCACATTGATGCTATTGGATCCCGTGGTGGGATCATAACAGCATGGAATGAAAATAAATGGTCCCTACATCAAATCATCAAATTCCCCTCAGTACTTAATGTCGCTCTGCGAAACTCTGAATCTGGCATAATCTACTTTTTCTCAAATGTATATGGCCCCTCCGACCCACAAGGCAGGGCTGTCCTGTGGGACCATTGCATTGACTTCGCAGCCCGAATAAATGGCCCATGGATTATTGCCGGAGATTTTAACACCACTAGACACCCCTCTGAAAGAAACTCTGGTAACCTTTCCAATGACTCAACCGCCTTCAACAACTTCATCAATTCTTGTGTGCTAATTGATCCCCCCATCAGTAACCGCCTCTTTACCTGGTCTAACCGTAGAGACAACCCATCCCTGGCCAAACTAGATAGATTTCTTTTCAACACAACCTGGGAAGACCAACATCCTCTCTCATCTGTCTCGGGTCTGGCAACCACGATCTCAGACCATTGCCCCCTCCTGTTTGACACTGGCTCTCTGAACACCACCCACAAACCATTTAGATTTGAACAACTCTGGCTTCTAGAACCATCTTTTGATGACTTTGTCAAGTTGGCCTGGTCCCAACCCACCAATCTAGAATCTCCTACTGCTCGTATTGTGGCCAAGCTCCGTTCACTCAGAAAATTGATAAGACCTTGGGCCAAATACATCTGGGGCTCCCTCAAATATCGGATCTCACATGTCCAAGATGAAATCCTCAACCTTAATATCCTAGCTGAATCCCAATCCCTAACTGAACCAGAAACACATCAGTTGAACCTCCTCGAAATGGAACTGGACAGGCTCCTTAAACAGGAAGAAATCGGTTGGAAACAACGCTCCAGAGCAAAGTGGTTGGAAGAAGGAGATAGAAACACGGCCTACTTCCACAGGCTAGCAAACGGACGACGCAGATCCTCGACCATCTCTAACATACAACATAACAATATCACCTACTCTGACCAATCTGATCTCCTCCGCCTCTTCACCAGCCATCACCGCAACATACTTGGTAAACCCTCCCCCCCTCTACCAGACATAGACTGGAGTCTCCTTTACCCTGACCCCCATAGTCTGCAAGTAGACCACCCCTTCTCGGAACAAGAAATCTGGAATGCAGTCAAAGATATGTCAGACAATAAAGCTCCTGGACCTGATGGCTTTGGCCCCCTTTTCTTCAAACACTTCTGGAATACTGTGAAATCTGACATTATGGACATCTGCCTCGAATTTCAAAATGATCCCAGCTCGGTTACACGAATCAACTACGCCATCATATCCCTCATCCCAAAATCTGATGACCCCTCCTCCATTGATTCCTTTCGACCTATCAGCCTCCTCAACACCACCTTCAAAATCATTACAAAAATCCTGGCAAACCGACTTCAAACGGTAATATCCCCTCTAGTTGGCCTGGAGCAATCGGCCTTCATACTCGGGCGCAATATCCTAGACTGTGTGGCCGCCACTCAAGAAGTGGTGTCTTTCTGCCACCGAACAAACACCCTAGGAATCCTACTTAAGCTTGACTTCTCCAAAGCCTTTGACTCAGTCAACTGGAACTTCATTCTCGCTCTACTACGGCATAGAGGCTTCCCACCGAGATGGTGCTCCTGGATATCCTCTATCCTGAACTCCAGCATGTCTTCTGTATCAGTCAATGGAGAACTTGGCGGTCTGATCAAATCTATGAGAGGCCTTCGTCAAGGAGACCCCCTCTCCCCCCTAATTTTTGTTCTTATTGCAGATGTCTTCAACCGTATGATTAAACTGTCCATCTCCAACAATCACTTAGCCGGAATCAGCATCCCTACAGCCAACCTTCAAATTTCCAACCTACAATTTGCAGACGATACCATCCTCTTTGCCTCACCCAATCCTAATCACCTACACTGCCTCAAAGTTCTCCTCTACGTTTTCGAATTAATCTCTGGCCTATCCATCAACTTCCACAAAAGCTCCCTTATCATGCTTGGCAACTCCAACCACCTAGGTCCCGCAACCGCTGCCATTCTCAACTGCAAACTTTCCCAGTTTCCAATTTCCTACCTGGGCCTTCCCATTCGGCCCACCAGACTCACGCGTCCTGACTGGTTACCCCTCATCAACAAAATAGAATCCCGCCTTGCATCCTGGAAAGCCGCTTCCCTCTCGACAGCTGGTAGATTAATCCTAGTTAAATCGGTCCTCTCTGCCATCCCCTCCTACTGGATCTCCTTCCACAAACTCCCCTCTTGGGTCTCCAATAAAATTGACATAACCCGCAGGACCTTCTTATGGAATGGCTCCAAAGCAAAATGCCTTATCAACTGGCGCTCAGTCTGCCTCCCAAAATGCCATGGTGGCCTTGGTGTCCCGGATCTCTCCTTACTCAACACTGCCCTATTAACAAAATGGCTCTGGCGTTTTCTCTCTCCCGAAAATTTCCTCTGGAAGGATTGGATCCTTCTCTCATATCACTACTCCAATCCACACCTAGCTCTACACCTCCCTCCCAGTTGCAGACCTTCTCCATTCTGGTCCAATGTCCTCCACACCATCCCCCGAGTCAAATCCCTCTTTCATGTTTTAACAGGCAATGGTAACAACTGTCTTTTTTGGCATGACACGTGGATAGCCTCTTTCCCCCTAGCCAAAACACTACCCAACCTCTTCTCCTCCACAAATCTTCAACTGGCCACCACTTCTACCCTGTGTCACCTGGGCCCCAGTAGCCTTCATCCCCCCTCCATATTTTCCATCGAAACTTTCAATGAACTTCTCGTAGCCTCGAAAATCATACAATCCCTTCGCCTGTCCCACTCACCAGACCGCTTCACCTGGGCACTTAACCCATCAAAAGGCTTCTCTGTATCATCTTGCTACTCTTTTCTCATCCACCCTGGCCGCCTTTTCCCCTACAGCAGGATCTGGAACTGCCATTCACACCCTCGATTTCTCTTCTTCCAATGGTGCCTCATCCGTAACCGTATCAACACCAAAGACAGACTTATTCGCTTAAACATCCCCACTGACCCCCTTTGCGTTTTTTGCTCCTCTCATGACGAAACAATTACCCACCTTTTCCTAGGCTGTGACTTCTCTTTTGCAATTTGGGCCTCAACCAGCGCGCATCTTTTGGGTTACATTCCGGATTGCATTCCATTTTTTGAATACTGGCAGCAAGACCTTGGGAATCACAATCTCGACACCTTTATCACTATTTACTGCTGGTGCATCTGGAAAGAACGAAATGCTTTTGTCTTCAACAAACCTAGATCTTCATCCACGGCCATCTGTAGCAGAATATCACAACTTTTCTACTACTGGACAGGTACCAGCTCGGCTCCTTTCAGATTTAGGCTGAGGTCCGCTCCTGCCGACTCGACAGAATCAATGGCCAGTACCAGTGCCTCCCCGCGGTAGCAGCTCCGGCGCGATTCTGTCTGCCCCTTTTTGTTTGCTAAATGATCGATGTCGGCGATTTTGTCCCAATCTGTACTCCATTAGCTTTTATGTACATTTCTTTGTTAGCTAACTTAGCCTATTTTTTTGGCCACCGGTTGGGCTTGTCAACCGGACTTTACTTCATATTTTCCTAATATTAATATTAACCGGCTGTGTAGTCTATCACTACACAACCGTCTCTCTCAAAAAAAAAAAGAATGATGTTCTTGTTTCTAAAAATCATGATTTGAAAACTAATATCAAAATGGTATAACTAGAAAACTCGAGTCTAAAGACCAAACTAGAAGGAATCACTAAAAATGTCTCAAATTTTAATAAAGGCAGAGAAAATTTATCTAGAATTGTTGAAAATTCATAACCTGCTAACAATAAAAACGGACTAGGCTATAAGAAAGTCAAGAATTCACAATCCAGTAATTTAAACAATGTTAAGTCTAAATCTTCAAAAAGATGAGTTTTTAAGACTATCAGTATATGGGTTCCTAAAACAAATAACAAGTTAATAAGGAATAAGTATATTAGATCATTCATAGAAAACGTTCACAATAATAAGAATTATATTTATAAAAGGGATACTGAACCCACTTGGGTTTGGTTTCCTAAGATCTAACTCTTAGGACCCTATTAAAAAGGTGGGCACCAACGTCATCTCATATTTTTTGCAGGTCCCACTCAAGTAAAGAGGAAAATGGATACTCGACAGTGGTTGCTCAAAACACATGACAGGAGACAAAAATATGCTGACTAACATTACATACTCGAATGGAGGTTCTGTCACTTTTGGAGATAATTCTAAGGGATATATCATCGGCAAAGGCGATGTGAGCAATTACGGTACATCTAATTTATATCTTATTACAAATGTTTCATTAGTTAAGAATCTAAAACATAATCTATTAAGTATAAGTCAATTATGTGATAAAGGATTTAAAATATCTTTCTCTGAAAATAAATGTAGTATCTTCGATCAAAATCAGAATCTTATTTTCAAAGGAAATAGAGATAGAAACATTTACGTTTTAAATATGAAAGTTAATCATAACTCAGACATGTATTTAATAGCCAAAGAAAATGATCCATGGCTATGGTACAAACGATTCTGTCATATCAATTTCAAAACTATAAATAAAATGTCTAAAAATAATCTCGTAAAAGGATTACCAAAGATGAGTTTTAAAGTTAATAATATCTGCGACGCATGTCAATTAGGTAAATTAACTAAATCTTCGTTTAAATCTAAGAAAGTCATTTCAACATTACAACCACTTGAGTTACTTCATATGGATTTATTTGGACCAACCCAAGTTCAATCCATAAATCACAATAAATACGTGTTTGTTATAGTTGATGATTTTTCTAGATATACGTGGACTATCTTTATGAAAAATAAAAGTGATACTTTTGAGAATTTCAAAACATTTGTTAAATGAATTCAAAATTTAAAAGGTACTGTTTGCACAAAAAATGGGCAAACACCTCCAAGTCGTATGATTTAGTTGATTTTATGTTGTTTTTAGTGATCTGGGTGATTTATGCAAATATATAAAAAGCAGGGACTAAACTGTAAAAGACACACAGATTTATAGTGGTTCGGCCAGAATGTGCCTACATCCACTTTATATGTTATTCTCCTTTACTGTTCAGATTACAAGTACAAAGCTTTGATTACAAGTGTATGAAAGTTGTTTGAAAGTTCTCTCCGTGTTTGAGCTCTCAAACTTGTCCCCCATTGTTGTACCCCTACCCCTCTATTTATAGAGTGAGGCTGGGGGTAGGGGTCTTGGAAGTATATAGCTGCTGGTGGGCCTGGGCTGACGTGATCTGGCCTGGCAATGTTGGTTCGGTAGTGGGTGGAGACGTGGATTGGACCGGTAGTAGGTGGGGCGTTGATTGGTCCGATGGCGAGTGGATAATTCGGTCCGGCAGTGAGTGGTTCGGTGGTGAGTGGATGGTCCGGTCCGGTAATGAGTGGTTCGGTGGTGAGTGGATGGTCCGGTCCGGTAATAAGTGGTTCGGTGGTGAGTGGATGGTCCGGTCCGGTAATAAGTGGTTCGGTGGTGAGTGGATGACCTTGATTCGGCGGTGCCTTCCTGGCCTTGACTCGGCAGTGCCTTCATGGCCTTGATTCGTTAGTGTTGGTCCGTTGGCCCTGGTCCGGTGGAAACACCCCCAACATTTGCCCCCCAAAGTGGGGCATATGCTTGCATATGGCGTGCTTTGTTTTCCTCGGTTTGGACACTCCATTCGGCCCGAGTGCCGAACCGATTGGTCCGGTAGTCCCCTGCGTGCCTATAAGTATGGGCTTCAAGCTCCTGTTATTCATAACTATTCGAAAGAGCCGGACCAAGCCTACGCCTGCCGAATCAAGTGAGTTCTCCTTCTGCCGAATAGACTTTTAGGGAGTGTGATAGCCGAATGAACCCTGAGACTCGGACTACCGAATATCACTTAGGGAACGTGAATGCCGAATGAACTCTAAGACCCGGGACTACCGAATGGTACTTAGGGAACATGAATGCCGAATGAACTCTAAGACCCAGGACTACCGAATGGTACTTAGGGAACATGAATGCCGAATGAACTCTAAGACCCGGGTTACCGAATGACATTTTTTATGTGTTGAATTTGTCTGTCTACATCCCTTGTTCTGACGATGTGTTTTCTCCTGTTGTAGATAATGTCTCATAAAGTCGAAACTCGTTCTGACAAGAAGAAGTCCAAGGACCGAGGAGTGCCCCCAGTTCAAGCAGCACTAGAACGACAAGGACCAACCCCGAGATCGCTAGTAGACGGGTACGATCCTCAAGAGCTCCTGAACTCACCGCCTGATTGCTTTCCTAGCTCCCTCAAAGATGAGCAGCTTGACGTTATCTCTCGTTCTTTTGGGATCGACAGAGCGCACATGTTGTTGCCGGGGGAAGGAGTGATGCCGTATAACCCCCCCGACGGATATTTTGCTTATAGTAGGTATCATTGCATGTGTGGTGCCATCCCACCTATTAATGCTTGGGTAGTCAGCTTCATCACATACTTGAAGGTGGCTCCTTTCCAGCTTCAGCCCAACTCCTATGCCATCTTGGTGAGCCTGTTTGTTATCTTCCAGAGGAGATACAGGCGTCCTCCTTCTAACCGGGAAATCCGGTATCTGTACAACTTAAGAGGCTACAAGAAGGGGTCTCCGTATATTAGCTTAGAATCGGCCGTGTGTTTCAAGCCAGTCCTGGGCTTATATTCAAAATTTAGCATGTTCAAGAAGGAATGGTTCTTTGTCAAGGACGACTCTATTTCTTTCCACCGCTTCACTTCTGGCTGTAAGTTGAATCTTATTTATAATTTCCATTCTAACTGCAATGCTCCTCCTTATGTGATTTATTTCTTGCTAGCGACAGGTGGCTTTGCGGTTGTAGAGAATGATCGTCTGGTTCAGATGGCTGCGGAAATAGAAGCCATTCCGGAAGGCGAGAGGGCGGCTTCTTATTTGATCAGGAATGCTACTCTTTTGGGGCTCAACTTAATCCTGACACGCCAGTCTGTGGTCAAGCAAAGAGACACAGCTGAGGAGAGGGCCGCCAAAGCTAAAGGAGGGGCTACGGCGAAGAGCAGTAAAAGGAAACCCTTCTCGAAGCATCCAACTGCCGGGAGGAAGAAACTTAAGAAGTCCGATGGACCCTCCCCCAACACATGTCCAAATGTCCCGGAGGAGGAAGATGTGGAGGAGGAAAGAGGCGAGGATGAAGGAGGTGAGGCGGAGAGTGGAAGTGGTGGAGAAGTTGATGGTGATGGTCATAGCGATGATGGTGGCGACGGACAGAGCGGTGGTGGTACTGGGGCTTTGTCTTCTAAGCAAGCAGGTGTGATCCAGGAGTGGACAGATGATGCTTTCCGCCTAGCTTTTGAAGGGCTGGAGGAAGAAACGGCTCTGGTAGAGGAGCCTAAGGAAGCTGACAAGGCCGGATCCGGCGCTGACTTATCTTCCAAAAGTGTTCTAGCTGAGGCAGCCCCCGCGACTCAAGGTGAATTTTTGACTTCTGCCAACTCCATTTATGATAAGGACTTAGAAATATTTTATGGTCAACTCCCGTCCTGGAACGAGATCCAGGACTTATTGCAGTATCCCACTCCTCCCCGGGGTTTGTATAACAAATGCGTCTTTTTTTTACTCTTCTTAACTTGATGTATTTCTTGAATTATAGCTCAATGTATGCTCGTAACACTTGACTTTTATTACAGGAGCGGGTAAAGTGGCCAAGGTGTCAGATGTTCGGCACCGTCTTGAACAGTACAAACTCCTCAAGGCTTCTACTAAACCAAAGCCTTCGACCAACCATCCTGGAGATGTAGTCGGCTACCGTCCCCTTCTTGGAGTTATCGAAGAGGATATCCAAAGGAAAAAGAGGAGTCGCTCCTTGTTTGAATCTACACCTGGCCCTCAGCCCCCGATTCAGCCTCTTCAGGATACCACGGAGGAGATCACTGAGTTTATTCCTTTCCCGCTCCCGTCTGAAAATCCTACCGTTATCCCGATAGACCATCCTGGCTTGGCTCGTAATCCGTTTGCGGGTCATTCGGATCTAGATCCGGATTCTCACGATATTTCTTTTGATGAGGCTACTGGTGAGCACCTTCTCCCTCGTAATCCCATGGTAAGGGTGCTTGACGAGGCTAAGTCCCTGGACCTTGATTTGCTTACCACTCGGGTTGTAACCTTGGGGAACGAAGCTAAGGCAAACATTGACCGGATTGCTGAGGAGACCAGGAAGCTAATCGGGCATCATGCTCGACTGGTTAAGGCTGGAGAAGAAATCGGCAGTGCTAACATTCGACTGCGTTTAAGGGTTTCCCACCAGGCCAAACAACTCGCTGATCAAGCCATCCGGATCTCTCAACATGAGTTTGCATCTAGGCAATTAAAGAAGACCATGGAAAAGGTCAGCAGGGCAAAGATGCGGAAAATGGAGGCCGTTTGTAAGGAACGGATTAATATGGCTATTGCGACGGTGGATGAGGTTCGGAAAGCGGATCTCGAGCGGGTACAAGAGTTGTCCGGGAAACTTGAGGCTGCGGAGCTTGCCCAAACCAAGCTGAAGGAGGAGATGGAGGCGATGAGAAAATCCTTTCAGGCTGACTGCTCGCGATACCGATCGGACAGGGACGCTACCGTTGCAAAGCTGTTGGCTTCTGAGGACCGAATAAGGGAGTTCGAGGAGAATGAGGGGATAATGGATGAGATGCTTCACGATATATACCTTCGCACTTGGAAACAGGGAAACTTATCTTGGATGGATGATTAACCCCGAGTCATGGCCAGGATTTATCTCAGGGCCTTGGAGGAGGCTAAGTCCGATGCAGACAAGGAGGGTGGTATGGCCTTTAGAATGGATGTGGTTACGGCTCAATTCACCAATGAGGAGAAGGTGGCGGTGAAAGAGGGTATGCGGCTGCTTGCTGTCGAGGAGGTTGGTGTGCAGTTGGAGGATGATGATCAAGGAGCAGATGCTGGTAAGTCTCCCCTTTTAGCTTTTCGTAACTTGGTTTCTTATTATTAATGAATTCTTTCCTTGATCGGACAGGCGGGACCTCTAGAGCACCAAATATCTCTGGTCAACATGCTGAAAGTTCCCACTCCGCGGTTAAGGAGATTTCGGAGGGCCAGCAGGACAAGGGTGAAGCTCCGATGCAGCCGACTCCTTAACTTGACCTGGATATCTTTTTGTTTACTTGACATTGCTGTCTATGTTAGTCTTAGAACAATAACGTAACTTTTGGGCTGTAATTATATTACTTGTAACAAACGACTTTATTCTTGGCGTGTAATTTTTAACTTAAGCTGATTCTGTCGTGTTTGAATGCTTTCGTTATTTTGATGTGTTGCATAAGAAGTATAGCTGTGCATATGCCTGTGATTCTATTGGGTTTGATGTCAAGTTCTTGCTTAAAACGTAATTTCATATCTTGCAATGTTTAATGTGATGTGTGAATAAATTATAGCTACGTATTTATACACAAAGAAGGAATTACCGCCCTTCATGTTTTAGTTGTAGATGGCAACATTGAATGTCTTGTGTGACCGAGTATGGAATGCAGCCGAGTGTCCAGTTGTGAGTTCCTATTCCCATTAGCGAGTGTCTCCTATTCTGTGTCCTGTACTTTAGGGATCGTTATAGAGGATAGGAGGAAAGTTCTTTAAATAAAATTGAAATATGAGAAACAGTAAACTTCCAATCATGGAAGGCCTTCGATGTGCTTAAGTTCGTGGCAAACGGGTTTTGTAGTCACTTTCCCTAGCTATGGGTCTTGGAGACATTTGTCACCCATCTTATGCCTCTGCGGGGAGTTTATCTTTTTTACCACAGCCGTACTTAAGACACTCGGAGCCGAGATCGCGCACAGTAACTACCCAGGCCATTATGGCCTATAATCGTGGGTATTATTCGATTTACCGTGGCCGGCTAGCGTGGGTGCCGATCATCAATCGTGAACTACCCCTGGCTGGCCACACCTTATGTTAGGGCTTAAAGTAGGTTCACGGTTGCCGGCGAGCCGAACGCCGTAATGAGCTGCCTCGGCTATAGTCGGCCTTCTCGGTGGCTTATAATCGGCTCATTACAGTTGGCTTTAAGGGCCGTCGCGAGCAATGAGTTAACCCGCAGCAGAGGGATGCCAGAGCAAAAGTGTCTCATTGGCGAGGGGATAGATTCGTATAGTACCTGTTAGGTCTTGTCTAGGAGAAGTCGTGTTGTGATGTGTCTTGAATGGAAATGCCATTACATAGGATTTTGTTCAACAGAAAAGGATAAAGTTAACAAGCAACCAAGATACAAAGGAACAAGTTAAAAAGAGACAAGTTTTTTAAAGTGGTTCGGCACGAAAATGCCTACGTCCACTGATTCTCTTTGTTAATTCACTTCATATGGGCAGTACAAGTTAAGAAAAGTATCGACGAAGGTGATGGATGTTCCATGCCCTCTGGAACACCTCTCTGTCCACTGTTGACAAAATATAAGCTCCGTTGTGGAGATCTTTATGAATTACATATGGTCCGTCCCAGATTGGATCTAGTGCTTCGGGGCGCGGGAAGATTCGCTTGAGGACAAGATCTCCTTTTTGTAAGCTACGATGCTTGACTTTGGAGTTGTATTGTGTTGCTACTTTTTGCTTGTGAGCTGCTGCTTTGAGGGCTGCATCATTTCTTCTTTCCTTAATTAGATCCAAAGACATGTGGAGGAGCTCTTCGTTCTCTTCTGGGTTATAGTGGATCCTACGGTGGGAAGGCACTATAGTTTCAACTGGGAGCATAGCCTCCGATCCGTATGCCAAAGAGAAAGGAGTATGCCCCGCTGATGTTCTGAAAGATGTGCGATAGGCCCACAGTGCCGTAGGAAGTTCATCCACCCAAGCGCCTTTTGACTTTTCGAGTTTCTTTTTTATTAGAGTTTTGAGAATTTTGTTGACGGCTTTGACTTGTCCGTTTGCCTGGGGATAAGCTACGGATGAGAAGCTTTTGTGAATTTCGTGCTTTTGGCACCAGTTGGCAAACTCCTCGCTGTCAAACTGAAGTCCATTGTCTGATATGATTTTAAATGGGACTCCGTACCTGCAAAGAACATTTTTGATCAAGAAGTTAATAACTTTTGCTGAAGATACTTTATTTAGGGGTTCTGCTTCCACCCATTTGGTGAAATAATCGACTGCCACTATAGCATATTTGGCTCCGCCTCGGCCCATTGGCAGTTCGCCAATCAAGTCAATTCCCCATACTACAAAGGGCCAAGGGCTGGTCATTTGGGTAATCTCAGTTGTTGGCAGCCGCGGGATTTTAGCAAATTTCTGGCATCTGTCACATTTTTTGACGAAACCTAAAGCGTCTTTGCTTAAGGTGGGCCAGAAATATCCATATCGGAGTATTTTCTTTGCCAGAGTTTGCCCTCCAGTGTGATCTCCGCAGCTTCCTTGATGGATGTTGGATAAGATTTCTTTTGCTTCCCTTCCAGCGACACACCTCAATAAGGGGTTAGAGAAGCCTCGCCGATAAAGGGTGCCCTCTTGCATTGTGTAGCGGGAAGCTTTCCTCAAGATTTTTTTGACTTCGTTACGCTTGTCGGGCAGTGTGCCGTCTTGTAAGTATTTTTGGATGGGAGTCATCCAAGTTTCCTCTCTGATTGTAGCTATCAGATTCACCTGCTCGAAACTTGGGGTCAGTTGCTTTGAGATGGCCACTGCTCCGGGAATAGTGCCGTCTCTTATGCTAGCTTGCTTCGCCAATTCGTCGGCCTCTTGGTTCTCTTCCCGAGGGATGTGTTTGATTAAATAGCGATCCAATTGATCGAGAAGCAACTTGGTCTTCTTTAGATATGCTATGAGTCGTTCTTCTCGAGCCTGAAATTCTCCTAGTATTTGATTTACAATAAGTTGAGAATCACTATGAAGACACAAAGAATTGACTCCGATTTATAAGGCAAGTTCTAATCCAGCTATCACTGCTTCATACTCTGCATCGTTGTTGGTGGCAGCGAATTCCAACCTTAGAGCATAGTGTAGCTTATTTCCCCTGGGAGTGATTATTACCACACCTGCCCCCGAACCTTGTTCGTTTGACGCTCCATCCACAAAGAGATTCCACTTGATGTCTTCTACTATTTCCGATTGCTCCTTACTTTCGTTGGTAGTGAATTCGACAATGAAATCGGCCATGGCTTGTCCCTTGATGGCGGTGCGAGGATGGTAGGTGATATCATATTGGCTTAGTTCAATGCACCATTTAAGTAGTCGCCCAGAAGTGTCGGGATGATGGAGTACCTGCCTTAGTGTTTGATCAGTCAGAACTCTGATGGAATGAGATTGGAAATAGTGACGCAGTTTCCGTGATGTGATTAGTAAACAGTACGCTAGTTTCTCAAGTTTAGGATATCTGGCTTCCGCCCCTATAAACCTCTTGCTTACAAAGTATACTGGCCGCTGCGTGCGTTTGTCTTCTCTCACCAATGCGGCGCTTAGAGCATGAGATGACACAGCAAGGTATAGGTATAGCTCTTCGCCTTTGTTCGGAGTTGAGAGTACTGGTGGTCTCTGGAGGTGTTCGATTAAGTTAAGGAAAGTTGTTAAGCATTCGTCAGTCCATTCGAACTTTCCTTTCTCTTTCTTTAGAGCTTCGAAGAAGGGGATGCATTTGTCAGTCACTTTAGAGATGAATCTGCTCAGGGCGGCCACCTTCCCATTTAGGCTTTGCATTTCTTTTTGGGTAGAAGGTATCCTGATATCTTTCAGAGTTCGGACTTGTTCGGGTTTTGCTTCAATTCCTCTGGCATGGACGACGAATCCTAGGAACTTCCCTGATGATACTCTGAAGGAGCCCTTTAGAGGATTCAGCTTCATTCCATATTGGCAAAGTACTTGAAACATTTCATCCAAGTGGCTTACGTGATCGTCGGCTTTCCTTGACTTTACCAGCATGTCATCTACATAAACTTCCATAGTTTTTCCTATTAGCCCCGCAAACACCTTGTTGACGAGGCGCTGATAGGTGGCTCCTGCGTTTTTGAGTCCGAAAGGCATTACTTTGTAGCAGTACAATCCCCGGTCAGTGATGAAGCTAGTGTGGTCTTGATCGGGAGCATGCATAGGAATTTGGTTATATCCTGAGTATGCGTCCATAAAAGATAAGAGTTAGTGCCCGGCCGTGCTGTCCACGAGCTGGTCGATTCGGGGAAGTGGGAAGCAATCCTTCGGGCATGCGTCATTTAAGTTGGAGAAGTCAATGCATGTTCGCCACTTCCCATTAGCCTTCTTTACTAGTACCGGATTGGCGATCCACTCCGGGTAGATGGCTTCTCGTATGAAGTCATTGGCCAGTGGGTTTTTTACTTCTTCATCGAGGGCTGCTGATCGTTCTGCCCCTATACTTCTCTTTTTCTGTTTTACTGGCGCCTTGGTAGGATCAATGTTTAGTATGTGGCATGCTATGTCAGGGGAGATTCCAGTCATGTCAGCGTGTGACCATGAAAATACATCCAAGTTGTGGTGGAGAAAATCAATGAGTTGTTCCTTCAACTCCGCTTTTAGTTGGGACCCGACTTTCAGTAGTCTACTCGAGTCATGTTTGTCCACAGATACAAATTCCATAGCCTCTGCAGGCTCGGCGGTGGCCTCCTCCTCTTTGTCCCTGGGGTCTAATTCATTGAAAGGGTCACTGGTATATCGAAGAGGAGGGGCTTTCTTTAGTTGCTATGCTTCCAAATTTTTCGTGCAGAGGGCAGTCTCTGCACTCTTCCCTATATCCTTCCTGCGGTTATTACGGAGTTCAGTTACATAGCAATCTCGAGCGATGTCATGGTCTCCCTCTACTTCCCCTATTCCATTGTCCGTTGGAAATTTCATCTTCAAGCACCATGGGGCTAGGACAATTTGGAAGTCAGACAAGGCTGGCCTTCCTAAGAAGGCGTTGTAGGCCGAGTGGTTTTCTATCAGCACAAATGTTTGTTTCCACACAACGGAGCAGGGATGACTTCCAATTTCAACAAAGAGGTCCAGTCGCCCGAGGGGCATCTTTGCATTTCCTGTGAAACTGTGTAGTGGTTTATCGTAGGGAAGAACATCCTTTAATGACAGCTTCATTTTGTCGAAGGCATGCTTGAATAGGATATTTACTGAGCTTCCACTGTCTACTAGAATTCGGAAAACTTCGGCAGGACCGAGCCGGGCAGAGATAACCATGGGATCCGTGTGAGGGTACTGCCTTCCTTCCAGGTCATGCCTACTGAATGTGATGTCACCATTCTCTATCCGCTTCAAGTGGCATTCTTCCATAATAGAATTGATGCATTCTTCATTGTTTCTAAGTGACTTTCCGTACCTTTCCATCTCTGCCCAGCTTCCGTCGGCGATGTGTGGCCCTCCCGAGATGGTATGGACCATTATCTTCTCTTGAATGGAGCCGCTGGTGTTGCAATTTCCTCTGCTTATTTCTGGGGAGGGTAGCCTTGGGTTCTCATTGGCAGGAACTGGGGTCCTGTTCTGACCTTTTACATAGCGTTCTAGTCTCCTTCTTCTGATGTGTTCTTCAATCAAGTCCCGGAGATGATGGCATTCGTTGGTATCATGCCCATGGGATTCGTGGAAGCAGCATAATTTTCCAGACTTAATCGCGTTATCTGATTCCTTCTTGTGCGGAGGGCGTTTGTATTTAACTTCATCTTGAGTGGCCAGGAAGATGTTTTCGATCGTTTCATTCAAAGGGGTGTAAGCGTCAAATCTCGGTCCTGGCCGATATAGACGCTTTTCTCCCTTCTTGCCCCCAGCATTGTCTCTAGAGTCATTTCTTCGAATGTCCTTTGCTACAGCGGGCGTGTTGCCGTGAGCTGCCTTATTTTGTTGCACTGTCTGCCCCTTAGTGGCAGCGTCTTCAAGTCTCATATATTTCCCAGCCTCATGGAAGAAATCGGGTAAAGTAGCTGGTTTTTCTTTAGTCAATCTTCTAGCAAATTTAGTATCTGGATGCACCTCACTATAGAGGGCCATTAAGATAAGCTTCTCATCGGCATCTTGGACTGCGGCCGCTGCGGCATTGAATCGGGTTAGATATTGCTGCACTTTCTCTCCAGGTTTCTGCTTGATACTGGATAAGGAATAAGCGTCTTTGGGTTGCTCCACATGAATGCGGAACTGGCTGATGAACTTTTCTTTCAACATTTCCCACGAGCTGATGGATCCTTGGGGTAGATGGCAGAACCAGGAGGTAGCTAGATCTGCTAAGAATAGTGGAAAGCATTTGCACAGCACTCCCTCTGTTGCTCCGCTTATGAGCATATGCTGTGTGTATCTCTGTAAATGTACAACGGGGTCAGAGGTTCCCTTGTAAGGTTCCATTGTAGGCATTTTCCATTCTCGGGGGGTGATGGAAATTTCGATATTGCGGGCGAAAGGGCTGGTTACCCTAGCGCCTATTCCTCGATCTCTTTGATCCCGTTGGACGCACTCTCTGAACAAGCGTGCCATCCTTTCATAAGAATTTGGAGCATATAAAAATGAGTTCGGTTCTGCTCTATGGGATTGATTCCGTCAAGATGACCTGTAGGGATGGTATCGTCTATCATTCCTAATATTTTCCAATGGTTGTCTTTGGTCTTCTGGGAGCATGCTAGGGTCAGCTACAGTTGGCCCTTGTCTTGATCTTCCCCTTCTGGGTTCTGTTCTAAGCACTTCCTCGGGTCCACCTTCGGGCTGGACTCTAGCTCGGCCCCTTTCATTGGTGTTTCCGTGGTTAGGCAGCATGACAGGCTCAGCTATAGTTGACCTCCGCCCGGTACCTTCTCCATTGGGTTCGGTTCCAAGCATTTCCTCAAGTCCAACTTCGGGCTGAGCTCGGTCTCGGCTCCTACCATGGTCGCTTCTGTCATTAGCTTCTTCGAAGAAGGAAGATCATTGTTGCCTCTGAGATCCTCCAGACTGGGACTCACCCCATGATTCAGTGTTGCGGTTGGACTCTTTAGCATCCCTTAAGCATGACATTAGTTGGTCCACCAAGGCTTCCTTCATTCGGTACTGCTGTTGGAATGGGACGATTCTCTTGATTTGTGATCACTGGATCTGGAATACTGCTAGTTGCGATGTTCTTTCCCTTGTTAACGTCTTTTTCTGCCTGGGAGGCATATTTTCCAATCAATGAACGATGCTGTTAGGAAGAAGGTTAAGTGGGAGAAGCTGAAGCTTCGAGCTCCCAATTCTCAGTGAAAGCACCAAAAATGTTTGCACAAAAAATGGGCAAACACCTCCAAGTCGTATGATTTAGTTGATTTTATGTTGTTTTTAATGATCTGGGTGATTTATGCAAATGTATAAAAAGCAGGGACTAAACTATAAAAGACACACAGATTTATAGTGGTTCGGTCAGAATGTGCCCACATCCACTTTATATGTTATTCTCCTTTACTGTTCAAATTACAAGTACAAAGCTTTGATTACAAGTGTATGAAAGTTGTTTGAAAGTTCTCTCCGTGTTTGAGCTCTCAAACTTGTCCCCCATTGTTCTACCCCTACCCCTCTATTTATAGAGTGAGGCTTGGGGTAGGGGTCTTGGAAGTATATAGCTGCTGGTGGGCCTGGGCTGACATGATCTGGCCTGACAATGTTGGTTCGGTAGTGGGTGGAGACGTGGATTGGACCGATAGTAGGTGGGGCGTTGATTGGTCCGGTAGCCCCGGTCCGGTGGAAACACGCCCAACAGGTACTAAAATTAAGAATATTAGAAGTGATCACGGAGGAGAATTTGAAAACGAACTGTTTGATAACTATTGTAAAAAGAAAGGAATATTTCATAACTTTTTGTTTCCTAGAACTCCAGAACAAAATGGAGTTGTAGAAGGAAAGAATCGGACTCTACAAGAATGTGCTAGAACCTTACTAAACGAAAGCATGTTACCAAAACATTTCTGGGCAGAAGCCATTGCAACTGCCTGTTATGTATTAAATCGTGTTTCTATTAGACCCCTCACTAAGAATACATCTTATGAACTTTTTAATGGTAGAAAACCAAACATATCTTATTTTAAAGTATTTGGATCAAAATGTTTTGTGTTAAATACCAAAGATCATCTTGGTAAATTCGATTCAAAATGTGATGAAGGAATATTTCTTAGATATTCGGATCGAAGCAAAGCTTATCGAATTTTCAATAAACGAACTAAAACTATTGAAGAAACACTCCACATATCTTTTGATAAAATTTTTAAACATATTTCAAGTTTTAATGATGACGATGATTTACTTAATGATAACACGAATATAGAAATCAATAATTTAAGAGAAGATGAAAACATTATTCATAATTCTAGAGAAGATGAAAACATTATTCATAATTCTAGAGAAGATGAAAACATTATTCATAATTCAGAAAATAGAAATATCACCAATACAATAAGATCTCCTCTAAGAATCTTACGAAATCATCCTACAGAAAATATAATTGGAGAAATAAATTCAAATGTTCGAACTAGAAATCAACTAAATTTAATGGGTCATGTGGCTTTTCTTTCTACTATAGAACCGAAAAATACTAAGGAAGCATCATCCAATGAAAACTGGATTATTGCTATGCAAGAAGAACTAAATCAGTTTGAAAGAAGTGAAGTTTGGGAACTAGTACCCAGACCGACCGATCAGACTGTTATAAGAACTAAATGGGTTTATAAAAACAAAGTAGATGAATTAGGAAATATAACTCGAAACAAAGCCAGATTAGTAGCACAAGGGTATAATCAAGAAGAAGGAATAGACTACAAAGAAATGTTTGCTCCAGTCGCTAAACTAGAAGCAATACGAATCTTACTGGCTTACGCGTGTTTTAATAACTTTAAACTCTATCAAATGGATGTTAAAAGTGCATTTTTAAATGGTTATATTAAAGAAAATGTTTTTGTTGAACAACCACCTTTATTTGTTCATGAAAATATCCAGATCATGTCTATAAACTTAAGAAAACTTTATATGGTTTAAAACAAGCACCACGTGCTTAGTATGAACGCCTTAAAAGCTATTTAATTGAATCAGGATTCAAAATAGGAAAAGTAGATCAGACTCTATTTATAAAACATTCTAAAAATGATATTTTAAGAGTTCAAATATATGTAGACGACATTATATTTGGTTCAACTAATAATAAATTATGTAAAGAATTTTCTGAAATAATGACTAAAGAATTCGAAATGTCTCATATGGGAGAATTATCGTATTTTCTAGGTCTTCAAACAAAACAAGTTTCAAATGGAATATTTATAAATCAAGAAAAATACTGTAATAATCTTATCAAGCGATTCGGAATGGAAAACACCTCTGCCAAACCATCGCCTATGAGCACAACAACACATCTCGATAAAGATGAAAACGGCAAGAGTGTAGACCAAAAACTGTATCGTAGTATGATAGGATCATTATTATACCTAATAGCTAGTCGACCAGATATAATGATGAGTGTGTGTCTATGTGCAAGATTTCAAGCTGACCCAAAAGAATCACACTTACGAGCCGTAAAACGAATACTACGTTATCTTAGTAATTCTAAAGATTTCGGACTTTTCTATCCAAAAGATTGCTCGTTCGAGTTAGTATCATATAGCGATGTTGATTTCAAAGGATCACGAACGGATAGAAAAAGTACAAGCGGTACATGTCACTTCATTGGTAAATCATTAATATCGTGGTTTAGCAAGAAAAAAAATTGTGTCTCACTATCAACTTGTGAAGCAGAGTATATATCTACAGCATTAGCATGTGCACAAGTAATCTACATGCAGCAAACACTTAAAGATTTTGGAGTTAATTTATCAAAATCAACAATTTACTGTGATAATTCCAGTGCAATAAATCTATCTAAAAATCCAGTAAATCACTCTAGAACTAAACACATAGATATTCAACATCATTTTTTACGCGACAATATAGAAAAAGATGTGATAAATTTAGATTTCGTTCCATCTGAAAATCAATTAGCTGATATCTTTACAAAACTGCTATTAGAAAATACATTTATAAAACTACGTCGAGAACTCGGTATAATGTCAATAAAAGATATATAAATAGTTCTAATATAATAAAATACGCAATTTTAGACCAAAACTCAAATATAAAATTTTTTGACAAAAATTCATTTTTCTGACCATGCTGAGACTCAAACCTATGACCTGTTGTGAATAGTCCAGATGTCTTAACCACCTGAGCTATTGATTATTTTCATTACAATCCAGGTCTGGGCTTTTCTTATATGGTTACAACTATACTCTAAATTGTGTATAACACTTACCTTTATATATATGTTTGCTGTATAAACAAACATATTACATTTACATAAGTGAATCACAATAACAGAAAAACACCAAAATAGCAATTATCATTCCTAACTAACAACTTTGTTGTAGCTAAAAACAATACAATCCATTCATTTCATCCTTTTTATTCTCCACTATAGTCTATAAATAGGCATTTTTATTCTCTGTTATTCATACAAACAACTAAACTAACAAAAATACAAAATCCTTTCATTATGTCAAATTCCTTTCATTCCACTAACTCCATAGAAATCATAACTTCCGATTCACCAACAAAAACTCCCGTCCATCATTCTACACCACCTTCTACTACTCACGATCATACCGGATACACTCCGGAAAGAAAGAAAGGAAAGAAGATGATGTTTGACGTCTCTCCAACTACCAAACAAAAGATAAGTGATTTACATCACTATCAGCAGGAGTAGTTGATGTTGCAGCACGAAATATATTACGAGCGGAAAATCAATTCTAGACGTCTAGGTATTATAGTACATATTGCCATGAAATTCTGTGGTGCTTCATCCCATCCAATCGACGAACATGCTGTTTCGCCCATTCGTCGACCTTCTACTTCACCCCCGCCACGACCACCAGTCTCACCAAATTCATGGGATCAAAATGAAGCATCCAACGTTCGACGCAAACAGCTACAGGGCTACAAAACTCCTAGCCCTCCAAAATAAGGAAATTGTCATTGTATTTCATTTCTCAAATAATTCATGTACAATTTTGTTTATTATTAATAAAAGAATCAATTTTTTCTTTCGTATATTCAAAACGTATATACTGGGTATATTATTCAAATAAATAAATTAACATTTTCATAAGTATTAATTTATAAAATAATAAAATAAACAGATATGCTAAACACTTCAGAAAAATAGGCTGAGAATGAAAATTTGCACAGGCCAGTCGACTGAACCAGTAGGTCAGTCGACTGACACTGAATTCCAAAAATTATTCTAATAGACTCAGTCGACTGAACCAGTGGGTCAGTCGACTGAACCAGAAGTTAAATTCTTACTGACCCAGATTCAGTCAACTGAATCAGGCCTTCAGTTGACTGAACCAGAAGTTCAAAAATATTGAAATTCAGGTTCAGTCGAATGACCACCTGATTCAGTCGACTGATTTGTAGATCTGAGCCAATTTACTGCTCCTACCCACCCAATCTCACCTTTTAACCTTCAATTTCACCTTTACTCTTCACTATTATTTCAGATTTTCAAACTCTTCAAAAACCCTAGATCTTCAAAAACCTAATTTTTACCTCCAAACACTCAAATCCTATGGCTTCAAAAAGAAAAGGTCAAGCATCTTCATCTTCCCAACCTCCTTCCGACGACCAAATCCGACAATGGCTCTTCGACGATACCGCAGTTAGACGATGGAGGAGAATGCAAGATTCTCGTATTTTTGAAGGTTCGTTTGTCAAATTTGCCGATTTCTCTCCTTATCATATACAAGAATTGTCTCATCGTAGCAATTTGGAGTCTTTATTCAATATTGATGAAAACAAACACAAAATAAACCAAATCATGGTCAAACTATTCTATGCTAATCTTAATTTAGGTCACCAAAACATTCAAAATCAAGATGATTGTGTATGGAGTTTGGTTTGTGGAAAATCGGTATTTTTTTCTTTAGATCGGATGGCTCACATCTTAAAATCAGAAAATGAAGGAATTGAATTAAGTAATGTTGATTATGATATGGTCATTCGTGATCGTATAAGTCATTTGTTTTAGAAGATGATATGCGCCAACTCAAATCTATGTCCTTAAAGCCTAAAGCTAGGATTATGCACCGTGCGTTAATGAAACCCGTAACTCCGAGAATCAGAAGTTACGAACTTGTTTATGAACACAATTTCAAAGCCTTATATGCCATCTTCGAAAATATCAAAGTTAATTGGCTCCGGATAATTCTTGATGAGTTCTTAAGTTTCAACAATGGCCTCATGAATGCCATATATTACGGTGAGTACATTATGCGCTTACTAAAAGAATGTGAGATTCCGAAACCCGACTCACCGGTCTCTACCGTCGGATGTTTAAACTCCCATACTCTAACTTTGATGAAATTACCGGTTGCTCGACCTCCTCCTATCATTTCTTTTGAAGAATGGACTCAACGCCAATTACCTCAAGATCAACCACCACAACAACAAGGCAAAGCATCTCGTCCAACTCGCCAAAGATCAACTATTCGTCAACAAGACGAAATTATGATTCCTAATCCGGGTCTTCCTCCACATGAGTCTATTTCCATGATATGTCGTAACCAACAAATTCTTCAATCGCACATCACTAGGGTTGACAAAAAGCTTGATAAAGTTAAAGGATTCTTCACAAAGTTATGGCAAGAAATCTCGTGTTCATCCGGCACTTCTACGGCTACACTAGGTGATCCGGGCAAACAACCCGTCTTCACTTGGTCTTCCTCTTCCGATGATCAAGCGAGTAGTAGCGACAATGGTGGAAATGGAGGCAATAGTGGTGGTCAAAGTTCTCATGGTGATAGGGGTAAGCGTATAATAGAATAATTTGTTGCTTCTTTTATGTTCTAAAAACATTAGTCTTTTATTTCAAAACATTTTGGCTTGTACTAAATAGCCAATGTTTTCGTATTATTTCAAAACTCTTGTTTGTGATATTGTACTGTATGAATGATCGTTTCTTTTTGAATATCTATGAATACATCATACTATTGTTCATGCTCTTTATTCCTTTTTGTCGATGACAAAGGGGGAGAAAAATTATCACTAGCATTAAGAATGCAGGATATAGATAGTCAAAGATTCAGGGGGAGTAAGTATTTATATTATATTATATACAGTCAAAATCTATATCTATTTACAGGTTGTCATCAATAAAAAAGGGGGAGAATGTTGAGACTTAGTTTTGATTCATGACACGAAGTTATCACTACAACATACAGATTTGACGACTATTACGACAAAAAGAGACTATATACTACATGGAGCCAAGACATCAAAATCGGTGCATCAATTTTTATTATTTTTTATTTGAGTCTTAAGTTAATTTTGTTAAGATCTCTCCTCGTTTACGTATATATTAGCTGATATATATAATCTTCTTATTTTCAAATGATTTATACATATATAAGCATATGAAATATATATATATTATCAAAATTTTCTTTTAGAATCATATAATATATATATAAACCTATGAAAACTGTGCACAAATATACAAATATATATTTAAAAATTCGTTTAAATATTTAGTCGACTAACCCAGAGGCTCAGTTGACTGAATATCTATAACAGCTATATTTTCTGAAAAGACACGACCATTTGCGAAGAGTTACGAATCTCTACAAAGAGATTTGGATGCAACGCTTCAACCAAAACTTTTCGTCAATGGTCGCTGCTTTTTAACAACTATAAATACATATTCTAACTTGATTCCAAATCACTGAATTTTCTTATCTTTCCGATCTAACTCTCTTGAATATACTTGCGCCCATATTCTCAAATATTCAGCATTAACATATTCTAAGCAATACTATTCCTTTCTATTCTTTATAAACTTCGAATATATATATTTATTCTCGAGGAGAAGATCATAGGAAGGGTGTACTATAAACAGACTTATCCGTGTTATCAGAACACAAAAAGTCAAACAATCTTTTGTATCTATTGAAGTCATGTTCTGCTGCTCAGGCGTGTAAAGTCCTCTTCGGTTGCTGAGGCGAAATCCTGTTCCACTGCTCAGGTCCTTGTTCAGCTGCTCAAGGGTTGTATAGACCTATTCCTCCGGGTTAAGTGGGGGCTGTTGTTTTAGTGAAATTCCAGAAGGAGTCTGGGACTGGACGTAGGACGGTGCTTCGAACCAGTATAAAAACCTCTGGTGTTATTTTTATTATACTGCTTTTATATTCCATAATATTTATTGTATAGCTATCATCACTACACTCTGTATTATCATATATCCATATTACACGATCCATAGCACACTTACAGACTAAATACCTTTTATTTTTAAAAAAATTCTCTGAAATCAGTCGACTAAACCGTTTCCTCAATCGACTGAGTTGAACTCAAATTGAACTAAAAATGTTCTGGAAGTAACCAGTCGACTAAATCAAAATGGTTAGTCGACTAAACCTAAGTTCTGGGAAATTTTTTGCCTCGATCAATCATTTAGTCGACTGACCACTCACCTTTAGTCAACTAAATCTGAACAACCAGGTTTAAAAAAAAGACAACTTCTTTCCAATCTACCTATTCATTTCTACATCCCAACTTTTCACTAAACCTCCATTACCATTCTCTCCTTCAAAATTCTTCTACAATTTAATCCAAAGCTCCTCCATTTTTTATAGCTCTTGCTTCCCAAAACCCTAAGCTACAATGCCACCCAAAAGATCTAACCATCCTCCTCTTCAGCCAGTCCATCTGAATCTCAAATTTGAAGTTGGTTGTACAACAATAGGGCTATTCAGAGGTTTCATAAGATGAAGAACTCGATAATCTTTGAAGGTTCGTTTGTTAAATTTCCAGATTTTGCTTCTTATGGGTTTCAAGATTTAACAAGACGAAGTGGTTTGGAGTCTTTGCTAGATTTTAGTGTCAATAACCTGAAGATAAATCATCTCTTGATCAAGCTATTCTATGCCAATCTCAAGTTAGATCATCACATAATTCATAATCCCGATGATTGTGTATGGATGTTGTATGTGGTGTCAAAATGTTCTTGCCCATCTCTCGAATTGGTTTGATTCTACAATGTCCTTCGGAAGGCGAAAATTTGGATGAAATTGAAGTCGACATGGGTTATCGTGATAGAGTAAGTCATCTCTTCCTTTCTGATGATTTAAAGGAACTCAAGGCAATAAGGCTCCACCCAAAAGCTAGACTTATGCATCGTACCATAACACACTCCATTAATCCACCTACCGGAAGTTACGAGAAAATCTATAAGCGAGATTTCCAATCTCTCTATGCTATATGGGGTCAACGCTCCATGAATTAGGCAAAGGTCCTTCTCGATGAATTTCAAACCTTCAACCAAGGTCGCATGAAGACCGTTCACTATGGAGCTTATATAATGAGACTTATTTATCATTTTCAAATACCTCTCCTGGACTCGGACTTTAACGCGGTTGGCTCCTTCAACACAAGGACCTTAAGCCTTATTGGTCTTCCCAAGAACTTACAAAGCCATACCATCATCACTTTTTGAACATTGGAAAGAGATTGAAGCATCGGGACAATCTCAACCTTCTTCACATCAACGTATTTCTATCGGAACTAGTTCTTCTTCTCAACCTCCACGACAAGTAACTGAGATTGAAGAAATTGGGCCAGATACTCAATCACGCCAAGTGTATACAATTATCTCAAGAAACCAAAAGATTCTAGATAGGTGACTATCTCGAGTTAAAAATACCATCACCAAATTGGATTCGAAGCTCGATCGTATTAAAGGTTTCTTGAACAACATATGGGATGTAATAACTTATGGTCCATCCTCTTCGACATCAATCCATTTTCCTACCGATCTGAGGAACCGACCGCAACCATATTTCACATGGTCATTCTCTAGCGACGAAGAAGAAGAAGAAGAAGGCGATGAAGAAGAAGAATCGGAAGGCGGTGATAAGGAAGAAGAAGAAGAAACATCAAGTTGTAATGGGGAAGAATAAGCTATTCTTTATCTTTTAATAGGGTCTTAGTTTAAAAATATGTTCTATTTCATTAGTTGATTATGCTATTTTATTGTCCATACTACTTTGATGTGTAGTTAAGTACTTCACTATGTTGTTAATTATTGTTGTTTATTATGTATTGATGTTGCTTTGCATTCTGTGTTTATAAATGTTTATGTGTTGTCTTTGTTAATGTTATAAGTTTATCATATGATTGTGTATATATTGCCATAGATATCTTTCTCCTTTTTCTCGATGACAAAAGGGGAGAAGAAGTATCGAAATGCACTAACAAATTTTACAGGATTACAAGATACCGGCACAAATTCAGGGGGAGTTATAGTCTACAGAATTTTGTCGAAATTTATCTCATATGAAGTTGTCATCAATCAAAAAGGGGGAGAATGTTGGACTACAAGATTTTGATTCATGACAAGGAGCTCAAGACTTATCAAAACATTCGACAAAAATGAAAGTTGGTATAGTTGTTTTATTCACTGTTAAAATCTTTCCTCAAGTTCAAACCTGCATATTTTGGAAAACTTATAGATTTAGTCGACTAAATCCTTACATTCAGTCGACTAAACCTATGTTATAATTTTTTTTAAAACTACAAGTCTTAGTCAACTAAACGAAATATTTAGTCGACTAAATACTGCATTTTCAAACGGGTAATTTTTTGTTTTAACTTAGTTAACTAAATTTTTATATTCATTCGACTAAACATGTTCAAACTGTCATATTTTCATATTTTCAAAAAAGATGTCTCTTCTTCCTGAAGAGGAATCTCTTCCATGAGGAGTTGTGACCATTTCCAATTCAACGGAACTCTTTACAAACAGTTGTAGTTCTTCAATCATTATATATATGCATTTCATTCAAGATCAACTTACTTAACTTTTCTACTCTCTGCTATCTTGAATATCCAGTTGTTGAATATTGTGAAATCAAGTTTAAATTTCTTCATTTCTAAAGCAATCTCTACTTCCTTTATCTTCACGAGCATACGAATATATATATATATATATATCTTACTTGAGGAAAATATTATAGGAATAGTGTACTTCATTTGACAAATCTGTGTTGTAATAAGAGCACGCAAAGTCAAGAAAACATTTCATTTGTATCAAAGTCATGTTCGGTTGCTCAGGCGGGAAAATCCTATTTGGTTGCTCAGGTGGTCAAATGTGACGCCCCACCTCTATACCCACTCTAGCCAAGGACACTACGTGGTAATGACATCGACTAGCACGGAGAATAAGGCTGTTGAGGAGCGACCATCCATGTAATTGCTTTGTACGAGTACCTATATGCCATATAAAAATATAACTTTTCATCTCAAGAGGAAATCCGACATACCGATACAAACTCAAAGCTACTACACGGTGGCTATGTATATATACTTCGGAAACAAATATAGAAATAAACATAACACAAATTAGTCACAGACAATTCATATCACAAAGGCGGAAACAGATATGAATATAACACATAAAAGTGTTCATCAGAGTAGTGGTCAAACAAGATCCACAATATCACAAAAGAAAAGATACAAGTGCTAGACAACAGAATATGTATACATCATTGAGTCAATATATCGAATGTATACAACCAAAAACTACAATGCTAAAGTAGTTAGCCAAAATTCAGATGATAGTCCCAGATAAGAAGTCATGAGGAAGCACCTGTAAAATCTCAGTCTGATCCAAGTATTATTTAAGAAGAAAATAATAAACGGATCAGTCTAGCTATAAATATCAGATAAAGTGATATAGAATAAGAGATATGACAAAAACGTATGATAACCATAAAGCCATACTGTGATGAGTGTCTAATCGAAAATCAATCCAGAGATTAATCAATATCACAAGAATCTTCTCAAAGATTAAAAAGAATGTCATATTCTTAATTTAATTCACCAAGCCACAATAAATGACATACATATCAATGCTAACTGAAAAAGTGGTGAAACATAAATTCCAGAAATCACAACGAGAAATCCAGAAATCACATAAGGGGAAGGCCTATCAAAAACGGGAGCATGAAAACTCCCAACACGTGTATCACAAACGAGACGCTATCCCATGGTCGCTAACCATAAACCGAACATCGACGCACCTAGAAAGATACGCCCCATGCACAGTAGAACATCGACGCACCTGAAAAGATACGCCCCATGTATAAACTAACATCGATGCACCTAAAAAGATACACCCCATGTATAGTCGGACATCGATGCACCTAAAAAGATACACCCCATGCCTAGTCTAACATCGACGTACCTAAAAAGGTACACCCCATGCACCGACTTATTGAGCCGATTGCTCCACGAACGGTCCAAAGACCATGGGTCGCTAGCCCACAAAAATGAGACGAAGCTCATTAGGACGAGGTACTGTCCCCCACGTGGACAAAGACATCGCGCATTGCTAGTCTAAACCATAAAATGATCATCATCGATCATCAAGAAGTGTCGATTACAATAAGCTAGTAAATATAAGAGTTTAGCTTCATGTCCCATAACCACTAGCTTAACTTAAATATTTGCGAACAAATTGTAGATCTCCACTAGAAAATTGTCACAAGAGTTTCAATCGAACAAGTCCATAAATTAACCGACGAAGTAAACGCAAGCGTTTTATACCACTTGTTTTGCTAAGCCGTTTAATTAGATTTTCTCATACGAATGAGGTAAAGGTTTGTATATGCTAATAGATTGGAAAACGGTTTTGAAAACAAGCTTTATATTTAAAAATAGAGTTGAAATCGTCTTTTTGAAGAATTTGAATATTTACTACTAGTATAGAAACCTTTATATTTTAAAGTGACAAAGCACAGAAATGATTGTAGAAACAATCAACCATTAAAATCCACATACGAAGACGTGAATCAAATCCATAGAAATCGATGCCGAATCATCAAAATTGATATACCCAAAAATCCCGAAAAGAAGTCATCAGAGAAGATAACAAATGACAACGACAAATCGGAAATCACGAATCGATAAAAGTTGGATCCTCAAACTAATTAGGCAAAATAGGCAAAGACAGCAGATTCAGTCGACTGGCGCAAATCCTGGAAACTTTCTGTTTCCAGGCTCGGTCGACTGAGCCAGGGTGGTCGTTCGACTGAATCATGCCTGGAAACTTTCTGTTTCTAGGCTAATGCCTGGGAACTTTCTGTTTCCAGGCTCAGTCGACTGCCCCAGAGTGGTCGGTCGACCGATACTGGAAATTCCAGTATTCCAATGCTTGGAAACTTTCTGTTTCCAGGCTCGGTCGACTGCCCCAGAGTGGTCGGTCGACCGATACTGGAAATTCCAGTATTCCCAGCCTAGCCCCCAAGGGGCAAAATCCCAAACAATTGGCGATCGGACGAGCGATGGGTGCTAGGGGTTTACGCCAATCGGCAACCCAGCCCTATAGGCTCTTCGATATGCCACCAAAAACATGTTCACGAATCAAAACAAGGATTTTCAAAGTTTTGACTTCAAAACACCAAAAATTGAAATGTTCACCACATCAATTCAAACCAAAAGCAAATGATCATGAACAAGTGTTAGGAATTCATACCTAACATCAAAGATAGTTATATACAAAGATGTGAGATAAAAATCTCACCTTTCACAAAATCAATGAAGAAGAAGCTATAGAGCAATGGCAAGGACAATCACTCTTCAATTCCAACTCAACAAGCTTGAATCTAAGCTTAAAAGAGAAACATTTCCTAAATTAGGTTTAGGAAATTTCTGAAATTGAAAGGAGAATGAGTTGGAGAAGATGAAGAGGATGCTTCCCAATAGCTTCTCTTTGAATTTGGAGCTAGAAGAAGGATTTGCAAAGGAACTAGGGCTAGGAGTTTTAATTTCCCATTCCACTCTCCATTTTTGATGAATCTTAAGTGTTAGGAAATGAAAGTGAAGTAAAGAAGAGGAGAGGGAGTGGAGCTTGAGTTGATAAAACCAGAATTGGGCAAATGGGTTGAACCCAAACCCAAAGCCCAAAGTGAAAAGGTAGCAAAATTCTACTAACTCCAAACATATCGAAGTTTATACTCAAAAAAGGTCGCAAACGGCGTTTTGAACTCCATGGAAGTGGTCTCGAGTCCTAATTCGACTGTTTGCAAAAAGTAGCTTTTCAGACCTTAATCCGATTAACGATTCTATATTTAAATAAAATATTTAAATTTGCAATCAAAAAAATATGCGGGTTGTTACAGACTCCCCTCCTTAAAGAAATTGCGTCCTCGCAATACTTAAGAAGAAAATAAAGAGTAACAACCATAAAAGGATATCAGCACAAGAGAAAATTTGAAATAAGAAGTTCACCATAAAGAGCATGAAAGAGTAAGCCCGCACGTGTTCACTCGATGAATTCTCCGGATTCCCAAGAGCAATCCTTAGGATTTGAGAACCATTGAACTTCCACAAAAAGAACATCTTTATTTCGAAGGCACTCAACCCCCGAAGAAATGATGCGAATAGAATGTTGCTCAAAAGTCAAATCTGGTGAAACTTCAATCCCTACTATAACACCAGGCTCAAGAATAAAAATCGGAAACCTAAAATCATTTCCATAATTAAAAGACGTGGAAAACGTCAAGTATAGCAGAAAATTGAGCCAGTGCAACGGCGTAGTGCAAAAACGGTACGCCCGAGAAACGAGAAACTCGAATAATTTGGAACAACGGCGCAGTACAATAACGGTATGCCAGATGAACCAAAGCTCGAATAATTTCGGAATACTAACGTAGTACAAAAACGGTACGTCCAATGAACCGAACACCATAAAAGAACATCGGACGCTAGTCCATAAAAGAAATGAGATAAAGCTCATAAAACGAAGTATATCAAAACGTCTAATGAACTTGATAAAAAGATAATTCCTTTCGGACATCATCAAAGAAACAACCACTTGTTGCTTGCAACTAAGGATATTGGCAACACGATTTCCCTTTTCGGGAGTATAAAGAATATCAAGATCATAAGATGCAAGGAACTCGAACCAACTTTAAGTTTCTTATGAGAAAATAAATATTCCAAAGATTTATGATCGAGGTGGAGAACAAATTTCTCGCCCAAAAATGATGATGCCAAACTCTAAAAGCGAAAACAATAGCCGCGAGCACTAGATCATGGGTGGCATACCTAGTCTCGATCGGCTTTAATGATTTAGAAGTACAAGTGATAGCACGTTCTCTTTTGCAAGAGAACGACATCCAAACCAATACGATTAGCATTGGTACAAAAGATAAAGTCTTGGTTCCCTTCGGGAATCACAAGAATAAGAGTATCGAAAAAGAGTTCTTTTAAATAATCTTCTTTTCCAAAAAGCTAAAACTTTTAAAATTACAATTATCTTTACGTAATAATCTTTTCAGAAAAACTTTTATTTTACAAGTCAATATATTGTGTCTGACTGTCTCATCAAAGCGTTTAGGAGATTCTTATTGATAACGTTGATCAAGCGCATCGACCAGAATTCTTAAAGCACTCAATGGGCAATACAATCACAAAATCATCTTCCATATGATAAAAATATCTCTTATAAGTTTTAAGAATATTATTTGCTCATTGAAGAACAAAATCCAATTATACTTATAAATAAATCTTATGAAAAAGATTTGCAAAATTTTAAATTGCTATTTCCATCCAAAATCAATATATACAAGAATGGAGTCATCGAGATCGTAGAATACTCGATTCATAAAATGGATGAAATAACTTGGACAAACTGAATGACATAATAAGTCATTCATAAGAATCATAACGAGTTTGGAATGTAGTAAGTGGAATGCTAACTTTCGCAACTCGTAGCAAATAAAATCGGTGGCAAGGTCGAGCTAAAAAGACCTTAATACCACTCAAAAGATTGCTTAGGTAATAATCCTAAGACAAACTCAAAAATACTAGAAAATTCTCAAACTACATGAATGAGAGAAATAACACTTTCCTCATCATGTGAGCTTAAAGAATAAAATGATGCCATCAAATTGGAATCAAAATCACAAAGGAAAAACAGAAATCTGCTTAACAGATTGAAAATATCGAAGACGAATAGTCCACACGTGACAAAGGATATGGCTTCATAATAATTAAGCCAATCCTTACAAAAGTCAATTCCGAAGCATAAGTAAAAATCGGCTCGGAAAGAAAAATCACATAAAATAATTTCGACATCAATAAAAAGCAAATTGAGTGTTGCGGATCCACCAATCTGGATCCGCAATCCTCAAGGAAGTCATCAAGCCCAGAAATGTTTAAAGAAAAAGAATCACAAGTTCTTTTGATATAAAAATAATGAGATGAAACCCATATCAAAAAGAACTCGAATAAGATAATCACAAAATAAATGTCATCAAGGATAGAATAAGAAATACCTTGACCAAAAGAAGTGCTAGTAGAGGTTTGCACAACATTTAGCTTTCCCTCCTTGCTTGAAGTATGGGACACGCAGATATATGATGACTCGAACTTTTGCAATAGCGACAATAGAGGGGTTGCAGACACTCCTTTGCATAGTGGTCCATAGAATCGCAATTGTAGCATCGTCCCTGACTAGTGGTAGGAGTCTTTGCTACAGAAGTTTCTTGCTTCCCTTTCTTGTCGGGATTGGGGCCTTTGAACTTAATAGGCCTCTTCATGTTATTGTTGAATTTCTGTTTGGCACCCACAACTTCAACATTACTTTCATTATCGGCCTCTTCAAGTCGAAGAGCGATATCAACAAGCTGATCAAAAGAAACTTCTAGTTTCAGAAGCAAAGGCTTTTTAAGGTTCTTATTCAACCCATAGAAAAATCTCTGATTTTTCTTCAATGGGGTATTAATATACTTGACCCCATATTTAGATAGAGATTCAAAAGATGCGACGTAATCCGTCACAGAAGATTCACCTTGAACAAGGTCAATAAAGCGTCGGGCAAAAGTTACTTTTTCAGCCTCCGGCACAAATTTCAATTCGAACCTTTCCCGGAATTGCTCCCAAGTAGGATCCGCTTCGATAATTTCAGAAATCAAAAGCTCATACCAATCTAATGCTCTTTCCTGGAGCATGCTAGAAGCCACTTGGACTCGAAGTGAATCAATAAGATCCATGCGGGAAAAGATGCGATCGCATGATCTAAGCCAAGCTTGGATTTCTATAACGGTTTCAGAACCCTTGAATGGCCTTCCACCCAAAGCGGTATAGTCTCTGCACAAGCGTGCAAACCCGGATTTAGGGTGAGTTGGTGCTGGAACGGGTCCGGTAGCTTGGGCAATGTTCACAAGATCTAAAAGTTGTTGAGCTGACATAAATACTCCATCCTGGGGAGTAGCACTAGATTGACCGGCGCTGGGACGGCCAGGTCTAACCATTTATTTTCTTTAAGAAAGAAAGAAAAGAGAAAAAAGGTTAATCTCAGAATGAATATCAAATAAATTTGATTGATAATACAAGGAATCACAAAAGCAAATAGGATAGAACGGTACGAAAACCCGAATTAAATCATATGGAACGATTCCAAAGAAAGACTTAGGACAATGATCCTTGCTAGGTTATTCTACATTGTTCCGAAGTTTGGCTCCGATACCATGCTGTGACGCCCCACCTCTATACCCACTCTAGCCAAGGACACTACGTGGTAATGACGTCGACTAGCGCGGAGAATAAGGCTGTTGAGGAGCGACCATCCATGTAATTGCTTTGTGCGAGTACCGATATGCCATATAAAAATATAACTTTTCATCTCAAGAGGAAATCCGACATACCGATACAAACTCAAAGCTACTACACGGTGACTATGTATATATACTTCGGAAACAAATATAGAAATAAACATAACACAAATCAGTCACAGACAATTCATATCACAAAGGCGGAAACATATATGAATATAACACATAAAAGTGTTCATCAGAGTAGTGGTCAAACAAGATCCACAATATCACAAAAGAAAAGATACAAGTGCTAGACAACAGAATATGTATACATCAATGAGTCAATATATCGAATGTATACAACCAAAAACTACAATGCTAAAGTAGTTAGCCAAAAGTCAGATGATAGTCCCAGATAAGAAGTCATGAGGAAGCACCTGTAAAATCTCAGTCTGACCCGAGTATTATTTAAGAAGAAAATAATAAACGGATCAGTCTAGCTATAAATATCAAATAAAGTGATATAGAATAAGAGATATGACAAAAACGTATGATAACCATAAAGCCATACTGTGATGAGTGTCTAATCGAAAATCAATCCATAGATTAATCAATATCACAAGAATATTCTCAAAGATTAAAAAGAATGTCATATTCTTAATTTAATTCACCAAGCCACAATAAATGGCATATATATCAATGCTAACTGAAAAAGTGGTGAAACATAAATTCCAGAAATCACAACGAGAAATCCAGAAATCACATAAGGGGGAGGCCTATCAAAAACGGGAGCATGAAAACTCCCAACACGTGTATCACAAACGAGATGCTATCCCATGGTCGCTAACCATAAACCGAACATCGACGCACCTAGAAAGATACGCCCCATGCACAGTAGAACATCGACGCACCTGAAAAGATATGCCCCATGTATAAACTAACATCGATGCACCTAAAAAGATACACCCCATGTATAGTTGGACATCGATTCACCTAAAAAGATACACCCCATGCCTAGTCTAACATCGACGTACCTAAAAAGGTACGCCCCATGCACCGACTTATTGAGCTGATTGCTCCACGAACGGTCCAAAGACCATGGGTCGCTAGCCCATAAAAATGAGACAAAGCTCATTAGGACGAGGTACTATCCCCTACGTGGACAAAGAGACATCGCGCATTGCTAGTCTAAACCAAAAAATGATCATCATCGATCATCAAGAAGTGTCAAATACAATAAGCTAGTAAATATAAGAGTTTAGCTTCATGTCCCATAACCACTAGCTTAACTTAAATATTTGCGAACAAATTGTAGGTCTCCACTAGAAAATTGTCACAAGAGTTTCAATCGAACAAGTCCATAAATTAACCGACGAAGTAAACGCAAGCGTTTCATACCACTTGTTTTGCTAAGCCGTTTAATTAGATTTTCTCATACGAATGAGGTAAAGGTTTGTATATACTACTAGATTGGAAAATGGTTTTGAAAACAAGCTTTATATTTAAAAATAGAGTTGAAACCGTCTTTGTGAAGAATTTGAATATTTACTACTAGTATAGAAACCTTTATATTTTAAAGTGACAAAGCACAGAAATGATTGTAGAAACAATCAACCATCAAAATCCACATACGAAGACGTGAATCAAATCCACAGAAATCGATGCTGAATCCATCAAAATGGATATACCCGAAAATCCCAAAAAGAAGTCATCAGAGATGATAACAAACGACAACGACAAATCGGAAATCACGAATCGATAAAAGTTGGATCCTCAAACTAATTAGGCAAAATAGGCAAAGACAACAGATTCAGTCGACTGGACCAGGGTGGTCAGTCGACTGACGCAAATCCAGGAAACTTTCTGTTCCCAGGCTCGGTCGACTGAGCCAGGGTGGTCGGTCGACTGAATCATGCCTGGAAACTTTCTATTTCCAGGCTAATGCCTGGGAACTTTCTGTTTCCAGGCTCGGTCGACTGCCCCAGAGTGGTCAGTCGACCGATACTGGAAATTCCAGTATTCCAATGCCTGGAAACTTTCTGTTTCCAGGCTCGGTCGACTGCCCCAGAATGGTCGGTCGACCGATACCGGAAATTCCAGTATTCCCAGCCTAGCCCCCAAGGGGAAAAATCCCAAACAATTGGCGATCGGACGAGCGATGGGCGCTAGGGGTTTACGCCAATCGGCAACCTAGCCCTATAAGCTCTTCGATACACCACCAAAAACATGTTCACGAATCAAAACAAGGATTTTCAAAGTTTTGACTTCAAAACACCAAAAATTGAAACGTTCACCAAATCAATTCAAACCAAAAACAAATGATCATGAACAAGTGTTAGGAATTCATACCTAACATCAAAGATAGTTATAGACAAAGATGTGAGATAAAAATCTCACCTTTTCACAAAATCAATGAAGAAGAAGCTATAGAGCAATGGCAAGGACAATCACTCTTCAATTCCAACTCAACAAGCTTGAATCTAAGCTTAAAAGAGAAACATTTCCTAAATTAGGTTTTGGAAATTTCTGAAATTGAAAGGAGAATGAGTTGGAGAAGATGAAGAGGATGCTTACCAATAGCTTCTCTTTGAATTTGGAGCTAGAAGAAGGATTTGCAAAGGAACTAGGGCTAGGAGTTTTAATTTCCCATTCCACTCTCCATTTTTGATGAAGCTTAAGTGTTAGGAAATGAAAGTGAAGTAAAGAAGAGGAGAGGGAGTGGAGCTTGAGTTGATAAAACCAGAATTGGGCAAATGGGCTGAACCCAAACCCAAAGCCCAAAGTGAAAAAGTAGCAAAATTCTACTAACTCCAAACATATCGAAGTTTATACTCAAAAAGGTTGCAAACGGCGTTTTGAACTCAATGGAAGTGGTCTCGAGTCCTAATTCGACTGTTTGCAAAAAGTAGCTTTTCGGACCTCAATCCGATTAACGATTCTATATTTAAATAAAATATTTAAATTTGCAATCAAAAAAAATATGCGGGTTGTTACATCAAAGTCCTGTTCGGTTGCTCAGGCGGTGTAAACCTATTCCTCTGGGTTAAGTGTGGGTTTCTAGTTTAAATCCAGAAGGAGTCTAGGACTGGACGTAGAATTAGAGTTCGAACCAGTATAAAAATCTCTGGTGTCATTTTATTTTACTGCTATATTTGCTTACTTTATATTCCACACTAGTTGTTTAGATAATATTTATATTACATGATCCTACAGTCAGTTTCAGAATCAGCAAATGAAACGGAGTTTGGATTTTCTGAATCAATTGACTAACAGCTGTAGGAGAAGTAGGAAGGACTTGAAATCTTCTGGTTCTGAATCTGACAGTTCCTTGTCATTGGAGCAAAAGCAGAGGGATAGAAATAGAAGATGCTTAGAAATGAAACTGGGAAGTCGAAACAAAAACGGGGACCACGCCATAGCAAAGGCTTATAGATCGGTACCGAACCATCGAACCTTGGTTCGTGTGGTCGACCTCCGAGTGATGGTGTTGTTTGGCTTCTAGTCGTGATGTGGATGGCTAGAATGTTGGAGATCGGGCGGTTGTTGTGAATCCACCGCGAAGAGACTATGTACACGGAACTGCTGAACCAACGATTCTCCTGGAGTCAGGGGAATCCAGGTATTGTGAAACTAACCGAGAGAGTTTTCCATGCCAAACACTCGGGGTGAATCACGATTACCGTCGTTCAGTAGATCCAGTTGAGCCGAATTTGACTAGAGCCAACATCAAATTAATGATGATTGGGGCTCCTCCTCGAGTTAGAATCTGTTCACAGATGAGATCCTACGCGAGGAGTACCCAAGGAGATTTGTGATGCAGATAATGTCGTCATATGATGGGAAGATGGATCTGCGGCAACATCTTATGAAGTAGACTGGCACATATATTCTGCTAGAGGTACCAATGTTGTACGATGTCGTTGTTTCCCAATTTTCCTGGAGGGAGTAGCGATGATGTGGTTCATCCGGCTGCCGCCGAGATCCATATCGTCTTTCAAGTAATTAGCACGGAAGTTCATTGAGAAATTCTGTATGTATACTACCCGTTCGAAGGACGTCATGTCACTTTTTAACCTCTTCCAACGAGTGGGAGAGTCTTTCAAAGATTTCTTGCACAGGTTCAATACTGCAGTGACTAAGGTAAGCAATGCTCAAGAAGATATTGTGTTAATGTCACTAATTAGACGAATTCATCCCCAGACTGATTTCGGGAGATGGTTGAAGATGAAACCCCCACCGACAATGAATGTGTTCTATAGAAAGATGAATCAGTTCTTGCGCTTGGAAGAGGCAAATACTAGCTCTAAGATGGCCGATGCTGGTCAGTCGGCCAAAATGATACAAAGCAATATTGCTGTAAAACAGTCCGGAGGGAATTCCCGCAATGTCGATGTTAATGTGAATAATAGAAGTAGTGGACAGAGCAAGAACGACAATGGAGCTAAAGATAAGATTCAAGAAGACGTCCTAAAATCTCAAAGTTTGACAACTACACTCCATTGAAGAACTCGATTGAGAACATACACTTGTGTACTCAAGGCAAAGAGCAGTACAGAAAGCCGGCTCTAAGGGAGTCGACTGAAAAGGAGATAAAGTCTGGCAAGTTTTGCACATTTCATGAAACACTTGGTCGCAACACCAACGAATGCAGGAATTTACATGATGGAATCGAAGAGTTGATTCGTAAGAAGAAGTTACAACAGTTTGTGAAAGCCCTACAGGATGGCAGGTAAGAAACTTTAAACCCCCAGCAGAGGCAAGTTGGGCCTAGTGTTGATGAGCCCAGACGGCATGAGAAGCGATTGGTGATCAATACTATTATTGGAGGACCAAATCTAGTTGAGAAGAGCTAGAACAAGATGGAGCGATATGTAGGCGCATTGAAGCACGCAGTGAATGAGAGTTGTTTCGCCGTTGAAGACGATGTTCCGACACAACAACTCAGAACCATGATAGATGATATTGTTTTCCAAAATAGAGATGCTGATGGGGTAGAGGCCTCAATGATTTCTCCATTAATGATATCGTCCATGTTGGCCCTGCCTTTATAAGGAAGGTGTTGGTTGACTGTGGGAATTCAGTTAACATTTTATTCAAGAAAGCCTACGACCAGATGCTTCTGGAGTGTAAGGACTTAAAGCCGTGTAAATCTCGGATCCAGGCATTTAACGGGACTTCTACTGAGCCATGAGATGTGTGGATCTACCAGTGGTGCTTGGAGAGGGAGACCGTAAGAGAGTGTGAGTCGTGTCATTTATTGTGTTGGATATTTATTTAGCTTATAACGCCTTTTTGGGCCGACCGACCCTTTCTGAATTCTGAGCAGCCATAGCTCCTTGATGCCTAATGATGAAGTTTCCGACAGGGAACGCAATGGAAATAGTGCAAGGGGATTAGTGTCTTGGTCGTGAATATTATGAGCTAAAGGAGGCGAGGCGAAGAAAGAAAGGAAACCGTGTGGAGAAGACTCTCTGCACCAAGGCTTTGGATTCATAGCAACCACTGCCTGAGCCTTGGCTCGGGCAGCATAGTCGGTTCCATAAGGATATGAATCCATGGAAAGACCCGAAGGATGGAAGGGCAGCTCCAGCTGAGTTGACAATCAACATCCTGATCAACCAGAATGATCCTACAATGGTCCTAAAGGTCAATTCGCAGCTTGGCTTGAAGATGATGAAAGAGTTAGTTGGTTTTCTTCGTACAAAACTGGATGTATTCGCATGGACTCACTCGGATATATGTGGAATCACTACAAGAAAATGGGGTATTTACCTACCAATTGTAAGTGTAGGTAAAACTAGCCTAATGGTGGGTAATATGTTTTAGCTACCAATATTGAATTGGTAGACACTGGTACGTAAATGTTAGTGGGGAAAGAGTTTTTACCTACACCTATTAATATTGGTAGGTAAAAGAATCCATGGACCCCACTAAGTTGTGAATCAAATGATGAGTCATCGGCTGATGTGTTTGATGATGTGCCATCCTACGTGGCTGCTGACATGGTTGCCACAGTAGCATACACGTGGCATACATCAATACCGCCACTTGGCATCTTATAGTTGGTCCATGTGTCAAACAACAATTTGTCCACATGCCATCATTTGATTAGTACATATGGCATCATTTTTCTTAGGCCACGTGGCATCATTTGATTAGTCCACATGGCATTATCTGATTTTCACGTGGCATCATTTTATTGGTCTACGTTGCATAATATTATTGGACCATGTAGCGTTATTTTATTAGCCCACTTGACATTATTTTGTTGGTCTGTTTCACAATTCATATTTTGGTCAAATTTAATGGTTATATGTAGATAAAAGATAATAACGGTTATTTATAAATGATCTATATTAGAAATAAACTAGGAAAAAACATACGTCATTATTATCTACAAAACTAATATATTAAACAACCCAAATAACCAAATCAAAGCAATTGTAGTCATTGTGATATTCAATCAAATGTATATGTAGTTTAAATAAAATTCACACTTATATATGTACAGACAACTAATGCCCATGTATATATAATTTTGCAGAAAATAATTTGAAAAAATTAGATGTCTCTCCTACACAATGGCCATGAAGCATGGCTGATGAGCCAGCTATCGATACACCGCACGTGAAAAACATGTTTACATTGGTAGACTCCCCGTGCTTTCTTCGATTTTAAAATCATGCAAAAAATTGAATACTTCGTTAATTGTCTATTAATAATTAGGCTTAATATATCAAGAAAATATTTTGCAATAGAGGTCATATTTAAAGGCAAACTGAGCAACATATTGACTCTGATGCATAAGAACTATTCTCCATTGATATTTTAATTGTTCCAATTTTATCAATTGTATCTTATGACATGCCTTTTGTGCCTTCTGTATCGAATATATCGAGGAATTTGATTACTGGGGAGTCTACTGCGTTCGTCTATAACGAACATATATATGATGTAAATATCAATTTCAGTTTTATGAAATATCAGTCTATAATATAATGATTTGACTATATGTTACCTGACTTTGTACTGTAGGTCCTATCTTCTCTCCAATGATTCTTCCGCTCAAAAGACTAGTAAGGACATTGATCGGTGGTCAATTGTACAACGATTGTAAGAATGTTAGGTCTTAAAATTGAATGTATAGCTTGTTTTTACCTGATTCATTTTTGATTTCCCTTAAATAATAGCAAAAAAACTTATCTTAAAAAGTTCCTTATCCATTTTTCCATCTTTAATTTTGTCTCTATTAAGATTCGGATCCTAATCATCGGTTGGATATTTCTGTAATATCAAGAAAAACTTAATTAGAAGCAATATGCAGTATGCAGTATACTAGTGAAAAAATATTGTTTCCTTATTTAGGCAAAAGTATGAGACATGTGAAAGATTTTATACCCCGATTAGATGATATAAGCATGTTGTCAAACAGTAGATATAAGTATATGTATACTTTTATATAAATTTATATTGAGACAAGAAAAGAAAGAGACTAACCTAAATGAAAGTGACTTAAGAAGCAACATCACGTATTTGAGTAAAAAGTATGTCAAACAAAAAAAAACCATTTTAGCGCTTTGAATCACCAATTAGTAGTCGACTAAAAGTTGAAAATGGAAAGCACCTAACAAAATCAATAATAATAGATTTGGTGAAATTTTTGTAACAAAATCTCACTTAAAATACTTATTTATTTGGAAACTGATATATATTTGGAAATAAATGAAAACCAAATAAATTACATGACTTTGTCAATTAAGTTATGCCCATTAATTTATTATAGGTATGATAATCAATTAAAAATTATTCTTTTATAGGTATTTATGGTAGATGGCAACTATTATAGCTAGGCATATATTGAATCTACCATTATATTACAACATTGCTAAATTAATTGGATAAAAAAACTATCACAACTAAATATTAGTGGTAATAACAATGCAAGGTCAGTTAAATATACCATTTTGATGCAAATTACAGCCTTATTGTTGGATAAACTAATTTCCATGGGAGGACATTTTTGGGAAAAAGAAGAGCTAAACAGCCTATAAATTAGAAATAATTGATTTAGTAGAATGAATAATCAATGAGATAATTATAAGAAAATTAATATGTAAGACAAACTAAATGATATAATTATAAAGAAGTAAGAAAATCTTTTAATTTACTTCTACAATAGTGGGTTTTAGCAGTAAATGAAAACATTTTGAAACTCAACTATGACGTGGGTCCCACCAGGGAATAAATTAGATGTTAAATGGGATGGACATAGAAAATTGATCTAAAATGCATAACATATCGAAACTTAAAAAGACATATAATATTCCCAAACATTCCTAGGAATAAAAAACCATATACAGTATTTATAACACTTATAAAAATAGGTTGGTGAAATTTAAGGAAAAACGTTATCATTTAAAACACGGACCTATTTGGAAAATAACACAGACTTGGAAATAACATAAATTGAGTATATTTAGCAAAAAATCATAAATCTCGATGTTGCATTATTCTTAATTTCAGACATTTAATCAAAAAATGGTAATGTACATATTTGAGACATACAGATATGAAAATTGCCATAGCTAAGCATATATTAGATCTGTCCATGTACATATCAATACAACAACTTTAGATCAATCTAATCAATAAACTATGACAAAGAAAAAGGATTTCTAAGTTGCAATTAAAGTTACCTTATTTACCTAAATTACAACATTAATGCTTTAATTTTTTGTACAAACTTTTTGTAGTTAAAGATGAGTTGAAAAGCCTGTGAATTATAAATAATTAATGTAGTAAAACGAACAATCAATTACTTTTGATGATAGAAATAAGAGATGTACAAAATCGAATTGCTTCTATTTTCTAATTTTAGCAGTAAATAAAAATATTTCAAAATCAATCTACTACATGTCTTGCCATAATCAGTTATTACCAATTTATAAATAAAATGAGACAAAAACCATAAGCTAATCCCAAATAATCTCATATGGACATCAAAACTTCTTCAATAATCTCATCTTTTATAAGTGGAAAGAATCTGAAACTGCACTCGGATGAATCTGCGGAAACTGTAGATAATTGTAGAAAAATATAGAGACAAAAATTGCATATCGTTAGGGAGAAAAAAAGATATTGGTATAAAAGTTATATTTATTGGTTGTACAAATACCAATATATCATTTATGTGCATAATCTGAAAGTCTTTATGGAGCTAGTAAATTTGATAATTAAACCTAAATGTGACATCAGAAAGGACTTTGTAAAGAAAAGCAATAACAATAGATTAGAGTTATGAAATATTGGATCTAGTAACCAATGACCATAATTACTGACCAAACTTATGAGAAATAATAAATGCAAGCTTGATAATGACTCGTGATTCAATCCTATACAACTAAAAAAATTCATAAATAAAGAACTTACCTTTTATTGACTTGTGTAATTCATTCACTCATTAATCCAATTCTACTATGTGATTCATTCACTAATCCAATTCTGAAAAATATGAAATTAACAAATTGGTGGGAAGGAGGAAAAAACTTTTTCACATTAGAAGCATGTACATATTATAATGCAACCATCTACAATTAGATACCCTACAACCTAATCAAGATGTTGTCATTGGAATAAGTACTAAAAGTAAATTACCTAACATGATCTGATTTAGAAAGGGACCAAGTAATGAGATCTAGAAAGAAATCACCTAAATTTGAGGAAAACTTCAATTTTAAAAGAATATTTTTTGCAAAATATGAACATAGAGATAGAAGGCTACAATAATAGATCCAATCTATACTCCATTGAAATGAGAAGCATCAAACTAAATTACCTGACATGATACATTTTTTCTTGTACAAATACAATTTTTCTTGTAGTGTCTCTTCCTGCCATGGTGAAATTAACAAATTTGTTCGATTAATTTGGGGATTAGGGTTTGGGAAGATGAGACGATTGGAGATCTGAATAGTACTTTGGAGAATGGAGATGTGAGGGATTCAAAGGTGGATAGTGGTTCCTGTCGGTTTCTAGGTAGCCAATCAAAAGGAAATACGCGGATTGTGATTTGTACCATTAGATTTGGTTTAAAATAAATGGTTAGATCTATAATTGGAGGGATGGTATGGATTGTGTTTGTCTAATAAACCGAGGAGAATATGTTTTAGCCATTTTGGATGATGACATATTGGTATGAAATTGTGAAACTTTTTATAAAAATTGCAACACTTACATTTTAATAGTCAATTGTTTAAAAAAATGGCAATATATGAAAAGTTATTAATAATGATTATTGAATAAATATTAATTATTTAAAATTTAATTACTGTTTATCAATTATTAATTGCTAATTATTTCATATTTCAAAATAATTATTAATACAGGAAAATGGACACAAGGACAAACTTAGAAAAAAATTTAGGCTGAAAGACAATAAGTTTGTTTTTTAGGCTGAAGGACAATGCTAGTTATAACTAGCATTTTATATAGTGTAAAACTGAATATAATGCTAGATATAACTAGCATTTTGTATAGTGTAAAAGTTGAATATAATGCTAATTATAACTAGCATTTGTCCTTCAGCCTAAAAATGAAACTTGGTGTCCTTCAGTCTAAATTTTTTTCAAAGTTTGTCATTTTCCCTAATTCCCTCTTATTAATAATTAATAAATAACTGATTTTACATGGAACATTGCTAGGATATGCAAATGAAATCTTTATTCCAAAAACGAAATTGCTAAGATAAGGTTATTTTAACACATCATCACACAACTCAACATTATTTTTTAATGAAAAGTTAAAATGATACGAGGAAAATATAAGCGCCAATTGTAAAAAACTTTCCTTCCAATATATGCATAGGTAACACTTTTTACCTACTCATATTTATTGGTAGATAATTACCCTTCTAAAATGTAATGATATTGGCAATATTTACCTACCAATAAATCTTACCATTAAATATTGGTAGATAAAGGTTATCTTTACCTAGCCATATATATTGGTAGGTAAAGGTCAGATTTCTTGTAGTGAATATCGCCGGAGATAGCGACCTACGCATTAAATGTAAATCCTAAATGCGTTCCTGTAAAACAAAAACGCCGCAGCTTGGGTCTAAAGAGATCCACTACACTCAAAGAAGAAGTGGAGAAGTTGAGAGACAACGGCTTCATCCACGACCCACTATACCTGGAGTGGGTATTCAATCCAGTCCTGGTGAAAAAAGCTAACGAAAAGTGGAGGACATGCATTGACTATTCAAACCTGAACAATTCATACCCGAATGATAGCTTTCAACATCTGAAGATTGATCGGTTGGTGGACTCAACGGTCGGACATGAATTCTTCTCATTTATATATGCGTACTCTTGATACAATCAGATTTTGATGCACGTCCCAGACCAGAAACACACCAGTTTTATTACTGACCTAGGACTGTACTGCTATCTGGTCATCCCTTTGGATTGAAGAACACTACAGCAACTTATCAGAGATTGGTGAACGAGATGTTTAGAGATCAGATAGGGTGCTGAATAGAGGTCTATATGGATGAAATGCTCATGAAGTCACGACGATCGAGGAACCACATCGACGACTTGGCAGAGATGTTCAGCGTTCTTCAAAAATAAAGGATGAAGTTTAACCCTTTGAAATGCTCATTCGGCATTACGTCAACGAAATTATTAGGCTTCATCGTGAACTTTCATGGAATCAAAGCTAATCCGGAGAAGATCGAAGCATTGAGGAACATTAAAGTCTCGAAAACAATTAAAGAGGTCCAGAGCTTGAATGAGAAGGTCGCCGCCCTGAGTAAATTCATTTCCAAAGCCACTGACAAATGCATCGCTTTCTTCGATGTGATCAAGAAGGGGAAGAGGAATTTCGCATAGATGCAAGAGTGTATAGACGCATTCTAGGCTCTGGTGGATCACTTAGAGAGACCCTCTATTCTGTCGAAGTCGCCGAAGGATGAGGACTTTTTTTATTTATTTGGCAGTGTCGATGCACGCTTTGAGCGCCGCACTCGTACATGAGGAGTCTCGAATCCAGAGGCCGGTGTACTACATCGGTAAGTGGTTGACATGAGTAAAAAGTGATAGAGTTAGGGGTATGCCCTAGGGGCAATTATGTAATTTGTTACATATATCTAACTCGTTGACCAATCTTGTTCGAAATAAAAAGTATTCTCTTCCTATTATATACTTGATATAATGTGATTATATTAATTAATTAACTTACTTAAAAGTATATTTAATAGAAAAATCCATAAATGGTATATTTGTGATAATTGTTACAAAGTGTTGTAACCGTGAGTAATTTATCACAACGAAACAAATATACCATTTTAAATGTTCCTAGTCAAGATGCATCGAGACTGGATATCGATGTATGTGGTGAGACTGGAGTACGTAACGCTCTCCAAATGTTGGGCAGTGTATTACTCATGACTGCTGGGGGTACCTAGGGGTCACGTACTAATAGTTATTGGATAACTATGAAACGACTCACTCGATAGTTTTCTAATATAACTAAGGTCAAACAAAAAATATCGATGTAACTGATTTACACAGTTCTCTCAACTTGAGAATCCTATGGATCTTCAATATGAAAGCTCCGCTTTGATTATAGCCAAATCATGGCATGGCGTCCATCGAGTGACTATAGTTGGGTCGACTGGAAGTATTGGAAGTGAAGCACTATTCAAGAAAGGATTCGTCTCCTCAGTTATATGCAGTTAGTATCACAGTCAACTAAAGTCAACTCAAAGTCAAAGTCTCTGGCCAGAGCATTTCGGTTAATAATAATTGTTATTATTGAACCAAGGACTTTGTATATAGACTATAAAGTTGAATGTGGATGAGGTTGGAATTTTGACCATTACCAAATTCCATAAGTTCAAAGTGATATAGTTTTGACGAAGAGAATTGGTGTAAACAAATGTCACAACCGGGTAACGCGTATTAAACTCAAATTGGATTTTACTGAAAATGAGTAAGCGATAAATTTGGCCATAATATCACACCGCCTGCTAGGTGACGTGTGAACGTTAACATTAGAATAGTTTGATGTTAATCGCTGACCAAATTTATACCCAAGAATTACACAGCCGAAATGATGAATTCCCTTAAGACCGAATGATTTAATTAGTTTATAATTGTTATAAATTAATTAAATTAATAAATATTTATGAAATATTAATTATAAAATTTGAATATGATTTGAGTAATAAATAATGTTATATATATAACAGTTATAAATATATCGATCAATATACAATATCGACAAGCGATTAAATTAGATTTAATTGCATAGTATTTTGGCTTAGGCTTAGATGGGTTTAAGGCCCATCATTAAGGCTGCAAAATTTCAGTTTTGGGAAGGTCTAGGGGTGGCTAAAACATAGGGAATTGGCTTGGAGATAATGGGTTGCGATAAAGTGAGAATGGGTAAAAAGGTTCTCCTCGTTTCTCTCTAATACAACCCTATATATATATATATATATATATATATATATATATATATGTGTGTGTGTGTATATGTATGTATGTATGTATATATGTATGTATGTATGTATGTATATATGTATGTATGTATCTCCAAAAACAATTACTAACCTTTTTTGGCCACCATTACCTTCTACATTGCTGGTTAAAACATAGCTCTCAATCCACTCCAAAATTCTCAAATATATTTCAAATTAAAATAATACTATTTGATAGTTAGAGGTCGCTAATTCCGAACTTGCAATCTGACGAATTAATAACAGTAAAAGGAAGGGAAGTCGTTGCTTCAACGTGGATTCAAAGGCATCATTAAATTGGTAATTTTAATTCATATTACAGTAATTAAATTATATTCTATGATCCTATAATGAGCAATTTCATATCTGTTTAAATATATAGCTACTATATATTTAGATAGGTGAGATTTTGTAAATAGATGTGGTTGTCACAAATCAGCTTAATTATGTGCATAATTTTTTTATTATACTATTTGATTTATGTATAGACAAATGTTATTTACTGTACAAAATCAATTTTTATTTAATAATTGTTTTATATATATTTATTAATAAATTCATATATATATATTTTTGGGATGACCCATGGGTGAAGTATGGTACTATTCTGAGTTAAATTCTCTCTTACAATCAGCGGGTCCAAACTGGGATTAGAAATTATGCTCTGGCTATTGAGTATATTTCTAATGAAAGTGTGGTACTTCCATACACTAGTAACCAGAGTGTTCGTCAGCTATGGAATTTCCTCCGTGGTTGTCATGTCCCCTTATCTCCATATGATGGCATCTCATGGACTTTTTATCAAGGCAGGTATAATATTGGAGGCATGTACAAGCTGTTGGTGAATCAAAATAACTGTGTGATCCTCAGCTGGTACAAACGTATATGGCTTAATCATAGCAATGAGAGGCATAACCTCTTTCTATGGAAGATCTTCAGTGATAGCTTGAATACCAAGTTTAAGTTGAGTCGGAAAGGAATCAATATTGATACTGTGTGCAGTTTTTGTTTTGCTGTTGCTGAACATACTCTGCACTTATACTTCAACTGCCCATACGTTAATAAATTATGGTCTGCTATTAATGCTATCACCACTGGTAGGTCGGTTGCCTTGATCAGTGAAATTGAATGGGATCTCATCTACAAAGCAACGCGATGGAAGAATGATTCTTCCTACTTTCTTCTCTTTACCCTTAAAATTTTCATCTCTATGATCTGGGATGAGAGGAATGCGATTATTTTTACGGGGAAAAGGAAAACGTTAGCTCAAATGAAAGGGAGTATCTTGGAGGGTATAAGATTTGGTATATCAGCATCTGGACATGCTTTTGATAATGCATTTTTGAATGCTCTTCGCTGACCTTACTTGGTTGGTATTGGTGTCTTCTGTCTTCTTTCTTTTTTTATGTTTCTGTTTTTGATATACCTGTCTTCTATGTTTTCTTGTTCCTATGTGTCCTGCTTGCCTACTTGTTTTAGGCTGCTTTGTTCCCCTGTCTTTGTAATTCTTTCTTGGTATATCAATAATATGGTAGGGGCCCATTTTTAACCCCGTTGGCTTTGCCAAAAAAATATATTTGTGTATATTTCTCTCTCACAATAGCATATATGCATATATAAGATATATATATGATTTAAAAAAATTCGTACACTTATTTATATATAAATTTACAAATTCGAAAATTAATTATCATGCATATATTCATTTTTTAAATTAACATTTATTGAATTTTTGAATCGTTTAATATATATAAAATAATTATTACATTAAAAATCCAATTTTATATTATTTTAATAATATTATATCATTTTAGAAACATATAGAAAAAATTTAGGAATTTGTCAATAAATTTTATTATTTTTAATAATTAATAATATTTCGGGAAAACTGTTTATGATTTATTAAAAATAATAATCCTAGAGTTTTTGAAATTTTAAAATTTTAATTTTTAATAATATATTATTTTATATTAAATAATTATTGCCAAAATCAATGTATTTGTTTTTAAAAATAATATTTCAACTTTGAAAAATCTCCAGATTTTTCCTAAGCTCTATTTTATGATCCTAGATTTTCGGGAATTGTAAAATTTGAATTTTCATCAATAGATTATTTTATGTTAATTATTTATGGATGAAAATGTTATTTTATTCATAATATATACAAATTAAAATACTAAAATTATTATGTTTGCAAAACTAAGTTAATTTTGAATTATAAATAATTTTTAATAATCGTTCTCTCTCTTTCTATATATATATTTATCTATATATATATTTATATATATGTTTTATGTTCTATATTATATATAATATATTTATACATACATATGTCTCTGTGTGTGTGTGTGTGTATTTTGTAACATATATACATGCACGTATTTGGACAACATACATGACATACAAAATAAGCTAATATGTCTGTTGCGATGTAAATCCCAACATCTACATATGGACATATTATACCTTTCATGGATTATTATGTTACACATGCACTCACACATATATGTATATGATACATTTATGTATAAACTAAATCAAATAAAATTAATTTCATATCTTAATATATTTGAATTTAAATAAAATAAATGATTTTATTTAAATGAAATTTAGAAATGTTCTAATTCAGTTAGACTTCATAGGCCCAATAAAAGATCCAATAGGGTAAATTTTTTGAAATTCACGCATAACTTCCGCTACGGGCTAGTCCAGTTCCAACAATAGTATCGGAGCACAATAGCTTATGCGGTCTAAATTAGTCATATTAGGGCTAACTAATTAAGCTTGCCCACTTAGTACGGTGTCTAAAAAGATAATGTCTAGGATTAGAATTGGGTAATCAAGTACCCTGTCCTACCTGGTTACCGGCCTGGCCCGAAAGGTGAAGTGAGCCCAAAGGTTGCTCCTAATAGAAAAGACCCAACTTAATTTGGGCCTTGGGCTAATTTTCAAAATCATTTTGAAAATTAATGTTAAAGATTTTAAATTTAATAGGTAAATTTAAAATAAAACATGTTATTATAAAAATTATAATAATATATAAGATTTCAAAATGTTTGAAAGGATAATGATATTTTCAAAATGTTTGAAAATATTTATATAATAATTTCAAATTTTAAATTTATTAATAAGATTAATACAGTAAATTAATTAAATATGTTAAATAATTAATGCATATATGCATGTATTACATATGTTGATGTATGTTATGTTATTTTAAAATGTTTAAGATAACATAAGTATACGTGTATGTATACAAGATAAATTTTGAAATTAATAAATTTTAATAAATATTGTTTAATTGAATAAATTAATTAAAGGTTAATTAATTAAATAAAATACACATATATATATATGATATATGTGTGTTACACTATAAAGGTTATAGTATACCCTATAAATGTTATAGTAGATATGTCCAATATAAAAGTTATATTGGAATACTAATTTAAAATTAATTAAAGAGTTAATTGATTAAAATTAATTAGATAAGATTTAATTAATGATATGTTATACGTAAGACTATCATATAAGTAATATGAAATATAAAAGTTATATAACAATAAAACTTATATGATATGTGTATAAACTAAATGTGGAACATTAAAGAAACCCAAATAGACTTGAGAAATAAATACATATGTAAATGTACATATACTGTGATTTCTGATGTATCTGACACTTGAATCACTGGGATATTTCATAAGAAATATATTATTCTATAAGTCAATATCACTCAATATATATATTGAAGATTATGAATCTTCAATATAATGTTGTTCTCTATCATATATATTAATAAATTACTTACATACTCCTTAGTTGTTGAGCAAACTCAAGTTAGGGATGTTATGCGTTGTATTATTAATATATTGAACAGATGAGGTAAGATAACTAAAAGTATTTGTTGAGCAAACTCAAGGTACATATACTATACTTAGGCCATTATGATATGGTAGGTATGAGTGAATAATCTCTTTCGATTTGTTGAGAAAACTCAAGGTCAAAATGAGATTAGAACAAGGAAAAATGGGTTAGGAGTTGTATATGATACAACCGATAAGGAGTTATCCATCGTTTGTGGGGCTATGATTTGTTGAGCAAACTCAAGGTCATAATACCAAAACAAAAGAGTCCTAACACCCACTAGTGAAGTTGTTAGACTTCTATGTTTCATCTTAGGGTTTGGAGAAATATAAAAGACTAGTGGAAGCCTTATTAGAAAAATGAAATGGTAACATTTAACCTTTCTAATATTGTAAGAACATATGCTACATAATGTTATAATTATCTACAATGATAAATTTGTGCATTTAATATGTTGGTAAAACGTTTGTCAATTAACATATATAAACAAACTGAATTGAAAGTTGACAAATAGAAATAACTTACTAATAATTCTAATTGCATGTTATATAATGTTTCTATACCCATGCAAGTGCCCAATTTCAACTACTTAATACATTCGTAAGTTGGTCACTTATATGTTTATTCGGTTTAGACCGTGTATTGCATTTTATGAGTTTTTGAACTCTAAATGCAATTCAAGACTATGGATATTTGATCCAAGTACTTTCATATATAAATGTTATATGGTGAACAGTCATAGTTTGTGGGGTACAATATTTCGATGAAGTTAGTTCATTCGAAGTAAACCGATAAACATTATTTTAAGATCATGTATTCAACTTGAATGATTTCAAAAGGATCATATTGTGTTAATGTAACACAAGACCATAAACTACGAGATACATCTAAGAACTCGATCGTTGAAATGTCATCTTGATCGGTTTACATAAAGTGCAACATAGTTGATGTCTTAAATGTTAAGAATAATCGAATGTGCTTTTGTAAAAGGTTTGTTATGATATTGTAGTAAGGTTTTCTTTTGAATAGTTTGACCATTTGAAAGAAAAACGAATGTATAAGAATAGATGTAATTTAAGGTAAAGTTGGAATGAAGAGAATGAATAGTCACTTTTGCTTCATAGAGAAACATTGGAAACAAGAATTGTAATAATAACTGATACTTAATATTGGAATATGAAATATGATTTTTACTTCGAAATGTATTTTCATATAGAAAATTGTTTGCTATAACATTTATTTCTTTGAGTTCAAGATATTTAATCAAAGAACTCTTCTCTGTAAACTAGTTGCAGCGTATGAAATAAGTAAACAATATTAACAATATTAAGTGAATGGTGGACCTCTAAATTTAGTACGCTATTATAGTAATGGTGGAAATAGTGGGAGCATATGCCATATAGCACCTAATGGTTGCATCAAATTACAAAAATTGTTTTCGTAAAATGTACCGAACATTATTTGTGAAATAATGTTTATTTTTTTGGTATTGACTGAAAAATAGATATAACTATATTTCAATATGAGTATTATGAATATTCATTATGAAATAGAACTATATTATGGAATTTTTTTCATAGTAAAAGTGATGCAATAAAAATACATATGTATCTAATATTATTTATAGTTGTTTTGGAATTATAGACTAAGCCATAGTTTTGAGAAATAATTTTACTATATGATTATGAATCATATGATACAGGTTAATTATATTTCAAACAATTAATGGCTATGCACCCATTCAGTGGGAGCATCATAAGAGTTGATGAACTCTTTGAATTAATACATATTGATGTATCCAATCACAAGTCTATTAATACCAAAAGTGTTCCACATACTTTGTTATATTCATCGATGATTTATTACCAACATGAACATGTGTATTAAATACACATGTAGTAAGTTTATTATAAAATCATAGAATATAATAGAAAAGTAAATAAAATAACATGCAATAGAATAAAATGATTTGATTTGGTCGAATAAGTGAGTATATTGGAAAGAGTTCTAAATATACCTAAAATGAATATAGATTCAATCTCAAAATCACTCCTCCATGTGATACATAATGATGCATCGATAAGGAGTAATCAGACATTGTTGGACAATTTACGATTAATTGTGAGTGAAGTTGAGTTAGTTTCTTTCTATAAGGTCATGTACTTAAGATTAGTACACAAGGTTGATATTATTACATCTAAACAATAGTTTACAAAATCATACAAGATAAGGGTTTGTAAGAAATCTCAATATATCCTAGGCCAAGGAGTTGGCCGGTTATGCGAGTCGAAAGATTGCACGTAATAATTGTTCATGAGGGATCTTGTATGAATCTCCAAAAGGTTTTTTGGAAAGGTCTATCATCAATTGATATATTTATGTTTTGAACATAATTTTTGTAAACTAAAATTAGTTTTATAAATAAAAGGTTCATAAAGAGTTTATGAATCCTTATTCTATTTGCACTAAGAAACAATTGTTGTTTCAAGATATATCAACTTCATTGTGAAGGAATTTCTTTAAGAAATTTTTGGTAGTTAAATGGAATTGGATCCGATCCATAGATAGAACTGATTATATGAGATGAAGTGAAATTAACTAACCTAAATGAACACATAGCATTAGAATGTGTAATAAGTATTCTCGTACATCGAAGAGAAACTATGAGTTTCTTATTAATGTCGAAAATATACATTACCCTCGGTTGTTCAATTAAACCATTAAGATTGTTGACTCTATATGGTATGATGCGCAGATCTGAAAGAATTTCAAGTACGCTATCAAAAAATGATTTTGGTGGTCGTAACCAAAGAGATGTGATCCATCGGCCGAGATTGTGTCTTTATTGGAAAGACTAATGTGGTTGGAATTAAATAAACAATGTTGATAAGAATAATATCGCAAATTTCAATTGTTGAAATTAGCATAATAGATTCGGTATTCAACATGCTCAAATTAATTCAGATTTACTCACAAAATTATCGCTCGATAAGACTTAGTGTTTGGTACTTATGTATTGAAATAGAAAATTCTAAATAATGATTTAGAGTAAGCCATTTACACATATTAACCAAAAATGTCTTGAAGTCAGTGGGAGTGATATTGGGTTTGTGAGTCTTTGGATATGATCCAAGAAATGATACGAATGTATCATTTTATAAGCATCAAGCTTAAATAAGTATTTTGATAGAAATATCAAATAGTTTTATTTTCAATCAAATTGCAGAGGAAGCGTGTGTTCATAAAAAAGAACCTTAAAAGGTACATTGATATTTCTAAACTTAAGTAAACAACACGTTGTTGATTTTAACAATATGCTTGTATTAAAATCAACTTTAATTATTTTAAAACTCAATTTTGGATTGTAAATGATGTCTTTTATGGTGAGTATAAAAGATATAGGGATTGTCCTAAAATGATATACAAGAGCATCCTATTAAAAGGAGAACATGTAAGTTAGATTCCTTATGCCTTAGCAACAGGAATTATCATACAGGTTATGTTGTGAATGATATTGTGTTTTGTTTATGTATTTGATATATGGAGCAAATATAAAATCCAAATTGATATCACTAAATGGTTGTTTGAGGTGTTCTTGCGTATTTATGAAATACTAGAGAATTGTTTATAGAAACAACGAACTCGTTATGATGGAACTTTTGGACACAAACTTTTATAATTGATATTGAGTATAACATGTCAATGATAAAATTCAAGTTAAAATCTTTAATTTGAAAATGTTTCAAAATAAAAGTGATTATGGTCCATTCAACGAAATGTTGAGAACATTAACTTGCACAAATTTATAATTGAGCCAAAGGTGATTCCAAATGTTGAGAATCCTATAATATTGTTATAAGATAACAATGTCATGAAATCGGTCATGATAGAACTTAAAGCTCACTAGAAGTCAAAAAACATACTTCGAATTATTCCACATGATAAAGGCAGTTTATCGGTGTTAGAGAGAGTTATTCGACAAAGTAGATAATTAAAACATAATAGCATACCCATTCACAAAGGGACTGACCTAATTGGTTTTGAGAAAACTGATTAGAGAAGTTGGAATTAGATTCCATAATTGACCCCAAGTGCAAGTGGGAGATTGATAGAGTTAGGGGTATGCCCTAGGGGCAACTATGAAATTTGTTACATATATCTAACTCATTGACCAATCTTGTTCGAAATAAAATGTATTTTCCTCCTATTATATACTTGATATAATGTGATTATATTAATTAACTTAATTAAAATTATATTTAATAGAAAAATCCATAAATGGTATATTTTGTGATAGTAGTTACAAAGTGTTGTAACCGTGAGTAATTTATCACAACGAAATAAATATACCATTTTAAATGTTCCTAGTCAAGATGCATCGAGACTGGATATTGATGTATCCGTTGAGACTGGAGTACGTAACGCTCTCAAAATGTTGGGCAGTGTATTACTCATGACTGCTGGGGGCACCTAGGGGTTACATACTAATAGTTATTGGGTAACCATAGAATGACTCACTCGATAGTTTTCTGTTGGTTAATACAGCTAAGGTCAAACAGAAAATATCGATGTGACTGATTTACACAGTTCTCTCGACTTGAGAATATTGTGGATCTTCAATATGAAAGCTTCGCTTTGATTATAGCCAAATCATGGCATGGCGTCCATTGAGTGGCTATAGTTGGGTCGAGTGGAAGTATTGTAAGTGAAGCACTATTTAAGAGAGGATTTGTCTCCTCAATTATATGTGATTAGTATCACAGTCAACTCAAAGTCAAAGTCTCTGACCAGAGCATTTCGGTTAATAATAATTATTATTATTGAACCAAGGACTTTGTATTTAGACTATAAAATTGAATGTGGATGAGGTTGGAATTTTCACCATTACCAAATTCCATAAGTCCAAAGTGATATAGTTTTGACAAAGAGAATTGGTGTAAATAAATGTCACAACCGGGTAACGCTTATTAAACTAAAATTGGATTTTACCAAAAATGAGTAAGCGATAAATTTGGCCATAATGTCACACAACTTGCTAAGTGACGTGTGAACATTAACATTAGAATAGTTCGATGTTAATCGCTGACCAAATTTACACCTAAGAGTTACACAGTCGAAATGATGAATTCCCTTAAGACCGAACGATTTAATTAGTTTATAATTGTTATAAATTAATTAAATTAATTAATATTTATGAAATATTAATTATAAAATTTGAATATGATTTGAGAAATAAATAATGTTATATTTATTTATAACAGTTATAAATATATCGATCGATATACAATATGGACAAGCGATTAAATTAGATTTAATTGCATAGTATTTTGGCTTAGGCTTAGATGGGTTTAAGGCCCATCATTAGGAATGCCAAATTTCGGTTTTGGGAAGGTCTAAGGGTGGCTAAAACATAGGGAATTGGCTTGGAGATAATGGGTTGAGATAAAGTGAGAATGGGTAAAAAGGTTTTCCTCGTTTCTCTATAATACAACCATATATATATATAAACTATTACTAACCTTTTTCGGCCGCCATTACCTTCTATATTGCTGGTTAAAACATAGCTCTCAATCCACTACAAAATTCTCAAATATATTTCAAATTAAAATAATACTATTCGATAGTTAGAGGTCGCTAATTCCGGACTTGCAATCTGACGAATCAAGAACAGTAAAAGGAAGGGAAGTCATTGCTTCAACGTGGATTCAAAGGAATCATTAAATTGATAATTTTAATTCATACTACAGTAATTAAATTATATTCTATGATCCTATAATGAGAAATTTCGTATCTGTTTAAATACATTGCTACTATATGTTTAGTTAGGTGAGATTTTTTAAGTAGATGTGGTTGTCACAAATCAGTTTGTTCATGTGCATAATTGTTTATTATACTATTTGATTTATGTATAGACAAATATTGTTTACTATAAAAAATCAATTTTTTTCATTAATAATTGTTTTATATATATTTATTAATAAATTCATATATATATATATATATTAGTGTATATTTCTCTCTCATAATAGCATATATGCATATATAAGATATATATATATATATGATTTAAAAAATTTAGTACACTTATTTACATATAAATTTAAAAATTCAAAAATTAATTATCATAAATATATTCATATTTTTAAATTAACATTTATTGAATTTTTGAATTGTTTAATATATATAAAATAATTATTACATTAAAAATTCAATTTTATATTTAAAAAAAATATTATATCATTTCAAAAACATATAGAAAAAATTTAGGAATTTTTCAATAAATTTTATTATTTTTAATAATTAATATTATTTCGGAAAAACTATTTATGATTTATTAAAAATAATAATTTAATTGAAAAATTCTTCAAAATTTTTTGTAACCTTTCATTCATGATCCTAGAATTTTTGAAATTTTAAATTTTGAATTTTTAATAATATATTATTTTATATGAAATAATTATTGCCAAAATCAATGTATTTGTTTTTAAAAATAATATTTCAACTTTGAAAAATCTCCAGATTTTTCTAAGCTCTATTTTATGATCCTAGATTTTCAAAAAAATTTAAAATTTTAATTTTCATCAATAGATTATTTTATGTTGATTATTTATGGATGAAAACATTATTTTATTCATAATATATACAAATTAAAATACTAAAATTATTATGTTTGCAAAACTAAGTTAATTTTGAATTATAAATAATTTTTAATAATTGCTCTCTCTCTTTCTATATATATATATATATTTATCTATATATAAAAGTTTTATGTTCATATATTATATATAATATATTTATACATACATGTGTGTGTGTGTATTGTAACACATATACATGCACATATTTGGACAACATACATGACATACAAAATAAGCTAATATATCTGTTGCGATGTAAATCCCAACATCTACATATGAGCATATTATATTTTTCACATATTATTATGTTACACATACACTCACACATATATGTATATGATACATTTATGTATAAACTAAATCAAATAAAATTAATTTCATATCTTAATATATTTTAATTTAAATAAAATAAATGATTTTATTTAAATGAAATTTAGAAATGTTCTAATTCAGTTAGACTTCATAGGCCTAATAAAAGATCCAATAGGGTAAAAAATTTAAAATTCACCCATAAATTCCGCTACGGGCTAGTCCAGTTCCAGCAGAAAGAAACTATTCGAAGCTAAAAAATCTCGCATACCTCCTGTTGATTGCTTCGAGAAAGCTCCGCTCCTATTTTCAAGCTCATTCGATCAAAGTTCTAACTGACCAGCATTTGAGACAGGTTCTACGACGACCTGAGACTTCTAGAAGGCTATTGAAATAGAACATTGAATTGAGCCAGTATGACATAACCTATCACCCTCGGAGAGCGATCTAGGGTCAAGCTTTGGCGGATTTCATTTGTTGAATACACTGCGCGAGATGATACTTCGAAGAGTAGTAGAGAGCAGAATTCTAGATGGAAAATGTACATGGATGGTGCATCCAATGAACATTGTTCTGGTGCTGGTGACTCCTGAGGAACGTTCGATTTGTTATGCTCTAAAACTCGACTTTCTTGCAACGAACAATGAAGCGGAGTATGAGGCCTTAATCGCAGGACTCAAGATCGCCAAGGAGCTAGAAGTTAAAACTTTGCATATCTTCTGTGATTCCCAGCTAGTGGTACGTCGAGTGGGAAAAGAGTTTCGGGCAAAAGGAGCGAGGCTAGCTCCTTATCTCAACCGATCCCTTGAGCTGCTTAGCGATATTAAATATTACATCATAATGCATATTCTTAGATAGGAAAATGCAAAGGCCGACTCATTGACTAAGTTAGCCAGTTTCAAAGATGAGCGGCTTATGGGTCTGGTCCTGGTGGAAGTGCTATCGGCTCCAAGCATTGACCAGATGAACGTCGATTCAATCTTGAAGGCCGAATATGAGAAGGAGTCATGGATGACTCCGATAAATAATTATCTGCAGAGAGGAGTCCTTCCTGACAGGAAAACGAGTGACATCAACTCCTTCGTAATGCTTCAAGATTCATCGTGCAGGAGGGAGTACTTTACAGGAAGGGATTCTCAGTTCCTATGCTTCTGTGTGTTGCCAACAATGAGGCCAAGCAAGTCCTAAGAGACGTATATGAAGGAGCCTACGACGACCACACCGGGGGGCAAACCCTAATAAAAAAGATCCTTCACTATGGATATTTTTGGTCCACTGTCAACCGAGATGCAATTGATTACACCATAAAGTGTGACAAATGGTAGAGATTCGCTAAGATTTTGAGAGCCCCGCCAATAAAGATTATTCAAATGGTTAGTCCCTAACCATTTGCAGTTTTGGGAATCAATATCATTGGTGTGCTGCCAGTATTTAAAGGTGGTGCAAAATATGCCATCATTGCCATTGATTACTTCACCAAATGGGCTAAGGCAGAGCCATCAACCACAATCACCACAAAGAAAGCAATCAAATTCATAGTCAAAAACATCATCTGTCATTTTGGAGTTCCACAAATGATTATTTCCAATAACGGGAACCAATTTGACAACACCAAGTTTAAGTATTTCTGCCGTTGACACTGCATGATGAAGAGATTTGCAGCGGTGGCACACCCTCAGGCGAATGGACAGGTCAAAACGGTGAACAAGATTATCAAGTCCACTCTTAAGAAGCGATTGAAGAAGGGCAGGGCAACTGGATTGATGAACTTCCATTAACACTTTGGGCTTATCGAACGACCCACAAATTCGCGACTGGCCACTTTCAATTCGCCCTGGCTTACAGATCAAATGCTGTGATCGACAAAAAAAGGAAGGAAAAGGTTATATTAAGACAGTTATGAATTTGATTGATTTTCCATTACTAGACCAAACAACCTCGAATTCCATTATTTCATTAAACGATCTTTCAAATTGGGAAAGACTCCAGTTTATGGCTTCTTCTCTATAGTACCAGTTGTTGTTCATTGAATTTGCTTCATTAATAGGATCGCGATTCGACTTTGATCATTATGGATTAGTACTGAACTTATTTAATTAACCTCTCGTTGATGTATTGTTTCGTCGAGATTTAAATCACGATGTCATTTTCTTGTTCCTGAATGGGCCCTTTGAATTCTTTTGATAAAATGGAATCATGGGTTGTGAACAGTGATTCGATTGATGATGAAGAAAGAGAATTCTTGGTTCAATTATCCACCTTAATAATAGAAAAAAGGATTGATTAAATTCTATTGTGATTCCTGTTAAATCATATACTTAAGGGGTGGCGTGGGGCAGACGATTTCCAAACGGAATCCTCATTCATTAGATAGAGAAGATCTCCCAGTTGAACTTGAAGTACCTTCTCATCGAGTGATTCACTATAATCCATAGATGAATGAGGAATTTATAATAAAGTTTCTCGATATGATCGATGAGAAGCGTGATGAAGCCGACTTGAGGGCAGCTGCCCATCGAGGTCGAGTCGTTCGATACTACAACACCAAGATCAGGACTCAAACCTTTGAGATTGGCAACCTCATTCTCAAACGAATCTTTCCAGGCCCTAGGAACTTAGGGCCGAGTTGGAAAGGTCCGTACACAATTGAACAGAAGCTTGGATATGACACGTTCAAGCTAGCAACGGTGGATGGGATCTCACTTCCGCGGGCGTGGAATAGCGAGCACTTACGATGTTATTTCACTTGAATGTAAATCTGTACATATTTAATCAAAGTTGTATAGCCTGATAAAATCTGTCATTCCTAATGTTTATAAAAGAATTGACTTTCGAAGCTCCTGAATCTGTTGATACTTGATTTTACACTGTGAACAATGTTATGTTTAAATGAACCTGCATGTGCAAAATATAGGTGTACAGGTACCTAGAGATAGGTGTCAACTAAGCTTCCATAGTTCATGATCGGATGCACGAAGCTCAACTACACTTGGTATGTGGGGATAGATACCCAACAACTTTTCTAACCCATGACTTGGGAGTAGGAGTATAATCATTCAAAGGTTGAACAAGATAGTTCGCCTTTACAACTCGTGCCCAGAGTTTGGCAGAGCATCCATACCTTGCCTAGAGTAAGCAAGACGAAAGGTTTATGCCCGAAGTTTGGCGGGATCTTCTACAAACTTCGATCGATGCTCGAAGTTAGGTGCGATCGCAAGTAAACATCCTGGATAAGGGATGTCCAAACCACTATCTTATGTGGCTAAATCTCAACCGACGCCCAGAGTTTAGCCTGGTTAAAGTAGGCATCCCGAAACAGGATGCTCAAATTGTCATTTAGAGATGAATCGTTTCGACTGACATCCGAAGTTAGGCGCAACCGCACTCAAAACATCCCAGAAAGGAATTTAATTTATTTGTCCAAGCGATCGGAATTCGACCAAGTTCCAGAGTTGAACATGGTCTTATATCAGCACATGCGGATAGATGCCCTGATGACACCCCTTGCTCACCTAAACAGCAAGACGGACTGATAACTTAGTCCAATGATGATGTGGGAAATAGATCGCAAACACGTTGAATATAAAGCGCATTTCTCAAATTACTTAGACAAATATGCACAAGACTTATCAAAAAAAGGTCTTTATTATTCATAGTCAAAATAAGGCTTGGAAGAAAAGTACAAGTGTTACTCAAAAATCTAAACTGAAAGCAAAAGCGGTGGCCGAACCTGCATAAAGCCGTCCTGAAAACAAAAAGCAAAATAGGTCCTATGGCTATACAACCAAAAACATGAAGAAGGCAGATGATCACTTCTTGGACTTCTTCTTCTCCTCCTCCACGGAAAATAGCACACCGGACCCCTCTGGTTTCTTTCTTAATATCCCTCCGCTTCCTTTGCCCTTCGAAGGCGAACTATGCAATGAGGCGGCAGATGCGCCTTAAGTGCTTCTAGCCATAGGTAGCGTGATCGAAACGAAAATGGCCTCGCTAGGCAAAGCGATAGATATAGGAGGGATGAAGTTGACCTACTCTTTCTTAATCTTTGCAGTGGACTTAAGCCGTTGTTCAAGAAGCTCACTCATTAAAAGCCCTTAAGCAAGATCAATCGACCAGGTGATCCGAACATCATCATCAGTATGCGTACCATGGAGGTCACTAGGCCCTTCTTCTTGCAAAGTATGAATCATTTGTGCGTCAGAGACTGGAGCGTCGCCAACTGGAATGCTCGGAGTTATCCCGGAAATAGTCACTACCGTTGAAGCGGTCGTTGTCGCATGTTATCCCGATTGGGAGCTCTTCTTCAGGAGACTAGATATCGCAGGCTAACCTAAAATTTAAGAAAGATGAAAGGAGAGATTAGCGACATCAACCAATGTCATGTGCGCCTTTTCAAATATGGGTGGAGTCAATGATATACCTCGACCGGATTGAGGCTCCATATGGACGAGTGTTCCATCTGAATTCCCTTCTTGAATGGGAGACAACATGCTTGTTTTCTGCATTTGCGGCACATTCGGATTGTATGGAGGGACAAATGGAGCAATAGATGTAGTTGGAGGTCCAGAAGTGAGACCTATAGCAAGCTCCTGAGGAGTATTGCCGGAGCCTTCGGTTTGATCTTTCTGAACTATAGTAGCCAACTTTGGGTGTATGAAAAGCTCACCTACTCTGAGCACCTCAATTTCTGCTTGACATAGAATCTCGCTCTTCAGCTTTATCAGATTTAATTCACCTCCTTTTAAATTTTGGTGATCTTCCCGCATAATCTGCTCCCAAGCCAATGCTAGTGCTCGAGGATAACCTTTACCAAGCCACACCAAATCTTTGAACTTGAGTACGTTGGCGTAGTAATTAGTGATGAGTGGCATGAACCTGTCTTTAAGCTGCTTCTCCACGGCTGCTACCGACTCATCCACCCTTTTAGCCTTGACAAACGCATCATCATTTTGCTGGCGACCGTCAACCAACTCCTCACAGTAACCTTGAGCTGTTTGAAGGGCTTTGTCCTTTTTATCCTCTACTTTTCGAGCTGTGCCTTCAGCCCCTTCACCTCTTCAGCTAGCTCAAAATTCCTGTGATGGACATAATCAACTTAGCTTAAATGATCTTTTCTTTCCTGCTCGATTGCCGCATTTAATTCCTTGACTTTTTGGTCAGTATCCTCCTTTGTCTTATTTAGCTCAGTAACCTCTTCGTCAAGATAAGCGACAGTCTCATCATTCTGGCTTGTTGTAAGTCGCAGCCTCAGTCTCCACATTCTCAGCATATTCGATGATCTTCTCAGCCAACCTCCTCCAAATGTAGTATTGATCATACACGTTGCTAACATATGCCACTATTTGGTACTTAACCCCAAAGGAATATCCTTCAAATGGGGAACAAACTTATAGCCTTTAAAATTGATTTTTGGAAAGCGACGTTGCAGTTCAGCTATTTCAAGGTTAGAAGTGACCGGCTGCTATGCTTCAACAACAGGCTATTCAATAGGCATTTTACCATCTCTATGCTAAGAGGAATCGAAAGCAGCAGACTTCAACGGTCGATCTTAATGCTATGAAGTATGAGACGACACCATATGCTTAGCGGAAAGGGATGCACGAGAGGGGTCATCACGAGGAACGTCGTCGTTGCAGCTGGATTGCCTTTCAAAACCCCTAGATGTAGGTGAGCTGGATCTAGATCGACGACAAGTCATGTGGCCTATAGTCCTTCTCTCGGCCTCCTCGATCACGGCTTCAACGTCGGCTAGAATCAAAATCATGATTGGTCATGTAGGGTCGCATGGTCGGTTTGCGTCTCGACTGATACGCCATCCGATAATCAAGATTCTCATACAAACCGCGTCGTTCCATTGAACCTGCAAATGAAACGAAGACGAATCAGCCTTAACAAGATAAGAACGCGACACAAGCTGAGTAAAGTGCATGTGTGTGTGCATGCAAGTGTGCTAGTGTCCCCCCAACGGACTATGTGTTAGAATTTTGCTGATAGGGATAATCTTCCCTGCTTTAGTTGAAGGTAGATCTTCTTGGAAACGAATGGGAGATCCAACATCCCCAATACTCATGTTGTCGAGGCCATAAGAAGAAATATCGTTTGGAATTGGCGCCAAACCAATATATATATATATATATATCCTTAGATGGCTCTATAAGAGTTTCAAATGCTACTTTAGCTTGTGGAGGAAAGATCGGAGTCTGCCTTTTGGCAAGTTTAATCTTGGGACTTCTTTGAAGAGGTTATTGGTCATCATCGCCCTCATCAATAGATGTATCGTAGCCCACATCATCGTCGTTACGACCAGGTCCATCGCCTTCACCTTCATCAAAGTGTTCTCCTGCTCTTTCAGTCTCAATAACTGGACTTTGAACTAGAGGCATTGGTGAATGGTCTCCATTATCTCCGGACGAAGAATCGTCCTCATCACTATTAGTGGCTTCTTGAGCGGGACCGACACTAGGATCTCGGTCCAACAAGTTATAGGATCATAGATTCGCATCACTAAGTAGTGTCTTAGCCTCTCTTTGCCTTTGGAATTTCGTGAAGTTGTCATAGAGTATCTGCCAAAGCCGCATTGATAGGGCTGCGAAGTGCACCCGCAAAGAATGAAAAAGACGTTCGGTAATGGCAGAATTATGCATATGGACTTATATGAAAAGGACGGGAATGAGGCTCACGTGCAGACAACCATCGCTGTGCAAATCCAAGAGGACAATAAATAAAAAAGAGTTAATCCTTGAAATAGCTCAGTTTATTCTAAGCGCTAACCATGATTCGACAACCCATGGATGGTTATAAAAAATGAGGGAAGGATTTCCCTTGCGGTGCTTGAAGCTGAATATGTATCGAATCTCTTGATCAGTGGTTGAAATGGCGAGAGAAGATGATGAACAAGCTATGAAGGAATGCGCAACCGTTTGGATGGAGCTGAGCTGAAGCTAGCTTCATAAAGTGCAAGACTCGTTGGATAAACTGATTGAACGGTGGGACATATCCTGCCAAGCACATGTATTTATTGCATGTTGTATACCCGTTTGGGGGATGATGTGCCCTCTGGTGGTGTGTAGGAACTAACACGTCCTCAAATGGGATACCATGTTTCTCGCAGATCCTCTCGAGTGATCCCTCCTTAATTTTTGATGATACAAAATCTACTGGATCATCTAAAATAACGGCATCATCAAGTGTGTCAGGAGCAGCTTCGACCTCTGGGCCTTCTATAGGCTCCATTGGAAATTCTGAAGCAAGCTGTTCTGCTTGTAGATTTTTAGGTTGAGGAATAGGTTGCACCGGTTTTTGTCGTACAGATGGAACCATAGTCGAGCTCGATTCGGTATCTGACTCAGCGTATCTGTAAATTGATGGGTATGCAACTTAAGTGGAGAGACGCTCGGAACGTCTATGGCCCATAACTATCAAAACTCAACATACAAGTTATATCAGATTAACTAAAAGTTGTGCCCCATGCTAAAGTGCAACCTAGTGCATTGTTAATTTTAGGTATTATGGAACAGTTCATTTAGAAGGCTGGATGCTATCCGAAGTGACCTTCATTGCCGACCGTCCCAACGGACTTCAAGTTAATGATCATGCATTAAGGATGTCAAAAACTCAAGAGATTTTGCTTGAGAACCCTAGCTTTAGGTGTTCATGCAAAATACCTTTAGTTTCATCAAGGAAAAAAATTCCATAGGTAGGTTCTGTACCGAACCATAATCCTTGAAGTAAAATTCTGCTTTGGTGATCTGAAACCCAATCCAAAACATGGGCATCCTCCTTAAAGCCATCATGTCTCACCACTGACGTCTTCACCACCTATTAAAAGTCCAAGTCAAGCTTTATGCTAGAATTCAAGTATAGGGCAAGGATCAGGAAATAGGCTCGGGTGTAGATTGATGGTTCGGACATGAATAGTGGCTCGAGTTCGACTTAGGCGTGGAAAATGGCATCGTATTCAGGTGAGAAGGTTGCAATTTTGTGGTCAAGAAAAGGAGTGGGGTTCAATCTCAAAGTCAAGGAATTTCAATGGCAGATGAGCTTAAATTCTAAGTTCAGAAAATAAAGCGAGGAAGAAAAAGGAATGGACGGGTATATAAAACCCCAAACCCTAAAATCTAGGCACGTGATTCGCCTCATTCTAAGGCTTAGATCAATATCGATCCATGCCCATAGATCGGTTCCAAACGGTAGGATTTTTAAAAAAAGAAGAAGAAAGGGATGAAGACCTATATATGCATATGCTCAGGCAACTCCATGAAAATGTGCATGTATGTATGTGTACATATGCATGTTCAACATTCCATAACTGAAATCGAAAGAAAGAAGATCCAAACCTGAAAGGTTCGAAAAAGGAACTAGTTCAAAAGTACCTAGCTTGAAATGATAGATCATGAGAGCATACTCCAGCTTTATAATGCTAGATGCTAATAAAGAGTCATAACGAATAGCTAGAGACACGACACCTTACCGAAATGGTTCGAAGGAAGGATAACAACTATAAAAGCTTGGATTGGAGTCCGAAATCGCAAACTTATCTCGATTAAAGTACATAGTATTTGAAATAAGATATAATTTAGGGAGTAAGTGTTATCCAGCCTTTTGACTAGACAGTATCTGAATGGAATAGACGAGACGAACTTGAAAGCTATCAAGGCAAGAAGTCCGTAGAGATAGCCGTAAAGTCCAGAAACCAAGTACAACCAAGACCGTAAGAAGGAAGCCAAGCCAACTTATAAAATCCCGAAGATAGATCCATCTAAGTGATTGAGTCCAACACCATGGATCGGTACCGATCCATAAACTCGCACCCTAAATGCCATATTTTCTTCCTATGCTCAAGTATTGATGATGGAAACTCATTCCAAGCTTCGTTGATCGATCGCATGTCATTTGCTATCGAACGCCTCAAGCACCTAAAATTAGCAACTCCATTTGTCCACTGATCCATCTTATCGGCCCAGAAACAAGCTCATAACCATGTAAACAAGATAGGAATCATGGAGCAAACAATAAGTCGCCACATCATGAAATATCAAAATCGATCCATATGAAGATCTTATGGATCTATACCGATCCAGAAATATTACTAACCTGACCACGTTTTCTCGAGGACAACTGCTGCTAGATAGTGGAGATCGTGGAGGAAGACATAGTGAAGCATGTTTTGGCAACATATAGCTAAAAATAGGAGGCTAGGAGCTCATTTTTTAGGATCTTTTTGCTTCCTTGCAATTATTATATACTTCCTTGTAATCATCTATGGAGTGGTACCAAATCATAAGAACTGTACTTGTAGAACGACAAGATAATCAATATAAATCTCAAGTGGACGTAGGCAACAGTTGGCCGAACCAATATAAACGTTTGATGTTTAGTTTTTTTACTCATTTTCCATTTACATTTCTTCATTTTCATTCTCTACTCTATATCTTGGGTGTTTGTGCCACTTTTTGGTGCTAACATTTGGTATGTGGATACAGGCTACACCAATCACATGAGCGGAAGTCTTCTTTTTCAAATCTAGATCAAAGTTTTCATACTACTGTCAGTTTTGGTAATTTATCTACTATGAAAGTAATAGGAAAAGGTGATATTATGATAAAGACTAAGAACGGTCTTGTGGAAAAAAATTCAAATGTGATGTATGTTTTTGACTTGAAAAATAATTTGTTAAGCGTTGCTCGATTGCAAGAAAAGGGGTATGTCATTACAATCAAGAAAGGTGCTTGTAAAATTTATGGTCCTCTCAAAAATAGTGTCATAGCAATTATCCAAATGAGTTCTAATATGTTATTTCCAATGAAGATTGAAAGCATTCAATCATGTATGGTGGCTGGAGTAAAGGATCACTCATGGGTGTGACATTTTCATTATGGTCACTTAAATTTTGGTGGATTGAAGACATTGAAGTAGAAAAACATGGTGATTGACCTTCCAAAAATTACTCCTCCCTCCCAAGTTTGTAAAGAATGTTTGTTAGCAAACAACATCGTTTTCAATTTCCTAAAGGAAAATCATGAAGAGCAAATATTGTGTTGGAACTGATGCACTCAGATACTTGTGGTCCAATAAAACCATCTTCTAATGGAGGTAGAAGATATTTAATCACTGCCATCGATGACTTTTCATGAAAAACACGGGTTTATTGTTTACAAAAAAATAATCCAAAGCTCTCACTTCATTTAAAAACTTCAAAGCTCTTGTGGAAAATGAAGTAAGCAAGACTATCAAGTATCGTCGTACAGATCATGGTGGTGAGTATTGCTCCAAAGACTTTGAATTTTTTTTATACATCGTGGCATTTGAAGAGAACTCATAGCTGCATATATAACGCAACACAATGGTGTATCCAAGCGGAAAACGGAACAATTTTCAACATGGTTAGATGCTTGTTGACAAGAGGAAGAGTTCCAAAAACATTTTGGTCAGAAGCTGTAATCCGTAATGTTCATGTAATAAATAGAAGTCCAACTTTTTTTTTCAAAATAAGACACCTGAAGAGGCTTGGAGTGGAAGAAGACCAGATGTTGATCACTTTAGAATCTTTAGCTGCATTGCTTATGCTCACGTCCCAAATCTAAAAAGGAAGAAACTTGATGACAAATCCGAGAAGTGCATTTTTCCTTGTGTAAGTGAATCATCCAAAGCATACAAATTATTCAATTCGGTGACAAAAAGAATTGTGACCAGTAGAGATGTTTTCGATGAAGGGAGCACATGGGATTGAAATGGACAACAGCCTACACAAGTAGATCCGTCAAACAGGTCAGGTTGGGTCAAAATGGATTGGGTTGGTTTTGACCCAACCCGTTTACGATCTATTCTTTTTGACTCATTTAATACGGAGGTCAGTCTAACCCAACCCATTTAATAAGCGAGTTTCCTATTTAGCTCACTTAAATATACGGATGTAGCATGTTATTTTCTAAGTACAACTATTAGTCACCATGGAGAACTACAGTGTGCATTTACAAAACGAAATATCTGAGCTCTCCATATTGTCTATAATTTAGGTAAGACTTCATCGATTGAAGTCTCGGCTGATTCCGAGTTAGTATAAATAAATTACTGCAGTCTGAACAAAAAAATAGCGACTTCTGCTTAGACGGAGTTCAAACATGAGGATGTTGTCTGTTATTTTCTAAGTACAAGTGTTAGTCACCATAGAGAACTACAGTGTGCATTCACAAGATGAAAAATCCTATTGTTCCATATTGTCTGTAATTTAGATTAGAGTTCATCGGTTGAAGTCTCGTCCGATTCCAAGGTAGTATGAAGAAGTTACTGCAGACTGAACAAAATAAATAGCGGCATCTGCCTAGACGGAGTTCAAATTTGAGGATGTAGCATGTTATTTTTCAAGTACAACTGTTAGTCATCATGAAGAACTATAGTGTGCGTTCACAAGATAAAGTATCTGAGTATTGCATATCGTCTGTAATTTAGGTGGAGTTCATCGGTCGAAGTCCCATCCGATTCCGAATTGGTATGAAGAAGTTACTGCAGTCTAAACAAAAAAATAGTGGCTTTTACCTAGGCGGAGTTCAAATATGATGATATAACCTATTATTTTCTAAGAACAACGGTTAGTTATCCTGGAGAACTATAGTGTGCGTTCACAAAATGAAGTATCTAAGTGTTCTATATTGTTTGTAATTTAGGTGAGAGTTCATCGGTTGAAGTCTTGTCCGATTCTGAATTTGTATGAAGAAGCTATTGCAGTTTGAACAAAAAATTAGTGGAATTCTGTCTAATCAGAGTTCAAATATGAGGAGGCAGTCTGTTATTTGTTGTGTACAACTGTTAGTCGCCACGGAGAACTACAGTGTGCATTCACAAGATGAAGTATCCGAGTATTTCATATTGTCCGTAATTTAGGGGGGAATTCATTGATCGAAGTCTCGTCTGATTTCGAGTTAGTACGAAGAAGTTATTGCAGGTTGGACAAAAAATATAGCGGCTTCTTCCTAATCGTCCGAGTAAAATTCTATAATTCTTATTTTCAAAAATTTTATTTTAGAATTTTAAGTTTTTAATAAATGGATAAATGAGTTACACATTTATATCTCATTTAAAAATTGGTCAACCCATTCATGATCCATTTAATAAAGATTTATAAATGAGTTAAGCCAACCCATTTATAATTAGGGTAAATGAGGTGGGTTGGGTCGTATTTTGACAGGTCAGTTGATGATGTTGAACATGAGTAAGTTCCAACACTTTTTGCCTGAATGTTTGCTGAAGCAAACTCAAACAACCATTGAAATCTTAGAATCAAATGACCAAATAACTGGAGGAGTTAATCAATTGGTCGAGTTAGAAGAAGGATTGCTTGGATGGAAGATTATGAGGTAGCTGGGTTAAGTAATCCAATTACTCATTTTGCTTTGTTTGCAAATTGTAATCCCACAACTTTTGAAAGTGCCGTCAAAGAAGAATAATGCTGAAAAGCAACGAATGATGAAATAAATTCCATCGAGAAAAATAACACTTGGGAGTTGTGTGATCTGCCTAAGGGACATAAAACCATTGGTGTAAAGTGGGTCTTCAAGATAATGATAAACAAAAATGGAGATGTTGACAAGTATAAGGAGTGTTTGATGGCAAAATGATACAAGCAGCAGTATGAGATCGATTATACAAAAGTGTTTTCTCCAGTCAAGACATGACACAATCAGGTTGGTAGTTGCATTAGCAGCTCAAAATTCTTGGCCTATTTTCCAATTAGAGGTTAAATCAGCATTCTTGCATAAGCATATGGAGGAGCATGTATTTATTGAACAACCGCTGATTATGTTAACATTGGATATGAGAATAAAGTTTATAGATTGAAGAAAATCACTTTATGGACTGAAACAAGCTCCAAGAGTTTGGTATAGTCCAATTGAGGCTTATTTTCTGAAAGATGGTTTTATAAAAAGTAAAAGTGGAAATTAGCCACAAGGGCCTCTTTAGCAAGTGCAATTAGTTTTTAGGACACACAATTGAAATAATTACTTTTAAGGACAAAATGCAAAATAATTAGTTTCCAAGGTCTAAAAACCTATGAAATTATGTCCTTGAAAGTAATTGGACCGTTGACTTTGTCCTTGAATATAATTATTCTTCTGACTTTGGCCTTAAAATTAATTTTTGTGGATGTGTGTCCTAAAACCTAATTGAACTGTAAAGTTTGTCCTTCTAGTGAAATGTCCCTTAATAAAATGTCCATATGAGCATACTGTGTTTGTTAAGATTGACGATGGTGGAAGAATTCTCATAGTTTGCTTTCACGTTGATGACCTTATATTTACCGGATATTGTGATGCCATGTTTGTTGAGTTCAAAAAATCCATGATGAATGAATTTGAAATGATCTTGGTTTAATGCATTATTTTCTTGGCATATAAGTGATGCAATCAAAAATGGAATTTTTCTCTCACAAAAGAAGTATGTAGGAGAAGTTCTAAACAGGTTTCAGATGGACTGTAATGCTGTAAGTACACCAGTTGTGTGTGGCATGAAGTTACACAAAGATCATGATGGTAAGAAGGTTGATAGCACACTTTACAAGCAAACTATAGGCAATCTGATGTATCTCGCTGCAACAAGGTCAAATATAATGTACTCCGTGGGCCTGATAAGTAGATACATGGAAAATCATACGGAATTGCACTTGATTGCTGCTAAGGTAATTCTTCGTTATTTGCAATGAACTCAAGATTTTGGGATATATTACAAGAAAGGTTAAAAATCCAAATTGATGGGTTTTACTGACAGGAGATCAAGATGATAGAAGGAGCACTTCTGGTTATGTTTTCATGCATGGAACAGGCGCCATCTCCTGGTCATCTAAGAAACAATCAATTGTCACATTATATAGTACAGAAGCTGAATTTGTTGTGGCTACCACTTGTGCTTGTCAAGCCTTAAGGCTGAGAAGAATGCTCGAGGACCTGCAGTTCAAGCAATCTGAAGCTACTAAAATACCATGTGATAATAGCTCTACGGTCAAACTGTCAAAGAACCCAGTCTTGTATGGAAGAAGCAGACACATTGGCGTAAAATTCTATTATTTAAGAGATCTTTGCATGGATGGAACAATTGATTTGATGCATTGCAAAAGTGAAGAGCAAACTGCTGATATATTCACCAAGGCGATCAAGAGAGAATTGTTTGTGAAGTTCAGAGAATCATTGGGCCTCTGCAATTCAGATTCAGTCAAGGTTGTAAACTGATGTTAGTAAATTTCATTTGTTTTACTTTGTCATAGTTGACCTAGTTAGTAGGCTGTCCCAGTTATTATGCAAATAATGCGTTTCATGCCTAAACTTTTGCAGTTATTTGTTACCATTTCTTTTGTTACACCTACTTATGTACTGCCTATAAAGGGCTACAGATTATTAAATAAAAGTATCTTTGAGTTTTCTCCTTGAAATTATTATCAACAATATGTCTTTCAGTTGTGCATTGTTTTTAGCAAGTTTGTAAAAATTGCTACGCAACTGCTAAGCGGTAGTATGAACTGGAGGACGGTAAAGATTTTTACAGCAGTGGTTTTTAGACTAATAGTTATCGGAGACCCAGGAATGAATATAAAACAGAAATCAACTCAACAAACTAATTATAATTCCCTTCTTCTTCTTCTTCTTTTTTTTTTTTTTTGGTATACCCTTGATATGTGGTCAATTTTCTATGCTGATATGAGAATAATTTTATAAGGTTAAACCATTATGAACTGAAGTTTTGTTACTGTATTTTCCTCTGCTTTATGTGATCCCATACGTTGACATTTATGCTACCTAAGCAGCACATTTTTGTAGAATTCTGTTTAACTCCAATATGCCTCAAAAAGGCAAGTCATTGGTGAACTCCATTTTATTTAGTTTCACCTGCTTGCTTTGTTTGGCAGCTTTCTCTTGTGGACATTTGCATGGACATGCTTGAAGACAATATTCTCTTGTGCCCACTGATCAAATACAATCTTCTTTTTTAGCGATGCCATTATTTTAGTGTATTTTTTTTAATAAACATTGTTTTGACGTAAATTAACATGCTTACTACTTCACATAGATTCTATTTTACATGTGAGCTGTATAAATGCAATTTATTTTTTTTGGAACCTAGAGAACTAAGCATATTGCTTGTGAACTCTGAGCAAGTAATTAAATGCAATATGTTCATATTACTGTATGTATATTTGTAGCGTATAGCCAATTCCTGTCAAAAATGTGGTTTCATGTTGTCATTTTCCTGTTGACAGAGACATATTAAATTGATCTAGCTATAAATAAGTAGAACGTCTAATGTGAATACACTAGCAATCATGTTGGAACTGGTAACAGTCATATGTATTTACTTGCTGTGAACACACTAGTAACCATATGTATTTTCTTGTTGAAAGAGACATGTACCTAATATTGTTTCTCATTCATTTTCAACTAACATGATAATCATCCACTCTGTATGTAAACACTTTCATAGCTTGTAGACTGGCTTTCATACTTAAATTTAGTTAATCTGCAAGTAAAGTATGAAATATTAGAACTTTTATTAATTATTATAATTTGTGCCTAAGTTAGTGTTTCCTTGCAAGTGTTTTTTCTAGAATAAAAAAAAAATAAAAGACCTTTTTTGTTTATTATATTAAGTATTTTCCATTTAGAATTTAAACCATTTTATATTTTGTGCATGTCACTCATTGATCATGCTGTGTTCTTATTATTCTGCACATAAGCTATGAATTTGGTGCACATTTTTATTAGGTACTGTTCTTGGTTAAATGTAGTGTCCTTAAATTTTTCTTCTTCTTTTTTCTTTTTAATCAGCTGTATGATCCTCTGTTATACAACTTCTATCCATTTTTTTTGTCTTTCAAGTCTTAAAGTTTTTGTACCAATGATCCCACTTTTTTTTAGTAATATTCAGTGTTTTCTATTATCAGCACAAGAAGACATCCAAATTATTGCGTCCCCAATAATATCTATAAGGACAAAAGAAAGACAGGCGGACAGAGTAAATTCCATAAGAAGGTAAATCTATTACCTTCATGATGTACTGAGAGATATAGCAACACAAACAGCAGGACTGAGTGAATTCATCGTATTTAAGTTAGAAGTTGTCAGCTATGCAACAACTCACATTGTTGATCACATGGGTTGTTTTGATAAGCTCTTACTTGTTTTAGAACATGTCACTCCTTTTAGTAGGGATGTGAATTAAATCAAGTGGTGTGGTTCATTTGTTGAATATGTTGCAAACAAAGCCATGTGTTAGGCACAATGAACAGACTAAAGCCATGTTATAGTTGTTTTCAGATTGTGTAGCTTAGAGCCTTTTGATATGTGGCTGTTTGACAGGCTATTTTTGTTTGATTTCTAATTGTTGTGCAATAAAATTCTTGCGATATAAATGTTCGATGTCAATCATTTTCTCCTTCGGTCCAAGCAAAAAATAGAAATTAGTGGTTTAACCTATGTATTGCCGCCCCCCCCCCCCCCCCCTTTTTTTTTTTGACTCGATTGTGCATGTCAGTCATCGTTTGAATGAAAGTTTACTTCATAACTATTGAAATATATTATAATCATGTTTAACTTTGTTCAATTGTTTAGCACATCTCAGATTGCACTTGCAATGTAATTATCTTATTTGGTGATGCCTTTCATTCTCATTACTTACAAATTCTGCATAAGTACGTATGATGTCAGGAGACTTCTTTGTACTATCAGAAAACTGCAATACTGCACAGAAACCCAAGAAAAAAGCTTATTTCAAGTTTAGACCTCGGTCAAAACTTATTACAAAAATAGACATTATTTTATATATAACACCATTTTGTACTTGCGCATTTTAATTTTTTTTAAAAAAAACCACACTTGCGCAAATATGGAATGCTCAAGTACAGATTTTTTTTTTCTAAGTTACACTTGCTCAATTCATATTTGCGCAAACACGATTTTTTTAAAAAATACACTTGCACAAATATGAATTGTGCAAAACAGGTCTATTTTGTAAATAGTTTTGAACGAAGCCTAAAGTTAAAATGAGTTTTTCTTCGGTTTTAAAATGAAAATTTATAGATTTGAGCAGTGAATAGGCAGTTATATATTCGTATAGTATAACTTATTGTCTTGATAAAACAATACATATCTATCATTCATTATACAAATATACACATAATATAATATATTATCTTGATAAAAACCGGATGGATAATTTTCGAACGCGGATATCTTCATATTTGTTTTCATACCATTTTTTCGAATATTGAATCTTTCTCTGTTTTTTCGGTATGGACGCGGGTGAATTTTGGATTTGTTGGATATTCATTGACAGGTCTGTAACACAAATAGATTGAGTATCCTTGTCATGATCATTTTATATGCTATGTCCATATTTTATAATATCAATGAAATGTTGGTTTCAAGTTTTAATATATGTCATACAATAAAATTTATTTCATACATTTTATTTCCTGTGTAACTTTACATGCCTGTAAATGCAAACATCTTAGATCATCTCTCAAAACATGTTATAAGTTTACTATTTCTATGAACCATGCATGTGCACATGAGCAAACAAAAAAAACAAAAAAAAACAAATAATAATAATCTTACAGGTTGTTTTTGTTAAATTTTGGTGATACAAAATCACACATAGAGGGAAAGAAATATGCAAAAGAAAGAAAGAGAAGATTTTGTTTCCTCTGATTAAATAGGCATATTTAAGTATATTTATTTCTTTCTATAATTTGCTAATCAAATTATTTTTTGCCTCTAATGTTAACTTGGGCATTAAGTAAATTGATTATATAAATAGAGACTAGAGGAGAGGATAAACATATGGTGAAAATCTATTTGATAATTTTCTCTTCTTCATTTTTGTTCTTCTTCTCCAACAATTTAGCCATATAGATATTTGCTTCCTTTCTCAATCTGGTTATTGATTCAATGGTATTTTGTTTATTTTAGCTTTGTTCTATTAATTGTAAACAAAAATTTTTTTTGGTGAATCAATAAAGTGGGTGGTTGGGTGGAATATCTTGTCTTATTGCTTTTAATTTCAATTCCGTCTTATTTTTAATCCAAGTTATCTCTTTGTGATTTGGATGACAAAGATCCGTTGATATAAGCTTCCGCAAAGCGCTATCATTTTTGCACAACAGTTTGGTATCAGAGCCAGATCATCGCAAAGCTTAGAGTAATTTTGGATTGAAAAATTATTGATGTCGGATATGATTTCATTTTCGAAGATGACTATTTTGGATGGGAAAAATTGGGGTATTTGGAAACCTAAGATGGAGGATGTTCTGTACCTCAATGATCTTCATGATCCAATTGATGGAGATGGAAAGAAGCCCTCTGATGTAGATGAGGGAAAATGGAAGAAGATGGATAAGAAGGCTATTGCTTTGATTCGCCAGTATCTTGATGATTCAGTTTTCCATCATGTGGCTAGTTGTGAATCCGCGAAGGCTTTGTGGGACAAGTTGGTATCTTTGTATGAGTCAAAGAGTGCTACTAGTAAGGCTTTTCTGGTTCAAAAGTTGGTACAACTGAGATTAGATGAAGAGAAGTCTGTTGCAGAGCATTTGAATGAATTTCAGGATGTAATAAATCAATTGGCAAATATGAAGGTCAATTTTGATGATGAGTTACAAGCTCTTTTATTGATGAGTTCGCTTTCAGAAAGTTGGGAAACTTTGGTTGTTTCATTGAGTAATTCCAATGCTAATGGAACTATCTCTTTGGAAACTGTTCGAAGTAGTCTTTTGAATGAGGAGCTTAGAAGAAAAGGGTCAGGTATGAAATCAATTCAAAGTGAGGCTATGGTGACAAGGGACTCGAAGAAAGATACAATTTGGAAGAAGAAGGATGCTAATGGTAAAGGTGTTATCACTTGTCATTATTGTAATAAGAAAGGTCACATACGTAGCAAGTGTTATGCTTATAAAAGAGATCAGAAAAAGGCTGCGCATGGTGATACTAGCAGTGATGCACATGCAGGTTTTGCTGAAGGTACCGATAGTGATGCTTCTTATGATGTCCTCTTTAGTGAAAATAAGCCTTGGAAGATGGATTCGGGAGCTAGTTTTCACATATGTAGAGATGTGAATTATTTTTCTTCTTATGAGAAGAGTGTCGGCATGATTAGGACAGCCAATGGAGAAAAGCTACCGATTTGTGGTATTGGATCTATCCGGTTTCGTATGCATGATGGTGTGGTTAGAGAAGTCTCTGGAGTCAGACATGTACCCACTTCTTCGCATAATCTTATTTCTCTCGGTCAGTTGGATCGCCGTGGTTGCACTTATGAGACTCAAGGTGGAGTTTTGAGAGTGAAGAAAGGTGGTCGTGTAAGGATGAGAGGAGTATTGGAAGAAGGAAACCTTTATAGCTTGGTTGGTTCTGTAGTCGACTATGAAAAGCGAGTGACGGTTGAAGAACCTAGTCCACATCAAGGTGGAGAGGTTAATGTGGTCACTGCTTATGATTCTAGCATTGAGGATCATATTTTAGACAGGGGTCTTCATGTTGATGATGCTCGGGGGATCGATAGTGATCAGGTAATGAGCTCAGATCGAGTGATAGACGGGTGTCGAGTTGCAAAATCCACAAAGACAAGACGGAGATCTTTGTGGTATTACAAACGTTTTTGAGACCGGATTTGTGTGGTGCACCTCATGTGGGAGATGCATCACTTGCGGACGGTGGTAGAGGTTTGTAATTTGGTATGATTGAGATATAGGGAGTTGTGATAGATCTAGATATGGCATGTTTGATATGTTGGAGATGTGATTTTGCATCAAGGTGGAGTGTTAAATTTTGGTGATACAAAATCACACATAGAGGGAAAGAAATATGCAAAAGAAAGAAAGAGAAGATTTTGTTTCCTCTGATTAAATAGGCATATTTAAGTATGTTTATTTCTTTCTCTAATTTGCTAATCAAATTATTTTTTGCCTCTAATGTTAACTTGGGCATTAAGTAAATTGATTATATAAATAGAGACTAGAGGAGAGGATAAACATATGGTGAAAATCTATTTGATAATTTTCTCTTCTTCATTTTTGTTCTTCTTCTCCAACAATTTAGCCATATAGATATTTGCTTCCTTTCTCAATCTGGTTATTGATTCAATGGTATTTTGTTTATTTTAGCTTTGTTCTATTAATTGTAAACAAAAAATTTTTTTGGTGAATCAATAAAGTGGGTGGTTGGGTGGAATATCTTGTCTTATTGCTTTTAATTTCAATTCCGTCTTATTTTTAATCCAAGTTATCTCTTTGTGATTTGGATGACAAAGATCCGTTGATATAAGCTTCCGCAAAGCGCTACCATTTTTGCACAACAGTTTTTGACTACATGCATGTTAACGGATATAGCTAAAAATAAGTTTCAATTGTCATTAGCAGAGCTACTCACAATTGATATGTTAATGTCAATTGAAGTAATTAACAACGCTGTTATATAACAGTTTGGAATGTTTGTATCAAATTTCAAATTCAATACTCAAACTTGGAGAAGTTAATGGCACCAATAACTAATACTTTATGTATAATAAATGTAAAATGGGGAAAACATGAGCTGAATTTTAGTATAGAATGTCTCTGTGACGTCCGCGATATGGTTATGTACAGATAAGGAATATACATTTAGACATCATATCAAATGTGGATGTTTCTCTTCAAGACAAGGGTAAAGTTTCCTTTAACTTAGCTGGTGGAATGGCAGACTATGTCATATTTTTGTAACCTATCATTAATGCTTCTAATTTGCATATGTGCGGATAAAAAAGGTTCTATTAATCTATTTCCTTCCCTGCTAGAAGTAGTCCAGCTTATGAAATGAGAGTTTTAGTGGGCATGACTGGAATAATGAAACAGATTAACTGAACATGTCTATCATAAGGTATGTAGTATGTACATCATATATGTACGTTGATAATTCATATATAGCTTTATGAAATGATAAGTTGATCAATAAGTGGCTTGAGCACTTTCTTTAAGTTTAACAAGGTTTGATTAAAATAGGCATTTCGGTGCTAAGTCGACATGATTAGTTGACTTGGAGCTCGACAGATAAAAAATTAATCATGTTTAGTGCTCTGACTGAATAAGTGCCCTTACAGTCAGTAGTCACATTGCATGGAGATTATTCCCTATGATATCAGATATTTGAATTAATAACTATTTATATAATATCAGCTTTTCAGGCAATACAAAAGTTTGCGGGATGATGTTTCTTTCCTTCTTTGAATTGCATATGATTAAATATTACAGGATTATACGAGCAGAAGCTCTTATCAAATGTTGGAGAACCACGTATTATCATAAAGTCAATTGGTTTTATGATAATATGTGGATCTCTAGTGCTAGAGTCAAAACCTGTCCAAATGGTGGTTCTCACAATGATGAAATGAGTGAAGACTAAAACAAGACATACCCACAACTGACAACTGTAGTTGTTTAGGGGTTCAAAGACAGGAACATCCAGATTACTATATAACTAAGCCCACACCCCTACACACTGGACCTTGGAACATTCTGATCTAAAAAGTTCCCCCCTTCTCAAACTGCTTTTGTGATGCTTTTGTTGATTCTGATTCAATTTACCGAAATAACATGAAAAGCCAGTAAAATCAATAGTTGAACCCACTTTTTGTATGCATACATATTTTACATCCGTAAATACAAGTATGTACTGTCTATTAATGTATTTCTATAGAAGAAAAAGGTAAAATCCAAAACAAAGTCATAATTAATATTGTCAAAATTGGTCAAAATTTTGAAGATTTTAATTGAATGAAATGGATATCAGAATCTTCAACCTTGATCATGTCAGTATCATCAAATTTGGCTGAGACCCTCTTAATTTATCTCATGCAAACTTTAGTCTGATTTGGTCAAACTTTATCGCTCGCGATAGTGGGCATCATATTCACTTTGAGCCATGCCTGATCATTCTCTAAATAGTCTTTGATTTTTTATTTTATTTTTAATTTTAACTTTTAACATCTCGCTATTACATCTCGTACGAGATGCCGGGTGAGATAACATAATATCGTTCGAGATTTGGACCAGACGAGATTCCAACGAAATAACTTGTTTCGAATCGTCTAGGCTTGAAAATGAGATCCCGGCTGAGATCCTGGCCGAGATGAGCGATATTTAAAACCTTGCTTTAACATATCCATCTTTCACGAACTATTGCAGCATTAGGTAAAGCATTCATCTTTATAATTAGCTGGACTTTAAGCGTTGAGTACAACATAAATGTACTCTGTAAGTAAATATTAAACCTTATCGATATCATTAAACTTGTGGGAATGCATTCTCTATCCATGTTTATCCATTGCTTCCTATGTAGAGTCGAATCTTTATGTGTGACTTTCATGTTGTATTCATTCATACTTTTTATATGATCATAGCAAGCTTATTATTCCTATCATTCATTTATGGAACCAAAAGGCAATTATTTAAAAAAGGTTAACATCATGCCACAAACGTTTCTTCAATAAAATTAAAAAAAGAATCTATATACTTGGCGGTTCAATGTTTAGATGGGTAATGAGTTGAATAAAACTAACGAGGTGGGCCAGTGTATGTTCGAACTTCAGTTTCATCTATATAGGAATTACATAACCCCACTCACATGGGATTGTATGTATACCAATCACCATTAAATGGCTTCATCAAAGTTTTGGTTTGTTTGCTTGCATATTGTATATATGCGGCGTACATACCTGAATGCTACTGCTTTCGTTTAGTAGGGCCTATTTCAAGATTACACATAAAGATATGTTTAATTATTTGGATTCAGGTTTTTTTTTTTTTTTTAAGATCATGGGAAACCTTAAGATCATGGTATTCATTGATACTCACTTAAGTAAACCACGCCGTGTGTCTACCCCGCTTTTATTTAGTCGTCGCACACGGATGCTTAACGTTGAAACTCCCACTGATGGTTTGGCGCTGAGATTCGAACCTGCCTGGACACAGTCCTTTGGTTCCCATCTCCCAGCTCCCAAACCAACCGAGCTACGAACGGCGGGTTGGATTCAGGTTTTATGGCATGTTCTACTTCGTCCTTTCTTGTAATGAATGAATATGTTTCGATTTTTTGGTTGTAAGTTGTGGTGAGGAAATTTTTTTATCCTTAGCTTCACAGTGTTTTCTTTTAAATAAAATATGGACCTGTTTATCATAACTTTAGCTGGGGAGTTTAAGAAGAGAAATTGTGATTTTGGTCTAACGTGAATTCAGATGTTCAGTGAGAGTGCTCCCACTCTTGGGATTTCTTTTGAAGTTTCTACTAATTGAAATTGTGATTTTGGTCTAACTTGAGTTCAGATGTTCAATAAAAGTGCTCCCACTCTTTGGATTTACGTTAGTGCTTATTGTTGGCAGTAAAAATATTTGATCCCCAGTTGACTCATTTTGATTATATCAGTGCGGTCACAATTTTGTGCAGTTTCCAATGATATCATTAAGTGCTTTTTGGTATCTTATGATGTATATTATAAAAATAATTTTAGATTGGATGTGAAGAAGTTGTTCAAATTTTCTCTTCCTGATCTGTAGTGATGTTGATATTTGATACTTCAACGACTCAAAGTTGTTACTGTGATCATTTTATTTATGGGGAAATTAATTTAAAGGACAAAGATTTGTATATTTTTTGCCTCAAGAACACAACCTCAATATTTTTACCAAACATTTTTCAAAATTATTTATAAGGACAACAAAACTGCTACCAACCTAAAAACTGCTACCGATAACTACAAACTGATACCTAAAAACTACTATCAATGACTAAAAACTGATACCTAAAGATTGTCCTTCATGATAAAATATTGAAGGCCCGTCCTTGAGGCAAAAACGCTGATAAATTTTGTCCTTGACAATAATTTCCTGTTTATTTATTGCATTAGTTTTATAGTTTCTTTGGCTGTATTCTCCCTTCATACTATTCATTTAAACCAACACTCTAACATCGTTTTGCTTCATATACACTAATGGATCGTATTCTTTTTTCTTTTTTTTCTTCTTCCTCTTTTTTGTTTTTTTTTGTTTTTGTTTTTGTTGAATTTGGCTGTAGTTATGTAATTATGTTGTTGTTATGTGATTCGAATATGTGCTTATAATGTTCAAATTGAAGATATGATGTAGAGTTTTGAATCGAAGAAGTCGGGAGTCAATTAGAGAAAGTGGAGATCAAAAGAAGATGGAGTGGAGAAGGTGTATGATGTCTACAGGAGGTCAGACGTTTGACATCTCCTATCAGATGTCTGACGAGGTTCAGGAGAAGTTCCCGAAAATATTACCAGACGTCTGGCAACATTGGCAAGACATCTGAGCCTTTGCAGAAGTGTTTTCCGATTTTTGTCTCAGACGTCTGGGACGACAAATTTCAGTTTTGTTAGGGTTTTGCTGATACGTTGGTTGATGGGCAGTTTCGTCGTTTCAGTGTTTGATTCTACTTCATTGATGGTACAGATTCTTTTGACGTGATCGGATGGCCTAGAGTGGTTAGTGCATCTATAAATAGCCTCCTAATCATTTTCCTAATTAAAAGATTAAGTGATTAATTGTGAGATCGGATTCTCAATCAATAGAAACCCTAGCTAAATCAAATTGGGGTTTTCTATTTCAAATGCTCTATTTTGTAATCTCTTCAATTGTGTGTTCGATTAGAGAGAGTCTCCACATCTTATAACTCAAGGTGGAGCCCATTCATAGACTAGGCCTGTTAAACAGAGAAGGAAGTCTAAGTGGCTTAATGAGTTTGTTGGATTGAGTATCGAAGACATTGGCCTAGTGATTATGGAGAAGCTATTGCATCAGTTGACAGTTCCAGTTGGTTAGTTGCTATGGAGGAGGAGATTGAATCTTTACAGAAAAATCATACTTGGGATTCAGTACCTCTTTCTACCAACAAGAGAGCTATTGGATGTAAATGGATCTATAGAGTGAAAGACGGTGGCAATGATGATTTCAGATACAAAGGAAGGTTAGTAGCAAAGGGGTATGTTCAGAAGAAAGGGGTAGAGTATCATAATATCTATGCTTCAATTGTAAGGCATACATCTATTCGTATTCTTTTGACATTAATTGTTCATTATGATATAGAACTTGAACAACTAGATGTCAAAACCGCATTCTTGCATGGTGTTAACGCTAAAATTAGTAAACGCTAACACCCGGTGTGAGTTGAAACAAAGTGAAAGCACCACCCGTTTGCACGGGAACTAAAGGTAAGCGGAAAATAACAAAAACAGTAAAAGGACAACAGTTTTTATAGTGGTTCGGCTTAAAGTCAAGCCTACATCCACTTTATCTCTTCTTTATTGCTGATTCGATTACAACTTTTACCACTTTTACAATCAATCTTCGACTACAATATAATCAAGACAAGTAACTAGAACTTTTGACGGTGAATTGTTCCTCGGATTCATGTTGAATGTGGTTGATCTCTTCTCTCGACCCTTTGAAGTGTTGTAGGCAAATGAAGTGTTGTGGAGATTGAGAAAGTAGCAGAGCTTCGACGCCTCCAAGTCCGGAAAAGAAGTCCCCCTTTGATATGGAGTAGGTGAGGTATTTATAGGGAAAAACTGGAGCAGACTAGGTAGGTCGCAGGTCGTTGGCGACCTAAGGGATAGGTCGTAGGTCGTTTGGCGACCTAAGGGAGTCAATCTGGATGGGGTATACGCTTCGAGCGACCTAGTGTGTGTAGTGGAAGGGCGGCGACCTAAGGAGGAGGAATTTGGCGACCTAATGGAAGATGCTAGGTCGCTTGTCCCTATAGGTTATTAGGTCGCTCGGTATCTTAATTGGGTCGCTGGGAAGTTAGGTCGTGGAGGCTACTAGGTCGTTGAGGGTTTTAAGTCGCTGAGAATCATAGGTCGCTAGGGATTTTAGGTCGTTGAGGATGTTAAGCTGTTAGGTCGTGAGGCCTTTTAGGTCGCTGGGTCACTCCATATTTTAGGTCGCTTATTCTTTATCTCGTTAACTCGCTGAAGGCTTTGTATTGTTAAGTCGTTGGAACCTTTAGGTCGTTGAAGCTTTAAGGTCGTAGGTCGCTGAATGACCTAACAAGGACTCGCTCTGTTAAGATGCTAAGTTGACCAGTCTCTGAGACGAACTATCTTTGGTTTCTCGGTCGATCTTTTGGTATCAAAGCCTTGCTAAAAAGGCGGGATAACACTTGCCCCCCAAAACATGCCTTGCGGTAGGAAGGTGTGTTTTGTAATGCCATAAGCCGGATGTTCATATCTTGTTGATGACCTGCAAAGGAACTGACAGTTTTATGTGGCCCCAAATGACGGCCGTTCGGGATTGAGCTATTTGGAATGAAGTGCGGCCGTCCACGGTCAAGCGCTTGACTTCAAATGGCGACCATTTGTGATTGAGACATTTGAGGTGAAGTGCGACCGTGCGCGGTCAGGTGTCGTTCATGGTCAAGCGCTTTACTTCAAATGACGACCGTTAGGGATCGAGTCATTTGTGGTAAAGTGCGACCGTGCGCGGTCAAGTGGCGGAGCTCAAATGGCGACCGTTCACGGTTAAGCGCCTTACTTCAAATGACGACCGTTCGGGGTCGAGCCATTTGCGGTCAAGTGGTGGACCTCAAGTGATGATCGTTCGCGATCGAGCCGCTTGAGGTGAAGTGCGGCCATTCACGGTCAAGCGCTTAACTTCAAATGACGACCGTTCGGGATCGAGCCATTTGAAGTGAAGTGCGACCGTGCGTGGCGCTTATCTTCATATGATGATTGTTCGGGATTGAATCATGTGAGATGTAATGCGACCGTTCACGATCAAGCACCTTACTTCAAATGACGATCGTCCAAGATCAAGCCATTTATGGGAAAGTGCGACCGTGCCCGGTCAGGGGCGGACCCTCAAATAACGATCGTTTGGGATCGAGTCATTCAAGATGAAATGTAACCGCCTGCGGTCAAGTGCCTTACTTCAAATGACGATCGTTCGAGATCAGGCCATTCGAGGTAAAGTGCGACCGTTGGCGGTCAAGGGGTGGACCCCAAATGATGATCGTTCGGGATCGAGCCATTTGAGGTGAAATGTGATCGCTCACGGTCAAGCGCCTTACTTCAAATGACGATTGCTCAGGATCGAGCCATTCGAGGTAAAGTGCGACCGTTGGTGGTCAGGGGGTGGACCCCAAATGACGACTGTTCGGAATCGAGCCATTTGCGGCGAGTTTTTACCGTTCGAGGCGAGTTTTAACCGTTCGAGGCGAGTTTTCTTGACCTCAAATGACGACCGTTCGGGATCGAGCCATTCGAGGTGAAGTGAGCTGATGTGTGCCCGGGGGGGCATTTGAAGTGAGGAGATGTGTGCCCGGGAGGGCTTAATGTTGGAGGGACCTAGCATTACCGATGCCAGATTCACGTTCGGGTGAGTTCCTGGATTATTGGTTATGGCGGTTCAACACCATCTCAGAGCATGCCTGGGGACCGTTCATGATCCCGTACATGTGTAAGCGGCTTAGCTGTTTTGGAATCACAAGTAGCATTCCTTTACTGAAAATGAGTTTTTAGTAGATATGACAAACAGAATCAAGTCCAAACATGAGAATAGAAAAAACAAAAACAAAGCAGGGACATCTAAGTGCAAACACCTACACTGCTACGATTAAGAGTCGTTTCAGAGCATGCCTGAGGATTGTTCGTGATCCTATACATGTGTAAAAAGACTTAATCGTGTTGGTGTAGGGTTTACTACTTATTCGCCATTATCTCAGTTATTCAATGACAAGTTGACGTCTCGATCCCGATACATCGCTAGTTGGTGCAGGTGGTGGCGGTTCCCGTTCCACAGCCGTCACTCCCCTTTTCACATACTTCGATAGTAGGCCATTGCGGACATGCCCCTCAATTTCATCCTTCAAGTGCCTACAATCATTTGTACTATGACCATTCATCTCATAGAATAAGCAGTACTTGTCTGATTTTCTTTCACTGCTGGCCGGATCCCTCCTTATTGACTTGCGATAAGAAATCTGTCCTTTAGTATCTTGGTAAATTCGTTCCAAACTTTCGTTTAATTCCGCATAAGTGGCGAAACGTGGCTCCCTCCGTGCTCGCTTTGACCTATCATCGTCATCTTCAGCCTTTCGTTTTTCTTTATCTTTGCCAAGATCCTTTTCAAGAGGTTTTACGCCTTTGAGTGCATAAATTTCTATTCCTTCTCCTTCTTCTCTTTCAGCTTTTGCATCTTCTAATCGTAAGAACCCTTCGGCCTCATGGAAAAATTCTCCTAGATCCATAGGGGGATCTCTGGTCAATGAATTCTTGAACTCGGTGCCATCAGCTATACCCGACACGGCTGCTATTAGAACCATGGATGGATCTGGTCGATCCACCAATGTCGCCGCTGCGTTGAATCGCGTTAAAAAGCTCCTCAAAGATTCTCCAGTTCTTTGCTTTAGTGCTGTCAAACTCATAACATTCTTGGGTCTCGAGATGTGGACCCTGAATTGCCTCATAAACCTTTCAGTCAACTCATTCCATGTTTCGATAGATCCACTTTCCAGCTGTCTGAACCATAATGCCGCAATATCTGTCAAATACAATGGAAAGCACCGGGCCATAACTTCCTCTGATGCCCCCAGTACTTTCATATGCCTCATATATTTCACTAGATGAACCGTAGGGTCTGTCCTTCCATTATACATATCCAACGATGGTAGCTTAAAGTCTGGTGGGTTCTTAGCTCGCCTGATTGTTGTGGTAAAAGGACTCCTATTCACATCCTCCAAGTCCTTGTTTACCAAACCACCTCTCATAGCCTTCTTGACCATCTCCACCAATCTGTCGTTGTCTCCTAGTTGTAGTTCTCGCCCATTGCTTTCGTCTTGCCCCCCGAGTTCACGAGGGGATGGTGGAATCTGTTCTTCTGGCTGGGTTCCTATTCCTCTTTGATTCTGTGTTCCAAGTTGTCCAATCTGATGAAATAAACTCTGGATCAACTCCTCTTTCCTTTTCATCATTGTCTCCATCTCATCCCTGGTAACAAAGGTTGAAAATTGGTTTGCTCTTGAGGAAGCCTCTTGACTTCCTTCATGTTGACTACTCTCTGGTCTTAGCCTTTTTACTTGATCGCCTTGCCATAATTTTCCAGATCCAAACCAACAAATTCTTCGATCTCACCCTTAGTCGACAAAATTCCTGAGTTCGGTTCTCAGTGAAAGCACCAAAATGTTAACGCTAAAATTAGTAAACGCTAACACCCGGTGTGAGTTGAAACAAAGTGAAAGCACCACCCGTTTGCATGGGAACTAAAGGTAAGCGGAAAATAACAAAAACAGTAAAAAGACAACAGTTTTTATAGTGGTTCGGTTTAAAGTCAAGCCTACATCCACTTTATCTCTTCTTTATTGCTAATTCGATTACAACTTTTACCACTTTTACAATCAATCTTCGACTACAATATAATCAAGACAAGTAACTAGAACTTTTGACGGTGAATTGTTCTTCGGATTCATGTTGAATGTGGTTGATCTCTTCTCTCGACCCTTTGAAGTGTTGTAGGCTAATGAAGTGTTGTGGAGATTGAGAAAGTAGCAGAGCTTCGACGCCTCCAAGTCCGAAAAAGAAGTCCCCCTTTGATATGGAGTAGGTGAGGTATTTATAGGGAAAAACTGGAGCAGACTGGGTAGGTCGCAGGTCGTAGGTCGTTTGGCGACCTAAGGGAGTCAATCTGGATGGGGTATATGCTTCGAGCGACCTAGTGTGTGTAGTGGAAGGGCGGCGACCTAAGGAGGAGGCATTTGGCGACCTAATGGAAGATGCTAGGTCGCAACCTAATGGAAGATACTAGGTCGCGACCTAATGGAAGATGTTAGGTCGCTTGTCCCTATAGGTTATTGGGTTGCTCGGTATCTTAATTGGGTCGCTGGGAAGTTAGGTCGCAGAGGCTACTAGGTCGTTGAGGGTTTTAAGTCGTTGAGAATCTTAGGTCGCTAGGGATTTTAGGTCGTTAAGGATGTTAAGCTGTTAGGTCGTGAGGCCTTTTAGGTCGCTGGGTCACTCCATATTTTAGGTCGCTTATTCTTTATCTCGTTAACTCGCTGAAGGCTTTGTATTGTTAGGTCGCTGGAACCTTTAGGCCGTTGAAGCTTTAAGGTCGTAGGTCGCTGAACGACCTAACAAGGACTCGCTCTGTTAAGATGGTAAGTTGACCAGTCTCTGAGACGAACTATCTTTGGTTTCTCGATCGATCTTTTGGTATCAAAGCCTTGCTAAAAAGGCGGGATAACACATGGTGATCTGGATGAGAAAATTTATTTGAAGCAGCCGGAGGGGTTCATAGATAGTAACAAGCAAGGTTATGTTTGTAAACTTAATAAATCTTTATATAGACCGAAGTAGTCTCCTAGACTATGATATAAGAGATTTGATAAGTTTATGCTTTCACAGGGATACTTTAGAAGCTTCAAAGACCGGTGCGTTTATTTTAGAAGGTGTGATGGTGATATGATATATCTTTTATTATATGTTGATGATATGTTGATTGCATCTTGGAGTATGGTCAGAATTAAGGAGTTGAAAGCGGAGCTCAATAAGGGTTTGATATGAAGGATTTGAGAAAAGCATAAAGAATTTTGGAAATGGAGATATTAAGAGATAAGAAGTGAAGAGAGTTGAGACTCACTGAAGCGTAGTACATTGAGAAGGACCTCCCTCGATTTGGTATGTAGAAAGCCAAATCGGTTGACACTTCATTGGACTCTCATTTTAAGTTGTCGAAAGACTTATCTCCTTCATCGGATGAAGATAAAAAAAATATGGCTGATATACCTTATTTTATTGCTGTTGGTAGTCTTATGTATGCGATGGTGTGCACGAGATCAGATTTGACCTATGTAGTAGGCGTGGAGAGTCGATATATGTCTAACCCAGTCAAGGAACATTGGCAAGCAATGAAGTGGATTCTTATATATCCTCGTGGCACTTCTTCGATTGGCTTGTTATATGGTAAAGTGGATACAGACATCTCTCTTAGAGGCTACTATGACTCAGATTATACTAGGGATAGAGACGCATGTAAGTTTGTGTCGGGTTGTTTTAACACTTGGCATAGGCTCGATTTCATGGAGATCAAAGCTGCAATGTATAGTAGCTTTGTCGACTACCGAGGCTGAGTTGATATCGATTGTGGAAGCGACTAAGGAGGGTTGTATTTACTTCAATTGTTGGATGATTTTTTGTTGGTGCAGCAAACGTTAGAGCTATTTTCAGACAGTCGGAGCGTGATTCATTGAGTGGAGAACCAAGCTTATAGTTCTCAGACAAAGCACATTGATGTTAGGAGATTCTTTCTTATGCTTGAGGAAGAACGAAGTAATATCAACTTGGCGATGGTGAGTACTTTGGATATACCACTGATATGATGACGAAGTCACTTCCTATGGACAATTAAGTTTGAGCATTACTCAAACTTGATCCATTTGATTTCAGTTGCTTGAGCGTCATGGGACGTTTGACCCAATAACCCTTATGTTGATTGATGATGAGACCTACATATTTTGAATCGAGATGGAGTGTTGTTGTTATGCAATTCAAATATGGGCTTATGGGTGTTCAAATTGAAGATATGGTGTAGAGCTTTGTACTGGAGAAGTCGGAAGTCGATAGGAAGAAGTGGAGATCAAAAGAAGACGGAGTGAAGAAGGAGTATGCTGCCTACAGAAGGTTAGAGTTCTGACGAGGTTTAAGAGAAGTTTCCGAAAATATTGCCAGACGTCTGGCAACTTTGGTCAGACGTCTGAACCTTTGCAGAAGTGTTTCTCGAGTTTTGTCTTAGACATCTGGCTTGACCTGTCAGACGTCTAGGACGATAAATTTCATTTTTGTCAGGATTTTGCTGATACGTTGATTGATTGGCAGTTTTGTCGTTTCGGTGCTTGATTCTTCTTCATTGATGGTACGGATTCTTTTGACGTGATCAGATGGTAGATAGAATTTGCATTCAATTTGATGATTTCAGAAAGCTTATTGAGAGAGAACAAAATGTTGCACTCTTTATTGATCACAAAGTATTGATACAAAAACTGAATAATGTATAGTTGTTGTGAGATGACTTTTATATAAAACAGATAAGAGTAATGGGCCTTAACATCTCAGCCCAATACAAAGACATACAACTGGTTGCCGTTACTTATTGTTTCATTTACTCCCCCCCTCAACCAGATGCTAGGGTTAGGGTTTCTTTATCTTCCATGAGCGATCCTGATGTTCGGCCGAGCTGATTCCTTTTAAATCCCCTTTTTTTTCAATCTTTGTATCGTGTTATCATACTAAGATTGTAATCCAATCTGCTTCGCCTTGCAGATCTGAAGTAAAATCTATCACTGCTTTAATTCGTCTTCGAGACTTGACCTGAAGACTGATGCTGCTATAGATCTAAAGCGTTGAGCTAAAAGATGGAGCCTTTGTTTATTTCTTCAGTGGTTGCTTCAACTTTCAAGTCCTATCTGAATCGATGAAAATTCTTTGCAGATAATGCCTTTGTAAGTATGTCTGCACGTTGGTAAGTTGATGGTAAGTGATTCACTTGAAGCTTTCCTTTTTGTACCAACTCACGAACGAAATATAAGTCAATCTCTATATGCTTTGTTCTTGAGTGCATACTTGGATTAGCTACCATGTAGACTGTACTTTGATTGTCGCACCATATCGTTGGTTTAATCTTTGTTTTCATGTTCATTTCTGAAAGTAATGATTGAATCCAAGTAATTTCTGCGGCAACACTAGCTATACTTCGGTATTCAGCCTCTGTGCTGGATCTGGAAATAGTAGTTTGCTTCTTTGAGCACCAAGAAATTGGATTGTTGCCTAAGTATATATAGTAGCTTGTCATTGATTTTCTATCATCGACATCTGTTGCCCAGTCTGCATCTGCATATGCTGTGATGCTTAGTTGTTTGCACTTCTTTAGCATAATTCCATAATTTTTTGTGCCTTTGAGATATCTGAGTATCCTTTTGACTGCTTTCCAGTGTTCTTTGTGTGGTTCCTGCATAAATTGTGAAACTTTGTTAACACTGAAAGATATATCTGGTCTTGTTATGGTGGAGTATTGTAGGGCTCCTACAATACTTCTATATTGTTTGATATTTAATATTGGTTCCCCCTGTGTTTGGATAGTTGTTGATGACTAATCATTGGTGTAGGTTGGGATTTAGCACCATCCATTTTTACTTTAATTAGCAACTCCTTGATATACTTCTTTTGGCTTAGAAAAATTTCTGAATCTGACTTTTTCTTTACTTCTATTCCCAGGAAATAATTTAGTTCACCCGTCCTTAATTGAGAATTGCTTGTCAAGATACTGTATTATCCCTTTGATTTCATTCTCATCATTACCTGTTATAATTAAATCATCGACATATATCAGTATGTAAACAATAAGATTACTGCTAATTTTGATGAATAAAGAGTTATCAGATTTGGTAGATTGATAGCCCAAATGAACTAATGTGGCTTTCAATCTATCAAACCATACTCTGGGGGCTTGTTTTAGCCCATATATGGCTTTGTTTAGCTTGCACACAAGATTAGTGCCTTGCTTGTATCCCTGTGGCTGCTCCATGTAGATTTCTTCCTGTAGAACACCATTTAGAAATGCATTGTTTACATCTAACTGTCTCAAGTTCCAGTTATTATTTAAGGCAATTGTAAGAACTATTCTGATGGTTGTTGGTTTCACCACTGGTGAGAAGGTTTCACTGAAATCAAAGCCATATTCTTATGTATATCCTTTGGCAACAAGCCTTGCTTTATGTTTGGACACTGTTCCATTTGGATTTCTTTTCAGTTTATAAGTCCATTTGCATCCTATGATGTTTTTGTTGCTTGGTGGATGAACAAGGCTCCATGTATTGTTTTTCACTAATGCCTGATACTCTTCATCCATTGTTGCTTTCCAGTTTTTGTCTTTAAATGCTTGTTCGAATGTCTGTGGCTCTGTGATGCATGCAGTTGCAGTATAAACCTTTGGTTTATAAATTCCACTTTTTGATCTGGTTATCATATGATGGCCTGTTCTGGTCTGTAGTTCAGCATCAGATGACTCTGAATTGCTGTCCTGACTTGCAGTATCATCCGGTTGATCTTCATGATTATTTTGATCTTGGTTGCTTGATTCTACAGGTGACTGAGGATGCGTGGCAGGCTGACCAGCTGCATCATGACCAGGTCTAGGTGACATTGTGTGTTGTGATCCAGTAGTTCCTGTTCTTTTCTCGGTTTCACTAGCATGCCATATATGTGGCAATACTGGTATGTTTGGTATGGAAACCTTTGGATTATAAACTTTATGTGTAGTTCTAATACTTGCATTGGCAAAAGGAAATATTCTCTCATTAAAAACTACATGTATGCTTATAAATATTTTTCCAGTTTCATCTAAACACTTGTATCCTTTTTGTTTAATTGGATAACCTATAAATGTACATGGTTGAGATCTGAAGTCTAGTTTATGGTTGTTGTAAGGTCTCGGATAGGGAAAACACAAGCATCCAAAAGTCTTTAAGTTTTGATAGTCCGGTTTGACACCTAAAAACTTTTCTAAGGGACTTATTCCATTCAGTACTTTGGTTGGAAGTCTATTGATTAAATAAATAGCAGTACTGAAGGAATCTGGCCATAATTTCAAGGGTAGTGATGCTTGTGCTAGTAAGGTCAGACCAGTCTCAACAATGTGCCTGTGTTTTCTTTCGACTAGGCCATTTTGTTCAGATGTGTAGGGACATGTGATTCTATGAACTATACCATTATCTAGAAAATATTTACTAAGAGACTTGTATTCAGTACCCCCATCACTCTGAATGATCTTAACTTTATGATTGGTCTACTTTCAACTTGAGTGATAAAATATATAACAGCATTATAAGTTTCTGCCTTGGATTTTAAGAAATATATCCAAGTGTACCTTGTACATGCATCAACAAAGGATATGTAATACTTATACTCATAATCTGAGCAGATAGGTGCTGGACCCCACAAATCTGTTGAGATCAATTCAAGAGGTACTTTGTATGCTATTATAGAATCTGCAAAAGCTAATTTGTGGCTTTTTCCCATTTGACAGTAAGAACATATATAAGGCAAAGTTATATCATCAAAAGAAATTTTATTTTCTTTAAGAACCTGTTTTACAATACTTGTACATGGATGACCTAATTTGTAGTGCCAAAGGTCAAAATTATTTTTACTGGTTTCACATGATTGCAATTCACTGTTATTACAATTTGTCATTCTTTGATTTGAACCTAAGCTATTAGTCAGTGTGAACTTGTATAGACCATTTATTGCATTACACTGCAAGAGTATTTCCTTAGTTAGAATATCTTTAACTAAGCAATAATTTGGGTAAAATTCAAAATAAACATTATTATCATGAGCAAATTGAGAAACACTCAACATGTTTTTCTTGATGCTGGGTACTCTTAACAGATCGATTATTGAGATATAATTGTCTTTTACCTTTGATATAAGCATTACCAGTGTATGTGATCTCAATTGCTTTACCATTTCTCATAATAATAGATTGTTTACCTCTGTATTCTCTGCTGCCCAAATTTAGATTCTCTAAGTTGCTTGTTAAGTGATTTGTTGCCCCTGAATCTAGATACCATGACTTATCTTGAAGGTGATCTTCTTTAGCAATTTCATCTTGATTTTGATTTCTGTTTCCACTGGGTTATTTGCCTGTATCCAGTTGTACTTGTGCCATGTTTGCACTGTAGTTACTATTTCTCTGATTGTTTGGTCCCTGACCTGGCACATAATTTGCATTAAATCTGAAATAGCATTTTACAGCAGTGTGTCCAACTCTTTCACATATCTGACATTTTGGCTTGTTATTTCCATTAAATCTTACTCTGCCTCTTCCCCTGGCAGTCTGACCTCCCCTCTGTGATTGCTGATCTGTTCTTCCATAGTTCTGATTTCTGTTTTTACTATTTGAAGCATAGTTAATAGACATGTCTATATCTGAGGGTTTCTTGTAGTCTAGCCTTCCTTTATGAGCCAAGAGTATAGAGTGGACATAGTCAATAGTGGGCAGAGTTTCTTGTGATGCAATGACTGCCACCACTGCTTTATATTCATCATCTAACCCATTCAGTATTGTTAAAACATGCTCTGTATTGGACATCTTATGTTCTGCTGCCTCAAGTAGATCACAAGTATTCTTGATCTTGTAGAGATATTCTTTCATGGATTGACTGTCTTTCCTTATATTATGTAGCTGCCTTTTGTAATGCATTATTTTGGCTACTGACTGTGTATTGAAGATTCTTTCTATAGTAGTTCAAATTTCATTTGCTGTTTTGCATCCTATAACTTGTGGTAACAACTTTACACTGATTGAGGAAAGCAACCAAGAACTTATTAAACTGTCTTGCCTTTGAAATTTGACATATTCCCCATTACTCACAGTTTTGTTTTCTTGATTAGTGATAAACTTGGGTGGAGTGGCTATCATGCCAAGAATGTACCCATCAAGACCAAATCCTCTGGCAGCAGTTTCAACTTGCACCTTCCAGAGAAGATAATTGTCATCTTCAAGATGTGCAGTGATGAGATTGGAGTGTGGGCTAATTACAGTTTTGATTAAACTGTAAGTAACATCCATAGATTGCGTTGAGGTGCTAGTATCATTACCTGATGTTGCACTGCTTCCTTCAGCCATGAAGAAACTTCTTTAAAACAGAATTGAGAAAAGGAAATCAAGAAATGGGTTGTGATGAGATCAAGAAATTCTTCCTTCAACAGGTATGTTGCAACCGAGCAATATGATGAGACTTCTCTGATTGCTCCTGGTATGGCACTTACTTTCTTTTGATTGATGAGTTTCTGTTCTCTTCCCTGTTTGGATTTCTGATTTTTTTTCTTGATTCTTGAATCTGTTTTTGTGGATATGCTGTAACCAATTGCAAATCTTGGCAAGGCAGTAGATCCTTGAACAGATTCCTTGTCCAAGTGATGATAGAAAGATTCTGATGGGTAAACTGATCCAAATGATAAGATTTCTCTGATGGATCAGTTTTTTGTATAAAAGTTGTTAAGCCTATAGATGACTCTGTCCTTGCTCTGATACCAAGATAGAATTTGCATTCAATTTGATGATTTCAGAAAGCTTATTGAGAGAGAATAAAATGTTGCACTCTTTATTGATCACAAAGTATTGATACAAAAACTGAATAATGTATAGTTGCTGTGAGATGACTTTTATATAAAACAGATACGAGTAATGGGTCTTAACATCTCAGCCCAATACAAAGACATACAACTGGTTGCTGTTACTTATTGTTTCATTTACTATGGCCTAGAGTGATTAGTGCATATATAAATAGCCTCATAATCATCTTCCTAATTAAGACATTAAATGATTAATTGTGAGATCAGATTTCCAATTAATGGAAACTCTAGCTAAATCAAATTCAGGGTTTTCTATTTCGATTGCTCTATTTTGTAATTTCTTCAATTTTATCTGAACCATGTTATCTTCTGTATCTCTTATCTTATTTCTTTTATTTTGTTTGTGTGATTGCGTAATTGAGTTTGAGTTGCGTATTTGTAAATAAATATGTAAAAAACACTGAAATGATATTTTATAGAAAGTTTTTTCTACAATTTTGGTATTCAAATAGGCAATACTAGATCTTGATCATAAAACCGGTTCCGCTCGTGAATTTCTCGCTACAAGTTATGCCAAAAGAATTAAATTTAAGACTTTTTGTTACACATCAAAATGACTTATTACTAGTACAGTGGTAGTTGGTTCAATGGGTATCTTAAAATGATAACATTTATTTCCCAAATGTAAATTCTACCAAGGGGATCAAAGAGGAGATCATAAGATTATTTGTCCAAATAAAAGCCTGAAATGATTATTACTTTTCTTTCTACGTGTCATAATCTGTTAGGTTTCAAAATTTAAAGAATTATCACAGACACCGAATAGTCGAAAGGGAAGTGCAGAGTAATAATAATACCAATCCTGCATGATTTGTATTTTTTTTTCCTTACTGAATTATCAGTGATTAGGAGAGCAGTTTTGTTTTTTTGTTGCGTTAGTAGATGTAATAGGACCCAATTTTTCTTATGGTAACTGCTTCTCAATTATTTGAAATTAAGTGCGCCTAATTTTGTTTTATTAATTAGATAGTTTACATGGATCATGCATGCATGTCTGATTGCCTTGCCTTCATGTTTCCATATCGCTGTAGTGTTGTTTTTAGCTTATAAGTTACAAGATTGTTGTTTACATTATTCTCATTTTTGCACAAACAACTTACCCAACAGCTACACCTTATTATATCATCTGCAGTCTCTTTACCAAGCCAATTTATGTACGCAAAACTGAGACAACCATGTACGTAACAAAACTTGTTTTGTTTGTTTATCATTCAGGGTCTTTTGTTTGTTTTCATAGTCATCAAATTTCTATGTGCATTCGTAACGCCTTTTTTTGCCATTGCCTAGTAGTCATAGTAAACTATCTTCCTTGTATGATCATGCAGATTCTGATTAGATGAATGCTGAGTTACAGTTCATCCTACCATCATCACGTAAAATTAATGCCGTAGGCTTTAAGATATAATCGTTAACATAGAGAAAAAAATGGAAATAGTATAAGCTTTATGCTTCTCTTTACTATGCCTAGAAGTTGTAACATATACTACTACATACTTCTCAAAAACAGTAGAAACATTGCAGTTTTTCTAGACTACTGAGCAAGCATAAAGGGAAGAGGGAGCAATATCACATGGTTGAACCATATTTGTAGCAATGAGGGGGAGATGAATCTATCTATATGCATGCACAAAGTCCATTTATTCAGCTGTAATATTGCAAGTCTACTAGCCGCCCATGATTTTATAATTGTTTTGATATTTTCCCCCTTTTTTGCCTGAGATCTGCATCACCATTATTGGTTCTACCCATGGATCCCAACAAATATCATGCCCATATGTGGTCAAATTTCTAGGCATGCACAATGTGGACATTTTTGGTCACTTAGTTTTAGTTTTGCAGTCGTCGATTTGACTATAAAACAGACAATGTAAACAGTAACTATTAATTAATTGGTATTAGTGTTGGTTTATAAAAGTTTTCTTCTTAGCTAACGCTGATATGCCTGAACTCATCAAATATACGTTTGAATATATTCGATATCATGATTTCTCTGTAAAAATAAATAATAATTATAATTAAATTAAATTTCAAAAAAATCTCGCGCTTATAATTTGGTATAATAAGATAACCAGTATTGTGGTCGAGTAATCTTTTTCTTATTCACGTGTTTATTTGTAGTCATCTAATCTCCGACTTATAATTTGGCATAATAAAATCTCTGATATCATTGTCATCTGATATATTTTATTCACATGTTTATTTGTAGCCATCTAATCTCCCATTTATAATTTGGCATAATAAGGTCACTGGTATTGTAGTCATCTAATTTTTTTTCTCATTCCCATGTTTACTGTAGTTATATAGTATTTTTATCGCTACATACAACCAGTTTTAACATTTTTTTAGCCCCAGTATATTAATTGTGGCCTCCCCAGGTCAGCATTCATCGCCACTATTCTAGGATTGCCATATTTTTGGAATTTGTTAGACAATCTATTTTTTCATGTTTTTTACTAGTCTGAGGATGCAACGCAGTGGAAATGATGTTTGGGTTCGGGTAAAAAGGTCCAGGTTCGATTTATAAGTGCGCTTCCCTATCCTATATAAATTTACCCGGAGGTATGGGGGCTTAGATCAACGGACTGTTTTACTATACCCTCTTAGAAGTTTACCGGTCCGTCGGGTTCTTCTGGGTTTTAAAAAAAAAAAGTTGATATCATCTAGATTATGCTATGATGAGTTTTATGCAATGTGCTACATAATTTTCTATCTTCAAAATGAAATCACAGTATTCCGTATATATTTTAATCAAGTTTCCATATTCAGCTAACAGTTGTAATGTATAGATTATATGGTTTTTGGTGGTTCTACAGATAAAACGAATTGTCTTATATGAGTAACTTCCATTATGTCTATGAGTCTATCATCACTTACCTAACATAAAAAACATTGTCTGCTGCTTACTCTTTCGGTTGTGATATTTTGAAACCTAATGATGGACCGACCACTACAAAGTTGTGTGTAACTTTCTGGTAGTTTTCCTACACGTTTTTGTTTCCTTACATAATCATAAATGTTGAAATTAGTTCATTGGCATTAATCGACATCAGATCATCCATTCCAATCGTTTTATACATATGAAGACAACTTTTAGCCTTAAAATTAATTAGCAGAGTGCAAAGAAAAGTTATTCAGAAAAGATATCCTTTCTGGAAACAGTGAGTTAGTTAACAATTGATAGTTGGCTAGCGTCCTAGTAAAGGAACTGGCTCCTTTAATGCAAAATTTTTAGTTACACAGCTCTCTGTTATAATCACTTTATGGAAATCTTTATTTACACAACTCCTCGCACAGCTAGGAGTGTAAATTTTGTACGAATGTCCGACGTTCTGCTTGTTCCGAGGCTGTAAGGTTTTTGTTACTTGTTTGCATACGATTTTCATTTATAATACGAATTAGTATAATAAAAAATGTACGGAAAAAAATGTCAATTCAAAAATGTTCGATGTGTTCTATTATCCGAACATTATTCATTGGTTGTCCGAGTCGTAGAATAATGTCTGAACATAAACGAGACAGGATATGGACACACCTCAGTCAGATCCGGGGCGACCTGTTTACACCCCCACTCGCACTTTGAAAAAACAAATTAACATTTGCTAATGGAGATTAAATCATTATGCCTTAACAAAATAATAATAACTAATATTTGCTAATGGCGATTAGGAATCATTCTGCTTTAACAAGAGGGAAACAGTAGGAAGGAAACACGGAACAGAAGAGTTTTTTTCCAGATTTACGCTGTAAAGTAGTTGTCTAGGCTATGTTCATGTTAGGGTAGGCTACACCGATGGGCTATATTCTAAGAAAAATGAGTTGCACATAGACAAAGTTCAGCAGTTGCATGTAGTACATCAAAAACCTTTGGTTGACATTCTCCCATAATTTAATTATATTTGTTTTCTTCTACTTTTGCTGTAACTTGCAGTGTCAAGATTCATCCTAACCCATATATTTGTTAATCTCAAAGTAGTTTATAACCATTATTGTGTGTACACTGCCTCATGCGCCTAAAACAGTAGAGGGAAACTGATAACTAACAGCACAATCAAACTCACAATACTTTAAATTTTAACCTCCTTTTCCAACCGACACCTGTCCAGAACTTTTTCCAAAGTTTCTCACTATAAGTACGTTGTGTCTACAATAATCTCATTACTCCACGGAAACAAGCAAAGCCAAACTTTCTTTCTGCCTCATACTTTGTCGATGGCTAAAATTTACCCCAACTCACCCTCAACTTCTAACACGGTTGTAGAAGACAAAGAAGAAGTTATGACTGTATGGAGAAAATCACTTCTATTCAATTGCAAAGGCTTCACTGTTTTTGATTCACGTGGAAATCTCATGTTTCGGGTCGATAATTACTCGAGCAGGAGCAAGAGAGAAATTGTTCTCATGGATGGAAGTGGAAGTCCTCTCTTTACAATTAAAAGAAAGGTATGTTATCATCAAATATTCATATGCTTTCCATAAATGTAGACGTTAAATTTGTTTGAAAAATAATAGTCTCTAAACAAGCTCTTCCCTTTTTCTGGTGCAGAAATTGATTATAGGAGAAAATTGGACGATTTATGATGGTGAAGACACAACGAATCCCAAGTTTTCAGTAGCAAAGAATGCAAAACTGAGACAATCCAAGACTTTAGCTTATGTGCATATGCAAAAGTTACAGTGTTACGTGATTGAAGGTTCTTATTCGCATCGATCCTGCACTGTTTTCGACGATAGGCGAAGAGCAGTGGCCAAAATTGAAAGAAAAGAAACGAGTAAAGGTGTGGCTTTAGGCGATGATGTGTTTAAATTAGTGGTTAATTCGAGGTTAGATTCATCGTTAGCAATGGCTATTGTTGTTCTTCTTGATCAAATGTTGTAGTCTTTGTTTGGATCTATTATTTGAGAACTATATTTTTAGATGAATAAGTTCCAAATTTTACAGAATTATTGGTTTTTTCAGGGTACTGTGAATAGGAAGAACAAGTTCTTTAATTACTTGTGACTTATTTTAATTCCTTGTTGTAAATGAAGTTTTTTGAGCATATAAATTCAAAGAAGCTAAATTTTCATTGTCTACCTACTATACTGTTAATTTTGACTCTGATTATACATGTACTTGAAAAACTATTCAAAGGGATCATAAAGTTATGATTTAAACTGATGATTTGATTTATAGCCAATTAAAGAAGCATAACACAACTTATTGAACAAGTCTATCTAGTGAGAACTTAGTAGACTAATTAAATCAAATTCTCATCAACTGAATGGATTGGATTTTATTATCAACTATCAAGTAAACTATAAGTTATGTACTGTTTTTGTTATAACAAATGGTTTTCAAATTTGATAAGAAATGCTGCATGACAAGTAACTTAGGTTCAATCTATGTGAATTCGTTTGAATTTCTTCATTACTGTGTTACTTATATGTCATCCATTACTAATTCACATGTTGTTTGGTTTGTTATATGCACCGGATTGGAAGGGTTTGGTGGGAAGAAATAGAAAGAACATAATGTTTGATACAATAAAGTATCAATTATGATATCTTTTTGTTCTTATATAAAAGGTAAAAATCAAGAAAAAATTCAATAACTACGATTCATTGAGTAGTCGATTTGTGTTCAAATAAATTTTCCAATTGCAGTTTATTTGTTTTCTGGTAATAAGTTTATTTTTTCAAATTTAACTTAACTCACTGCTTTAATCCATTATTAACATGAAAACATAGCAAAAGTATGGATACTAAAGTGACATACGAATGTAACAAAAGTAGGGAATTAAAAAATGACAATGATGGTTGAGTGATTAGCGGGTGACGTTGTCAAAGGCAAATTCCTGTTACATCAGGTCCAATGATAATAATAAGGAATCACATGTTCAGGGTGACCACTGCCATTCATATGCCAATAGCAACACATGGAACTTTTCATTCATCCAACTTCGCATAAGGTTTCAATTATATATTAAGTTTATGAAGATAACATTTAAAATTAGCTCCCGTTTAAATTCAACAAACTCTGCTTGCACGTATTAAAATAAAAATCAGTTATGTGGGCAACATATTTTTTATTTTTTAATGAAATCGATTGAAGTATTAGATCCAATGAGGGCTGCTGATTAATTTATGAACTAATTAATATTGTAATAACATTGAGATCGTATACTATACTAATTAAACTAAAGAATAAGTTATCATTGCCAATATCCATACGATATAATATACATGTGGTGAATGGTCCATGCACATGCACCAATCAAACACTTTCTTCGTTTTCTGTGGCCATCCTTTTATTCACCATTTCACCCATTTTTATTCTTCATTGTTAAACTTTATTAACACGTACGTATATGTGTTACTTTTATGTACGTTTTAATACAATAAAAATTAATTGGTTAAAAAAAGTCACCAATAACGAAGAGGAATTTGATGAACTAACAAAGATGTTTATATTATGAACATTTTCTGCTGCTTATCTCATGCTTTATCTATAACATATGTTATCATATACAAAGAAACATGATAATGATAAAAAATTGAAATACATACACATGTACACGTACGCCTTCTCTGGCTAAGGAAATAGTGCATGCTTATCCTTTGCCCTTTATATAAGTTTTAAACCTAAGACTAGACAGCGAATGACATAGAGTCACTTGTTTAGTGCTACTTATTTTATACGAGCACTAAAGGTATACTGGGCATACAATTAGTAACTTAATTAATATTATTTCGAAATTTGAGTGGCTTCTTAAGTTGCCGATTACATCACTAGAAATAAAAAGATGAAATTGTTGACATTTGTTGCCCATCACTTTAACTTAAGTCAAAAACTTATTCCTTCACTACGGATTAGTTTAGTATAAAATACAAAGATGAGCATAATAAAATAGGTGACATTAAACAAAATGGAACACCAACAATAACATTATTATCTCTAGCTAAAGAAAATGCAGAAGAGTAGCTTCGCCATATGGGTTACATCAAAGTTTATTCCAGCACTTAAAGATGACAAATGGACTGGGCCCAAACGAGAGCCCACAAATTTGGTCTCTTACTGCTATACTTTTTCGGACGGCTACTGCACATGATAATGTGTTGGAGAAGAAATTCGAAACTGAAAATAATGTTTTTAAATCATTCATTCAGTAGAATTGGTGTAATTCATCCATCACACATCTGTCTTTCTATGTATGTTCCATATTCAAAAAATTGTTGAACTTATCTTCAATTTTATAAATGGACGTTGTTCGTCAAACTTTAAGATAGCTTTTCAAAATTAGATGTTGATATGTATTTTATTTCTAACTGAAGTTGAATGTGTCGATGATATGGTTGGATATTGTTTGTATTAATGCATACATATATCTGTATCTTTTCCGTCAAATAAGTGCCTTTAGAAATGGGTAAGTGAATGAATGGAAAAGAAGGGGTCAAATATAAACGATTCGGTAGTTGACGAACTTCAGTGTTTTTATTAACTTATTCTCTGGACCAAGAATCACATGGGTATAAATGCATATGAAAGTTTCCTAAATATAGAAAGCTGATAGAACGGATTGTTTGGACTGAAAAAACGTTTTGAATTATTATAAAAGAAATGAACAAGCATGTTTTAAATGTTGTAACTACTAAAGATATTGTATGATGTATGGACACGGTATTTCAAAAATAATTTAAAAGGGCTTTTGCACGAAAGGTCCATATATCTGTTGTTTTTATAAGAAAAGTCCCTGCAGAAATAAGTATGTAAATTAGGTCTCTGTTTTTCCTAAATCAAAAAACGCAAATCAGCTTGCGATTTTTAAACATTAAAAAAATTTCAGAAATTTTAAAAATATTTCAAAATCAGAAATCGCAAACTAGCTTGCGCTTTTCAAAAATTTCAAAAATAATTTCAAAATCAGAAAGTGCAAATTAACTTGCATTTTCCTAATAAAAAATGCAAGTTAACTTTCGCTTTTCAATTTTCGAGAAATTTTAAAATTTCAAAAAAAAATTCCAAAATCATAAAAATGCAATTTACCTTGCATTTTCTGTTAGAAAAGTACAACGCACCTTGCGTTTTTATATATTGATTAGCTTTTTGTTGTTTTAAATTATCTTCATTGAAGATAATAGAGTAATTTCTTTGTTTATATTGCAGTGTGCGTGCAAATATGAATTGCACGTTACTGCATTAATTTTACGTTGAATCGATGTTTGGTTATGAAACGTATTTTGTTGCCGTTATCTTTATAATGAGATTTTTACACTAGTGCTATATTTTTGAAGCACGGTGTTTTGTTGACAATTATAATAAATGAAAATTCACTGGTGTTACATTTTGATGTGAATTATTTTGATGAGATTTCGACGTTTAAAAATTACTGTCGCTTTGACTTCAGTAACCGTCAAATTTTAAAAGTGGATTTTCAAGCGGTTATACCGCAATGCTGATTTGTGACACGTTTTTACGGTATTTTGAGAAGTACAATTTCCTTATCGAAATTGTTACTGATTTGCTGTTTTAATCACGTGATTGGTAAACTCGTTTTAAAAGGAAAAATTGTTTTCTAAATTTTTAACAGTTTGCGCTTTCAAAAGAATGAGGAAGCGACTTAAACGTTTCAGCAAAATCGAGGACCATGACCCCTTTCTTTTACTGATTCGCTTAACTCCGGACTTGTCTAGTTGAGAATGTGAATTGTTATTTTTATAAAATAAATAAAATTGTTTTCAGAAATTTTACAGTTTGCGCTTTTAAAAGAATGAGGAAGCGATTTAAACGTTTCAGCAAAATCGAGAACTATGACCCCTTTCTTTTACTGATTCACTTAATTCCGGACTTGTCCGTTTGAGAATGTAAAATGTATTTTTACAAAATACACAGTTTCGCACTTTCAAGGAAACGAAGAAGAGAATCAAACGATTTAGTAAAACACGTGGTATGAGACATGTGCGTTTGCTATTTCGGTTAATTCTGGACTCGTTAATTGAAATATTTGATGTTTTGATGATTTTGATGCTTTCGTGTGCTTTCGAGCCACTATGATGGACCTTCGGGTCATATGTTGGACCTTCGGGTCATATGATGGACCTTTAGGTCAAATACCAGTACTAGACCTTCGGGTCACTCTGCGGACCTTCGGGTCATTTGTTGGGCGCCAAAATTATGTTGAGTACTTGGTAGGCTTCGGCCATTTGTTGATGCACGTGCGGCGAATTAAAAACTCGCCATCTGATGGGATCGATCCAAGCTTTTATGTTGATTTTCTAGTCTTCTTAATTGATTTCTAGATATTTGTTGTTTCTAATTATCTGCAGGTAATTAGATATCTGATGTTATGAGATTTAATTATCTTATCGGTAATTAAATATTTGCTGTTATGAGATTTAATTATCGCTTGTGATAATTAAATATTTGTTGTTTTTGATTATCGTTTTTGATAATCGGATATTTGTTGTTTCTAATTATCGCTTGTGATAATTAGATATTTGAGATTTAATTATCGCTTTGGATAATTAAATATTTGCTGATTTGGGTTTTAATTATCGTTTTTGATAATTAAATAATTGTTGATTTGAAATTTGATTATCGTTTTTGATAATCGAATATTTGTTGATTTGAGATTTAATTATCGCTTTCGATAATTAAATATTTGCTGATTTGAGATTTGATTATCGTTTGTGATAATCGAATGATTATTGATTTGAGATTTGATTATCGTTTTTGATAATCGAATATTTGTTGATTTGAGATTTGATTATCGTTTTTGATAATCGAATATTTGTTGATTCGAGATTTGATTATCGTTTTTTTATAGTTAGATATTTGTTGGTTTGGGAATTCAATTATCGTTTCTAATAATTTGTTATTTGAGTTTTCTGACTATCGTTTGGGTAATTGGATGTTTGCTAACTTTGTTGATATGAGATTTTCTAGTCTCTAATTGATTCTAGAGTATGCTGATTTTATTGAATTGCTATTTTCTATCTCTCTCGGTTGATAGTTAAAATTTGATGATTATGAAGTTTGTGTTTTCTAGTTATTTGTTGAATAACTAGATATTGGCAGTTTTGCGAATTGTGATTTGTGCTTTCTAATCATCTTTTGTTGATAATTAGATTTTTGTTGTTTTCTAATTATCGTATCGATAATTAGATATTGCTGTTTTTTGATTTCTATATTTTTGATTATCTAATTGATAATTGAGTATTGCTGATAATTGTATTTATTCAGTTCTGGTGTTTTCTGATTATCTAATTGATATTTAGATTTTGTTGAGAAATTGTGAATTTCTTTTAATGAAATTAAAAGATTTCTTTGGCGTTTGTATTCCCGGTTTTATTTTTCTAACATTAACCAGTTTATGTTAGAAAAATAATTATTATTGACAACTTGTATTATGGAAATTGCGGGGACGCAATTTCTATAAGAAGGGGAGTCTGTAACAACCCGAAATTTTATAGCAATTAATTATCGTTGTATGATGATTAACATTAGTTGTTAATTGCTATTGGAATTTTGTTCAGTGTAATTCATTTGAGAATTTATTAGGAGTTAAGCGGGTTTTAAAAATCGAATCTGGCCCAGGTTTTATTGTGTGGCCGCGATAGTCATCTATGCCTATTCTTTTTCCCCGACCCATTTATCTCTTCGTTCAAACCCTAAGCAATAAACGAAAGAAAGAATCATGGCAGCTTCAAACCTCTTCGTTCGTTCGCTCGAAGTTAGGGCTTCGAAGAAAAAGAAATGGCGACCTTGTTGTCTTCTCTCGTTCGCTCTGGAACCAGGGCTTAGTGAAATCGAAGGCGCCAACTTCAACAGTCATCGATCGAGTTCACGCTCTGGCTTCGCTCGATTGCAGGTGTGCTCGGCTCCTTCGATTGCATCAAAAAGGTGAGTGATTATTGTCACTCACATTCTAATTCAAATTCAGTATAGTGCTTCGATTGTTGAGTTTATCTTGCCGATGATAATTTGGGTTTTGTTTTATTTCGATTTAAAATAGCCGGATGATTTCGTGTTGACAGTTAATCCTTTTCTGACCTTGTCAGTTTCGTGTATTTTGCCCTAGTTCTCACAACTTCGATTTTGAACTGTTGATTTAACTTTGTGAATTTATGCTTGACTTGATCTGATGATGTATTCTCTGGTTTTTGAATACACGGGTATGAGTTTTCTACATTTGAACTTGACAGTGTTTATGTGATGATTTTTTTAAGGCATATCTGTCTTGTTCGAAATTGTTGTACCATGTTTTTATACTGGCACTTTTATACTGTTGTATTGGTTTTCATTCAATTGTTAAGACTGCTTTAATTCGTTGGTTACTACGGCCACTTTGATTTTAATGTGAAACTGCTTCTTTGAATCATATGTTGCTTCTAGTTTGAAGTCTTGATAGCATTTTTGGTCATTTTTAACTTGACATAGTCTGATTCCTGTAGTAATTGAGTCACTTGTGCATGTCAGATGCACTTGAAAATGCTATGCACTGTACTACATGTATAGTATATCACCTCTGTTTCATTTTTGTCCTTGGTTTCAGTATGCAAACTATACTCTGGCATTTTGATTTTCTTCTTGCTGCTTGATTATTTTGTGTGTCTTCACATATGTGCATACATACCATTGTATGTGTGCATGCATTTGTTGTTGACCCTACACCTGTGGGTTCACTGTACTTGATCCTCTGAGCTGTTTTATGCATTACTTGTTGTGTCCCGTTGCCTTGCCTTTGTTGTCTCTGTTCATTGTGATTTTTTTGAAGTCTGATTTCAAGACTTATTCGAATTGATCAGTTGTTAGATCACTTTGATGTTCCATGACTTTGGCATTTTGCCTTGTTCTAGATTATGAAGTTAGTACTGTCCAGTTTACAGTACTATATATGTTACATTTTGGTGTTCACTTGGTTACTGTCAGCTCACATACATGTATACATATATGTACATGAATGTATACATGTTGTTGAAGTGGTAGCCTTTTATTGAAATTCTCTGTCATTTTTGTGGTCAGCACTGCTTCGATTTTTATTTGACAATATTGATTTTTGTTCGTGACCACCACGGTTTCGATTCCGTTAACTTTGGTCACTAGAGTTGATTATGTTGATGTTGCGAAAATATTTTAGATGAGAATCCACTTGACTTTGACTTGTTAACTACTGTTTTGATTTGATAATGTCTCCGACAATTTACTGTGGCTTCGGCTCTCGATGTAGTTCGAACTGACTTTGATTTTGAACTGCGTATTTCGTTTTGGCTTTGGCTTTGAAACATTTTCAAAGCTTTGCCCACTTGAGTTTTGATGCATTGTCTGGTATTATATGTTCCTTATGCATAGATGCCATTTCTGTTTACATTGGATACTTGTACATGTGCACCATAGATATGCTTTAGCCTTGAGCTTCTAGTCTCTGATTTTGTCTAGTTCGACATGTTTGCATTGCACTAACCGTTGTGTAATTGTGCATTCATGTACGTGTGACAGTTGAGCGTTGCTCGACTATGATATTAGAGTCTGGTATGGAATTGGATTCTTGATATATTGATTTTTAGCTTGTTTCTGATTTTTCTGAACTCTGATAGTCTCGACTATTGCTTCGAGACAGTTTTGTTGCATTGTGATCCTGTGGTGGCTGTAGTTTTAGTTGCAGTTTACCCTTGTTTTCGTGTGGCCGGGTCAGTTTGATTTCATGGTGGCTGCCTTGATTAATTGAGGCAATTGGCATTTTGTTTCATGTGTCATTGAGGTTGGTTCTCTTCTTTGGTCTTGGAGTTGTACTCCACTGTATTGATGATTTTGATCACTGTCTACATTCTGGACATTATTTCATTGTTGCATACTGGTTTGCTTTTGTTTGCAATTGTGTTGAGTCATGCTAGTCATGACTTGACCTTTGCAGTTTCGACGTACTGTGTGGCGAGGCAGTGCACGCGTGCGTGTACTGCAGCCACATAGAAATTTGATTGGATTGATCATTTTGAGATTTTAATTATCCATTTAATAAATGGGAATTTGTTGTAAATTGCTGTCTAGGCAATTCTGGAGTTTTCGTATTATCTTCATTGATAATCGTTTTATATATCTTTGCTGGTGATTTAGATTTAGCTGATTTGTTGTTTAACACTGTTTAGTGTTATATCTGTCGTTATCCGATTCTCTTACCGAGGAGTCGGATATACGAGATTTTTGTGACTGTCGTCTATTTGATATTTGATTATTATTGCTTTTGTGCATTAATAACTGAGTTTGAATTAGACTGACCCGTGTATTATTTTCTTTTGAATTTAATACTCGGGTCAGACCCGAGTTATTTCAGGTTGTAGATTTCTTGCTTTGAGTTGCTGTTTGGACTATGAAGACTTTTCACATCTTTTGAAGTGGTCTGCGTCTTTTTATAGTAGTCAGCGTACTGATTAGGTTGATATGTATTCATGTACATTAGTTGATAATGTATTTGTATATATAACTTCCAGAGTCGACAGTTGTAGTTGTATCATATGTATTCTGTCAACTGTATTGTAACTGACATCGGTTATATATGACAGGGACGCGGAAGATGATCTTAAGGCTATTTAACACTAGAGGGGGGGTGAATAGTGTTTTAAGAATTTCTTTAAAACTTCTTTGATTTAAATTGATTTAACTAACTTAATGCAAATACACAATCACAGATCAAATCACAGAATCACAAACAGATGCAAATATAAATAAAAAGCAAGTAAATGAAAGAACACACCAGGAATTTTATACTGGTTCGGTGTTACCCTACATCCAGTCCCGCACAACTTGTACGGCTTTCTATTCAATAATAATCTAGATTACAATTCCTCGATTCCAAGGCAACGAGGTACACCCTCCAGATTCTCAGGTCTCTGGGTAGAACCACTTGATTCACAGGACACAAGTTCACCCGATCGATTTCCAAGGACACGATCACACCTTTATAACCCTAAACAAGTTTCTTTGAGTACAAATATATCTATAACTCTGATAAGCACTGAGATTCTTTGAAGAGAGTGGCAGAGAATCAAACTAGAGATATTCTGGTTTGATTCACTTAAGATTTTGGCAGAATATGGATAGGATGATTAGAAAATAAGATAAGAGAATAAAGAGGAGAGAAAATAAAGAAAGTAGTTACTGGAAAACGTCCATAACAGTCTCTATTTATAGAGAATGAATGGATGTGTCCATTCAAAGAGATTTAAACGAATAGACACTTCTTTTGAAAACAACCTTTGCTATAACGGGAAGCATGTCGACATGACGAGTAACTATGATGTCGACATGGTCTAGTAAAAATGATGATTTGCTTTTCTTTGAAAATGATGATTTAAAACATATGCAACTTTATTCAAATGGACTCTATGTATTTGTAGAAGGTATTTAGAAGTAGAAATACTTATGAATATATATATGTATATATACTAAAATATATTTAAAATCAAGGTAAATAAACTAAAGTAAATATAATATTAAAATAGATTTTGAGGCTAAAATATCAAGGACAATTTTGAAATCAAAATATAACAAAATGATAAATATGATTTTGAGGCTAAAACATTTTTGGAAATACGAACGAAGGTTTTTCTTTTGAAAAGGAATATTTGAAAATCATTTTATGAAACAAGAGATAATTTTGAAAATCATTTTGAATCAAAATTAGTGGATAACAAAATAGGGCTACTATCCGTTCCACTAGATATTTCGTGAGTTCCATCTCACTAGGGTTCCATCCCTTTAACAAGAACGAAGTGGATTCCATTCCACGAGTAAATTGGATAAAAAAGAATGATAGTGCTTTCAAGGAGTTTTAACAAATATCTAACCTAACTATATTATTTGTCTTGAACTCTTGAATATCTTGAATCTCATGAGTCTTCAATCTTGAACTCTTGATCTTTGTCTTCATCAATTTTGTCTTCTTTACTGTACAGTCTTCTTTTGTTGATACCTGCATATAGATTTCCTGCACATATATATTTTATAACACTTCTATAGTTGTTGTCATCAAAACCACTATCCTATGGACTAACATTCTCCCCCTTTTTGATGATGACAACCTTTGTTTATAAAATATTTATATTCTCCTTATAACTCCCCCTAAATCTAATATCTCCCCCTTAATTTATGCCTAACTAACCTATTTTATACTTCTCCCCCTTTGTCATCAACAAAAAAAATGACACTAACTCTAAACTATATAACTCCCCCTAAAACTTATCACTCTATGACGTGTGATTATAATGATAGTTTTATCATAAATAATAAACACTTAGATCTAAAACTAAAACTTAGTCCTAAACCACTAACTATAAAACTCCCCCTTAAACTTAATACTAGAACAAAGTATAGTAAATGAATTGTGAAAGATATTAACTTAATTATACTATAATTATTCAATAAATATGTATAAATATATTTCAGACAATATAATCAACACATACATCAAAACTAATCATGTCAGACAAGTCAAACAAATCAATCAATTCAAACAAGTTAAACAAGTCAATCAAGTCAATAAATTAAACAAGTCAATCAAGTCAAACAATTCAAACAAGTCAATCAAATCAATCAAATCAACCAAAAACTAATAATCCTATATTATAAGACAATACTACAAACTCCTCCTAAATAAGATACACTTGTTATGTATACATGTATGCAATATGTAGTTTGTAAAGAAGTATGAAGTGTATAACATATGCAATGTAGCATGAGATAATATGCAAAATGAAGTGCGACTTGTGATGCAAATGATTATGATATGCATTGTAATTTATGATGTAATATGCAATGAAATGTGATATGAAATATGATGCATAATGATATGTAATAAAATGATAATGAAGTAAAATAATTTGCACAATGATATGATGATATATATACTATGGTAAGAGATATTCAGACTATAAGGTAAACATGAGTGATAAATAATATCTAATTGGCAAGCATATATATATATATATATATGTGTGTGTGTGTGTGTGTGTGTGTGTGTGTGTCTATATATGTATGTATTCATATATCAAACTATTTATTATACTTCAACCAAACAAAGGTAAAACACACCAATTACTAAACCTAAGTTAAGGAAACTAATGAATGGGATAGAAAAAGTTGTAAAGTAAGAGTTTAAAGGTAATAAATGGTATTAAAACTATAACATATTCATGAAAGGTAGTAATCAAACTCAATATCAAAATTAAATTGCTAAGAGATATGGACCTAAACTATATATATATATATATATATATATATGATCAAATATAAAAATTAATAGCCTACTTAAATAATTATTTTAACTTGATTGTTTTTATTTTATTTTTATTTTTAAGAATCCAAACTTCCATGTTTATAAAATACTTAACTTACTAATTAAAACCTTTATATTAAATTTTTATTGACTAAAATATTTAGAAACATGTTTAAACATTTTTTTTTAAAAAAAAAATATCATAATGAAATATTAAAAACAACAAAGATTAAAAAACTAAAATAAACATATGTTATATTAATGCCTCTTTCATTTAAATTTTAATTAATTACTAAAGAATATCTAATCATTAATTTTAAATATTCTAATATAAGTTAGAAAATAATTTCTAAAAAGAATAGAGAAAAATACTTAGTTTAAATATCGTTATTTTATAATTTAAAGTTTTAAGTAGAAGAGACAGCATTTACAGAATGCTATAAAAAGTTTTTGCATTAAAATATATATTCAAAGCATTATAAAACAGAAACTGCGGTATTTACCAAATGCTGTGAAAAGTTTCAGAAATACTACAGTGTTTCAAAGCACAGAAATGCTATAAAAACGTATTTGCAGTGTAACAAAAGCAAAGACAACATTTCAGAAATGCTATCTAAAGTTCTGGGCAAAAATGGTGATTTTTGGCCCAATTTTTATAGTAGTTAATATAATTAAAGTACAAAAAAAAATGAGAATACATGTGTAAAGATACTTGGCATTATGAATGTAAAAAATGCTTTTATTAAAATGTATGTCACTATCTACTTATATGATAAGTATCATGTGATGTGATGCAATCTTATTAATTGAAGAAATCTATAAGTAAAGCCTTATTCTAACAATCTAAATTCCTTTTACTAATTTCTTAAAAATATAAAATTAGTATCTTAAAAGAAATGTAGTACGAGAAATAAAAACAACATTAGATAAGTTAAAACTACGAATGAAGGTATGCTTACTTTCTTAATATAGTTGTAATAAATTAGTTGTAAGATTTTATTAGAAAGAAAACACATTTTAAAAGACTTTTAAAACATTAGACTTGTATATTGATATTTATACTATGGTGTGTCAATATATGGACTAAAATATCAAAACTTATAAAAGCGATAAATTTCTATACCTAACTAAATGCATAGATATATATATTCCTAAATGCAACTATAAAGATGAAATAATAGTAAGGCGTACCAATTTTTGCATTCCATCTTTCTAACTTTGTCGTTCCTCCATTGTCGTGATCCACACATTTATATCTTTCCGAATTTGATGACGAAATCTGTTCTATTGCGACGGGCTCGTTTTTCTGATCAGCGTAGTATATTCATTTGCTGAATTTGAAGACCATATGAGAAAGATACAGATGATTTAGTAGATTGACCAACTTGGCGCAAAAACTTTGAATTCGAATTTTGAATGAATGGACACTTCAACCACTTTAAATAGGCCCAACGGTCACCACTTTTCATAAAAATTACTCCTCTTCATCTTCTTCCCGTTTTTCTATATACTATCAAACTTCTAGAAGGCATATCTCCTTCGTTTCTTAACGGAATTGGATGGAACCAGCGACAAGTCGAAGAGGAAGGCAAGGGCTACGATCTAGTTATAGTTTGGTGTCGAATTTGGATGGTATTGTGATGCAACAGGCCGAACAATAGAAGAAATGTTGAAGATCCCGTACACAGTTTTTCAGTTTTGGATAGCCAACTTCAAACTTTCATATCTCACTCAATTTTGATCGGAATTTGATGATCCACCCATCAAAATGACCACGAGAACAAGAACTACAATCTGAAAAGGAGTGGGAACAAAATATTCAAATCTCTGGATGAATTTTGAAGAATATCTTTGACGGATTTGCCTTCTTTTTCTCTTTGTTCACCAAAACTTCATTTGACCATAGCTTGGTCATTTCTTGACGGATTCTCACGAAACCAGTGACATTGCGAAGCAGATAGAGAGAAGTACAGTATCAAATCAAGTTGTAGATGAGAACCCAAAGTTTTGAATTGATCTGGTACCCATTTCTTTGTCGATTTCCATTATATATCCATTTGTACATAACACTTCTCCTGCAAAACAAGATAACAATTTTTAAAGAATCAAGTGACTTTTCAAAATAACTAAATATAATTTTAAACAACAATATCATGATGATTCTGTGACATATTCAAATGAAAACAGTGTTAATAATTTTATAAAAAATTGCCATTTTAAAAATTTTCAAAATTCAGATTATGAAACTTTTGAAAACCTTGCTCTGATACCAAATGACAGGGACGCGGAAGATGATCTTAAGGCTATTTAACACTAGAGGGGGGTGAATAGTGTTTTAAGAATTTCTTTAAAACTTCTTTGATTTAAATTGATTTAACTAACTTAATGCAAATACACAATCACAGATCAAATCACAGAATCACAAACAGATGCAAATATAAATAAAAAGCAAGTAAAGGAAAGAACACACCAGGAATTTTATACTGGTTCGGTGTTACCCTACATCCAGTCCCGCACAACTTGTACGGCTTTCTATTCAATAATAATCTAGATTACAATTCCTCGATTCCAAGGCAACGAGGTACACCCTCCAGATTCTCAGGTCTCTAGGTAGAACCACTTGATTCACAGGACACAAGTTCACCCGATCGATTTCCAAGGACACGATCACACCTTTATAACCCTAAACAAGTTTCTTTGAGTACAAATATATCTATAACTCTGATAAGCACTGAGATTCTTTGAAGAGAGTGGCAGAGAATCAAACTAGAGATATTCTGGTTTGATTCACTTAAGATTTTGGCAGAATATGGATAGGATGATTAGAAAATAAGATAAGAGAATAAAGAGGAGAGAAAATAAAGAAAGTAGTTACTGGAAAACGTCCATAACAGTCTCTATTTATAGAGAATGAATGGATGTGTCCATTCAAAGAGATTTAAACGAATAGACACTTCTTTTGAAAACAACCTTTGCTATAACGGGAAGCATGTCGACATGACGAGTAACTATGATGTCGACATGGTCTAGTAAAAATGATGATTTGCTTTTCTTTGAAAATGATGATTTAAAACATATGCAACTTTATTCAAATGGACTCTATGTATTTGTAGAAGGTATTTAGAAGTAGAAATACTTATGAATATATATATGTATATATACTAAAATATATTTAAAATCAAGGTAAATAAACTAAAGTAAATATAATATTAAAATAGATTTTGAGGCTAAAATATCAAGGACAATTTTGAAATCAAAATATAACAAAATGATAAATATGATTTTGAGGCTAAAACATTTTTGGAAATACGAACGAAGGTTTTTCTTTTGAAAAGGAATATTTGAAAATCATTTTATGAAACAAGAGATAATTTTGAAAATCATTTTGAATCAAAATTAGTGGATAACAAAATAGGGCTACTATCCGTTCCACTAGATATTTCGTGAGTTCCATCTCAGTAGGGTTCCATCCCTTTAACAAGAACGAAGTGGATTCCATTCCACGAGTAAATTGGATAAAAAAGAATGATAGTGCATTCAAGGAGTTTTAACAAATATCTAACCTAACTATATTATTTGTCTTGAACTCTTGAATATCTTGAATCTCATGAGTCTTCAATCTTGAACTCTTGATCTTTGTCTTCATCAATTTTGTCTTCTTTACTGTACAGTCTTCTTTTGTTGATACCTGCATATAGATTTCCTGCACATATATATTTTATAACACTTCTATAGTTGTTGTCATCAAAACCACTATCCTATGGACTAACAATATATATATGAGACTTTTGTTATCTGGGTTCCGCATTCTTTTTGTATCTGTGTTGTTATTATATATATTGTCCTAAACTATTATGAACCATCGTAGCTTGTTTTATACTGAAATTGGGTATGTCGATGGGAGTAAATAAATAGGAGATGAAAAATAAAAATATATACCACTCCTATCGAAATAACCAATACTAGTGTAAGGCCAACTACGGATAGCCGCTCCTATCCAGCCTTATTCTTCGTAATAACAGACAGTATTTCTTTTAATACTCTTTGTTATTGTGAGCATAGAGGTGGGGTGTCACAACCATAGTTTCTAAATCAGTGAAGAAAAATTCAATTTTCACTACTAAGTTATTTTATAGGTTTACAGACTTTTTTAATTGTAGTTCTGAAGAAAATATGAATTGAGTTTCTAAATCAGTAAAGAAAAAATTCAATTTTTCACTACTAAGTTATTATTTTGAGTTTACAGACTTTACTAAGGAAAAATTCAATTTTTCACCACTAATTTCTAATTCGGTGAAGAAAAAATTCTATTTTTGACGTTTTGCATGATGGAAATGGTAGTTCTGGAAATGGTAGATGGCTATTAAGTTATTTTTTGGATTTACAGATATTTTTAATTTTATTTCAATTTTTGGAAGGCTGGTAAGTAAATGTTTGGTTGAAATAGAATTTGACAGTACTAAATATCTATAACATTTATAAATTAAAATTTACTTTAAACCTTCGCTTCATCAAACCCCATATATAAATTTCAGACGATCTAATTTTCAGTATACACGATCTAATTTTCAGTAGACGTAAAGTAAAAGTCTCCACTTGAAAAGCTGCGTTTCTTATGAAAGGTAAAGGGAGTGAGAGTGCATAGAAGCCATCTTCTAATTATGTATTATAAAAATTATAGTAAGAGACATACTTGTACAAGTGAAGATTAAATTGAATCCATCACCAACTGAGCAAGAGTGTTATTATAAGACTAGCCATAACTAATTTTTTGGATGAAATGATGAATCATAAATTTGAACCGTATAATCAAGACACGTGGAAACATATATGATAATTTTCATCCATTTATAATAAAACACATTTGATGCAAAGAACTATAAATTATGTTTGTATATTATAAACGATATGCACAGGACATTAGTACAGAAAACAGTTAGTCATTTCAAGCTTGTTGCATAAAGAAATTTTATATCATTGTCAATGGATCCAAAAACGCATCATGAACCAATCTTAATTTTTCACCGACTTTACTGATGAATTAATCGTTTTCCGTTAAGTTTACAGTGTTAAAACCAGTACAAGCAAGCAGTTTTCTACGTAAAATACGCCTTTCCTACGTCATAAAATGGGACATAGGGGAGAAGTAGAGAATAGATAGTAAGAGATATAGACGTAGAAAATGCGTAGGAAATTTGTTTTTTCTACGCCTACTTTAAATATGTAGAAAAAATAACCGAGGCGTAACGAAGGCACATAAAATCTCTTGCGCTAAAATTTTTGGCATAGCAAAGACGTATACAATCTTTTACAGCATTTTCACGTCTTCGTTAATTTTCTACAAATCTAGACTGACGTAGAAAAGACGTAGAAAATTTCCTACCCATCGCTGCGACTTAGGCTTGAGATAAGAATTTTCTACGCCATTCTCGTGCCCATATAGGACTCCTGCATAACACCAATAACTTTTATTACACCTATGTTTTATTTCATGAATTTTTAACTTTAATGTATATTTCATTTTAATTTAATAATTATCTATCCAAAATTAAAATGCTAGAAAAATATAACGCATAGTTAAATAAATAATAATCGTTACTTTTATTATATACTAAGTGTTTTTTTAATTCATATAATTGGTAAGTACTACAAATATTTAATGTGCATTTTGTTTAAATAAAAAAAATCATTTTCTTGCAATGGACAAGACCTCATTCCCCATACACGCCACCCTATCTACACTGCTACTCTCCCTTGTCAACACCTGTACCCTTTTCCAAAATCAAATGCCCCAAAACTCACTCAATTCAGAAACTGGAAAGCGGAAAAAACAAAACAAAACAAAAATTGTCTGTGCGTTTGGCTGAAGCAACGACGACACATCCGTGCACACGATGGACGTAGCGACGTTGGTGGCCGATGAGGCTGCGCGAGAGTAACGGGAGATGAGGTGGAATCTGCGGCCTATGCAGTCACGATTGATGCTGTTGGTATCGACGATGGATAAGTGCAGGCGCACGTTGTGATTGCTTCAGTTTGCTAAAATCAATGTTGGCACGAAGCAAGGTAAAGAAGGGCAGCGCAAATTTGAACATGGAAGGGTGTCGACATCAACGGTGTTGGCGCAAATTTGTGCAGTCAGGCTGTTAGATGGGAGTTTAATTAATTTCTTCTATATATGTGAGTATAACCCCTTCTACTTCTATTAATCTAACGGTGGCTATTGGTATTGAAAGTATAATTTGTTGAGTTTATTTAATATTGATCTGTCTAGTTTATTAATTGAGATTATTTAATATTGATGATTAAATTCACTAGCTAATGTTAACTTGACATTCTGTACATATTACCATGGAAAATGGAGTTGGGCCTTGTTTGCACCAAAATTGGTCGCAAGCGTCCAATGGAATTCTAGTAGAGATCAAATGATAAAATTAAAACAGAGAATAAAAAGTAAATCAGACACAAATTTTTATAGCGGTTTGGCAATTTTGGCCTACGTCCACTTGATTCTCTTATTGATCTTGCACTAGTTATTTGATTATAAGAGATTTGGATCAACTGGGATCCAGTAGTACAAGAATAAAGAATAGTAATGGCAGAGCCTCGGCAGCAGGAAGAAAGATCTCCCTTATGGAGAATGGTCGTTGTATATATAGGGGAAGACGACTGAATATCTTTTTGAAATTTCACAGGTAAAATCTCACGATGTGGACGAGGTCACCAAAAAGTTTTGTAGCTCAACTCCCAAGGATAGAAGATCGGTGTTGATCAGTTTGGATGACCTTATGGGCCCATGCGATCCCTCGTGTGGGTTTGTCTTGATGCTAGCTTCATGTTTCCAATGTTGTTTGCATAGTTGCCTTCGTGATTTTGGAGATATCGATCGATTTCCGTTGAGTTGAACTGGTGGTTTGATACGATTCGTTTCCCCACCTGGATGAAGTGATACGATCCGATCCCCAGCCTAGAGAAAGTGATACGACCTGATCCCTTGCCTAGGGAAGTGATACGATCCGGTCCTCTGCCTAGGAGAAGTAATATGATCTGATCCCCTGCCTTGGGGAAGTAATACGATCCAATCCCCTGCCTTGGAGAAGTGATGCCATCCGATCTCCTGCCTAGGGAAAGTGATACGATCCAATCTCCTGCCTAGAGGAAATAATATGATCTGATCCCCTGCCTAAGAGAAATACTAATCCATACTTAGAATATTCTGGAGAATCTATCGCTTAGTCTCGCTTGATCACTACTTTATACCATTATATATGCTTGATCTCTGGACTCTATGATCATCCCTTCAGGCTACTTGTCTTTTCTACCGTCGAGCCTAATTTGTCAAACCGGTCTGGATATAGCCGGGCCAAAGGCCAGATAACACTTTCCCCTCAAAAGTACGTCTTATTTCAAACATGACGTGCTTAAAATCGATAGCAAGTTAGAGTTTTCGGGAAGGTTTTCACTCAGTGTCTCGATTAGTCATTATTCTTCCATTGTTGTTGAGCTGCTTTGTGGAGAGTTGAATCTCTAGCTATTTATTGCGATGCTTGATTGTTATCAAACGATATAAGTTCTAGAGTAGAATCTATCGGTAATTGTCCGCGTTCGGTTCCATTCAGTTGAATAGTCTAGTTAGTAGGCCTCGAATATTTGAACTGGTCTTCTCTCTCTGGAGTCCTCGGGCAATAATTCAACTTCTGTCGAGTCAAGAAATCGAACGTTGAGTATGTACACATGCACGTACATTCATGTACACATTTTAGTCGTCGTTGGTTCCCGAGCACGTTCATACGTCAACAGGTCGTTGCCAAGTCTCGTGATATACGTCGAGTTCACATATACGCACATTTTTTTACATCTAGTACTGAGCCCTTAGCGATTGAGAGAGTAAAAACTTGAGAACTTAGCATATTTTACTCTATTTTTATTCATTTTCGTAGGCCCGATTCCTATTTCCTTCTTACTTCATTCTTTTACAACCGAACCCCTTTTTTTCACAGTCACGATTAAAAAAAAACTTGAGCTCAAGGAATTGAACCATTTCTCTCGAATCCATCTTTATTCTGATCATCGATCCCTTTCGAAGCTCATGCCACCCTCGTATGTCAGATTTCCACTCAACCGATCGATTCACACTCGATTTCAACTTGAATATGAACCCTTGTTTGCCCTTGGCCGATCCTTCGTGCTTTGTTCTTGGAACGACTCATACCTTTGCATAAAAGGTAGATTTCGAACTCTGGTTAATTGTGAGTTGAAGTATGACGGAGACATGGACATGGAGAGAATTTATATAGGTAGATTTTAGGTTTGTTCAAATCGTGATTTAGGGCATGGGATCGGTGCGCTTGAGACTAGGGTTTGCTTTAATGTTTACAAGCTGTGGGGGTTCGGTTGTGGTATGGAGGAGGAATTTTTTTAACTATGGTCGAATGTTTTCCAATTAAAGGATCGGTTGCGATCCCGTTCATAGGCCAGAATGGAGGCGGATTGAATGGTGGAGCGGTAAGTGATGGAGCAGTCATGATTGTTGGGATCGGTTGTGAGCGTTTGAAGGGTTCGGTTGTAACATTCATAGTTCTTTGCAAAGTCAGTGGGTATGTTTTTGCACATCAAGGGATCGGTGAAGGTTGAATTTGGAGAAGACAATGTGTATGCGGGCTCCCATACATCTCATGCACACTATACCCCTTCCTGGTTGGATCACATGCATGTGAATGGATCATATGTATTGGATTGGTAGTAGCTTGCTTTGATTTTCTTGTCAATATATATTACTATCTAAAAATATATGTGAGTGTTCAAACTATACTTGTGCAAGTGCCTTATTGACAAATAAATAAAGTTCTTCAGCATCTCGATTAATGTTGAAGCATGTAGTACATTTTCAATATGTGACATGTGAAGTTGCTCTTGAAGTAAACGACCAAGATAGTGACTCTGTAACCGCGATCGAGGTGGTGGCTTCTAGAAATATGTTTGATATGGTGGCAAACATATATCAGTTTTTTGTTAGCAATGCTAATAACCTTGCTCTAATACTGTAACGACCCAGAATTTTGAACAAATTAAATTGAAAATATTTAATTAATTTTAAATATTGGAACGATGATTTAATTTGTATCCCGAATATAACTTTGAAAACTGACGATTAAATTATAAAATTTAATCTATTGTAAGGTGAATAAAAATTCGAATCTTCAATTTAAGCTGAAGAAAAATATTTCGAAAGCTTTTAAAATTCGTATTGATATTACTGAAGATAACAGAAGCTTCAGAATCGAATTTGGGAGTAAATTGTTCAGTTTGAAATTAAATCGTTCGAATCGATATTTAAAAATAGTCATTTTTCAAACAGTCTCGGAATTCGACAAAACCAGTTTCATTGGGTCCGTAATATCGAATTATTTTAGGATTTCAAATTTCGTATTATTCGGAATTGATATGTGAGCACACGGAGAATAAACGCGTTGAATCTTTATCGAATTCAATTTGAATTTAAATTTAAATTGGTCACATCATTTACTTTTCATTCCTAAAATCATGCCAAAAATCATGCCTAGTATCGCGCCAGAGAACGTGAAAGCATGCTTCGTTCGAATTAAAATCATGGCCGCATACATCTTTCTCTCGTTCAAATTTTATTCAGAGAAAAATAATAATGGCCAAAGCCTTTCGTTCCTTAACCCATTCAAAATCAAAACAGAAATTCCCCTCCTTCATTTTATTTCGAACGAGAACAAAATCAAAACAAAAGGAAAAAGGTCTCGTTCGAATCAAAATAGAATTCAACATCAAATGGGGCAGAGTGGGTTCGAGAGCAAGGCACGCCGCGTCTTGGGGTTTCGCCGTTATCTGAGGCGCGCGCGCGAATATGTGGTGGAACGAGGGCAACGGTGGCCTGGCGATCGAATCGCGATAGAAGCGTGGGGTCGACACTGATCTAGGTGAAGCTCGCGTGAAGGCAAGTCGCGAGGATGGGGCGATGGGTTGCTGGCTGGTGGTTCTCGAGGCGCGTGGGGAGGAGACTTCGTCGAAGCCATGAAAATAGGGCTCGCAGGGTGTCAAGGAGCAGGTCGGCGATGGGGATCGATGACGCGATGGAAGGTATGGTCTGGAAGTTTCGAAGTTGCGACTTGTGGTTTTCGTGCTCACGTTTCTATCAGGATCTCGTACACGTTCAGATGATGTGTACTGGGATGCTTTCTCGACCAGGGAAGATGGTGGCATCGCGAGTTCATCGATAAGGGTTCACTCGAATTTTGATCAGTAAGGTATAATCTATTTTCGAATTTAAATCTATATGCATACCAGTTAGAAAATTTTTACAGTAAAATTTATTGCTGTTTTAATTTGCAGAAAAGGAAATAATAAATATATAAAGTTTAAACAGAACTGTTTTGAAATTTAAATTGTGTATATATATATATCTAGACAGTTTTAAAAGAAATGGGTTTGAAATGAAATCATTTGTTTAGGACTAAATCGATAGTTAAATTTATTTTAAATAAATTAAATCATTAAACGAAGAATTAATCGTTCGATCTATTTGAATATTAATAAATTGTATAAATTATTTATACAAGGTCAAACCGGGAAAACCAAATCAGGATTAAAGTGAATGGCAAACGGAAATTAAAGCAAAGGTGAGATTTTTCTCACTTAAAAATATATTTGGTATTACAGTTATTGGTTTGACTGATATGATTGCTGTTGGATGTGATATTAGATATAGTAGGATATATCTATATATATATATAGCAATATATACATATTGGCATATGTATATATTGGATTGATTGATTTCCCGCCTCGTATAGCGGATGAGACCCTATTGCGCCGTTAGTAAGCGGATGATTTTTATAAAACCCATATACCGCGATATTCCACCTCGAAGTGGAATTGGTATTGTGCTAACATCTGTGGATGCAGGGAAACAGGTTGGAGGGATCCAACTGGATTCCTCACCAGTATTTATTTATTTACAGATATTGATGTATATTCTGTTATCATATTGATATATGATGTTTGTTGTTGTGATTGACTAATTGGTGCTGTTGCATCATCGGATTCAGTTTTTGAAGCTTAAAAATAACGACTTTTACTATAAAAGGATTTTTAAAGTGATTTTTGAAAATAGACGTTTTATTGAATTTTTGAATTGATTTATTTTTAATAAATAAACGTTTAAATTTTTAAAGTTATAAAAGTTAAGATTTTTGTGAAATATAACCCAAGTGTCATTTTGGAAATAAATAGTTGATTTATTTATAAAATGGTTTAAATTGAGTTTTTCACAGTATTATAAACGGTCTATTTAAAGGATTTAAAAAGTCGATATTTATAAATCTAAAACATTGGAATTTTAAACGAGCTTTGTAAGTGTTAGAACAAGATGAGATAAAAATTCGTAAGTGAATGAAATTTATAAATTGTGAAGTATAAATTGAATAGATGTTGTAGAATAAAAGATTTATAAGTAATAAACTTATAAATTTGATTTTTGCACTTAGATGGAATATGAATAGAATTGGCTAATAAAATGATTTTGCAAGTTGAAATTGTTATGAAGTATGAACGTGATTTATAAACGTTGTTTTATAAATCCAAAACAAATTGAAATTGATAAGTTAAACATAGAAGTTTAATAAAGGAGATATATCCGCTATTTTGGATAGTGGATAATTATTGAAATAAAACGTGTAGAAAATATTGAAATGTGGTTAGTGAAGTATATTCACGATTTTGGACAGTGAATATATTGTTAAGTAAAATGGATATTGTTTTGGGAAAGTGACATTGAAAATGAAGTTAATTGTTTTAAACAATGTTTTAAAATGTATTATGAATCGAAAGCATAGATTTCAACACTTGTTATTGAAATAGACGTTTTCGAGAAAATTTAAGGAAATGGTGGACTATAACACTGTTGTTATAGTAAATGATTTCCAAAAGGAAATGTTCTTATGTAGTATTGGGATTTATACATCTATCTAAAATTCTGAATCCCTATACTAGAGATTTTGAGTCGTCGTAACGATGTTTTACGTAACATTCGTTTTGACTCAAATAAATGTTGTTATAGTAATGTTTTCCTTAAAGAATGAATTTATACTTAAATTTTGATTTAAGTATATCGAATATTTTCAAATGTTGAAAATAAAAGATTTGTGAAACACTTATTATTAAATAAGTATTGGAATGTTTTCCAAAATGAAATGAAACGTTTTGAGATTTTATCTTCTTAAAGATAAATCGAAAATGAATATTTGAAAACGATTGAAAATCGAATATTAGTAGATATTCGAAAAATGTAAATTCAATATGGAATTTATAAACGAAATGGAAACTGTTTAGAAAAATAAATATTGATTTATTTTTGAAGTGTGGAAATTTTATATCTAGTAAAGATATTTTGGAAGATAAAATTATTTGGAAAATTATTTGGAATCTGATGATGTTGCGCATCTTTATTGATAGTTAAATAACCGACTATCAATAATTACCTTGAATGGTATTTGTTGTGATTGGATGAATTTGAATGCCACACTTATTTTTGAATAATCGCTCACTATTCGGGTTAGCCGGGAAAGGACCATGGGGTCGTATAACCCATTCCGAATATGTGATACGTCGTTATGAATTGCATTCGAAGACCGGTGTTGAAGACCGGATATTTTTGAAAACGGAAGGATTACCGTCGAGTTACTCTACATCGGCTGATCTCCGATTTAGAGGTTTTTATCACCCTTAGTGACGGGAAGTCCGGACGTGATTAGGAAATTATCCGGATTTGCAAGGGCTTCGTGAGAAGTGCCTTCGGTTCTGTTCGATCCCGGAACAGACTTGTATGGATTGTGTGTCTGACGTTACAAATTTGAGATATAAAGCTGATTTCTTTCAAATACATTTCTGTTGGTGGCGGAGAATTTATTCTCTTAGCTTAACACCCTTCTCTGAGACGTACGAGCTCAGAGGTTATGTAGTTGAAATTTATCAGCGATATACTCCCAATTTGGTAACGTGACATACTAAGTGTTGCTGTGAAATGATCAGTGTTTGATCATTTGCGATATGATCATTTGTTTGATCTTATATCTTTGTGATCATAGGTTGATCATTTGTTTGACCCGAAGCATGGCTTTGTAGAAAGCGTAGCTTTGTGGACGAGACTTCGTCGAGCCTCACACCCCGGAAATGGTCAAAACAGGAAGGATGGAGCAAGGTTCTAGGGAGTAGCGCCCCTTAGTGTATGTCATTCCTTCTGGATAGAGGTGGTATCATGGTATGGAGCCCAGATACTTAACCTATGTGGTTACTGCATTATTATTATTATGTGGTTGTTGGAAATCGGGGATCCTCGGGAAGATCGGTTACGATCGGGGGATGGCATACGCGTGTCAGTAGTTACCTATTTTTGCAGAGGTAACCCGGCCTTGTGTTGGCAGAGATCCGGTTAGGTTCTCGGGACGTCATTCCAGAGGCGTTCTATTCGTGGAATAGGAAGTTCCTTAGCCTGACCATTTGTTGGAAATCCAAAGAAACAATACGAGCCTTGTACGGTTTTAGTTGTAGAACCTGCCATTTAATATGGTAGCTATAGCAAGCATACTATAATGGTACCTATGCTGGCTAAGATTTATATTGTACTTTCAAAATGTTTTCTACACTATGCACTAATAATAATATCAAAAATGATTTGATTTTGCGTAGTAAGCATCTTTGACTAACATAAGAAGAAATCTCCTCCAAGTCTGCGTTTGCATTGTGTGTGTGGTGGGAGGTCTTATGGTAGTTTCATTTTCCAAAAAGCATTGCGAATTTGTTTTATTTTCTTTGTGAAAAATAACTGTTTTACGATCTCACACCAGTCACCATGACTGACTCGGAGTTTATTGTTTCCCTTCTAAACTCTGGGTGCCCACCAATTTCCACACGGGCAGTCTAGAGTTATGTTATTAGGATATTCTGGAGCTTTGGAAGCAAGCTGGATGGCGAGACGTAGTATTTGTATCTGATATTATTTATTCCGCTGTGTATTCTGTATGAGGACAAGTTTATATAACTGTCCATTGTTGTATTGAGTTGTATATTGACTCTGATTGATGTATGTATAAACTGATATAGTTCTTTGTTTTAAAAAGACTAGTGTTTATCTATTATATATTGTTCCGCTGCGATATGTGAGATTCTGATATTGTTTCTGTTCTGATGTTCTTCTTCCTCTTGTTCTTCTCTCTTCTTCTGCTTTCTTCTTCTTCTACCTTTTTCTTCTTTCTAAAACCCTAAGAATTCGGTTTTCCGGCATTCGTTTCTCGGCAGTCGATACAGTGGACGTATCGATGTCGATTTTCGGAAGTCGAAGAATCGGGTCCTTACAAATACCATATTCGAGAACCATGGATTATCACAAATCCAATTGGCAATGTGAAGGACAGTCTCTTAGTATATATGCAGGATTTATATAGTAAATTGCCCGATGTGGGACTAATCTCAACATGCCCTTGCATGTGTGGCACATCATTAGCCAAGCATGTGGATATTCACTCAGGGTGACGTGTGACACAATTAAACCGCTCTGAAACTATCATATGTTTCAGGGAGTCGTGGATGGAGGAGACAAGATAAAGCTATTTTCGCGTTTGGACATGTCCATATGAATTTAGTTCTTGTATATAGACACTTCTGCCCAGTTACATTCAGTAGTGGTCACCACTCTAGCCTGATTGACCATATTGAATTTAGACATGTCCATACTGAATTTTTCTATTGCTTATGACCTCATGATAGCTAATACCTTCTTTAGAAAGAGACAATCGCACTTAGTTGCATTCAGTAGTGGTTATCACTCTAGCCTGATTGACTTTATCTTTACTAGAAGAGATGACGAACGAGCTTGTGTAAATTGCAAAGTCATACCTAGAGAATGTGTTGTCTCACAACATCGGCTTTTGATATCTGAGTTTAGTCTTCGAATACGTGTTCGACAGGATATAGGAGCCAAGATTAGTTGGACGAAATGGTGGAAGCTCAAAGGAGACGCCTCACGGGTGTTTAAGGATAAAGTAATGGAAGAAGGGGCATGGAATATGAAAGGAGAAGAAAATGATATGTGGGATGAGATGGCAACGCGCATTTGGAAAGTGGCTACTAAAGTTTTTAGGATAACAACAGGAAATAAACGCGAACCTAAATATTCATGGTGGTGGAACAATGATGTGCAAAAAGCTATGTAACATCCCCCACTTGGAGGCCTAACATTAACAGCTACGGATGCTACAGTCATCCATAGTTATTAATCCTCGGCGACCAAATACAGAAATGTTAGATACATTGATATAACAGAAACACAAGGATATGGAAAATTATAAAATTTCAAAACAACATTCATATTCCATTCCAAAAACTCTTTACATAATCCCACAACGTTAACCACGTTCAGAAAAATATACTTAATACACATATACCAAGCGACATATGAAAATGCCCCATGCACGTTAATACACATATAGGTAATTAACAACTTTACCTTTACAAAACTTAACACAGTGGAATCAAACTGAACAAGAACTCAAAATAGCTATAATGCCTCCTGCACGTCTCCTGAAGCTTATTCGTCTAATGAGGTACCTAAAAACCGCAACCCTCAGACTACTAAAAATCAATTGAGAACTCGAGAGTTTAAGGGGAAAACAAAAACTTCGAGTCAGACATAAAGCCTGGTACGAATAATAATCTACCATCTCAAACCATTTATATATCTAGTGATACCATATCTCTTAGCGGAATGGGTTTCTCCTTACTAGTATCCTAAAACCTTTATCAAACCGTATGCTGTGCTCCTGCATCCATAATGGTTAGAACATCTCAAAATAATATGATACGATGATATGCAAAACAAGCGAATCAATTATGGATTACCCATCAACATTCATTTTGACAATCTGTCAAAGTTATAATTTCTAGGATTACTATTATCCTAAAAGTTTTCATGGGCTGACTAATAACCAGTTAAATGTTTAAGGACTCCCTGTCCAATTACATAGTTTTCATGGGATCACTATGAACCTATTGGTAATTCCAATATCTTTTCTTTTATCCTAGTTTTCATGGGCTGACTAAGAACCTATTAACTAGCTGTCAACTTCTTAATCTTTTCTCCTAGTTTTCATGGGCTGACTAGGAACCTATTGACTAACTGTCAATATCTTAATCTCTTATCCGGATATAGTTTTCATGGGCTATCTACAAACCTATTGGCCCATGCCATTATCAAATCATAGTTTTCATGGGCTAACTATGAATCTGTCTTTCTGACATCTTCAACTATACATAGTTTTTATGGGCTGACTATGAACCTGTCTTTCTGACATATTCATTTATACATAGTTTTCATGGGTTGACTATGAACCTATTGGCCCATGCCAATATCTTTTTCTTATAAATAGTTTTCAAGGGCTTACTGTGAACCTATTGGCCCCTACCAATATCTTTAATTTATATTCACTACTGGGTCATCCTAGCTGGTTATTCTGCACTTTCCCAAGGTACCATTATGTATTCATTACAATGTGAATATATACATATATGAAGAAGCAAACATAATAACTTGGTTAATCCCTTTAACCTATTAAGACTTCTTCATAAACTCCATTTCAAAATACTTTATTTATTTATATGCCATGGTTTCTTTTAAAAATGAGATTGGGTTATTGTTTTGAAAACTAAGGCTTTCGAAATCTTAAAAACCTTGCTTTCGACTTCACTGGATAGCCTCCTTCGAAAACATATAAATCTCTTTTCAAAACATTAGGCTCCTGCCTTTCAGATCACTTTAAAACCTCTCTTTCAAAACCTTTCAAATGTAATAAAGTAATACTCATTAACTCTTAGAAGCATAGCATCGAAACTATGAAAGTACCCCTTTCGATACCTTTGGAAGTATTCCTTCTGAAACCATTGGGTTATATTTAAAAATATCATTTGGGTCAAAATGAATATAAATGAAAGTATCTCTTTTGAAACCATTCTTTATCATATAAAAGTATTGGGGAAAACTTGATGGCGTCGGCACCATCCCTTTCGAAAGCTTCAAAACATTTAAGCAAATACTGAAGGATGGCTTCGAAACCCCCTTCTGAAGCCATTGCCTTCGAAACCCATGAACCCTTTCGAAAGCATTTAGGAAGTGGCTTAATACAACTTTAAAACAAACACTACCATTCGAAAGCATTGATGACTTCAATACACTCGAAAGGCAAAAGAACGACAACAGGGCTTCGACTAGGTCGGAACCCCTTCTTTCGAAGGCATTTATTTACAGCTAAAGGAACTCATTCGAAAGCCCTTATTCTTAAATTAGAAAATGGAAGCCCCTTCAAAATCTATTAGAAAACTTCTTTCGAAAACATATGTTTTCACTCCTTCGAAAGCTTTATTAAAACAAAGGCAAGCACTTAACTTTTTAAAACAAACTAAGGTATCGACCCCATTGGAAGCATTGCTTTCGACACTATACCTTCCGACTTTCCTCCAATCTACTACGTACCATCTAGGTGATACCTTATGTATTGGTTTCGGCTTAGTGAGGTTTTAACTTGATCAAAGGCGAAAGGAAAGAGTCAAAATGTACCACTAACAGAGGCGAAACTTGTTTTTCTAGGTAAAGGCTGGTTAATGCCAAATTAAGCAATTTATATCAACAAACCTACCGACATGTAAACATATTATTGGTTGCCTCAGCTTTTCTCATGCTTTACAAAACTAACCACCTTTTAATTTTGGATAAGCATCAAAACTAATTTTTGCAGATAAGCCCTTCTATTTAAAATACACTTAAATCATTTAGATCCTCCTCTCAAAATAATTATTTCTTATAGTAAATCACTTACGAAAAATCCATAAAAAGTACAAAAATTCACTTTGATCATGTTATCTAACATATCAAAATTTCAGACCGAAATTCTCGGTATAATTTCTAAAATAAATTCCTAAACCCAATTAACCATATTTTAATTCAAAAATTAATAATAATCTTTCCATGGCTCGAAAAATTATCAAATTTAAAACCCAACTCCAAAATCATGTTTTTCATAACATATAATTTTTCCATGGCATTCAAACATCAATTTGTATCGGTTTTGCTTTAAAACCGTATAAATCTTCATTCAAACAATCTTGTTTAAATTAAACAAACTTTAATTCAAGCATATCATCATCCAAACATCATATATACAAATTTAATCTTAAATCTGAAACATATATTCATAAAATAGAGATGGAGTTATTATTCACCTTGATTATGATAAGGAAAGTGGATTGAGTTTGAGATTGATTCCCCTTCTTTAATTTCTTTAACTTTTCTTTGAATTTCTCCTTTCTTTTCTTGTTAATGGCCTACTCCCCTTTACGTTTTATTTTTGTGAAAAATAAGATATGAACGTGAATGGCCTAAGAGGAAAAATCTATATATAAGAGTAAAGGTTATGTATGGAAAATACCCAATATACCCTTGTGTAGATTAATTATCCTATAAACCATTCTTAAGTCCATTAAGTAATTAATTAAGCACGACCATTTAATATTTATTCAAATCTTAATTCCCTTATCACCTAACATTTACATTATTCTATTTGATTTATCTAATTAAATCTCTTGAAGAATGTTATTAGAATTAGGAGTGTTATAGGCTCTCCTCCTTAAAAGAATTTCGTCCTCGAAATTCGGTAAGGACTAAATACTAAACATAGGAATCTTATGTAACAACTCTTAACAACCATACTAGTCTACCTGACCAGCGATTATCTATATAAATCTAATTTAGTCATACCCTCAATGCAGATAAGGATAAGTATCTCGAATCCCGTCGTCTGTCTCCCAAGTACAGTCTTTATCGTTGTCATTCCACTGAAGTTTCACAAACTTGATTGTTTTGGATCTCAATCTTTTCTCATCTCTCGCCACAACCCGAACTAGTTGTCTAACTACTGTCAAATTAGGCTCTACTACCAACTCATCCAACTCTATTGGAGGAAAAGTAGTCTCTGGATCCTGCACATACTTGCGAAGATGAGACACATGGAATACATTATGGACACCTTCCATATTGCTCGGCAACTCTATTCTGTATGCGAGCATTCCAATACTTTCTAAAATCTGGAATGGTCCAACATATCTCGGTGCCAACTTCCCCAACTTTCCCAATCGTATCACACCCTTCATCGGTGACACCTTAATGAAAACCCTGTCTCCAACTGAGAACTTTAGGTCTTTGCGCCTCTTATCTGCGTAACTTTTCTGTCTGGATTGAGCTTCCTTCATCCGTTGTTGGATCAAATCAATCTTCTCTAAGGCCTCTCTAACCATATCTGGACCTAAGACTAATTTATCTCCAATCTCTGACCAACACGGTGGTGGTTTGCATGACCTTCCATACAAAGCTTCAAAAGGCGCCATTTCTATACTAGTCTGATAACTATTATTATAGGAAAACTCAATCAAATGTAGATGATCTTCCCAAGATCCACCAAAGTCAATTACAAAAGCTCTCAACAAATCATCCAGTACTTTATTGACTCTCTTAGTCTATCCATCCGCCTGTGGGTGATATGATGTACTCATCTTGAGCTTGGTACCTAATACTCTCGGTAGGCTTCTCCAAAATTCACTAGTGAATAACGCATCTCTGTCGCTGACTATGCTACTTGGAATCCCATGAAGTCTAACTATGTTCTTCACGAACAACTTTTCTAAAACAGGTGCCGTCTTGGTTGACTTGACTAGAATGAAATGTACACTTTTAGTCAACCTGTCCACTATAACCCATATGCTTTCATTTCCCCTGTTTGACCTTGGCAACTCGTCAATGAAATCCATGGATATAGAATCTCACTTCCACACAGGAATTTCTAAAGGCTAAAGCAACCCCCTCGGCTTTTGGTGTTCTACTTTCACTTGTTGACAGTTTGCACACTGCCTAACCCACAAGCCAACATCCCTCTTCATGCCTTCCCAATAGAAGCTCCTCTTCATATCTTGATACATCTTTGTCCCCCCAGGATGAATCGTAAATTTAGATCGATGATACTCTTCTAGAACTTCTCTTCTCAAGTTCTCTATATTCGGAACACATAAACGCCCTTCCTTCCTCAACCATCCACTCTGGTCGATGCCAAAATTCTTTAGATCATCGATATCTGATCCCACATTAAGCCTTATAATCCTCTTGGCTAATACTGGATCTTCTTTCAACTTAGAAGCTATCCTTTCGATCAATATTGGTCGCACTTCTAAATAGGCCAATATAGTTGTACTCTGACTAGAACCAGCAATCGATCTTAATTGTATGCTACAAGTAGTGAAGGCTTCTAAATCTTTCAATTCCGCTAACATAGCTAACACCACATTCTGATGTTTCTTGCTAATAACATTCGCTATCTTATTTCCTTTTCCAGAAGTATATTCTATACCAAAATCATAAGCAGCCAAAAACTCCAGCCATCTCTGCTATCGCATATTCAACTCCTTCTGAGAGAATAAGCATCTTAAAGACTTATGGTCCGTGTATAGTTCAAATCTCTCCCCTAGGAGATAATATCTCCAAATCTTCAACATGAAGATCACCGCAGCCAACTCCAAATCATGAGTAGGGTTTCTCACCTCATACGGTCTAAGCTGTCGAGAAGCTTAGGCAATGACTTTACCATTCTACATCAACACAGCTCCTAATCCAGTCCCACACACATCAGGGTATACTACCAACCCTTGGTTTCCGTCTGAAACTACCAATACCGATGCATTAGTCAATAATGCTTTAACTTAAGGAAACCTTCCTCACATTTGTCAGACCAAACAAACTTCACGTCCTTCCTAGTCAACTTAGTCAAAGGTGCTGCTATCTGCGAGAAATCCCTAATGAATTTCTGGTAATAGTTTGCAAGTCCAAGAAAACTTCTGATCTCGGTTACCATCTCTGGTCTCTTCCAATTATTGACAGCTTCGATCTTAACTAGATCTACTGCCAAACCCTCCTTTGAAACCACATGACCAAGAAACTTGACCTCTTTCTTCCAAAAATGACATTTAGAAAGCTTCGCCTTTAGTTGATGTTGCCTCAGCATCTCTAGCACTACTCTTAGATGATTCTCATGCTCTCTCTCATCTTTCAAGTACACCAAAATGTCATATATGAACACAAATACGAACCTATCCAAGTACTCTCGGAAAACTCGGTTCATCAAATCCATGTAGAAAGCAGGTGCATTTGTTAACCCTAATGGCATCACTAACCATTCATACGAACCATACCTAGTCCGAAATGCTGTCAAAGGATTATTGTCCTCTGCCACTCTCAACTGATGGAAACCGATCGCCAAATCCAATTAGGAAAACACCTTGGCTCCACTCAACTGATCAAACAGACCGTCTATTCTCGGCAAAGGATATCTATCCTTAATCGTCCTTTCGTTCAGCTTACAGTAGTCGATGCACATTCTTAATGACTCATATGCCTTCTTCACGAAAACCGTGGTCACTCCTCAAGGCGAATTGCTTGGTCTAATAAAATTCCTTCCTTATAGATCCACTAGCTGCACCTTCAATTCCTTAATCTTAGTCGGTGCCATCCTATTAGGTGGTCTACTTACAGGTTCAGCTCCTGGCACAAGATCAATCCGAAACTCAACCGTTTATTTCGGTGGTAGTCCCATGATCGGCTCAAAGACGTCTGCATACTCTCTTGCAACTCGAACCTGACATAACTCTTCTGCCACTTCCAGGGCTCTTAACAAAGCACAAACACTTCGATCGGAATTCTCTACTGAGAAGATGATTCAGTTATGACTATTTGGATGTCTCCCCTTCTTGGCAAAATATCATAGCCTCATACTTACCCAACCAATCCATTCCCAAAATGATCCCGAAATTAACGAAATCATAAACATACAGACTGCATGCAAACATATTACCTAACAAATCAAGGTCTAACTGGTCAGATCTCATCCCTAGAGTTGCATACCCTTCTATTGGATTCGCAGCCCTTATGAAAGAAACGGGGTAGGTGGGTTCCAAGCATAACCTATCAACCAGATTCTAAGATATAAATGAATGTGATGCACCTATATCAAATAGTACCCTAATTGGAATACTCTGAATCAAAAGCGTACCTTCCATCACAGTCTTTCCCTTATCTACTACAATTGGTCTTGAAGAAGACGGTGGTCAATAGCAAAAACTTTACCCTTGTCCGCCCTAACTAGTTCTGGACACTGATTCTTACAATGCCCTAATTGATCACAGTTGAAGCATTTCACATTCTTTTTATCCACAGTCTTCTTCCCCTTGCCTGACCGGTACTTATTTAAAAATGACCCTTCTTGTCACATTTGAAGCAGACTAAGTTAGCTTTTGACTTCTTAGCTATATCTCCCTTCTGAGCTCCTTTCTTTTTGAAGAACTTCCTCTTCTTTCCTTGAGAATCCTGGGATTCAACTAGCTTCTCTCTAGCACAAACAACAAGCATTTCCTCATGGCGAATTGTCATCTCCACCACCATATTATAAGGATCATAGATATGTGATAGGGTCACCCTGGCAAGCTCGGGCCTAAGTCCTCAAATGAACCTCTCATTCCTTCTTATGTCAGTATCTACAGTAGCGTATCCATATCGAGATAGCTCATCAAGCTTATTAGCATACTCGATAACTGACATATCTCCCTGAACTAAATCCATAAACTTCATCATCAATGTTGACTTAGCAACCTTAGAAATAAACCTATGTTCAAATCTCCTTCGAAAATCAACCCAATTCAATTCTTCATCTGGAACTCCGGTAGTCACACTATTCCACCAGTGAAATGCTGACCCTTGCAACTGTCTAGAGCTAACCTTCTCTTCTGCTCATCTTCTAAACCCAGATCAGCAAATATTCTTTTGCAGTGCAACAACCAATTCTCCATTTCGATAACATCCTCTGTTCCCCTAAATGGCTTTCCACCCAAACTGGTGTAGTCTCTGCTCAACTTAGCATAATTATTCCCAATAGGAGCCACATGATTAACTCCTCCAATATTACCAACAACTCCAGTAGCAGCTCATGCTTGCATCAAATTATCAAGAAACTGATACATCATTCCCGCATCTATTGGCGAATTTCCAGCACCCACATTGACTTCAGCATTTTGATTAGCGTTAGCCTATCGACCTTGGTTCCTTCGGGTGTTAGGTCGAGCATTTACATCAGTTGTGGTGCTTCCTCCACCTATATTTCCTCTTTCGTTTCCTACTTCCATATCTTCTTTCTCGTAAATCTGCATACGAGCCTTAGTAAGATACAGAAAAACGGTCTAAGAGAGAGGGGAATATATACTTATATATATACACCTATATATCAAATACAAGTACGTTACAATCGCATTAACCCAAACCCCGACCATATTTCTGATTCATTGGATTATGCTTTGAAAATCTTTTAGGATTAAATTGCTTAAGTTTTCATAAACCAATGCTCTGATACCAACTTGTAACATCTTCCACTTGGAGGCCTAAAACTAATGGCTACGGATGCTGCAGTCATCCATAGTTATTAATCCTCGGCGACCACGGAAATGTTAGATACATTGATATAACAGAAAAACATGGATATGGAAAATTTTAAATTTTCAAAACAACATTCACATTCCATTCCAAAAACCATTTCAACCTTCTTTACATAATCCCACAACGTGAACCACGTTCAGAAAAATATACTTAATACACATATACCAAGAGTGACATATGAAGATGCACCTTGGTGGATCTTAGTATGTAATAGGCAATTAACAACTTTGCCTTTACAAAACATAACACAACAGAATCAAACTAAACAAGAACTCAAAATAGCTATAATACCTCCTACATGTCTCCGAAAGCTTATTCGTCTAATAAGGTACCTGAAAACCTCAACCCTCAGACTACTCAAAATCAATTGAGCACCCGAGAGTTTAAGGGGTAAACAAAAACTTCAAGTCAGACATAAAGCCTGGTACGAATAATAATATATCATCTCAAACCATTTATATATCTAGCGAGACCACGCCACTTAGCGGAACGGGTTTCCCCTCACTAGTATCCAAAAAACCTTTATAAAACCGTATACTGTGCTCCTACATCCACAATGGTTAAAACATCTCAAAATAATATGATATTATGATAAGCAAAACAAGTGAATCAATTCTGGATTACCCATCACCATTCATTTTGACTATCTATCACAGTTATAGTTTATAGGATTACTATTATCCTAATAATTTTTATGGGCTGACTAATAACCAGTTAAATGTTTAAGGACTCCTTATCCAATTACATAGTTTTCATGGGATCACTATAAACCTATTGGTAATTCCAATATCTTTTCTTTTATCCTAGTTTTCGTGGGCTAACTAGGAACCTATTGACTAGCTGTCATTATCTTAATCTTTTCTCCTAGTTTTCATGGGCTGACTAGGAACCTATTAACTAACTGTCAATATCTTAATCTCTTATCCGGATATAGTTTTCATGGGCTAACTACAAACCTATTGGCCCCTGAAAATATCAAATCATAGTTTTCATGGGCTAACTATGAACCTATCTTTCTGACATCTTCAACTATACATAGTTTTCATGGGCTGACTATGAACCTGTCTTTTCGACATCTTTATTTATACATAGTTTTCATGGGCTGACTATGAACCTATTGGTCCCTACCAATATCCTTTTCTTATACACAGTTTTCATGGGCTTACCGTGAACCTATTGGCCTCTGCCAATATCTTTAATTTGTATTCACTACTAGGTCATCCTAGCTGGTTATTCTGCCCTTCCCCAAGGTACCATTATGGGTTCATTACAATGTGAATATATACATATATGAAGAAGCAAACATAATTACTTGGTTAATCCCTTTATCCTATTAAGACTTCTTTAAAAACTCTATTTCAAAATACTTTATTTATTTATATGCCATGGTTTTCCTTTAAAAATGAGATTGGGTTATTGTTTTGAAAACTAAGGCTTTCAAAACCTTAAAAACCTTACTTTTGACCTCACTTGATAACCTCCTTCGAAAGCATATAAATCTCTTTTCAAAACATTAGGCTCCTGCCTTTCAAATCACTTTAAAACCTCTCTTTTGAAACCTTTCAAATGTAATAAAGTAATACTCATTAACTCTTAGAAGCATAGCTTTGAAACTATTGAAAATACCCCTTTCGAAACCTTTGGAAGTATCCCTTCTGAAACCATTGGGTTATATTTAAAAATATCATTTGGGTCAAAGTGAATATAAACGAAAGTATCTCTTTCGAAACCATTCTTTATCATATAAAAGTATTGGGGAAAACTTGATGGCATCAGTACCATCCCTTTTGAAAGCTTCAAAACATTTATGTAAATACTGAAGGATAGCTTCGAAACCCCCTTCCGAAGCCATTGCCTTCGAAACCACTGAACCCTTTCGAAAGTATTTATGAAGTGGCTTAAAACATCTTTAAAACAAACACTACCATTCGAAAGCATTGATGACTTCAATACACTCGAAAGGCAAAAGAACGACAGCAGGGCTTCGACTAGGTCGGAACTCCTTCTTTCGAAGGCATTTATTTACAACTAAAGGAACTCATTCGAAAGCCCTTATTTTTAAGACAGAAAATGGAAGCCCCTTCGAAAGCTATTAGAAAACTTCTTTCGAAAACATATGTTTCGACTCCTTTGAAAGCTTTATTAAAACAAAAGCAGGCGCTTAACTTAAAACAAACTAAGGTATCGACCCCATCGGAAGCATTGCTTTCGACATTGTACCTTCCGCCTTTCCTCCAATCCACTACGTACCATCTAGATGATACCTTGTGTATTGATTTCGGCTTAGTAGGGTTTCGACTTGATCGAAGGCGAATGGAAAGAGTTGAAAGGTACCTCTAACAGAGGTGAAACCTGTTTTTCTAAGTAAAGGCTGGTCAATGCCAAATCAAGCAATTTATATCAACTAACATGCCTACGTGAAAACATATTATTGGTTGCCTCAATTTTTCCTAAGCTTTACAAAACTAACCGCCTTTTAATTTTGGATAAGCATCAAAACTAATTTTTGTAGATAATCCCTTCTATTTAAAATACACTTAAATCATTTAGATCCTCCTCTCAAAATAATTTATTTCTTATAGTAAATAACTTAAGAAAAATCCTCAAAAATTACAGAAATTCACTTTGATCATGTTATCTAACATATCAAAATTTCAAACCCAAATTCTCAGTATAATTTCTAAAATAAATTCCTAAACCCAATTAACCATATTTTCATTCGAAAATTAATAATAATTTTTCCATGGCTTGGAAAATTATCAGATTTAAAACCCAACTCCAAAATCATATTTTTCATAACATATAATTTTTCCTTGGCATTCAAACATCAATTTCTATCGGTTTTGCTCTAAAACCATATAAATCTCCTTTTAAACAATCTTGTTTAAATTAAATAAACTTTAATTCAAGCATACCATCATCCAAACATCATATATATGAATTTAATCTTAGATCTGAAATATATATTCATAAAATAGAGATGAAATTATTATTCACCTTGATTATTATAAGGAAAGTGGTTCGAGTTTGAGATTGATTCCCCTTCTTTAATTTCTTTAACTTTTCTTTGAATTTCTCCTTTCTTTTCTTATTAATGGCCTGCTCCCCTTTACGTTTTATTTTTATGAAAAATAAGATATGAACATGAATGCCTAAGAGGCAAAATCTATATATAATAGTAAAGGTTATGTATGGCTAATACCCAATATACCCTTGTGTAGATTAATTATCCTACAAATCAGTCTTAAGTCCATTAAGTAATTAATTAAGCATGACCATTTAATATTTATTCAAATATCAATCCCCTTATCACTTAACATTTACATTATTCTATTTAATTTATCTAATTAAATCTCCTGAATAATGTTATTAAAATTAGGGGTGGTACAAGCTATCAAAGAGAAGGAATGATATAAGTGCTTACATCATCACATGAGCGAGGACAACATGCAAAAGTAAAAGGTGGCAAAGAAGAACACAAAGAGAGTGGTGAGTGAAGCAAGGGGTCAGGCGTATGAAGATCTATATTAAAAGCTTAGTACGAAGGAGGGTGAAAAAATATCTATAGGATAGCTAAGCTCCACGAGAGGAAGATGAGAGACTTCAATAAAGTTAAATGCATAAAGGATGACAATAATAGACTTTTGATGAAGGACGATGAGATAAAAAATAGACGGAGAGATTACTTCGACAAGCAATTCAATAAAGAAGGTGATAGCACAATGATTGAGCTGGATGACTCTTTCGATGATACCAGTAGACATTTTGTTCGCAGAATTCAAGAGTTCGAGGTAAAGGAGAAGCTAAAAAGGATGAAAGCGGGCATGACATTAGGCCAGATGACATCCCTATTGAGGTGTGGAGATTTTCGTTGGAGATGCAGGGATAACATGGCTAACAAAGTTGTTCAATAATATTTTCAAATCAAACAAAATGCCAGATGAGTGGAGAAGAAGCATATTAGTTCCAATTTTTTATAATAAAGGAGATATTTAAAGTTGCACAAACTACAAAGGAATTAAGCTTATGAGTCATACACTGAAACTTTGGGAGAGAGTCATTGAACATCGATTAAGAGGGATGACAAGCATTTCAAAAAACAAATTTGGTTTCATACCTAGGAAGTCGACCATAGAAGCGATTTTCTTGATAGGACAACTTATGAAGAGGTTTAGGGAGTAAAAGAACAATCTACACATGATATTTATCGATATAGATAAAGCTTATGACAAAGTACCGAGAAAGGTTATGTGGTGGGCTCTGGAAAAGGAAAAAGTCTCAACAAAATATATTACCCTTATCTAGGATATGTACGATGATGTTGTGACTAGTGTCAGAGCATGCAAGTGTAAAACCAATGACTTTCCCATTAACATAGGATTTCATCAAGGGTTAGCTTTGAGCCCCTACATTTTTGCCCTAGTGATGGATGAGGTTACGAAGGGTATACAAGGTGAGATTCCTTGGTGTATGCTCTTTCCTGATGATGTTATGCTGATTGACGAAACTAGGATTAGGGTTAATTGACAACTGGAGCTATGGAGGCAGACTTTAGAATCAATGGATTTTAGGCTTAGTAGAACTAAAATAGAGTATACGAAGTGCGAGTTCAGCGGTGTCAGGTCAGAGAATGGAAGTGTCACTCCGGCCGCACAAGTAGTGCCCAAGAAAAAATCCTTTCGATATTTAGTATCAATATTGCAGTGTGATAGTGAGATTGATGAAGATGTTAGTTTTAGATTCGAACGGGATGAGTGAAATGGCGACAAGCATCTGACATTCTGTGTGACAGGAAAGTCCCATAGAAGCTTAAAGAAAAGTTCTACAGAATAACAATCAGGCCTACGATGTTGTATGGTGCAGAATGTTGACCTACTAAAAGTCAACACATCCAGAAGATAAGTGTAGCAAAGATGTGTATGCTATGATGGAGCTACGGTCACACAAGAAGAGACCGAATTAGAAATGATGATATACGTGATAAACTTGGAGCAGCACCAATTGAGGAGAAGGTAGTCCAACACCGCTTAAGATGGTTTGAACATCTTCAACGGAGGCCTCCCGAGGCACCTGTACATGTTGGAATTATAGACCACGTCGAATGCTCAAAGAGAGGTAGAGGTCAACCAAGGTTGACATGGAAGGAAGTAGTAAAAAGGAACTTGAATGATTGGAATATATCCGAAAAGCTGGTGTCGAAAAGGAGCGCATTAAAGTTAGCGATTCACGTACCAGAACCATGAGCTAAGAGTTTTCTTCTTCTTAGGTTGGTTTAGGGGTAGTGTTATAAGTTTTAGATTATAGGACTAGTGAATAGGAGCTTAAGACGTAGTGTTTGGTCTTCGGTCAATATAACTATTAGTATTATTATTATTATCATCATGGTTTTTTTTAATATATATATTTTTATTTTTTTCGTTATTTTTATTTTACTTAGCTATTGTTATTATTTGACTTTATTTATTATTATCATGGTTTTTATTATTGTTGTTGTTGTTGTTGTTGTTATGACTTTTAAATTGATTTTGTCATTTAGCTTTGGGTTCCATCTCTAACCGACCCTAGCTTGTTTAGGAATAATGGGTTAGTTGTTGTTGTTGTGTATTTTTAGAGAAGTTGTCGATCACCCAATACTTTTTGTCCATTATGGTTGGTTAAATTGTGTATAAAAATTATCGAGCTGTCTGGTGCATTTTGGCTTATAGGTTATGTGTCGTACTATATTTTGGAACTATCCCTTGGGTTTGTATTTATGGATTATGGGTTTTATTGCGTCGGAACTTTGTGAATGTAACTTTCTTTAGCTTTTTGGAATATACGTTACGAAAATTTGTGAACGTAATTTTATTTAGCTTTTTGGGATGTGTTTTTGGCTGTTTTATGATAGTATTTGTTTTAATCACTAAATTATTAAATATTGTAAATGTGTATTATAATATATAAGTTGCAGCTAATTGTTTTTTTACATTTTTGCATTTATTTTGCAACTGTAAAAAATAGTTGCAAAAGATCAAATGAAAACTGGCATTTATGGTTGTTAAAAATATATTGCAACCGTTAAACTGTTATAAAAAATCATTAGTGCAACTATTGTCTGCAACTAGCATAAACAATTGTAAAATGTAATCATTCTATTGCAACTTCGCATATTAAGATGGACGGCTGTCAGTTGCAATAGGTCAATTGCAACTGACATTGCCAGTTGTGAAATGGGTATTTTGTTGTTGTGAAAGGAGGAAGATGATTTCATCCATTGCAAGGAGAGAAGAGGAGAAAAAGAAAATGTAACACCCCACCTCTGGTCCTCTATATCCATACTACCAAAGAGTATTATTAGGTAATATTGTTCATTAATATGAAGAATGAAACGACTAAATTACTATTTTCCAATGGTTATAACTGTTACAAATGAAATTTGTAACGGTTATAACCATTAATACTAGGTAGCATGTTTTACACTAGTTTTTCCAACTGTTATAACCATTGGAAAATTCCTCATTACCAACGGTTATAACCATTGGGAATTTGGTATTTGCCAATGGTTATAACCATTAGGAATGAGGAATTTTCCAGCAGTTATTACCATTAGGAAATTTTTTACAAAAATAGGCAATTCTCAATGGTTGTAACCATTGGCAAATTCCTCATTTTCAATGGTTATAACCGTTAGGATGCTTGTTACAATATTTGGAATTTTCAGCTAGGTTGCTAAAAACCTATAAAAAATGTAAGATCGAAGCTTATTTTTCAATAAATACATTGATAATACAGGTTACAATTATTCTTAAATTTTTCTATTTCTACATTATTTCCAATTTTTTAGTATCAACATGTTTTTATCACTGTACAATCCTTATGCTAAACTCAATGCGATGGTCCCTCAAGTTGTATGTAATTATACATAAGTTCTTTAAAATAAATACGTTGACAACACACCTCGGTTGTGTAAAATATATAATGTTCAAACCATGAACAGCTCATTTACTCATATCAATGCTATATAGCCGATATAGACCATTAATCCCATGCCTCGCTACTGCATAGTCTTGTCCAATCATCCCTGTTGTGAAATGAGCGGTCTCCTCGTACTCATGTATTCACACATAACTTTCAAAATGCGAAACTTCTATTTGTTAAATTCTGGTATTTAGCTATAAAATGAAAAGAGTGATGTACTTGTAACCAAGCATGAGAGGAAGATGCAAGTGCCACTTGTAATATGTAACGCCCAGTTCTGGTCACTTGGTGAAGTTGAAACCACACATGCCATATTGTACAGAAACAACATAAGGAGGCTCGTGGTTGTTACTTTTGTAAACAAACTGGACATTTAAAGAAAGACTGTACCAAATATCACGCATGTCATATCAAGAAAGGTATGTTTTTGCTTTAGTTTATTCTGAAATAAATTTAGCTATTATACCTAGAAACACTCGGTGGTTAGATTCTGCTACTTCTACTCACATAAGTGTTTCTATGCAGGTTGCCTAAGCTACTGAATGCCAAATGATGCTGAAAGAACATCTGTATGGGTGTTGAAAAATCAGTGAAAGTAGAGGCTATTGGGCGTTTTAAGTTGTTATTGAGAACTCGATTTTATTTGGATTTATTTAATACTTTTGTTATACCATCATATAGACGGAATTTGGTTTATGTTTCTAAGTTGGATAAATCTTGTTATTCTTGTTCATTTGGAATTAGTATTTTTAGTTTATCAATAAATTCAACTCTTGTTGGAAATGGTTCTCTTAATGTTTATGATAATTTATATATGGTTGATCTTAATACCTCTTATAATGAAGCCTTGCATGTGGAATTACTTGGTACTTAAAAGAAAGCTGATAAAGAAAACTCGGCCTCATTGTAGCAAAAGCGCTTATGTCATACATCTAAAACTAGATTTCAAACTATGTCGGATGACATTTTCGAATCCATTGATTATTCAAAGTTTAATGTTTGTGTAGGGTGTATCAAGAGAAAACATACCAAATATAAGAAAATAGATGCCAATAGAGCAACTGACGTCTTAGAATTGATACATACAGACATTTATAGGCCATTCCTTATGGCATCATGGAATGGTCAACAATATTTTATAATATTCATAGACGATTACCCAAGATATGGATACCTATATCTTATTCATGATAAATTAGAATCTTTGAACATGTGGAAGAAATTTAAGGTAGAAGTTGAAAACCAACTCAACAAAAGGATTAAAATTGTTCGATCTGACCATGGCGGTGAATATTACGGTAGATCAGGCATATCAAGCGAATAATGTCTAGGACCATTTGTTCAATTTCTAGAGGAATGTGGAATCGTCCCATAATACACTATGCTAGGTTCACCTAGCATGAATGATGTTGCTGAGAGATGAAAATACGCTCTTAAAGACATGGTAAGGAGTATGATTAGTCATTTTACCTTACCAAAATCACTCTGGGGAGAGGCATTAGAGACAACAGTATATCCTTAATAGGGTACCCACTAAAGCAGCTGCAAAAACACCTTATGAGCTTTGGATAGGCAAACAACCCACTCTAAAGCATTTTCATAATTGGGGAGGTCCAATTGAGGCAAGGCCTTATAGGCCAAATGAAAGAAAATTATACTCTAAAACAACATACATTTTTTATATATTTATGATCCTAAACAAAGAAAAATATTTGAGACGGGAACTGCAATATTTTCTGAGCATGTTGAGTTAGGGGGAGAAATGTAGTAAGAAACATTGTTTTTGAGGAGGAATCATCATCTATGATTTCCACTACAGTTGTTTCTTCTGACAATGTGCATATTATAATTCTTATCATTGATCAAGAAGCGAATCCAGAACCCCAACAAAACAATGTTGAAGAAAATCCTCTTCAAGTTGAGATTAATGATTCACAAGAAAAAAATCAACAGCCTCAAAATGCATTGCCACTTAGGAGATCTACTAGAGAGTGGAGAAGTGCCATTCCGGATGATTATAGTATTTTTTTCAGGAGATAGAGGATAATAATGGATTGATAGAAGATGATCCTATTAACTTTCACCAAGCCATGCAAGGTATTAATTCTCAAAAGTGGATTGAAGCTATGAACGAAGAGTATAAATCCATGCAAGACAATAAAGTTTGGGATCTTGTCCCTTTACCGAAGGTAGGAAACCCATTGGTTGTAAATGGATATTTAAAACCAAGAGGGATGCAAAAGGTAACGTGGAAAGATATAAGGCTCATCTTATAGCAAAAGGTTTTACTCAAAAGGAAGGCATCGATTTCAAAGAGACTTTCTCTCCAGCTTTATCGAACGACTCTTGAATAATTTTGGCAGTTGTTGCACATTTTGACCTTCAGTTACATCAAATGGATGTTAAAACTGCATTTCTCGATGGAGACATTGAGAAAACAATTTACATAGCGCAACCAAAAAACTTTGTGGTCGAAGATCCAAAGAATATGGTTTGCGAATTGAAAAAAGCCATTTATGGACTCAAACAAGCATCTCGTCAATGATACCATAAATTTCATAATGTAATAACCTCATTTGGTTTTGAGGAAAACATCATTGATAAATACGTGTATTACAAGTTCAACGGAAGTATATTTATAGTTTTGATTTTATACGTTGATGGTATATAGCTTGCCAACAATGATTTACATATATCGCACAAAACCAAGAGATTTTTTTCAAATAATTTTGAAATGAAAGATCTTGGTGATGCTTCTTTTGTATTAGGAATCAAAATACATTGTGATCGTTCACGGGGTATTCTTGGATTGTCACAAAAGAACTATATTGAAAAGGTGCTTAAGAGGTTTGGCATGCAAGACCGTAAACCAGGTGATACCCTTGTCACTAAAGAAGATAAATTTTATATCAAACAATACCCTAATAACATCCTTAAAGCTAAACCAATGTAGAAGATCCCTTATGCGTCTGCCATATGAAGTTTAATGTATGCTCACGTGCATATGCATCCAGATATAGCATACATTGCAGTAGTGTTAGGCAAGTATCTTAGTAACCTTGGAATGGATCATTGAAAAGCAGCAAAAAGGGTTATGAGATATCTTTAGGGAACAAAAGACTATATGCTTACAAATAGAAGATCAGATCAGTTAGAGATCATTGGGTATTTTGATTCTGACTTTACTGGATGCCCGGATTGTAGAAAATCCACTTCAAGGTACATATTTCTATTAAGTAGAGGGGCTATATTATGGAAGAGTGTTAATCAATCGCTCATAGCTTCTTTCACCATGGAAGCAGGGTTTTTGGCTTGTTATGAAGCATCTAACTATGCGAAATGGTTGCGGAGTTTGGTCACTGGGCTGCGCATTATTGATAATATTAAAAGACCATTAAAGTTGTATCGTGACAATAAATCAACATCATTATATTCGAATAACAATAGAAGCTTAAGTAAGTCAACTTACATTGACATCAAGTTTCTAGTTGTGAAGGAGAGAGTGTAGTATGAGATAATATCCATAGAGCATATTGAAACAAATTCCATGCTAGCGGATCCGCTTACAAAAGAATTATCGCCCAAGGTCTTTGTTAACTCGCCTTTTGGCAAGGCCGTAGATAGGCAGATTTAACTAAATTGACTGATTGTTTGTCGAGACTGGAATACGATGGTTTTAGTCAACTGGATGGATAGACGGTCAATCACGGATGATAATCATGACTGTGAAGCCAGGGTTCGGCATAGTCGATGGACAAAAGTCATAGAATGCTCGAAATATGGGTTTCGACAAAAGTCGAGTTGTCGCGAATCACCCAGGGTTTAGTTCGAGTTGTTCCCAGGTTTGCTTCGAGTTTTCATGGAGTTTGCTTCGGGTCACATTGGGTCATGCTTCGAGTTGCTCTAGGTCAGTAGGAGTTCACGAGTGGGTCGGTGTTGTGAAGGTTTTGGGTTGGTAGGAAGGTGGTTCGGCATGTTGGAGTGGATCGACAGTGGAGTGGATCGGCCATGTAGGATCGGTCAGGGCAGATAAGTCAAAGTAGGTTGGTTAAGGAGGATCGGTCGAACAAAGGAAGGTAGGCCATGTCGTTCGGTCATGTGTGAAAGCTAAGGTGGGTCGGTCATGCATGGTTCAGTATGTGTCGCTCTGTTATTACTACTTTCTTTTTAATTTTAACCGTTCTTTATATTTATACTCTCTACATACATTCTATCTGTGATCTATGACTGTGATTTGGTGGTTTCATCTGGATTTGGGTGTTAGTGACCAATTTTGGCGCTAACATTTTGGTGCTTTCACTGAGAAAGCTAGCACTCAGGGATTCAGAAGCTTGGATTTTGGATTTAAAGGCTTGGGAACTCGGATTTTGGGAAGCAATGGTTAGGCCATCGACAAGGAGACAAGTGATAGAAAGGAGCAATCAAGAGGGAAGTCAAGAGGCCTCCTCTGGAGCTGGAGCAGATCAGGAATCCATCTACATCATTAGGGATGAGATGCAGATCATGACGGATTCCATGCAGGAGCAGTTTATGAAAAGGCAAGAGGAAATGATGCAGACACTTTTCAGACAATTTGGACAGGCGGGAACAGCAAGAGCTGCAGGAGCTCAGATCCATGGAGCTGGATCAGAAGGACTCAACATGCAAGCAGATGGAGTGGTTCAGAAGGGGGCAACCCCCAATCAGCAAACAACTATCAATCTGGATGGACCAAGACTCACGGGCACAACACTAGGTAATGCTGGACCAATCCATGAAGGGATACCAGATGACGCTGCGCAGCCCAGCGCCAACAGGAATACAAGAGTGCGTGACGAGGAGTATGTACCGGAATTCCCTCGAGGATTTGAAGGGCAGTTAGGAAATGGAGATGGTGGGCAACCCTTGGTAGATAACACTGGATTAACTGACATTATCAGGCGAACTATTCGTGGAGGTCTGACAAACAAGGATTTGGAGGGGGTAAACAAAAGCCCGTTTACCCATAGCATCAAGATGGCTAGGAATCCACCCGATTTCAAGCTGCCCACTCTGGAAGTATACAACGGTAAGATGGATCCCACTGAGCACTTGATGAGATACACAAGGCATATCGAAGTGCTGGGGGCATCACAGGAGGTTATGGCCCGATGTTTTCCCGTGTACTTGACCAATATAACTGCTATGTGGTTCAGACAACTAGAGAATGGATCTATTAGAACATGGACAGAACTAATGGATAGGTTCTTGAAATAGTTTCGGGTTCACATAAAAAGGCCAAAGAATGTGATGACACTAACGTCAGTTAAGCATAGGGCCGATGAATCGCTCAGGACTTTCTTAACTCGGTTTAATGCAGCAGTTACTTCAGTGGATCGGCCATATCCATCAATAGTTCTAATGGCTATGGTGTTAGGAGTCAGGGATAATTCGGATTTCAAAGTATCTTTGATATGGGATCCACCGATGGATTTCGTGGAATTCTTTCACGAAGCTGAGAAGTTTCTTCGACAAGTGGATGCATGTTTGGATATGAAGTCAAAGGAAGTAAACATGGTTAAGGATGGAGAACTGTCCGGTGAAAGCTCGGGTAAAGACAAGGATAAAGGGAAGAGGAAGCGCCGGGAAGAACAAAAATTCTCCACTTACACAAGACTGAATGAGACATTGGAACATATATACTTGGATACTCGAGATCGCCTTCCTTATCGAAGGCCGGCAAATAGAGAATCCTCAGAACGCAAAAGGGCATTAGGAAGGCACTGTCTCTTTCATATCCTGGACATACATGATACTAACAGCTGCAGGCATCTAAAGGATATAATCGAGGAGCATGTAAGGAATGGTCAGTTGCGGCAATATGTCGAAACCCGGAATGCGGCGGTGGAACAGGAGCAGCCACCGCCTACCTTGAATGACGATGGCCCGAGGCCCGGGAATGGTGGTCGGTTGGTCATCAACTAATCGTGACAATTTGGAATAAGTAACAAACTCCGGGCAAACGGCTAAATCACTTACTCATGTACGGGGACGGAGATAACCCTTAGGCATGCTTTGAGATGATGATAGACCGTGATGCACTAGTTGTGAAATCTGTTTTTTCTTTTTTGGCTTGGACACTTGCTTTTTTTGCTTTGGTTTTGGAGTTCGGTTTGAACTCCCAGTTTTGTTGGTTTTCTGGTTTGGATGCTTGATTTTTTTGGTTTGGATTTTGATTTGGACTTTTGATAGGGATTTCTGGTTTTCTGGTTTGAATCTGGATTTCAGATTGGATTTTGATTGACTTTTTATCTGGTTTTTGGCTAAAAGGTCATCGGGTATGGATTATGCTCGGCAAGGGCCGGAGAGACCAGGATTCGGCCTAGGACTTAGGCCCCGTATTATCTATCGTTTAATAAAATAGGTCGTCGGGTATGGACTATGCTCGGCAAGGGTTCGGAGCGACCAGGATTCGGCTTAGGACTTAAGCTATGTTATCACCCATCGTTCGGGGACACTGAACCAAGAACACCAAAGGATTGATTAACATAGGTCGCCAAGCATGGATTACGGTTGACAAGAACCCGGAAAGGTTATGGATTTGGATAATGGCTATAAACAGCTAAAAATATAGGTGTGTACCCGGAGCGATCTCGGATTTGGATATCGACCCGGAGAGGTCATGGCTTCGGTTATTGGTTATTGTATATGGATGGATTATAGCTCGGCTATCGGATTCGGATTTTGGTTTAGGATTTGGACCCGGCAAGGTCCTCGGTTAGGACTACAGGACCCGAAGAGGTCCCAGACTCGGATAAAATGATCCACATAGATCGTGGATTCGGTTAATGGATTTGGGATGGATTTGGAATTGGATAACGACTTAGAACGGTCGCGGAGTAGACTATTGGATTTGGATGGAATTGCTTGGTAATGAATGTAACATGGACTTCGGGTATCGGATTTGAGGTTGTTCAAAACACACCGTCCAATAGCAAGGCATGTTTTGGGGGGTAAATGTTAACCCGCCTTATGGCAAGGTCGTAGACATATGGATTTAACTAAATCGACTGCTTGTTTGTCGAGACTGGAATAGGATGGTTTTAGTCAACTGGATGGATAGACGGTCAATCACGGATGATAATCATGATTGTGAAGCTGGGGTTCGGCATAATCGATGGACAAAAGTCACAGGATGCTTGAAATATGGGTTTCAACAAAAGTCGAGTTGTCGCGAGTCACCCATGGTTTACTTCGAGTCGTTTCCAGGTTTGCTTCGAGTTTTCATGGAGTTTGCTTCGGGTCACATTGGGTCATGCTTCGAGTTGCTATGGGTCGGTAGGAGTTCACGAGTGGGTCGGTGTTGTGAAGGTTTTGGGTCGGTAGGAAGGTGGTTCGGCATGTTGGAGTGGATCGGCAGTGGAGTGGATCGGTCATGTAGGATCGATCAGGGCAGATAAGTCAAAGTGGGTCGGTTAAGGAGGATCGGTCGGACAAAGGAAGGAAGGCCATGTCGTTCGGTCATGGTGTGAAAGCTAGGGTGGGTCAGTCATGGATGGTTCGGTATGTGTCGCTCGATCACATAAGGTTGGTCAGGGAGGACAAGGCAAAGTGGTTCGATATGAATGGTTCTGGCCTCAAGGGGATTGGAGCATATGGATCGGCCATACGTGGTTCGGCCGTAGTGGGTCGGTCGACATTGAGGAGGACTTCGGGTCGGCACTCATTGAGCTCCGGGTCGGCATGCAAGTCGCTTCGGGTCAGTACCTTGGCTACTTCGGGTCGGCATATTATAAACTCGGGGGTCGGTCGTGGTGTTTAGGGTTTGGGTCGACTATGGTCTTGATGGGCCTAGATCACTCAGGAAGCCCAGTAACTCAAGTTTTATCTATAAATACACCATGTAGGGCTTTGGAAAAGGGGATCTTCATTCCGTTTTCCTTTTTCTTCTTCTCTAAGACAACTCTGCCATTATTGTTTTGAAAACTCCGAATTGTAACTGTAATTGATTCTCATATCAATAAAAAAGAAATTTCTAGAGTGGACGTAGGCCAGAGTCAGCCGAACCACTATAAATCCTCTGTTATTACTGCTTTCTTTTTAATTTTAATTGTTTTTTATATTTATACTCTCTACATACATTCTATCTGTGATCTATGACTGTGATTTGGTGCTTTCATTTGGATTTTGGTGTTAGTGACCAATTTTGACGCTAACAGTCTTTTATGTGCACGTTGCTAAAATGAATGTATCTTTATGTGAGGATATCTGGTTCAGGAGGAGTTTGTATTAAGTTATTTTTTTTATGACATCGCCCTATATTTTGAATATGGACATGCTTTAGTTTTTTCTAATCAGAAATAAAGAAATAAATTACACTCCATTTGTTCAAATATATTAAACTTTTGATCTTCACAAAATAAAGTAAGACTAGTTGAAAATAGACATGTAAAAATCACATTTTATGTAATTTCTACGCATACATGATTGATTCATGTCGTTTGATTGTATTAGTATATGTGATCATTGATGAGTTTAGTTACAATGATAGCAACGAAAGCCACTTTGATCCTATGTTAACACAATCAATGGACGATATTGTTTTGGTTATATCTTATTATTAAAATAGCTATTTTAGAAGCTTATAAAGTTCAATGCATTTTATAAAGTTATATATGTGGCTCATGGGAAGATTGTTGGAATAATTCAATATAATGAGACTACATATTTTAATATTTAAATGTATGGACTATCTTTTGACTAAGCCTGAGCATATGATCTAATTTGAAATAAATATCTAATGGCTTAAAAGGATATAATCGTAATGTAAAATCATAATGTGTGGATACTGGAGTGACTAATTTTGGTTTGTTGAAAGGTCAAACTGAAAAAAAAATCACACTACCATACATATGAGGTTACGATCCTCAAAGTATATAAGGTTTTAGCATATTCTCTCTATCCTCTTTTAAAGAGATATTTGGAAGATCATATCAAACTAATTCTCATTTCAGTAGACATTAATGAATTCAGGTATGACTTCCGCTAATATATTTAACATCATATAGTTTGTTCTCGATTGAATCAATATGGCATATACAGATCTAAAGCATATTAATATCTAACAACAGCTTAACAAAGGAAAGTACAAAATGTTAATGAATACAAACTTAAAATTATTCTTGCTAATTACATAATTAAATATACAATTTTCACATATACAACATATCTTGTGAATTTTCATCCACGTAAATGTAAGGTTGAAGAAAAATTTCAAGAAAAAAGTTGCATGTCGTGCAAAACATGTATCAATCTCTCCAGTGCGAGATGATGCGACAATATTGCGTATAAGTCGCGCCAAGAGTACACTGATTGCGTTGAGATTGTTTGAATAATTCTATAGGAAGAATACAAGAAAAAAGATTATTCTTTAAACATACAGATCCCCAATAACTATTGTTTCTGTTCAGGGCCAGCTATTGGGCTAGGCCCAATAGGCCATTGAATAGGGCAACCCCCCATTACGGGGCAACGAACGACAAAAAAAATTAAAACCCTAAATTTCAAATCGCGATAATCGCTAGTCCGATTGCTTACTTCGGCAGCCTCCCACCTCCACGGGACCACGACGCGAGCCACTCGGCGAGGCCTCCTCCACTCCACGGCGTGCTTTCTCCTCGACAACTCGAGTCTCGAGCCACAGGCCCACAGCACTTGGCGACAGCAATCTCCAGCTCCAGCCTCCAGGCGACAGCAATCTCCGATAGGTAATTACTGGCCTGAAACAATTTGATAGGTAATTACTAATTTCATATTCCAGACATGATTATATATAGATGTTGTAAAACAACAGAAAGCAATGTCTCTAATTTGGTTGTTTACCTTAAAGTTATGTACAGGTTTATTAATCTCCTCAATAATGTCTAATGAACTATGTGGGTTCAGTTTGAGTTTGATCATAAAAGCTGCTGCTATTCAATCTCTCCCTTTCTCCAATTGTTTGTTATGTGTTTGCTTTCATTACCAATTGTTTGTTATGTGTTTGGCCTGAAACAAAAAAATAAGAATTTAAATTCAAAATAGAGGAGACATAAAACCTTTAATTAGTTCTCAAACTGTGTTGCTTTCATATAGTTTTAGGAAACACAGCGCAAAATAAAGCACTGGGAATTATTATTGTAGCAAACACGGGCAATAAAATCAAATATTGAAAGCTGTGAAACATTTGAGCCTTCATTACATGGGTAGCAAATTGTAAAAGCAGCCCATGTTTGAATCGTTAAAGATCCCATTCACATGCACATTCTCCCTAAGTTTCCAGTCAGTTATTACGCTGCTTAACTTATTAAATTGCAATGCAATTACTGTCCATTGATTTGTTGATTTTTCAGGTTATTAATTATTCGATTGATGATGAATTTGTTAAATTCAACAGTCCATATTTTTATTATAAGCATGAGAGCATCAAAATGAAGTATGTTCTTATAATTTATATACGATGTTAAAACTTCACTTATTTCATCGAATTAGAAATCTACAGGGAATATGACGAAGAATGAAGATGATAAAAATCGAATTAGATTTCGTAAAGAAAACTCCGGATTTTACAATAGAAAAGTTAAGCAAAAGAAAGATGAACTTGCAAAATCTTTCGTTGGTTCGATCTCTAATTTATTTCAAGCACAAATTCAAAAATCTCAATCTACAACTTCAAGTAGAATTGAAGAGATGGATGAAAGCGATCATATTGAGATTCATGAAATGGATGGAGATGTTGATGTCAACGAAGAGGCTATTGAAAATGAAGAAGGAAATGTAATTGAAGAAGACGTAGTTGGTAAAGTGAATGATTTGAATGAAGGCGTTGACGATTTTATTGTGGTTGATCTTGAAAAGGATGTTGATGTCAATTATGATTCGGGATTATGGGAAAGAATAACCGATAGTAAAAGGATAATGCTAGTTAAACGAGGGCTTATCAAAATTGTGAAAGAAAATGAAGATTTTCCTAAAAATGAAATTGATGGTAGACATTTTTCTTCTAAACACTATTTTAGTTGTTATCCACGAGGAGAAGAACATGAAAGAAAATGGCTAATTTACTGAAATGAAGTAAATAGAGTCTTTTGTTTTTGTTGCAAGCTATTTAAAAACCCACAAAAAAGTTTAAATTAGGAGAAGAAGGAATGGATGATTGGCATAACATTACAACCAAGCTAAGAGAGCATGAAAGTAATCCAGAGCATACCATAAATCTTATAAAGTGGGTTGATTTGTACAAAGGTCTTCAAGAAAAGGCAACAATTGATGAAAAAATGGAATCTTTAATCGATCAAGAGAGACAACGTTGGAAAAAGGTATTAGTGTGTAATTGGTATTGTGAAAACTCTTTCTCGAAATAGTTTACCATTTCGTGGTACTAATGAAAGAATTTATAAAAAGAATAATGGACTTTTTTGCCAACTTGTCCATTGGCAAAATCATGCATGAAAGCTAGAGATTTTTTTGCATATGTCCAAAAGATCTATATTTTGTTTTCCGGTTCAACTCAACGGTGGGAAATACTTAGACAACATGTAAAAGGTTTAACGCCAAAACCATTATCGGCAACTCGATGGGAAAGTCATGTAGAAAGCGTGAAAGCGATAAGACTTCAACCGGCGGAGTTCAGAGATGCTTTAATTGACATTGCAAATAAGTATAAAGATGATAGTATCACGAGGGTGGAAGCTAAATGTCCATGTCAAAATGCTTTAGAAGATTATGAGTTTTTGATTAGTTTATGTGTTTGGTACACTATATTGGATAGTATTAATCGAGTTAGCAAAATACTTCAACGTGAAGACATGGATATTGAAGATGCAATTACTAAAATAAAGAAGCTTATTGCATTTTTGAGAAATTTAGAGAAGATGGATTTGCAAGCATGATAATTGAAGCTAAAGAACTTGCGGATGAAGTTGGCATTAAACCTAAATTTGCTAAAAAAAGAATTATTCGTAGAAAGAAACATTTTGATGAGGATATGGATGTTGATGCTCATGAAAGTCAATCTTTGGAAGATAATCTTAGAACCACTTACTTTCTTCATATAATAGATCAAGCTCTTTCTTCACTTAAGGATCGGTTTGAACAATTTGAGCTTTATGAAAGGATTTTTGTTTAATGCAAAGTTCAAAACTATTGAAGAAAAACAATTGAAAGAGCAATGCATGAAACTAGAAAGTTTTTTAGAATATAATCAAAAGAGCGATATATGTGGGAAATGATTATTTCTTGAACTTAGACAATTGAAAAGAATATTGCCATCGGAAACAATAAAATCAATTAGTATTCTTGAGTTTTTAAAATCCTATCGTGATGTAAGTGGATTTCTAAATGTATGGGTTGCATATCGAATTTTATTAACTATACCGGTTACGGTTGTTTCGGCAGAAAGAAGCTTCTCTAAGTTGAAGTTGATAAAAACTTATCTTCGAACTACTATGTCGCAAGAAATATTAAGTGAGTTGACAATGCTTTCAATCGAAAATGGATATTTGGATAGTTTAAAATATAATGATATAATTGAAGAATTTACTTCCAAAAATTCAAGAAGAAGTTGTTTTTGTTGAATGGGATTGATATGGTAATTAAACATATTAAAGTATGTATATGAAGTTAATGAGAAAATATTTTGGAAGAATGAATGAAATATGTATTTTGGATGAACTTTGTTATTATGTGAATTTAATGAAAAATATTTACAATGTTATTATATCATTTTTTATTTTTTTCTTATGTAAATGATTAAAAAAATTATGCTCGCCTAGGGCAACCCATAGGCTAGAACCGGCCCTGTTTCTGTTGAACATATGAAAAATGAGACTCACAGGTTAACGTGAACTGAATCAATTGACGCAAACATGGTAGTTGGCCCTGCAATAACAGTAATGAATCAGAGTAACTACGTCGGTCAGTGCTAACGTAAGTCGATAGTCATGCGACGAAGAAATTGAAGTCAAAAGCAATTAACCAGGTCACATTCGTCCCCTTCTTTCCATGACCAAATCTCAGTTTATACGTACAAATGATGAAAAGTGTATGCAAATAGTCAGAAAAAGAACGCCACCTATAATTAAATGCTCATGTACTGCATTCTGCCCGACATTAATGTTACGGTAGATATGATGATATGGAGGGGTCTTGTTATATTCCATGATAAGTAATGGGCGGTTCAGCTTTATGCAGCACTCATTAAATTCTCGCGTATCATGCCAAATCCAAGCGTGATCCAAACTTGTACAAAAGCAAACTTACCCATCTCGTTTTTTGACTTGTCCACATTCTTTTCCAAACTTATAATCATCATTCTTCGTGTGCTTTCGGAAATTGAACTGTTTCACTATTTTTACATAGTTTACGTTAGCGTATGGTATGACGGATTCATGCATTTGGGAGTGGTTGTTGGATCATAAGCGAAGTTAACATTATTGCAATATTGGATTCCTGTCTATCCATTAACGACTGATAGTACAGTGAAGAAAATTGCTACATATAATGGTCTTAGTACTGATGCTTAATCGAAATAAAAGTTTGAAAATACGATCATAATAATAAAAAATAATTATGATTAATATATGCGCATTTTTCAATTTAATATATAATATTATTTTGATAAAACATCAATGTTAATCATTTGTTCGTACTAAAATGCACATATCATAAGCTACTATTTTGATAAAATTGAAGTGGATAATTTTGACGTAAGAATATCTTCATTTCTTGGATACGGTTAAACATTTAGTTGAAGAGTTTGTTTGAAAACACTACCCACCAACAACTAATTTTGACATTTTCTTGAACCATACAATTATTAAAGCCCATGCAATTCTTCTGAAAACATTGATTTGAATTTTGAACCATGCATATAGTATTTTATTTCTTGAAACCATGACATTGAAATAATTGCCTTGCATGAAACAGCTTTTTCGGCCATATATAGTATTGTAAATAAATTGGAAAAAGCCCATATTATTTTAAAGTCCATTTTCTTTTGGAAAAGATAAGGCACCCCAAATCCTCGTTTCCCAAATTCATATCTTCTTACTTCTTCACCTCAGTCCCCAGCCATGGCAGCAACTGCCACATCATTCTCTCTCCGACCATGCTCCGGTTTACCTTCCAACAGTTCCAAGCCGAACATTTTCTCACCTACCAATCCCTCTTTGACTCCTCCTTGTTTATCTCCTTTTCACAGAAGCAACGCTCACCTCTCCAGCCGCCACCGCACCTCTCCGGTACGTGCCGTCACTGTCGGGTCTGATAGAGTGGAACCCGCCTCCATCCCCGACCCGGTACGTCACGTTTTCACTAATTGAACAAATTTTGGGGGTTTTTCTTTAGTTGAATTTGAATGTGATGCAATGTTTGACTGTTGTAGGGAGAGGTTAAGAGATATTACTTCTTGGTGGCGAATGCGAAGTTCATGTTGGACGAGGAGGAGCATTTCAGGGAGCAGATGTTTGAGAGACGCAGAATGTATGAGGAGAGGAATAAGGAGCAAGATTTTTGGCTTGTGGTGGAGCCTAAGTTTCTAGATAAGTTTCCAAATGTTACTAAGAGGTTGAAGAGGCCTGCTGTTGCTTTGGTGTCTACAGATGCTAAGTGGATCACGTAAGAAATTCGTTCGTTGCATTTACTTTTGTTAATCATCAATGCTGCTTGTTTGTGTGTGAGGCAGACATAAGCGAAGCTTAAACGAGGGTATGATCGAGGGAAAATTCAATGTACAAGATTTCTCTTCTATTTTAGTGTCCCAAAGGAATCAACATTCCGAACTAGAATGGTACTATGTAGAAAGACTCGAACCCTAGACACAAAACCCAATGGCATTGACTAGTAATATGTATTTACATTGGTGCACGAGTGACGTGTAGTATGTTATAGATCTCTACACAATAGATTCAAGGAGAAAAAAGAAATGAAAAGTTAAACACCCAAAGTTTCCTTTTAACCTTTCGTTTTTATAAAATCCAATGAAAATTTGATTACAATATAGAACCTATATTCCTAAATCTCCTTTATGGTGATTAGCCTTCTATACAAACATATAATTGCTACAACCAAGTGTTTAATCTCGGTACTCTAAGCGGAGATCACGTCTTCGAGGTAACGTAATTCAAGATAGCAAATACCGATTTGACCTCGGTTCACCTAAATCTCGGTTGAGATCTGGAACGAGTTATATTTACGAGAGATCTCAACTGTGTTGAGGCGTTTTTTAATTTTTCCTTGTTTTCATTTTGCTAAGTTTGAAATTCGTACCTTACTTTTTTTTGTTTGGAAATCAGGGTCTGTCTCTTATTTTCACGAAACACCAATTTCAAAGTTTCCAGTAAAACTATGCAGTTTAAACTGCAAATATACGCAGTTAGAACTGCAAATACATATAGCTAGAACTGCAAATATATGCAGTTCTAACTACACATTTTTGTAAATGATAATTTACCGTTTTGACTGTAAATATATGCAGGCCCGACTCTGCAATTATTTGCAATTCTAGTTGCATATATATATGCAGTTTAAACAGTATATTTTCGCTGTAAAAGTTGACATGGATGTTTCGTGAAACTGTTTCTGGAGAGGGGGCGGAAGTGGATTTTGAAATTTATTTTGGGTGTTTAACAAAATGTCTCTTTTTTAAACCTGTTTTTGAGAATGAGTAATTGTGTGTTTTGAACTTGAGAATGTTTTACAGAAGTTCCTCATTTCCCTTATCATAATATATATAAAACATAGTTCACTTTTCTGTCCATGAATGTTGAGAGCTCATTCTTCAATTTCCTAAAACCTGATATTTTGTTTTTTTGCTCTTTGTTTGTTCAGTAAAATTCTCCTAAACCCTAGTTTTATTGTACCATTCCTTTTTCCGTTTTTCCTTGTCTTTTAGATTGTAAAATTTTTAGGTTTATTTTGTTTTATATTTCTATTCTGATATTTTTCAGAGTAAATTTAATGCTGCAAACCCTAAAATTTTCTACTTACCCCAAATTTGTTACACCATGGATAATTTTTTATATTATTTTATCCTAAGTATAATGTTTTGGCCAGACAAATGAGTCTTCGAAGTTGGTTTCCTTTTTATACTTGCATTAATTAAGTTTGATTTATTTTTTAATATTGATTTTTTGATTCCAATCATTTTTTACTTATCCTGAACTGCCACACTTATTCATATAAATTATTCTTGATTAAAAGAGGTTATAGAGTTTGTTGTTGGGCCATTTCCCCTTTTCGTTTAACATATTTTGTCAAATGGATTTCAAGCTTGTAGGCGTGTTATAATAATATTATGCTGTGCTATTAAAAATAAGTTAGGGTGGATTTCCTTCTTCGTTTAACATATTATATTAGACATATTTTGTTTAACATATTCATTCATCTAAGAATGTTTAACATTGCGTGGACGCTTTTCTGAGTTAATGAAAATAGTGTTATTACTACAAATCAAGTTAAATTATTGTCAATAATCAGTATTTATAAATGAGGGAATTAGGGAAAAGGACAAACTGTATAAAAAAAATCAGACTAAAGAACAATAAGTTCCATTTTTGAACTGAAGGACAAACTTTGAAGAAAAAAAATTAAGCTGAAGGACGGTGCTAGTTATAACTAGCATTATATTCAGTTTTTACACTGTACAAAATGCTAGCTATAATTAATATTGTTCTTCAGCCTAATTTTTTTCCAAAGTATGTCCTTCAGCCCAAAAATGAAATTTGTTGTCCTTCAGCATAATTTTTCTTCTTCAAAGTTTGTCCTTATGCCTATTTTCCACTTTATAAATTTGGTTATATGAAAATCAATATTAAAGATAACATTTTCTTCTAATGATGTTATGGTAATGATTAATTTGCCATTGCCATATCAATACATATAATTGACAATCAATATTGAGCTATATTGATATGCTAATATTTTTGGCATGATAATGGTAAATTTACCATTATTAACGTTAAATGTAGCAGTAAAGAAATGTCAAAACCAGTGGCAATGGTAAATTTAACAATCGTAATAATTTTGTTTTTTCACAGTTTTAATTAATTTTGATTATAAAACTTTTGAAGATTTATCAGGTTATAAGCAGATTATTGTAGTATTATTTATGATGATAGTTTTTTTGGCTTTATTAACTTTAAAGTTTAAGGTTAGTAAAATTATTATTTCAAGGTTGCGTAAATGATTCATGATGAATCAAAAAACCGTGTTCACTAGAATAAGCCAGAATGTTTGTATAAACATCAATGTTGTTAGAATCAGCAACAAAATTTTAGTGCATCAAGATTTTAATGGTTTTAAGTATTTGGTAAATTTACCATTACCAATCAATGTATACCAGTTTATCAGTATGTTAACGAACATTATACCAACGGTAATGGTAAAAGTATCAGTCGTCATTTTTGGCTTACCAAGAATATCAGTATGATTACGGTTTTGTCGACTCGGTAACGGTTTCCATTAGCATAACAGTCCCATATACTTCGAGATTGTTCCGGTATGCATTTTAAGAATCAAGATGTAAACGTGAGATAGATGTCCAAGATACGTTTATCTCATTTGAGATCGCTTGCGATACATCATCAGATCTCTAAAACTTCTAACAAATTGTTATCGAAATCCAACTTTGAATCTTGATACCATCATCCATAAATAGACTAGAGATATATTAATTAATCCACTTTGATATAATATTATCCGTTAGCTCCACCTTGGTTTAAAATACTTCACCAAAGTCCAAGCCACCAAATTATGTATGTCCGCCGATCAACTTGCATCCAACATTCATTCAAAATTGCTTACAGTACCACAAAGACTTCTATGTAAGCTTTGAAGGTCTCCTTTGTTTGCTCCACCTTGATTCATGCGAGTTTTTATAGGTTAGCAATGAGAAATTAAGCAAGAACAAATGTAAAATAGTGCAATCTGACATTTAATTTAAGACAAGGATGTTGGTTCTATTTGGCCAACATCGGGTACAAATTTTTTGGTTTAAAATGAAATTTTTGTTTATTGGATAATTTTATAGTTTAGATATCATTCGGGTAGAGTGACAGGTATTGGAAACATATGTTATATTTCTAGTATACCAAAACAGAGAATAAATAGTTATAAACTTGTCGCACAAGTTTATAGCTCAGATTTCCACTACACTGGAATTCTGTATTAGTTATTATAACAATATGAATGTTGTAAATAAGTTACAACAACAGCGTTATACTATTTTGAATAAATAGTATAACAAAATTAAAGGATAGAATGTAGAATAATAATTCTAACCCGATTATGTCTGAGGCTCGTCGTAACGATTTCCTTAAGAATTTTATTTCAAAATTCCCCAAGATACAACAGACGTATTCTGCTCGAGATTGTAGTGAGTATATCACTCTGTGATTTAGAGTATAGCAGCAGAAGAGAAGAAAAAGATTTGGATATCTAATCGGTTAGGAAAGTGATCAGTTTTTCTTTTTATTTATAGTTGGTCCGTATCTCTTCCGAACGGTCGTGTCTGCACCCGTTCGCTCAAACAGTCGCGTCTGTACCTCTTCGTACAGCCACATCTGTTTTTATGCCATCGCTGCCTTTTAACGGGTCGCACCCGCTCATGCCGCATCCATTCGCCCGCGTCTGCTTCAGTCGGGTCGCGCCTCCTCAGTCCAAAATCCGCGTCCGTTTTCACCAGCCCGCTTCTCTTCAAATTCCAGGCCCAGCTCAGTTTTCAGCCGAAGCCCAAAACCGTTAAACAATAGCCTAGCAAAAAGAATGGTCATTTAAGACCCGTACCCGTACTCGTACCTGAGCCCGGCCCGGTTCGGACGGACGGCGGCGGCGTGCGCGCGGTGGTGGTGCATGATCTTTCTTCTCACAACGAAGCATACATTTGGGTGCCCCTAGGCTCCAACATCTTCATTGCAAAGCCATATATAAACTAGTATGACTTTGCAATTTTGGCGACGTGGGACTTTATGTATGTTTCATTCATTTTGTTCTTTAGGAATTCCAACAATCCCCCACATGAATGATAATATACATATCCCCCACACAAAGCGATGAACTCCGATTCCATAGTGGATCGAGCTATGCATGTTTGTTTAGTAAATTTTCATGACACTGCTGCCCCTGCTAAGGTAAATACATAACCACTCGTTGATTTTGATTCCTCTGAATCAGCAATCCAGTTTGCATCACTATATCCTTCTAGGACGGCAGGATATTTTTCATATTGTAAGGAATAATTTGTGGTATTTTTTAAATATCCAAGTACTCTCATTAGTGCTTTCCAGTGTTCCTTTCCTGGATTGCTTGTATACCTGCTCAGTCGACTTACTGCATAAGCTATATCTGGTCTTGTGCAATTCATGGGATACATGAGACATCCTATTACACGAGAGTATTCCAGTTGCATTACACTTTCATTAGTGTTTTTATGCAGTACTTCTGATGGATTAAAAGGTGTTCTCACTCCTTTAATTTCATAGTCTTAGAATTTTTCAATCACTTGGTCTACATAGTGTGACTGAGACAATTCAATTCCATTAGGAGTTATTATTTTGATTCCCAAAATAACGTCTGCAACGTCTAAATCTTTCATATCAAAATTGCTAGTTAACATCTTCTTTATGGTCTCTATTACCTGAGTATTTGAACCAAATATTAACATATCGTCTACATATAAACAAATCATCACAAATGATTGTCCAATTTGTTTATAATAAACACACTTATCGCATTCATTTATACGAAAATCATTTCTCATCATTACACAATCAAATTTTGCGTGCCATTGTTTTGGAGCTTGTTTTAGTCCGTATAATGATTTTACTAATCTACAGACTTTGTTTTCATTTCCTTTGAAAATAAAACCTTCAGGTTGCTCCATGTAGATCTCCTCATCGCGATCTCCATTTAAGAACGCTGTCTTTACATCCATTTGATGAATTTCTAGATTATAGATCGATGCAATTGCTATTAGCATTCTTATAGAGGTTATTCGTGTTACCGGCGAATATGTATCAAAGAAGTCTACTCCTTTTTGACTATATCCTTTGGCTACTAATCTGGCTTTATACTTGTCGATAGAGCCATCTGCTTTCATTTTCTTCTTGAAAATCCATTTGCAGCCAATAGGTTTTATTCCAGGTGGAATATCAACAATTTTCCAAGTTTTATTACTTAGAATTGAATCAATCTCACTTTGGATTGCTTCTTTCCAACATTAAGATTCAGAAGATGACATTGCTTTCTTGTACGTTTGAGGTTCATGTTCTAACACATATGTGAAAAAATCCGAACCAAATGTCTTGGAAGTCCTATCCCTTACGCTTCTTCTTGGTTCAACTTCCTCAATCTCATGATGAGTTTCATCTTCATGTGAATTTCTTGATTCTTCTCTTGTCCTTTTAGGGACATTATTCCCTTCATTCCTTTTGTGCGGAGACACGTCTTCAAAGAATGAGGCATCTCTAGATTCCATGATTGTATTTATATGAATATCAGCTATATCAGACTTGAATACCAAAAATCTATAGGCACTACTATTTTGGACTGGCCCTAAATAGTAACAATCTACTGTTTTTGGTCCAAGTTTGACTTTCTTGGGAGGCAGAATTGGAACTTTTACCAAGCACTCCCACACTTTGAGGTATTTAAAACTTGGTTTGTGTCCTATCCATATCTCATATGGAATTATTTCTGTTTTATTATGAGAAACTTTGTTTGATATGTGATTAGACATATTTAAGGCTTCCCTCCACAAGTTCGTCGGTAGACCAGAGATTAAAAGCATGACATTAATCATGTCTTTTAACGTTTGGTTCTTCCTCTCGGCTACACCATTTTATTGTGGTGAATATGAAGCTGTTGTTTGATGAATTATACCATTTTCGATACAGAACTGTTCAAATGGTGATTCATATTCTCCACCTCGATCACATCTCAATATCTTGATCTTTTTATTTAACTGATTTTCTAACTCAGCCTTGTACTTTATAAATGATGTAATTGCTTCATTTTTGCTATTCAAAAGATATACATAGCAATATCGCGTATAATCGTCAATAAACGTGATAAAGTACTTTTTTCCACCTCTTGTAGGTAATGATTTAAAATCACATAAATCTGTATGAACCAAACCTAGTGGTTCGGTGCTCATATCAACAGACCGAAATGGTTTTTTAACCATTTTTGCTTCTACACATGTCTCACATTTGTAGTTTTTATCTACTTGGAATTTTGGAATTAATCCCAAGTTTGATAATATTTTCATTTTTCGGAAATTTATGTGTCCTAATCTATCATGCCATATTAAAATTTCATGCTCAAGCAAGTAAGAAACTTCAATTTTATTAATAGTACAATCAGAATACATTGTTTTATTGCCGATAACGGTTACATTTGCCTTAAATAGGCCATCACATAAATATCCCCTTCCGATATACATTCCAGCTTTGGACAGAACCATCTTGTCTGACTCGAACACCATTCTGAATTCTTTCTTTTATAATACTGCACCAGATATGAGATTCTTGCGTATGTCTGAAACGTGGAGCACGTCATTCAACTTGATAGTTTTTCCTGAAGTAAACTTGAGGATTACTGTGCCACTGCCTTCGATCATAGATACTGCAGAATTATCCATATAGAGTTTTTCTTCATAATCGAATTTCTTGTATGTAGAGAACATGGATTTGTCAGAGCAAACATGACGAGTAGCGCCTGTGTCCACCCACCATTGGTTAGGATTCTGAACCATATTGCATTCAGATACAACTGCCGAGAAGTTGGACTCATCCACTTCCATGTTGTCTACTAAATTTGCCTCTTTGTTGCGATCCTTTTTGAGTCTGCAATCTCTAGCGGCATGTCCAATCTTTCCACAAACCCAACATTCACCATTAAATTTTTTGGTTCGTTTGTTGTCTTTTGGTTTGTTGTCTGGAGCTTTTCTTTTCTTCTGGAAATTCTTCTTTTTGTTTTTGGTCTTTGAATCTTCAGCCACAAATGCCTCCTCGTTTTGTTTTGTAATTCCACGGTTATCTGCCTCAATTTTCAATCGGACTATGAGATCCTGTAAAGAGATTTTCTTCTTTTTATGCTTTAGATAATTGTGGTAATCTCTCCACGACGGTGGCAGTTTTCCCATGATGGCTTCAACCAAAAACGATTCTCCAACCTTATGACCTTTCGCTTCGAGTTCACGAATGATGGTTTGCAGTTCATGCAGTTGAGCAGTCACCGGTTTGGAGTCGACCATCTTGTAGTCCATGAATTTGTCTACAATGAATTTCTTAAGACTGATATTCTGCGTCTTATACTTCGTGGCAAGTGCATTCCAGAGTGCTTTTGCTGTTTTTAGAGGTTGATATACTTTGTATAGCACATTGTCGAGACAATTTAGAATATAGTTTCTGCATAGAAAATCAGAATGTTTCCACGTAGCAACATCTGCTTCCTTGCCTGGTGCGAAAATCGGTTTCTCCTTCTCGAGATACCGTTGCAGATCGAGTGTGGTGAGGTAAAATAACATTTGATTCTGCCATGTTAAAAAGTCGTCACCATCTCCTTTGAAAGGATCGGGCCTGTTGTGTGTAGTAGCATTTGTTGAGAGCTCTACTGTTGCCATCTCTGTTTTAGTGAAAACAGTAAAATTCTTAAGATGTTAAATTTCTAGTATACGAAAACAGAGAATAAATAATTATAAACTTGTCGCACAAGTTTATAGCTCAGATTTCCACTACACTGGAATTTTGTATTAATTATTATAACAATATGAATGTTGTAAATAAATTACAACAACAGCGTTATACTATTTTGAATAAATAGTTTAACAAAATTAAATGATAGAATGTAGAATAATAATTCTAATCCGATTATGTCTGAGGCTCGTCGTAACGATTTCCTTAAGAATTTTATTTCAAAATTCCCCCAAGATACAACAGACGTATTTTGCTCGAGATTGTAGTGAGTATATCATTTTGTGATTTAGAGTATAGCAGCAGAAGAGAAGAAGAAGATTTGGATATCTAATCGGTTAGGAAAGTGATCAGTTTTCCTTTTTATTTATAGTTGGTCCGTATCTCTTCCGAACGACCTGTCGTGTCTGCATCCGTTCGCTCAAACAGTCGCGTCTGTACCTCTTCGTACAGGCACATCTGTTTTTATGTCATCGCTGCCTTTTAACGGGTCGCACCCGCTCATGCCGCATCCATTCGCCCGCGTCTGCTTCAGTCGGGTCGCGCCTCCTCAGTCCAAAATCCGCGTCCGTTTTCACCAGCCCGCTTCTCTTCAAATTCCAGGCCCAACCCAGTTTTCAGCCGAAGTCCAAAACCGTTAAACAATAGCCTAGCAAAAAGAATGGTCATTTAAGACCCGTACCCGAGCCCGGTCCAGTCCGGTTCGGTCGCGTGTGGTGGTGGTGCATGATCTTCCTCCTCACAACGAAGCATACATTTGGATGCCCCTAGGTCCCAACATCTTCATTCATTTTGTTCTTTAGGAATTCCAACAACATATACTGCAAATTTATAATATATCAAAAGGTGATCTAGTTTCTGTTGCTTGCCCAAGCTACACAAATCAAAATTTGTTAACTTATCCACAGAATTTATCATTTATTTCTGTAATCTTAGTTTAATCATAATGTCCTAGATACATGCATGTATGAGCTCAAAGTACTGAATCAAAATTTTGTATAATGTGTGCATACACCAATTTTATAGGGTCCAACTTTGCATTTCCAAAATTACATTTGATGAATCATTCGTAGCGATTTCTGAATAAAAGATAGGAAACCTGCAATCTGTTGCAAGTCATAAAAAGAAAAGTCCTCCAAGGTTGGGAAATACAAACAATATATTCATTTGGAAAAAAAAGCCGGCAATGAATTTTTGGTTTCTTGGTTTGCAGGTTCATGAAGCTAAGACTTGATAGGGTTCTAGCGGAGAGCTTCGAATCAGATAATTTTGTAGAGGCTATGGCATGTAATCCAGTAGAAATAAAATTTGAAAAACCAGAGAAATGGGTTGCACCATATCCAAAATATGAATCCAATTGGTGGGAAACCTTTTCGCCCAAAGAAACAAGCAAAGTTGAAGCTTAGATCAAGAATTTTGACTCTTTGAAGTTCATGTTACATTATATGAATCCTCTCCTCTTTGAGAGGATCACTCATTTCCCTTGAAAAGTTCATGTTACTTGTATAATATGCAGTAAATTATTTTAGTCAGTTTTTTATGGCGAGTTTGAGCATAGTGTACTTGTGTGATATATTCTTATATTAGACGGTTATTTTTGTATTCAAATGAATGTTTGATTGTATAACTTTTCAATACATAGAATTTTAGGAAGCTCTATTCGTTTTGGTTCTCTACAGTTTAAAAGACGATTGTTACAATGTAAACAATATCGCACACTAATGGTGCTTTTAAGGGCAATGTAGGGCTGGGGAAAAACATGTTTGAGAGTGAGGTTCTAAATGAGATTAATGCTAGATATTTGTTATTGTATTCTGTTATTTTAGTTTATTTTATGATATTAAAGTGTACAATAAACAAATAAGTGTCGTGTTGTACACCAATGCAAAAGTTATCTATGTTATCTCTACGTTTATGTAATCAAAATGCCCATTTTCAAGATGGTTTGAACGATCTGGAGCAGTTGCATTGCAAGCAAAACCCAACCTAACCCATCTTTGTTGTTTGAGGTCATGCGCAGGTCCTACATGTGAACGTGATGTGGTTAGTACTTACCTCGACCCCTGCTCCATGCGCATGTATTGGTCTCGACCAGCTTCCTAACATATTCAAATTCAGTCGTTATCAAGAAGAACAGATATAAAGTAACCATTGTGGCTGGAGAGGGCAAATGACCCTACTAGAAATTTTGAAAATTATTGTTAAAAACTGTAGATGTTTTTTTTGGCTTTGAAGCTCCAAATTTTGATGAGGAAGAACAAGTGAAAAAAAGAAAATTTGTTGCATTAAATAAAGTATATTTTCAGTTTCATTGCCACATGAGTGTGCTTTCTTACCATGCATTCATTCTCTTTTATTTGAATACTTCGTGTCCTATGCTACATCACTGGACAAGTTTTCTTGGTTTTTTCATTTTGACTCTATCATGAAATTTTAATTAATTGAAAAATATGTAACTGAAATCATGTGTTCTCTTTTAAAATAAAATATTGCATTTTTATTTTTAAAATTAGCTTGTAACATTAAAATTATGGTTCAATAAATTGGTATATGGATAGTTTAATTATGGTTGTTTTATAATTTATTATGAATTATTTCCTCCTATGAGCATTATTTTCATTAGTTTTTTATTTGAATAAACGGCTAAGATAATTCGAGGTATCATCGAGAAAAATTTCAATTTTCTTTAATGGTGAACCTGCCAACTTGAAATTCTAGTTACTTTTTGTTCATACTTACATTCTACTTTCACCAACTTGAAATCCTGGTTACGTTATTGTTCATACTTACATTCTACTTTAGTTATCAATGCCTGATAGTCCATTTTCAATGGAAAAAGTATCGAGGCTCAATTTGTATCTCTTACTTCCATTGAAAGTAAGAAAACTCATCTCCCCATCCTCCTCCCCCTCCACCTCAACAAATGTAGGTCTCAAAGAGCAAGCCACGTTATATTTGTTCATTTATCACAACTCATCCCCTCTTTATCATAGCTCATCAAACCACCCCTCCTCCCCCCCCACACAAAATCTAATTTTTATTTATGTCCACAGCTCGATTTGTAAGATCGATTTCACCCTAGGGGGGAGGGATGAATAGGGTGATACAAATAGTTATAAAATTTTAATGCGGAAATATATATAATAATTGCAATACAGATAATAGCAGAATAATAGCAGCATAGCTAATAGCAGAATATCAAGAACAGAAATAGAACAACATAGATTTTCCCAGCTTCGGCAAAACCTTACCTACGTGCTGTCCCAAGGTTTCTACTAGAAGTTAAGTAGTCAGATGCTTACACACGTAAACTCGCGACACCCGCTATCGACTAATCTAACTCTACGCTCAAAACCCTGTCACAACTCAGCCACTGAGTTACGAATTCTCGAACTCCACCACCGTAGTTTGTCCTCTAGTCACACGATTAGAATTTACAAATGTTTAAAAAATAAATTACAAATGAAAACAATTTAAAAAACACAAAATCAAATTTATAAACTAAAGCCCAACAACTATTTATAAAAACCGGCCCAAAATAAAAATAAAAGTGAATCCCCCTTTTCTTTTCTATTATTCGGCCCGCTCTCTTGTGAAAATGGCAGCGTCGTTCTTCTTCGTTCAAAATTAGGGCTTCGTGGGAAATTGACCACGTCGACTTTGAATGATACTTCGATTGCTTTCTTTGATCAACTAATTTGTTCACGGCTGCTCCAAATTGTCGAGCTTGAATGTTTAAAATGGTATGTGATTTTGCTTTTCCAATTTGCTTATGCTCGACTTGATTCGAGTTTTAATGATTTATTGCTTCTCTGTTTTGCTTGAACTCGAATCATTGTGAATGCCGATGATGGCTTGGGATTTTATATGGATCAATTTCCCTAATTATTGTTCGTATAATATTGTTTGAATTCTTTAGTTACTTTAGCTTGTCCATTCGATTTAACTTGAAAGTTGGTGATATTTTCTGACTTTTTCAATTCGTATAAATTCGTTTGCTTGATTCTCACGGCTTACGTATGATTTGTTTGATTCTTCCTTGGTCACCACGACTCCGACTTTGGTGATAATCTGGAAGTTTTGATTTTTATTATTTTCTGTTTTTTACCCTAACTTGATCGATTCCTGTTATCACTTTGACCACCACGGCTTGTTTTCCGATTTGGTTCCGTTCTTTTTTTGCTCTTTAATTTCGGCATCGTGAATATACGAATTTTGTTACCTCTGTGACTTCGGCACTTTGATTATGTGATGATATTTTGAGATGAGGATTTTACTTCGACTTGTTCAATATCACCTGACTTTGACTTTGGTATTTAACCTTGACTTAGTTTGAAAAATCCGCTACCCAGATTTTTGTAAAAACTACTTCATGTTATAACTGTTTTCTTGGAATGAAATCTGGTATCCACAATACTTGATTCAAGCTTAACTGTGATCTCCTATTCACTGTTGTGTTTTTGCCTCACTGTTCTTTGCACCAGTACTGTTCTCTGCTTCGTTTCTGAAATGCTTTTAGGTTTACTTTTTGTCCACTGCTTTACTGCATCATGTACTTCATGTTGTCTGGATTTGCTTGTGTACTTCATGGTTGTTGTTCTGTATATATGTATGGTCTGCACATCCATGTTTTATATGTGGCCAGTGTTAGTGATACTGCATGTATATGTGTATGTTAGCTTGCATTGAGTTGTAGCCTTGCTTGTCACTTCGAGCCAGTTTATTGTTTTCACTGGACTTGTGATTCTGGCCATTTGAACCAATTACTGTTGTAGTTTGGTTTGATATTGATTTATGGTTCGAGTCACTTGTGTTCCATGTTGTGTATACTTGGTGCCTGGATTTATTTCTTGCCTCTGTTGCATTTGTATCCTGTACTTTTTGAATACTTGCATTTGAAGTGTGTGTTCTGGTTTGGTCCATATGCATATGTACATGTTGTTTTGCTGTGTGGTTCGATGTACTTGTGTAGTCTATCTTTCAACTGAGTTGTGTTGTTGTTTATGTCTTTGAGCCTGGGCATGTGTGCTTGTTACTGTAGCCACCTCAGTTTTGTATTGTTCGAGCCAGTGCATTTGTGTCATCACTGCTTATCACATCCATGCTTATACTTGATCTTGTTTCACCGATGCATCCCTTATTGTTACTGCATACATGACTGGTTTGCTTTGAGTTAATTGCTTTGAACCAGTTATGCACTTATATTCGGTTGCACATTGATATGTGCAGTCTGAAGTTTTGTGATCAGTTTTCTAGGCACAACTGTTTCATACTTGAATTTGAATGGTTGAGTTGTTTTCATGTGTACACATTGAATTTTTGGTCGAGGCTTGTTCTAGTCATTAAAACTTGACCATTCTATTTTTGTTTTTTGTATTGCACCTGAGTTGAACCTAGCTTTGGCTCGGGTTTGACCTTGTGCTCGTATCGTGAATTTATTTGCATTGCACATGAGTTGAATCTAGCTTTGGCTCGGGTTTGACCTTGTGCTCACCTGTCCCTACAGTTTTATCACGTGTATATCTGTGTGCACGGCCTTGTGGCATGTATAGTGATACACTATGTATGTCACAAGCTGTTCGTGTATGATGAATTCAAAATAAATGCTGACGAACAACCCAAATAACCGAGGGAAATAATATTTTCAAAATACACATTTTATTTTACACTGCACAGATATTTCTTTTTCAATTTTACCGCTTCAGTGTTTATTTTGCAAATAACTCAGATGTTGGATTCAATCTGGAATAGAGTTGAAGATAAATACGAGTGAATGAGTGATATGTAGTGAGGTGTAAATGTAAATTGAAAATTGTGATGTAATCGAAATTGTATTATAATTGAAATTGTGTATATATAATGAGAGCTCAAATTTGTACTATTAAAAAATTGTAATAAAATATTTGTTTGAATAAAATATCCATTTGATTTTAAATTCTGTGTTATTTATTTTACTCAACAAATATTTATTTAATTATGTGAAAAATAAAATAGTATATTAACAAATACATTTAAACGAATATATATATATATATGTTTATTATTATCAAAAAAAAATCATATACTAGCATATTCAACAATCCCTCCTTTTGATGATAACAACCATATATTTAAGATTTTGAATTTATTAGATGTATTTGATCATTCAAATTGCTCCCCCTATTTGAATGCTCTCTCTCTACAACAAAGCCCCCCTTCATATATGCATGAGAATAAATAAAAATATGCAAATGAACCTAGATGCAAAAAGAAAATACAAAATAAAATATTTGACCTTTATTTGCCAAATTCTTAACTTTTCTCTCCCCCTTTTGTTATCAGAAAAAGAGTAATAATATTAGAAAAATAGAGATAAAGTGATAGACATTAATACAACATTAATACCCAATTGAGTATAAATATTAAGTTTCAATAAAAAATCAAACAAAAATCATAAATACTCTATTAGGTGCATATTCCACTTTAGAGTGATAGGGATGATGTCGGTATACAAAAACCATATAGTTGTGTCTATTTGTAGTATATTTGTATCACGAATTTGAATATCTACTAACCATGCATAACCTTTAGGACTTTTAAATGAGATTAGTAGCATTCTTAATTTTAAAAAAAAAATGAATTTCAAGCATCTTCTAACCACGCATAACCGTGAGGACCTTTAAATGGGATTAGAATCAACTTGTTTATTTAATAATCAATTTTGATATGCGTTCCATACATGCATAACCGTGAGGACTTTTAAATGAGCATGAAAGCACATAATTAAAAATTCCAAGTAATTCACCCATGCATAACCGTGAGGACTTTTAAACGAGAGTGAATACTTTGGATGTTTTTATTGCTAAAAATAAAATAAAATGAAAGCGAATAATTTCCCGTTAAAAATACCACAAATTGACATACTATATTGGATTTTGATGAGTGATAGTGGATATAAATATGATAGAATTAGAGATGGTCATGGAATTTTTTACCAACAAAAAGTTTTTATAACTCTAGTTTACTAAAGAAATTTACTAATTATACCGTCTCAAGTTATAATATATGATTAATATCAACACTCATCACTTTTTCAATCACTATTTATCTTTTCGATAATCAGTAGGGAGTCAGATTAGTTAATGTAGTCATTTACGATCAAATCCAAAAATAATCAAATTTTCTAAAATGACTAATTTGAAATAAGGTCAACAAAAACTATTTTCTTGAAGGGGTTTTATAAAAGAAAAATGTCTGCTAATTGAAAATTATTTGAAATGAAAAATATGCAGATTTTTTCTTTGAAAGTGCAATGCAACTAAACACGTTCCACTAGTAATTTTTCTATCAACTAGATTACCAGTGTTATCTGCATCCGAATTTCCCTTTAACTCAAGATTATTATGTCATAGACTAGACCGTGAAGTGTGCAACAAAATATCTTAAAATCATTTTTAATAGCTTTTAAATGAAACTGAATTGAAGCCGTGCAAATAAACAAATAGTGAACATAGTGTCAGATCCAGAAACAAATATATCCACGTATATCATGAGTAATCATCAACCAATAAAACACCATCATTAGTCTAAGCAAATCTATATGAAATAGTTCAAAGATGATTGATCAACATTTTTAAAATTCAGAATCAAAATCAACATTTATCACCTTATCACATAACTGGCTGATTTAATTCAGATTATGGTGCAGATTTTCACATTTAATAAATCGTTCAAAATAAATATACCGTTACCTATTTTACCTTTACGATAATTTTTCATTGTTGCCCATTGTGATTCTACCACCTTTGTACTGGGCTAAGGAACTTTGATTTGTCGACCGTTGTGTGCCTAGAACAACCAGAATCTAGGTAACACTGTTGTTGTTCCTTAGCCTGCCACCACACCTACACGAGAAAAGATTTTTGTGACCTATTTGTTTTATAGGTCCATGGTTGTTAGTGGAAAATGATTTTGAAAAATATGTTTGTGTAGACCCAAAACTATCTATATATGTTCCTTTCGGCACCTAGATTTGTTTGACTTTAAGGGATTTTATATTTGTGCCTTTTGGAATCCAAATTGGAATGGTTTTCACGTGTTTGGGTCTATACCAACAAATATTGTGATTGTTTCCGGTTTTTCCACAAATTGTGCACTTGGAATTTACTTGTTTAATTTCGCTACCAACACGTTTAGATTGAGTATACCCAAGTCCTTGTCTATCAATATTGACTGTTTGTTTTCCTATTAGCATATTTAGTGATTTTTCTCCTCTGGAGAATTTTCCTAAAGTCATTGACAGTTGTTGGACTTGTGTTTTGAGTGATTCATTTTCGTTCAATAATTGAGTGCCCCTTTTAATAGAATTTTCTCTCCTTGTGTTTTCACTTTCTTTCAAAATCAGAATTTCATTTTCAAGTGATTTAATTTTAATTTTTGATTTTTTAATTTCTTCTTCAAGTGATGGACACTTAACACACTTAAGGCACTTGTTTTGATAGTTTTTAACCAATTGATCAAGCAGTTTATTTAATTCTATCAAAGTATCTCTTTTGATTCAATTTTAGCGTATTTCTCCCTAAGTCTTTTGAAACATCCATTTACTTCGTGAAATTATATAAGTAGTTCCGAGTGAGTAAGTTTTGATGCCTCGCTTGGCTCGTCATCATCGCTATCACTTATATCACCTCGAAGACACAGATCTGCTTTTTCACTCTCACTGCTAGTGCTTTTATTATCTTCATCAGTTTCATTTCAAGTGGCTGCAAAACTTCTCCTTTTCTGTTTCTTTCCTTGGCTGAGTCGATTCTGTGGACAATTGGGCTTGATGTGACCAGGTTTATTGCACTTGTGACAGATGATTTCTTGCTCTTCTGAGTTGTATAGTGCTTTGGCTATTCTGCTTTTCAATTTTTGATTTAGAGCTGGATTTCCGTATTTGCGGTTCCACTTTTTAAATCTCTTTATTAGTAGCGCCAGCTCAGCTACTCCATCATCATCATCATCATCATCATCATCACTTTCTGTTGTTCCTTTAAGAGTTATTGATTTCTTTCGAGTATCACCTCCTTCTCGTTCTTCCTTGAATTTCATTTCTAGCTCATAAGTGGTGAGATTTCCGATGATTTCTTCAACTTTGATCTGTTTCAAATCTTTTGATTCTTGAATGGCAGTTACTTTGGCTTCAAAGTTTTGTGGAAGGACTTTGAGGATTTTTCGGACTATTTCTAACTCTGTGTATGGTTTTCCGAGAGCTTTTGATTTGTATACAATATTGGAAAGTCGTCCATACATCTCTTTGACATTTTCATCCTTGGCCATTTTGAAATTCTAGTATTCGCTACTAAGCATGGCAAGGCGAGATTCCTTGACTTGAGATGTTCCTTCATGAGTCACTTCAAGTGCGTGCCAGATTTCCTACGCAGTTAGACAATGTGACTATGTGAGACACGATTAAATTCAATTTGACCCAATGAACAAATAATAAAATTCATAGCTTTAGCATTATCATTCTGTAGTTTATTTTCAAGATCTGTCCATTGATCCATCGGTTTATCTATTTCCTGATTATCAACTACTATAGTTGGTGCTCTATAACCTGTCTCAACAATATTCCAAGCATCAACGGTTTTCAGAAAAAATTTCATTCTATTTTTCCAGTAAGTATATTAACCATTATACATTAGTGGTCTAATTATGGACTGACCCTCAGCAAAAGCATTATTAAAAGAAGCCATTTAAAAAATTCAAATTTTTTAGAACAAAAATTGGTTTTTGAAAAATCAAATTTTTAAAGCAAAAATTAGCTTTTGTTCCTAACTCTGATACCACTTGAAGGATCGATTTCACCCTAGAGGGGGGTAAATAGGGTGATACTAATAGTAATAAAAATTTAATGCGGAAATATATATAATAATTGCAACACAGATAATAGCAGAATAATAGCAGCACAGATAATAGCAGAATATCAAAAACAGAAATAAAACAACACAAATTTACCTAGCTTCGGCAAAACCCTACCTACGTGCTGCCTCCAAGGTTTCTACTAGAATTTAAGTAGTCAGACGCTTGCACACGTAAACACACGACACCCGCTATCGGCTAACCTAACTCTACGCTCAAATCCCTACCACAACTCAGCCACCGAGTTGCGAATTCTCGAACTACACCACCGTAGTTCGTCCCCTTGTCATACGACTAGAATTTACAAACGTTTAAAAAAATAAATTACAAATAAAAACAATTTAAAAAACACAAAAACCTAATTTATAAACTAAAGCCCAACAACTATTTATAAAAACTGACCCAAAATAAAAATAAAAGTGAATCCCCCTTTTCTTTTCTATTATTCGGCCCGCTCTCTTGTGAAAATGGCAGCGTCATTCTTCTTCGTTAAAAATTAGGGCTTCGTGGGAAATTGAGCATGCCGACTTTAAATGATACTTCGATTGCTTTCTTTGATTAACTAATTTGTTCACGGTTGCTCCAAATTGTCGAGCTTGAATGTTTAAAATGGTAAGTGATTTTGCTTTTCCAATTTTCTTATGCTCGACTTGATTCGAGTTTTAATGATTTATTGCTTCTCTGTTTTGCTTGAACTCGAATCATTGTGAATGCGATGATGGCTTGGGATTTTATAGGGATCAATTTCCCTAATTATCGTTCGTATAATATTGTTTGAATTCTTCAGTTGCTTTAGCTCGTCCGTTCGATTTAACTTGAAAGTTGGTGATATTTTCTGACTTTTTCAATTCGTATAAATTCGTTTGCTTGATTCTCACGGCTTATGTTTGATTTGTTCGATTCTTCCTTGGTCACCATGGCTCTGACTTTGTTGATAATCTGGAAGTTTTGATTTTTGATATTTTCTGTTTTTGAATCTGACTTGATCGATTCCTGTTATCAATTTGACCACCACGGCTTGTTTTCTGATTTGGTTCTGTTCTTTTTTCTTTTCTTTAATTTCGGCATCGTGAATATACGAATTTTGTTACCTCTGTAACTTCGGCACTTTGATTATGTGATGATATTTTGAGATGATAATTTTACTTCGACTTGTTCAATATCACCTAACTTTGACTTTGGTATTTAACCTTGACTTAGTTTGGAAAATCCGCTACCCAGAATTTTGTAAAAACTACTTCATGTTTTAACTGTTTTCTTGGAATGAAATATGGTATCCACGGTACTTGATTCAAGCTTGTACTGTGATCTCCTGTTCACTGTTGTGTTTTTGCCTCACTGTTCTTCGCACCAGCACTGTTCTCTGCTTCGTTTATGAAAAGCTTTCAGGTTTACTTTGTGTCCACTGCTTTACTGCATCATGTACTTCATGTTGTCTGGATTTGCTTGTGTACTTCATGGTTGTTGTTCTGTATATATGTATGGTCTGCACATCCATGTTTTATATGTGGTCAGTGTTAGTGATACTACATGTATATGTGTATGTTAGCTTGCATTGAGTTGTAGCCTTGCTTGTCACTTCGAGCTAGTTTATTGTTTTCACTGGACTTGTGAGTCTGGCTATTTGAACCATTGACTGTTGCAGTTTGGTTTGATATTGATTTATGGTTCGAGTCACTTGTGTTCCATGTTGTGTATACTTGTGTCTGGATTTATTTCTTGCCTCTGTTGCATTTGTATCCTGTACTCTTTGAATACTTGCATTTGAAGTGTGTGTTCTGGTTTAGTCCATATGCATATGTACACGTTGTCTTGCTGTGTGGTTCGATGTACTTGTTCAGTCTATCTTTCAACTAAGTTGTGTTGTTGTTTATGTCTTTGAGCCTGGGCATGTGTGCTTGTTACTGTAGCCACCTCAGTTTTGTATTGTTCGAGCCAGTGCATTTGTGTCATCACTGCTTATCACATCCATGCTTATACTTGATCTTGTTTCACTGATGCATCCCTTATTGTTACTGCATACATGACTGGTTTGCTTTGAGTTAATTGCTTCGAACCAGTTATGCACTTATATTCGGTTGCACATTGATATGTGCAGTCTGAAGTTTTGTGATCAGTTGTCTAGGCACAACTGTGTTCATACTTGAATTTGAATGGTTGAGTTGTTTTCATGTGTACACATTGAATTTTTGGTCGAGGCTTGTTCCAGTCATTAAAACTTGACTATTCTATTTTTTTTGTAGTGCACCTGAGTTAAACCTAACTTTGGCTCGGGTTTGACCTTGTTCTCGTATCGTGACTTTATTTGCATTGCACTTGAGTTGAACCTAGCTTTGGCTTGGGTTTGACCTTGTGCTCACCTATCCCTGCAGTTTTATAACGTGTATATCGGTGTGCACGGCCTTGTGGCATGTATAGTGATACACTGTGCATGTCACAAGCTATTCGTGTATGATGAATTCAAAATAAATGATGATGAACAACCCAAATAACCGAGGCAAATAATATTTTCAAAATACACATTTTATTTTACACTGCATAAATATTTCTTTTTCAATTTTACCGCGTCAGTGTTTATTTTGCAGATAACTCAGATGCTGGATTCAATCTGGAATAGAGTTGAAGATAAATACGAGTGAATGAGTGATATGTAGTGAGGTGCAAATGTAAATTGAAAATTGTGATGTAATCGAAATTGTATTATAATCGAAATTGTGTATATATAGTGAGAGCTCAAATTTGTACTATTCAAAAATTGTAATAAAATACTTGTTTGAATAAAATATCCGTTTGAATTTAAATTCCGTGTTTTTTATTTTATTCAGCAAATATTTTTTTAATTATGTGAAAAATAAAATAGTACATTAACAAATCATTTAATTGAATATATATATGTTTATTATTATCAAACAAAAATCATATACTAGCATATTCAACACGATTCACCATATAAACCAACAACCCCATCCCCCAAATGTCTTTCACTGTTCAATATCCATCAATCTTCTAAAATAGGTAGTAATTCATAAACAAAAGCCATCCGTCCCCTATGCTTTCATTAATAATAAAACACTTCGACATTTTGGAGTTGGGAGTGCCTCCAAACCTCGAAAGATCAGAATTTTCCAAGTAACTGGTGGTAAGAGCAACGTAATGCTTGAGACCAATCATAATAGTTAATAGTTTCTTGCTGTTCTCATTGTCTTGGTAAGCAACCTACACACCCTACTGGTGAAACAACAAATGTGTCTTCCCCGGTAGAGCCACCAGGACTGGAATGATGCAGATATCTACGATTCATATGCATCATGGGTTATGTCATATGTGATAATACTAAAAGACAATCATTACCCTAGAGGAAGCATACTGACTTGGTAATCAAGAAGTTTGCTTCCCGAATTAGCCTATTCTATCAACAGATTTATGTATAGCAATGATGAAATAAGCAACTCACCAAATTGCGTTATTAAAATTGCTGCCCATGATACTAAGAATGGTGCACCCTGTAGTTGGCACATAGCTCCCTACGTTTAGAAAATTATGCTGCAGTGGAGGGGACGACCTTCTCAATTGGCCAAATTTTATGAATGTTGAAAAAGATAATATGGTAAAGAATCCTTGCCTCGCAGGAAACGAGCTCGAGATCAATCCAATGGAGACAAGGTTTAATGGAAGAAATCGTATATTAAAAGACTTATAAACTAGTAATATGGAAGTAGGCCCAAATTCAGGTAGTTAGCATTTAGGAGATCCATGTATTGAATGCATCTAAGACACACCTTTGTTCGCTATCTCTAGGGTGTTCAACTGATAAGTGTTGGTGGTTAGTTGTAGTACATTGCTAACCTCGAAGAATTGTAGTTAAGAAGTACTTACAACTCATGGCGAGCTACGAGTAGTAAAGTGAAGAAGTGGAAGAAAATACTAAAGCAAAAAAGTGAAGATGTAAGCTATAAGTGGTTCAAGGAGCTTGCTCTCCAACATCCACCATGAAAATGATTGTTTTATAAGGGTTTTACAAAATCTTAAAAGCTTCTAGTCCTGAAGTCGACAATAAAAGTCTTTCCTCAGCTTTATGATCAGTACAAATTTATGACAAAGAGGCAGAATGAGGATAAATGCCAAAAGCTTTTTTTTGACATGAGGGCGATCCCCTATTTATGGTAGTACACAGTTACTTGATTCCTAATGTGTGCTTGAGTTACAACTGTGATGATGCTTTACGTTGATTAATGACGTGTTACTAGGTGCTTATGGTGGAGTTGTGCTTGTTGTATATCTTTCCTAAGGCTGCCACATGTTAGATCCGATGATGAAAATGAGATATTGTGGAAGCTTATTGTTGTTTGCACTCTATTACTTTATATGGCGTGGACAATGTAAATCGATGTCATGTAGATGGCTCTAAAAGCGTGAGGCAACTAGTTTTGTTATATCATACACTTGAGTAGGTTTTAAGGTCATAAAGTTCATCTACCAGTGGAGTAAACTATACTTGAACAACACATAGAGCCATAAAGACGATGCACTTGTTGGATCAAAAACATTGCGTAGCGGGGTAGAAAAGGAAAATTTCAAAGTTTTCCTTTTATTCGTGTTATCCGGGTTTTTAACCCAGCAGAATCCAGCATAAGTTGTAACAACTTGATCGAGTCGGAATAGCTCAAATGCCAACCGAAAGGACTAGAATCAGGAGCCAAAAGTATTCAGGAAAAAAGAAAGAAAAATACTCTAAGGGCATGGATCGCTGGCGATCCATGCTATTAACTCGGGAGTTAACGAACAACGTCGACGCAAGACAACCAAAGCTATTCAGAAGGCAAAGTCCAAAATCAAGCTAAGTATATGGATCGCTAGCGATCCATATACCATGGATCGCTCGCGATCCATACTATTGCGCCAGTCATCCGCGATCCTCATGGAGCAAGGCGAAGGGAGAATGCTAAGTCGTTGGCTCGCCTTCGAACCAATCCTATGGATCGCTAGCGATCCGTAGCCAATAGATCGCTAGCGATCCGTCCTTTTAGCTTGGGTCATGGTGTGACCTCCAGTGCGCCTTCCTGTGTTGATCTACAACCATGTAGCGAGCAGGCGTGGCCCAGTAACTCTCCAACCTATATAAATACAATCCTACCTGCAACATAAACGGGATCTGCTTCTGCACTGTTTGCTAAAACTCTGCAGAAAGCTTTCTTCACTGTTCTCCTTCCTTACAACAGTCATCCAAATGGTTCACTGTGATTCTTCAGTGAACTCTGACACTGAGGACTTGATCTAATTAGGGATATTCAAGAACTTTGTATTTCGGTTAACTTTGTAATAGCAGTCAGTCAATAATAAAAAACTATAAAGTGGACGTAGACTTCATTAATAGTCGAACCACTATAAAAATCTCCTTGTCTTCTTTCTATTTCTGCTCTTTTACATTTATTCTCTATATTATTGCTCTGTAAGAACAGGGCGTGTGCTTTCATACTCAATCCAAGGCATTGATCCATTTTTTGGGTTAACATTTTGATTATTTCACTAAGAAACCAACACAAGGTTCAGATCTAGCATCTACTTTGGATCAAATAGGTCCAGAAGTTAGATCCTCGATCTTTTCTTGAAAAATCTGTTGCTTGGAACCAATGGCCCCGAGAAGGAAGAGAACTGCCTCTGGAAGATTCGTAGGGGCAGTAATAGTTGGAGAAGATATGAATCATCAGCAAACTGAAGTAAATGGTGCCAACATAGGAGTTTAGGTGCCAACATCTTCCAATTAATGCAAAGTCGTTACAAGAAAAGAGTTAAACAAAATGGTTGACGAAATCAACCAAAAGATGGAAAGTAGTCAGAGAGCCCTAATGGATAAGCTCAATGCACTCTTAACCTTATAGTCAAATCCCTCTCCAAGAACTATGGCTAAACCCGCGGCTGTCATAGAGCAAGAAAATTCTTCCTTTTCTGGCCTAAATAGAAGAAACGGGAAGCAGCTGTAAAGAAGGGTGACAGTAGAAACAACGCAGAAGGAAACACAAGCACTTCGCTCGCTATAAGGCAGCCAACTTTGAACTTGAATCAAGGGGCGAAAACTCCACAAGAAGATATAGCCATGGACCTCTCCGACTCAGATGAAGAATAGTTTAATGGTGATAAGTTAGAAGAAAATGCCAATGCATTCGATAATGCTAAAAATGTCCAAACTGCCCCAATCAGGCCAATCGCAAGCCAATGGGATCCCGAGGGAGTGGTTCTCCCAATGACAAAAGAGCCTAGGCTTTATCCCGCTCACCAAGACCGTTTGCAAAGCCAAACACTTGGTGTAGTGACTAACACCTATACCCAAGATTACCGGACATCAAAGGCATTTATCGCGGATATGGTTAAGCGACTAATATACGAAAATAAAAACAGAAGAGATGACAAATAGGGATCTGTACCAAGTCGGACTCCCTTTACTGATGAGATCTTTGAATGAGCGATATCCGAAAAAGTTCATGATGCCAACTATTCCATCCTATGATGGGACAAAAGACCCAAAACCCCATTTGTACAAGTCTAGTTGGTACATGGATGGAGAAAATGCTTCAGAAGCTGTTCGGTGTAGATGTTTTCCCATTTTCCTGGAAGGAATCGCTTCAATGTGGTTCACTAGGCTTCCGCCGAAATCCATCTCTACTTTCGACCAACTAGCCACAAGATTCCTCGATCAGTTCAGGCTCTGTACCGTGCAACCTAAAGATGTGATGTCCCTATCCAAACTATTCCAGGGACGAAACGAATACCTGAAGTCTTTTATGAATCAGTTTAATACCGTAGTGACAGAGGTGAGCAATCCAAACGAGGACATGGTTTTCATGGCTTTGGTCCGAGCCATTCACCTCGAAACTGAGTTCGGAAAGTGGATTAAAATGAAGCAGCCCACTACAATGAAGGACTTCAATCGTAAAGCAAGCCAATACTTGAGATTGAAGGAGGCGCATGAGTTAGAGAGGAAGTCTACTAGCATGCAACCAATGAACGTCGGGCAGAGTGATGTGGCGATGAATCAGAATACAAACGCTTTCCGGACTGCTGAAGGAACAACGGGGAAAGATGGAAATCAAAAGAGGAAGAACCAAAATACCAATAAAAGAAATGGAAACAATAAATGCCTTAAAGGTTGCAGACCTGAAGATTACACTCCTCTCAACGATACTTCGGAAAACATCTATCTCGCGACACAAGGAACCGAGGAATATAAAAAAACTCCTAAATAGGAAGCAATTGAACAACAAAAGCGCTTAGGGAATTTCTGCCGCTCCCACAAGACGCATGGTCACAACACAAACTAATTCCACCACCTAAAGAACTTGACTGAAGAGCTAATTTGGGAACACAAGCTTCAACAATACGTGAGGAAATCACAGAATTCTGACCAGCCCGCAGCTCCTCAAGCCCCCTGGAATCAAAGAAACCAACCCGGAACTAGTGAAGAGGGATCAAAATGAACTGACCAAAGACTCATCATTAGAATGATATCTGTAGGCCCACATCCAGCATAGAGATGTTGGGGAGAGATGGAGCGGTATGCAAGTTCGTTAAAGAACGCTCCGAAGGAATCATGTTTCATAATCGAAGATGAGGCTCCAACCAAGCAGTAGAAAATTTTAAATGACGATATTGTATTTAGAAATTGAGATACCGAATGGATCAAAGCTCCAACTCTCGATCTAATGGTGGCGACAGCTGGAATCAGATCCGTTGTGGTCTGATGAGTATTGGTCGATAGTGGCAGTTTTGTCAATATTCTTTTTAAACGTACCTTTGACCAAATGAAGATCGGCATGAAAAGCATGTCTGCATGCCAAACCAAAATCTAAGTATTTACTGGCGAACCCAAACAACTCGTAGGGACGATTGACTTGAGTTTGGAGAGGGTGATCAAAGAGTCACCCTCATTCAGACCTTCATAATTGTGGATGAAACTTCCACGTATAACGCCTTCTTGGGATGGCCCACCCTAGCTGATTTTAGAGTCGCTCTGGCCCAATGGTGCCTTATTATGAAGTTCCCAATGGCAAACGGAATCGGTGTGGTCAAAGGAGATCAATGCGCCCCCAGAGAATGTTACATTGCATAGTTACGTGAATCTAAAAGAAGGGAAAAGGGGAAGGATGTGGGGCTCCACATTCACGAACCTTATGAATAGCAACTACAGAGCTACCCCTGGCTCGGGGATCGTAGCCGATTCGACAAGGGTTTGGATCCTAGAAAGAAGAGTTCGGGGGAGGATCGGGCAGCATCGGCAAAATTAATGGTGTTTGTCCTAGTCAATATGGATGACCCAACAAGAGTCTTGAAAATTGGATCGCACCTTGGAAACAAGATGCGGTCGGAACTTACTAAATTTCTTCATGCTAACTTGGATGTGTTCGCTTGGATGCATTCCGATATATGTAGGGTATCACCAGAAATCGCATGCCATGCGCTTAACATTGACCCCAAGTTCACACCAGTAAACCAAAAGAGGCGCAGCCCGGGCCCTGAACGGTCCAAGGTGTTAAGAAAAGAGGTGGACAAGCTAATGGCCAACGGTTTTATCCATGACGCAACTTATTCTGAATGGGCATCTAACCTGATCTTAGTCAAAAAGTCCAATGGGAAGTGGCGAACTTGTATCCACTACTTGGAAATAAAAAAGCTTGCCCGAAAGATAGCTTCCCTCTACCCAGAATTGACTAGCTTGTAGATGGGACGGCGGGACATGAACTGTTATCATTCATGGATGCATACTCAGTGTAAAACCAGATCCTGATGCACGTACCTGATCAAGAAAACACCAGCTTCATCACCGATCCGAGACTATACTGCTACATGGTAATGCCATTCGGTTTAAAGAATGCTGGGGCAACCTACCAAAGATTGGTAAATACCATGTTCAAGCGTCAAATCGGAAAACAACATGTTAGTCAAATGGCGAGTAGCTTCTAATCACCTGGATAATCTCCCCGAAATGTTTGAAATACTCCGAAAGTATGGAATGAAACTCAATCCACTCAAATGTCACTTCAGAATAGTCTTCGAAAAGTTCTTAGGATTCATAGTAAGTGCCAGGGGCACTGAAGCAAATACAGAGCAAATAACTGCCCTACGAGAAGTCCAAGCCCCAAAAAACAAGAAAGAATTGCAAAGCTTGAATGGGAAGGTCACAGCATTGAGCCAATTTATCTCGAAAGCCACGGATAAATGCATACCATTCTTTGATGCATTAAAGAAATGAAAGAAAAACTTCGAATGGAGTGAGGCATGTCAAACTGCATTTGAAGAATTGCTGCGACACATGCAAGCCCCGCCGATTCTATCAAAGCCAATAGATGGAGAGGACCTATTCATTTACCTAGCAATCTCACATCATGCATTGAGCGCTGCCCTTGTGCGTGAAGAGGCAAAAATCCAACGACCCGTATACTACATTAGCAAGCAGTATACCGGAGCCAAGAAAAATTATCCAAAGTTGGAAAAGCTAGGGTATTGCCTCCTAATCGCGTCTAGGAAGTTACGATCATATTTCCAAACACATCCAATCAAAGTACTAAATGATCAGCCTCTGAGGCAAGTACTATACCGACCCGAAACTTTCAGACGTCTTCTCAAATGGAACATTGAACCGAGCCAATATGATATTACTTACCATCCAAGAAAGGTTATCAATGGGCAAGCACTGGCAGATTTCATCATCGAGTTTACCATACGGGATGGCAAAGAAGAAACACCGTTGGAAGCGAAGACGCAATGGAAGCTCTTTGTTGATGGTGCATCTAACAACCTCTATTCAGGGGCGGGGGTAGTGCTTGAAACCCCCGAAGGACGAGCCATTTGCTATGCCTTACGTTTGGAATTCTTCGCAACAAATAACGAAGCAGAATACGAAACATTAATAGCAGGGCTGAAAGTCATGAAAGAACTCAGAATAAAGTCCGTCTACATGTACCGCAACTCCCAGCTTGTTGTCTTCCAAGTAAAAGGCAAGTACCAGGCTCGAGGGGAGAACCATGCCCCATATCTATCTAAAGTACAAGAGTTGCCGAGTGACATCGAGCATTGTACCATAACTCACATACCGTAGGAGCAAAACACCAAGGCTGACTACTTAGATAAACTGGCAAACTCCGGAGAAGCTCAATCGTTGAGACTAGTCCCGGTTGAGACTCTGACTGCCCCGAGTATAGACAAAATGGATGTCGACTGGATCTCGAGACCACTGCCGAACCGGAAACATGGATGATGCAAATCAAGGAATACTTATTTATAGGGACCCTTCCAACCGACCGAAATCAGCGAAAAAAGCTTCACCGGAAGGCGTCGTGATTCATAATACAGGTTGGAATACTCTACCGAAAGGGATTATCCACCCCCCTTCTTAGATGTGTGACCGAAGACGAAGCTCGACAGATCCTTAAGGAAGTGCACGAAGGCGAATGCGGAGACCATACTAGAGGCAGACCCTTGCAAAGAAAGTTCTTCGGTATGGGTACTTTTGGCCAACAATAAACCGTGATGCAGTAGACTACGCCAGATGGTGTGATCGTTGCCAAAGATTCGACAAAATTAAAAGAAATCCCTCAATAGAGCTAACGCAGAAGGTCAGCCCGTGGCCATTTGCAATATGGGGAATCGATTTGATTGGCGTATTGCCAATCTCTAAAGGAGGGTCCAAATACGCTATAGTTGCTGTTGACTATTTCACAAAATGGGCCGAAGAGGAACCGCTGGCCACCATTACCACAAAGAAAGTCATTAATTTTGTTAATAAAAACATTATTTGTAGGTTTGGTGTGCCACAGAAAATTACCACTGATAATGGGACCCAATTCAAAAGCTCCAAGTTCAAAGACTTCTACAAACGCTTCCAAATTGAGAAGAGCTTTCCGTAGTCGCTCATTCGCAAGCAAGTGGGAAAATGGAAGCAGTAAACAAGATCATCAAGTCCACTATCAAAAAGCGGTTAACTAAAGCAAAAGGGAACTGGGTTGATGAACTTCCACTCACACTATGGGCTTACAGAACAACCCACAAAGCGGCACCTGGTCATACTCCGCGCCTTGGCATATAGCTCAGAAGCAATGATTCCTGTTGAACTAGAAGTCCCCTCTCATCGAAAGATTTTTTTTAATCAGAAGCAAAACGAGCAGCTCCTACTCGAATCACTGGATATGATTGACAAAAGGAGGGAAGAAGTCGAGTTTAGGACCGTTGCCCACCAGAAAAGAGTTGCACGATACTTCAACTCCAGAGTTCTCAACCAAACCTTCAAAGTGGGAGATCTCGTCCTCAAACGAGTCTATCTCGTGCCGGGAGCCTTTGAACCAAGCTGGGAAGGGCCATTTGTGATCAATCAAAAGCTAAGGGACGGAACTTTAAAATTGATAACCGTCGACGAAATCCAAATTCCCAAAGCATAGAACAGCGAATCGCTGCACCGCTACTTCACCTGAAAACTACCTTATGTACTTTCTATTTTTCAGCAAATAAGCCGTCCCGGGATGCCAGGGGCATTGTAAATAGGCAAAACTTGCCCAACTTCTGTTAATAAAATTAATTCGCTTTTTGAACCAACAAAAAAATGTTCATAATAGTAACTTGCTGATTAGACGAGGTCAAATCGGCACAAAACCATTCAATTGCTACTTAAGAAAGTGGAATCATGCCTAAGTACACCCTATTTACCCGCCGGGTAGATAGAAGAAAATCGACTCAAGCCGTTGGATCGACGGAACCCGATCCCCGCCTTCTAAGAATCGATGTTGCTCCGGCAACATCGGGAAGGCTCAAATAAAAGGCCACCCATCCCATAAGCCATGCACTAACTTTTCGACCCATGAAATCACGCTCTTAAAACATAAACTCCCAACGTTGCTGGAAGATAGGCAACATTGAGAAGTATCAAAAGCCACGCATCCCCTAAGCCACGCACTAACTTTTTGAGCCGTGAAATCACGCTCTAAAAACATAAACTCCTCACGTTGCCCGAAGATAGGCAACATTGAGAAGTATCAAAAGCCGTGCATCCCATAAAGTCATGCACACTTTTAAATACTAGAATTGCCCCGGCAATACTGGGAAAATTATTCATCACAGGAATGACGAGGATCAACCCATTATCAGGAGAAACAGGCACGAATCCAACAAAATCGAAGTGCTACGAACCGGCAGAAAACTCCAACTGCTGACACCTAATGATTTGCTATAACATTTAACGTGAACAAAGATTAACCATCTATAGTTAACACATACGATGTGCATGCTCTAAGCAATGAAGCGCATGTTTGAAGATTGCAAAATTCCTAAGAAATAATGTGCATAAGTATATACGCACATTCTTGAGGAGTGAAAGGCGGTTTAACTTCCAAAAATTTGCAAAAATTATTCATTTACACTAAGAGTGTTTCTGAATTCTTTAATAGTTAATCTTATAACTATATATTCTACCCTTAATTTGCATTTTCATGCACATTTCTAACATACTTATGTTACACACCGAAGATTGTATACTAAAGTTGTAAAACTTACCAAAAATCAAATCGTAATTTAGTTTCATTCCAAGCTTTGGTATGCAGACTATTCAAACCATGAGTCACCGGTCATTTGTCAAGTGTTTGAAGTAAACAACCTTATGAACTAAGGGTATACACCGGACTCAAATATTACTTCTCAGAAGCAAAAACAAAAACCCTTCACAAATCCTGTTACTTCAAATAAAGAATTTTGGCATTAGTCACAGGACTAGAAAAAATAAAGTAGAAGTAAACAAAGTGGACATAAGTGCACATAACATAGATAAGTAGATAAGTGAAGTTATAGTCAAAATGTCAGCAATGTATTACTTATAACTATTTTCCTATACAAGGTCAAAATGTGGGGGCCGTACCCACACAATACTGGCCAATAAAAGAAAAAGTACAGACTATGCAACAAAAGCAGTAAGTGTAGACTCTGCACTTGAACAAAATAACACAAAATGACTCAAAATTAGATTAACCACCATCCAAGCTTCTCAGTGCCTTTTTCCGCCACTCCCCTTCCCGCCTTTCGTCTGAAGTTTCTGCTTCGCCTTGGGAGTAGTATCGCTGCAGCAATGTCAACTATTTCCTCGGTGCTGATATCTTCTTTCTACTCTTTAACTTTCTCGAAAGCTTCCCCTTTAGTCTTGCGCTTCCAAGATCTGCGAGAGCTCTTAGAGGACTTTTTCGCTTCAACTTTCTCCTTCTTGATGGCAACCAATTGTTGTTGAGATCTGCACGGCTGCTCTATCTGAGTCTCCTGCTCCTGAACCTCAGCCGCTATGAAGTCACCCTCCAAAGATACGGAAGGATCATCCAAGCCATGTAATGTGGCAATTTTCTCGCATTCCGGCCCCGGCTGTGAGCCGGACACTGACACGACAACCTGAGTAGCTACAGAGACGAGCAAGGACGTGGTTAAAATAGCGATAGGTCCAGGCACTGAGGAAACTGGTGGATCGGCAGATAAGGAAGACGAACTTATAAGATCAAAAATGGAAGCGTTAAGATTGTCCTGCTCTTGCGGCGTGAGTTGAATGTTCTCAAGCTTGGGAGAAACAAGGAGATTACCTGCACTAGAGAAGTGACCTAGAATGTCAACCTCATACTCACCACCCTTACCCTCCTTGGACAGTTCTACAACCCGCGGAGAAGCTTCAAGCTCAGAACTTGTCGGTGGATCGCAGGCTGCCTCGATGATTCACCGGGACCGAAAATAAAAGGCTCCGGCAACACTTTGGCAGTCGTTGTCGTAGTAGCATCAGCAGCCTTCTTCTCCATTTCAATTCGCAAGATCTCCTAGCCTTTTAGTAATGCTTTCTTTGATTCTTCATTGAGATAAGCGTTCTCTAGCTCTCGCTCGGTATAAACATCCCCGCTATCACGAAAACGGGTCAAGATTTCCTCCCAAACCACGACGAGAGTGCACGAGAATTTAGGGCCCAAGTAACTAAGACTCGCCTGGTGCAACAAGGAGCTGACATAAAAGTTTAAGATGGTCTCATCTATCTTCTCCATTGTTTTCTCGAAGGCGTTCTGAAGCTCCAAATAATTCGCCGTAACGGCGGCCTTTTCAACTTCGACATGAGCTTTATTGGCGATAAGCTATGTAACTCAATCCTGAAGCATGGCGATTGTCTCAGCTTGGTCAAAGATGGTTTTATCGTGCGACTTCACGACTTCTTCATATTCCATAATCATTTTATTATACCCCTTTACGATAAGGTTGTGGTCGAAGATGGTCTTCTTTCGGACCTCAATTGTTGTTCTGCAAGCTGCCACCTCCTTTTTCAACTTGGTTTCTTCTGCATGAGCCTTCTTAATTTCGTCCCTATAGACGATCTCTGTTCTCTCATGAGCCTCTTTTAGCTCTTTCAGCAAGCTGACACTGTTCTTACTTTCTCCAAGCGCCGCATCCCTTTCTTCTTCCAACCGTTTAACTTTGGTATCGCATTCCGCCAACGCTTTTTCAAAGTCATCCTTCTCCGACTCAAAGGAGAGGATTTCTTGATAGTTATTGCAGTTCATGTCCGCCAGTTGTTTGCACAATTTTTCCCACCCCTCGGCCTGCTCTAAATCATTCTGGATTGCCTGGAGGTGGGGCATGTATGTATCTTTTTGAACTGGATGAAGATCGCGATCAAATTTAATTCCACTTAAAAACCACCCCGGGAGCGCCGCTTCAAGCCGGAGAGGACCAGACGAAAGAACATAGGCAGATCTCCGGTGCGGGCATAAAGAACCATGGGCAAGCGCTACATGAGATAAGGGAACTTGAGATGAAGATGGAATAACGACATAAGTGACCGGGATTTCAGGACCGATTGAAGCGGGTGCCGAAGTGAAGGCCTGTTGTTCTGAAGAATGAGAACCACGATCAACTTTTGACTTTTTAGATGGCTCCTCTCGCTCATCGAAAGTTTTTATTTTCTTGTATCTCCTTTTATACACTCGACCCTGTTCCCTCTCGTCTCAGCGATGAGCTTCAGCCTCTAAATCTTTTCTTCTTCTCCATTCCTCCTTTGTTTCGCGAGGATGGTGACAGCCGGAAGATCATTTTAACTAGTGTTGAGAGTCGGTAAATTCCTCAAGATTGTCGTAAAAGCCACATCCTCTCATGGTACCTGACATGAAGAATAAATAAGAGCCTTAGAAACGGAGAATAAACATGAAAAATATGTGTATAAGTGAGTGTAACCCTAGTGAAACGTATAACGTGTTTGGGGGGAGAGCCTAAAATAACGTCACTAACCTGATCCGGCAGACATCGTGGAAGGAATCGAACTAACTTCGGATGCAAGTAGCCCGGATGAGGAGACACCTCCTCAAATTTGAAGTCTTTCCCCATGAGCGCGTCAAAATCGACGTAAACATTGCTCAAATCTCCGAAGTCTACGCCAGCATCTTTAATCGAAGAATCCCGACATCGTCCGACTTCTGGAGCATCATCTTTACCACTCATATCTAGGAGAGGCAAGCTCGAAATAAGTCTCTCTGCATGATTCAAAATCTCCATCGTCAGATTCCGCATAGAAATCATCATCGTCACTGGAAGAGGACTCACCGCTACTACTCCCAATCTCTCCCTCCTCCTTTTCTATGTCTATTGCGGCCTTGCTTTCCTATGATTAAACTTCTCTTCCTCTTCTTTTGGAATCGGGGGTGTTCTAGTCAGGCAACTGGCTTCGGTCACGACGTCTTTTCCCTCATGAGTCTCTTCAGTTGATTCGCCGGACAAGCCTTCCCTCTCTTGAAAAACACCCTCTTCAGAACCATGAGACGAAGAAGTGGATCGCGTATGTATCCTGAATCGAGAAGCGGATGGGACCTCAACTGGGATTACAGATCTCCCTGGATGCAATATCCCATACCGAAGCAGGTTTTCGACTGTCAACAAGAATTTAACTGATCTCTCCTCGACATCGATAGTCTTCAGGGTTTAGAAAGTTTCGTCCAGAGATAAGTCCTTGTTCGGCCTTGGAATAACTGTAGAAAGTATTTGACTCATTAGAAATCCCGTAGCAACATATCAGAGCTCTATAAATGAGAAAAAGAACTTACCTTCTGTTGTCCAGAGATGATTGAATCCCTCAGGACACCTAACAAAGAAGTATTGAGTCTTGAATTGGAATAAATTGCTCTACAAACGCACAGTTTCTGTGGGCCTCAATCACAACCAAGGATGGATACTCCTCTCTTCTTTTGAATGATAGAAAATATCTTAATTCGTCAAAGCTCGGGGCATGGTTAAGAGTTCGCATGAAAAGAATGTGCAGGCAGGTTAGAATGGCGTATCCGTTGGGATGAATCTAAAACGGAACGATTCCTAAGTTTGAGAGGGTTCCTTTCAAAAAGTCGTTGAAGGGGGGGCATTGCTCCGTTTAGGCACATATACCGATGATAAGCAGTATATCCCGGAGGCGATATATGAGCAAATTTATCTTTCTCTTGGAGGCGCACGTCTTCCTCCAGAATGCCGTGCTGCAAGCAGATGTCGTGTAAGACTTTACCAGAAATCACGGAGGAGGCTCTCTCCGGCTGATTGAGAAGAACTCTAGAATTAGGAGGAGTTTGATCAAAGATCGGACCGACTAGAACTAGCTGGCCATATTTAGCATGTGAAGTAGAAGAAGGAGGGGCGACAAACGACGACTCGACCTCTGAAAGCACTGGACTTCCTTCGCTAGACTTACATCGGGAAGACGATTACTTCATTCTAAACAATAGGACTAGCATCCGAAATGGTTATTATGTACCAGGGTGAGTGCGGTGTGTTAACTATCGACAATGGGCTCGGTGTCCCGAATACTGCAAATGCTCTATTCCATGTAGATAGTACGCTCGCAGCTGAAAGGGAAAAGGACTTCCCGCATTGTTTTCCTTTTGAAATTACTTCTTCTACACTTACTCGCTATCGATCAACAATCAATAACGGATCTGTTGTCCATAACGACCTGGAAATTTCCTTCCAGTACAGGTACACTGTGCATGCAAAAGAAAGCAAAACCAATTCACGATGTGTCATGTGTTATCGGCAATGGAACCTGGCATAAGTTAATTCTGGTTCAATGGACGAAGACAGTAAAACATGTCATGCATTGGGGCAAGGACCGAATGTCGTTCCATGAAGAACTCAAGACTCGATTTACTACCTTTCTCCATTAAACTGCAATCGACTCGGACTTTTCATGACTAACATCACGAATACAACCCATCGCCAAATTGATAAATGAACGTCATAATCAACAAACCCACCTTGAATTAATGATCAAAACACGAATACGGTCGAAGTTTTCAAATCAACGAGCTAAGTGCGCTGGATCGTCGACGATCCAAGGAGGCAAACAAAAGAAACTAGGGTTTGGCGCGACAAGGATCGAGGCGGTGGTGAAGCTCTGAAGCGATGGAAAGGAAAAGTCGGCGGTGTCGATGGTACCTTGGTTGAAGTGGATCGGGTCGCTGGAGAACTTGGATCAAATCATTGAAGGAAGGTGACTCGAGTCACAAGAAGCTGGAGGATCGGGTCGTGAGAGACAAGTAAGAACTGAGAAGAGTTGGCTCATGTCATTTAAATAGAAGGGTTAGATGAAACAAATTGTTAAGTAATTGGATCGCTAGCGATCCATCGACTATGGATTGCTAGAGATCCATTGAATTGCTGGCTTCGGATCTCGAACTCGACCAACAAGGTCCACATACTACTTCAAGGCGTTCTCGAAAGCTATAGAATAGAATTTGGTCCGTTACGACAAGCAAAGGTAGTCTAGGTCAGAAATTAGCAAGTGACAACATAGTCAAATGCAAATTCGTGTGGCCTTAACACGACTGCTTGGAACTCAACGAGCAGAAACTGAAAGGCGATTACTTTCAGGACACGCCTTGTTTTCAAAGAAGACATACTCTGGGGGACAAATGTTATCCGGATTTTTAACCTAGTGGAATCCAGTAGAAGTCAGAACAACTTGATCGAGTCAGAATAGCTCAAAAGCCAACCGAAAGTACTAGAATAAGGAGCCCAAAGAAGTCGGGAAAAAGAAAGAAAAATAGGCATGGATTGCTAGCGATCGATGGCCTATGGATCGCTGGAAATCCATGCTATTAGCTTGGGAGTTCACGAACAACGTCGACGCAAGACAACGAAAGCTATTCAGAAGGCAAAGTCCAAAATCAGGCTAAGTATATGGATCGCACACGATCCATGGTATTGCGATCCTCATGGAGCAAGGCGAGGGGAGAATGCTAAGTCGTTGGCTAGCCTTCGAACCAATCCAGTGGATCGCTAGCGATCCATCCTTTTAGCTCGGGTCACGGTGTGACCTCCAGTGGGCCTTCCTATGTTGATCTGCAAGCATGTGGTGAGCTGGCTTGGCCCAGTACCTCTCCAACCTCTATAAATACAATCCTACCTATAACATAAATGGGATCTGCTCCTGGACTGGTTGCTGAATCTCTGCAGAAAGCTTTCTTTACTCTTCTTCTTCCTCACAACGGTCATCCAAAGGGTTCACTGTGATTCTCCAGTGAACTCTAACACCGGGGACTTGATCCAGTTAGGGATATTCAAGAACTTTGTATTCCGATTAACTTTGTAATAGCAATCAATCAATAATAGAAAACTATAAAGTGGATGTATGTTTCATTAACAGCTGAACCACTATAAAAATCTCCTTGTCTTCTTTCTATTTTTGCATTTTACATTTATTCTCCATATAATTGCTCTATAAGAATAGGGCTGGTGCTTTCACACTCAATGTAGTGTGTTGATCCATTTTTTGGGTTAACAATTCCTTATACACGTCTTTTATTTGTGTTATCATGAATAATGTCAACATCACGAAATCATATGTAATATTTTATTGGATGATTTTGATTTGAAATTTTAGTCATATTGTATTATCAAGATAATAACAACATTAATTTGATTTACAACTGTAACATCCTCTATTTCGAGACCTGAAAATAGATGCCAACAATGCTCCAGTCATCACCAGAATCATTTTTAAGCAAAAGTGAGTTCAATATTTATTTTCTACAACATTAAGTAAACATAATAGCTAAATAAATTTTATTACATCAATTTGTTCTTACATGATTCATTACATCATCATTAACCCATCTCGTTCTCACGTAGGGGTAAATATAATAAGAAATAAATATTGTGTCATGCCAAACATATGAAATTGCCGACATAACTCTTAACCTGTTATAATTCCTGGTTTTACACATCAAAATTTCAAAATACTTTTATTTGTTAGATGAGCTTTCTACTTCATTTTTGGATTTTTTTATTCGTCTTTCCAAAAGGTACTTGTCTAAACCACAAACCCGGCATACTCGAATGAGTACACATGAGTTTATGAGAATAATAAAAATACGGGTCAGACATAAAGTCTGGTACGAATAAAATCTTTACTCTAAACAACCATAGTGAGACCACCGCTAAAGCATGGAATATGTATTCCTCTCACTTTATCATCATAGCAATTTCATCATAGAATGTAAACAAGCATCAATCATGAGCATTCATTAGCATCACTTCCAATCCATAAGTATACCCTATATTTATCATCCAATTATGACCATGTCATATTAATATTTATCAAATTCAAATTAAGTATACTTATACTTAATAACAATTATGAACCAAGTCATGCATCAACTAATCATCCATACAACCATCATATAATCTCTTATTTAGATGCCAATATTTAAGTTATCATTAATTTATTTTAGTAGATACCTCCTAGGCCTGTCTATCACTAATTTATCTTTTCTCAAACAACGTCACCTGATGAAATGACCACTCATTTCACCATGGTAGCCACGTTGACTAGAGCTACCCTTGCTCTCCAAAGAGGTGAGTGTAAGTACGCTGAATACATTCCAACAAGCATTCTTATTGAGCGTCAGTAACTCATCTTAATCCCAAAACCCTTTCATTTCACATTGTCGACTTATTTATAACACTGTCTTGATGTCTTGGCTCCCTACCATAACTCACTTTAGAGTTTAATTTTTTTTATGGATTGAACCCTATCATGGCACCTTGCCATATACCATTGGACTTTAGACTTAGTGACTTTGCACCTTGCTATCCAATAACTCTATGAGTAAGATATCTTTACAATCCTTGTTCAACCCTTTTCTTTTATGTACTTATGTTGTACCATACACACTAGATAAAATATTTTTATTTTCGATTTAAATGATACTTTATCACTTATTTTTTTACTTATGAATTTCTTTCATTATTTCATCCCTATGAAATAGCAATCAACACTTGGAAACTATCTTCCAAAGTGCACTAAGTATTTCTTGTTTTACTTATAAAATTTTAGCTTTCCAAGCTATTGCATATTGGCCTTCGCAAGTTGAGTATAGCTGTCGCATATTAGCTTTAATATAAGCCATCGTAGGTTGAGCCTAACTATCTTAAGTTGGTTATCACATAGTTATCACATGGTGGTCTTTCTAGCTATCGCAAGTGGACCCTCAACCAGTTGTTTCATGTTAATAGATTTATTAGCAATTGCAAGTTAAGCTCTTGGAGCTATCGCGAGTCGATAACTCCACCAGCTATTAGACGTTGAACCCTAAGTAACCATGGCATGTTGAAATCTTCACATATACTACCGCAAGTTAAGCTATCATTAGCTATCGCAAGTTGAACCCTTATAGGTTATCAATTTGAACAATAATAACTATAGTAGGTTGAGTCCTTAGGGACTATTGTACGTTGATAGATCAAATATTATCGCAGGTTAACTAACATTTTATATGCTACCGCAAGCTAAGATGACAAATCTGTAATTAACTTGAAAATTGTTTTATTACTATTCAAATGAATTACTTTATACTAAACCTCATTTTGTGTCAAATTCTCATTAGTCTATGCAAGCTTTGACAGTTTTCTTTTAAGAATTTTTTAATTACATACTCGATTAATCGATTAATTATCTCTTAATAATTAACTCCTTTATTTGCCAAATAATTTATATAAAATCGAAAATTAATGGAAAAAATCTTAAAAATTCACTAAAAATCTAATTTATCGTATTTTACCTTATATTAGAAGTTCAGGACAAAATAATTATTTTTAATATTTTTAATAGTTAATTTTTTCTGAAATTAATCATTTTCTTAACTTGGAAAATCCATGGTAACTCCAAATAATTTTCAAAAACTATGGAATCCAAAACCCATCTTCGTCTTATCATTATACACATTATATTATAAAAATTAAATAAGGTTAAATCATATTTTACCCTAAAACATGAGAAAATTCCTTTCATTAAAACTTCAAAACACATTCGAAACAATATTTAATCATTCAAACATATTTATCATCATCAAACTTGTTCAATCAAAGACAAATCCAAACCCAAATGGGTTAGGAAGAGTTTTAAGGAAAATTTTACACACCTTGATTAAAAAACCCTTGATTTAATCTTCCTTCTTCTTAAATGAAAGCTTTAATCATTTATCTTTTGATTTCTTCTTCTTTAGCTTGGAATATAATTGCCGGCCTTCTATAAGTTTTAGGGTTTTTTTATTTAGAAAATGAAATGAAGTAGAATGAGGGAATATGACCAAGGGAAGTATGTTATCAACATATTTCTCTTAATACTTCTTCTCGTTCCAAAAACTTAGTTATTCATTCTCATTAACAAAGCCAGTTTTAATTGCTCTTACTACCCTTGATAAATTCAATTAACTTTTTAAAGTGTTCCACAATTAATTAATCAGATCTCCCCTAGGCGATTCCTGCAGTTAAATTATTATATTTATCCCTTTTAATAATTTATTCTTATTATTAATTTTATTTAATTCCATATATCATGGTACTCCAAAATATATGGTGCTATAGTCTCCACTCCTTACAAAAAATTATCCCAGAAATTTAGATATAGAAGAATACAAAAATTACACTAACACCCTGAAAGTATAAAGCCAACATTATGTAAGTCCACACAAGTACAAGAAGTTATACTAGTACCCTATTAATGTAAATCATCCATTATTAATCAGAAATGGATTAGTGCAACTACTAACACATAATCATACCACACATGAATTCACTAGTGCCACTTTTGGTACATACAATAGACAAATAAAGCACCTTGCTATATACGTGACTGTTTAAAACAACTCGGGATAGACGTTCCTAACCCTATCATCTACCTCTTAGGTGCAATTATTTTTATCATCACTCCTCTGGATGCGAACAAGTCTGATAACTTTGTTCCTTAACTCCTTCGTATCATGACCTACTATCCCTTCCGATCGTCCCACATATGTCAAATCTGGCTCCATATATAAGCCCTCTATTGCTCTCAGTTCCACTACCAAACTTGGGTCGTGCACACATTTCCTTAAATGTGATATACGGAAAAACGTTTTGCACACCTACTACTTGGTAAATCGACTCGATAAATGAGTTTACCAATACTCTCAATCACTAGAAATGGTCCTATGTAACCGGTGCAATTTTCTTGCCTTCCCAAAGCATATAGTTCCTCACATTGGAGAAACCTTCACAAAAACGTAATTACCTACTGCGAACTCAAGCTCTTTCCTCCTCTTATTGACATAGCTCTTTTACCGTGATTGCGCTGCCTTCATCCTAGCGCAAACCAAATCTACATTCTCAGTAGCATCTCACCAAATCAAGTCCCAATACATGTCTATCTCTTGTGCCTAACCAAATAACAAGTGATTTACATGGTCTACCATAAAGCGCCTCAAACGGTGCAATCTTGATACTTGACTGGTAACTGTTACTGCAGGCAAACTCTAATAGATGCAAATGATCTTTCCAAGATCCTCTAAAATGCAAAACACATGCCCTTAACAAATCCTTGATTATTTGGTTCATCCTCTTGATTTGATCATCAGCCTGTGGGTGGTAAGCCGTACTCATGTTCAACTCCATACCTAATGCACTCTACAAACTTCTCCAGAATTCACTAGTGAATAATGGATCTTGTTACTACTGTTATTATTGATCTTGAAGGCATGCGGCATGTCGACATAACCATAATTCACATCAACAAGTAATGTCGAAAGTATGGGGATAAGTCAATGCCGAAAGCATACAATGCTGTCCCTTATTGACAAGGGTTAATGGTCAAAGTCGCAGGTCATCAAGGAAGCTAAGAATATCGAATGCCATTAATGCTGCATACCACTTATAGAGTTTGGTGAATGATGCCGGATATCTCATATCACTAAAAAATGTCGAATGGAACCAATGCCATATCTCATCAAGGAAGCAGTGATGTCGAAAAATACTATATTGAAAGCCATCAATGTTATAGTGACATGGTTTACCATTCATGTTTCCCCTCATCGATGCCATATCCTATTAATATAACATTCCCTCCATGAAGCCAGAAGAATCAACGTCGCTTCAGATTAAGGTCGCATCTCTCCAATGATACTACCTTTTATCAATGCATCCATTAATACCGCCTCTTATTAATGCCGTCTCCTATCAATGTCGTCTCATATTAATGCCACCTTTTATTGATATCGCCTCTCAAGCAATGCTATGATGGTTCAAGATTGCTAATCGTCAATGCTGCACCGATGGTGCAATTCATCAACCATTAAAGGATACTGTAGGTCCTCAATGCGACATTGATGCTAGATGTCATCAATATAATAAAAGTTATTAAGGTGGATTGGATGTTAAGTGTTACTACATGATGCCATAATCCATTAGCATGCAAAAGAATGCCAAAGGTCATAAAAAACGAAGCATGAAGCCTAGTGCCATTGAAGTGGATGATGATATCATAAGCTATCCATGCCGAAAGTAATTCATAGCAGCCATGCCGCACTTCTACCCCTATAAATACGGACTTAGGGGCATGAAGGAAGGGGCAAATGATTCTTTTCCCATTTCTCACATTTTTAATTTTGTAACCCTAAGTTGATTTGTGGATTTTATCCAATTGTAACACTCAACCTTTGTACACATAAGGATTCGAAAGATAAACGATCATATAGCATATCTCGTATAAACAATGACTCGACTCACGAAATGACTTATGACTTGCTTGCTGAATAAAGGGACATAGCTTGGACTCTTGATTTACACGCCTTTATGATTTTTGACATGACTTTTTCCTTACTATAGAACACACATATGACTATCATGGATTTGATGCGGAGGATATGCCTTCTTAGCAAATTAGCCTAGGTTGCCTCAGTTTTTCCTTAACCAAGTTCACCTTCCTTACACTTTTGAGGTTTACGAAAAAAATTCGTTAGCATTTTGATGCTAGAAGGAGGGGTTGAACACCCGACTCCGCTTAAACCACAAGTGGAACTATCCTTGACCTACATATATCAGGCTTAAAGGACTTATCTCTACAAGCATATCCCATTAAGGAACTATTCCTATCTAACCTTACTTGGATGATGGCTAAATCCGAACAAGGATCTTTTGAGCCTCGAGTAGTTAAGCCAACCTACCAAATCACTAGTGCTAATAATCATAGCATTACAAATCATGGAAGATAAGAGAAGAGAAGTGACTTCTTATGATCCGGACAAATGGAGCTTAAACCCATTTCACCTAGGGCATACACCAATCTTTGTTTTGGGAAAGAAGGATGAAAAGGGGAACATCTTTTTAGAAATGAGAATGAGAATTCAACTCCAAGCAAGGGGAACCATTTTTGAAGAAGAAATAACAAAGGACTTTGACCGATTCACTCAAAAGTTGAAAAATGTGCTAAACCATTCCCATAGATTAGACAAAGCTCAAAACTCTTTAAAGAGGAAACTTTTTATAGAAGCTAAAAAGCCCATTACATACAACAAAAGAGCTAAATGGAATTCAAAGGAATCATCTTCCAAGAGTTCACGGCTTTCTAAGAATTACTCTCTTACTACTTTTTGAGAAAATATTTACCACTTAACCAAAGAAAAGCTCAACTATTGGCCTTCAAAAAAAAGCTACCGAAGAATGATAGATACCTTGGAGGATTATATTATCACTATCATCATTCTAATGGGCATAACATGAATCAATGTCGAAGTTTGGAAGGGATGATTAATAATTTCCTAAGACAAAGAAAGCTTGAAGAGTTGTATAGCGACATTAAAATCGACAATAAAGAAAAATTTCTTAAGTATATCTACTTAATCAATCGTGGAAAGGAGTAAGAATCTCCTAAAATAAGGTGAAAAACCTAAATCATCACCTAAGACGGTGATAAGGGATTCGATGCAAATTGAGATCATTACAATCTTCTAGAGGAAGATCTGTTAAAAATGAGCCACTAGCGCTCCAAAACAATATAGTAGTGGAAGATCTGTCAAAAATGAGCCATTAGCGCTTCAAAACAATATAATAGAGGAAGATATGTAAAAAATAAGCCCTTATTACCGCTTGAAAACGGCCCGTTTAAGGAAAATCCTAGAGGGATGACAAAATAAACCTTTGGTCTCGCCTACAAACGGCCTGGCCAAAGCACCGACCATCCTTCAGTACCACCTATAAGGCCTGACTGAAGAACCTCCTAGAGGAAGGATAGGGTAAGCTTTTTGTCCCTCCTGAAAATGGCCTAGCCAAAGCACTGAACCAGCCTTCAGTACTGTCTATAAGGCCTGACTAAAGCATCTCCTAGAGGGAGGTCAGATAAGACTTTGGTTCTGCTTAAGATAGCTAACCAAACACAGTGGACAAAATCAATCGAGTCAATCGTACTCTATCCAAAGGAATGGATCAAAACATTCTTCTTGAGGAAGATCCATCAAAAATGATACATTTGTGCTCCAAAAAAATCAAACAATCTTCTAGAAGAAGATATGTCAAGAATGAGTCATTTATACTCCAAATAAAAACCAAGCAATCTTCTAGAGGAAGATCGACCAAATATAAGCCATTATGCTTCAATGCAAAAGATAGAGCAATTTTCAGTCGCCATTTGGATTTTCTGGTTTTCTATTTCTATTATTGCCAAATGGATTTTCTGGCCCCATATTATTACCAGATGGATTTTCTGGTCTTCGTTTATTGTCAGATCGATTTTCTAGTCTCCAATTATTGCTAAATGAATTTTCTGGTCTTCTATTATTGCCCGATGGATTTTCTAGTCTCCTATTATTTCCCGATGGATTTTTTTGGTTTCTATCCATATTATTGCTGGAAAGGATTTTTGGTCTTCTATTCAAGGGACATTATTCATTCAGATGGTTCTCTGGTCTTCCATTCATGATTCCATAATGGACCATATCAAAGTTGAAGGGTATCCATACCTTAAAGCAGGATGTCAGTAGTCAAACAATTTCAAAGACAAACCAGTGTTCGAATCCATTGGCTACATATCATATTATTGAATGCAATTTATATATCTAATCCAGCAAACTCAAAAGAAAAATTACATATGGTACATTCGAGGTAACCTTCATTCAAATACAAATTTATTTACAATTTAATGTATTATGCACAAAAATTGCAGGAACAACAGATCGGACAACAAGATGATCTAATTAAGAAGACTACAAGCTACGAGTCAAAGTTTTAGCCAACCTCCTTAAATCTTTAGTGACCGAGGAAGAATAGGTAATGTGAAGAATTGCTTAAATTTAAAAGCTATTTAAGCTTCCTCTCCTTCCGTCGAATAGTATTTGTAACATCAATCAATGCAATCTAAATATTCAACGCATGGTCGAGATTCTTGTTTGCTCCCTTCAAAATATTGATCTTACCTTTCATTTCCTCAATCTCTTGATCAGAAGTGCATCTTTTGTGCTCAAGTCTCTCAAGCTTAACTTCATAAGAGTTAAGATGAGTAGAAACCTTATCCTGCCACTGTTCATTCAGAAATTGCGTATATTCAAATCTAACTCTTTGACTCATTTAGCAATTTTGTTATCATTTAAGCCTGAAGAAGGGTTTAACAGGGCAGAGAACTTTTCTTAACCAACAAAAAGAGTAGGAGTAGGAAGTCTGGAATCACCTCTAGTTACAATTAAGGTCCAAAGATTGACATTTCACTTGAATTTTTAATAACTCTACCTCAAGATCTGTTATCTTCTAGTGAAATCGAGCAATTTTAGCGTCAGCTTCGATACTTTGGATAGAGGATCCAGATTGGGCAATTGTGTCTATCTTCCCCTTTAGTTCCTGGATTATTCCGTCCTTTTCTTTAATTTTCCTTTCTAAATTAGAAGTCATTTCTCTCAAACCTCTGAAGGTTGACCTTAGTTTGTAGTATTTGTCATGCTAGATTTGCACATCAGGGTTATTTGAAAATTTTAAGCCTAGAGCGCCCTGAGAAGAGCGTTCTTCTTGAGTTCTACCTTAAGCCTATCTTTAATAGAATCAAGTGAGACAAGGATATCCAAGCTACTAGATGCAAGTGTTAATTGTTCTTCCTAGCATATAAATAGGAAATAAAATCGATACACAAAAAGAATTCTCCTCATAAATGATACAGGTTTACAACTTAAGCAAATTTAAAATTACATATATAACTAATTCTTAAATATTTGAGATAATAGTTTTGGCCTTCTCAAGTGACCCAACAGACATGGTAAGGGTAGAATCGAAAGTAACTTTAATCCCTTCCAGGGTATTGATTGGAGGAAGTTGACGATAGTCCCATTTTTTGGCTTTAGGACTGGTTTGACCACATATCAAGTTAGCGTGATTAGTTCGGATTTCATTAAGTAGTCCATCCTTCTCATCATCTAAGAAATCAAAATAAAGGTGGGAAAATTGTGTATAAACTTCCTATAGATTTCTAAGAAAAACAATGTTTTGCTAACTGAGATGTTCTAAGAGTTAAAGACTTCTCTTTAAAATCTCTCTTTAATTTGATAAATTTACTCGAGAATTTCATGGGAATAGGACTACTTGCAGATTCCTTAATCTATATATTATATGAAAATAAACTAAGAACAAGGAAATAAAGGTAATAAAATTTACTAGCTACTTGAATTATACATTATAATTAAACAATCGTTTGGGTTCGTACAATATTATTCCCTTATAAAATTCAGAAATAAATATCGCCTCGCTATACTTAATCTTTTCAGCGGGAAGGGAATAAGGAGAAAGTGGAATGGTTGCCATCCTAGGAAGGTTCCAGTATTCCCCAGGATGAGGATTAGACCCATGTTCATCTAAATATCTTTTATGAAGACGTCTAATTAAATCCCCACTATTCTCGCTTAAGGAAGAGAAGTCAACAAATTTGCCCCTGGAGTAAACTATGTAGAGAAACTCAACTAAATCATTTTTGTCATTAATTAACATCCAATAGAGAGCCATCAATTCAATATTCTCTTTCATAATCCTGTCCCGATGGAGGTGCAAGTGAGGGGCAAACTGTTTCTCCTTAAATAATTATAACCGTGCAACACCACCAGAGAGACACTTATATTTGTCCGACAAGTCATTGTATTCTTTGACTAGCTTTTCTGTTTTCCTACTTACTCAACGCTCCTTATTCACACTCTTTTCATAAAGAATCTTATAATAGTACTTGTCCTTTTTCCTTAACTAAAATAGTAAGCTTATCAATTGGTAGCTAAGTAGATAGTTTTAAACATTTAAATAACGAGTTCCATACTTGAGAAACTGGAACTTAAGAAGCGGGAGCTTGAGCCTTTCCTTTTTGGTTGTGGCTGAGAAGAATGCTCTCTTTTAAAGTATAGTCCTTCTTTGTGGTGTCTTGGGGATCAAGGAATTCGAAAAAGCCCACACAATGGGTAGATGAGTCTAAATTGGGATCACCTAATCCATTTCCCCCGTCTTATGGATCTCAAGTACCATTTCCACCACCACCATCATCATAGTGGCCTTTATCTTTATTACCATCGTTGTCATTGTCAATATTAGTATCCTCCCTTCTCGGAATCTGTCTCCTCTATGGGCATTGGGTCATCAAAAGTTAATAACTTTTTAGCGTTAATCTTTTGCTTAGCGGGAACTCTTCTTGAGGACCCCTGAGCTCTCCTTTATATAAGGCTAAACTTCCTTTTAAAATTTTCATTCTGGTCTAGGAGAGAAGGAAAGTATAAATCTAGACACTTTTGGTTGTTATCGCCATATGCCATGAGCAAAGCCTTTTCGAAACACTTCTCAGTAATCTTGATGAGAGCTTTATTAAGGAAAAAGAGAACTTTCTCCTTTGCATCCATGATAATGTTGTTTGAGTAGGTCAGGAGCTCCTTTTTCCTCCTTAGTTTGTCTTTCAGAGATTTGTTCTCGTTAGTCAGCTCGGCATTCTCTTTGTTAGCCCTCTCAAGATCCGCTTTTAGTATTTTCACTTCTTTCTTAACTAGCTCGACTTTTTCTTTATTGACCTTTTCGAGGTTTGCTTTTAATGCCTCCACCTCCTTCTCTAGCAATTGCCTAGCATTTTTATCCTCATTAAGTGAGGATACGAGTTTCTCTTTTTCAGTAACAGCTTCATCTCTTGCTATCGTGATATCAGTTATGCTATGATTAAGTAAGAGATCTGTCCTTTGAACTCAGCTACTTCATTAGAAGGCCCTTGGGAAGCCTCTTTAAGGAGAAACATATGCTTTCCCACCTAGAATGTATAACAAGTCTAAGTTAGGACAGGATCTACAAAGCTAAAAAATTAAGTTAACCAAACAAAAGGAAGAACATACTAATATGAGCTGTTTAAGAATAATGAAAAGATAATCCTTGGAATAAATTGAAGGCTATGATGACCTGAGAGAAGTAATAGAAGGAGATTAGATAGCCAATCGAACAAGATCATCAAAACTTGCCATAGGAGACTGGACCTAGGCCTCTAAAGGAAGAGGATCTTTTGGAGGATGAGATAGTCCAAGATCAACATATAAGCAGCTAAGAGCTACTGGGGAGGTAAGAAGAGAAATCTTGAGGAGGGGATCCGGAGAGTGAGCCACCTCAGTCGATTCTTGAACTATATGCCCAAAAGGTTCCAGATTGGCAACATCAGGGCTTGTGTGAATATTGACATGTGCTTCATCATCAACAATAATAGAAGAATAATCACCCACGAGCTTTGGCTTTTCACTCGGGAAAGGAGGTGGAATATTAACAAGAGCATCACCACTCGCTTTTGTTTTAAGCGCCTTTATTACCTTATCAATATAATCCATAATAGAAGCATGTTTGCTTGATTCGGTTAAGACGGGAGTATCTTTTTTGGCCTTTTTACCTTTGGAAGCAACAATGAGAGAAGAAGATCCTAAGTCAAAGAAAGAAGTTTATAAGATAATAACATCAGGAATTCCATATTAGTTATAATGCAAACTTACTAATGAGCTCAAGTTGAATTAGAGAGGAAGTAGAAAAAGCATTACGGTTATTGATGACCGACGACCGTTTCCCTTAGGCACCCGAGTATTATATGATTGTCTAGAATAAGCGAGTAATGATGAGGATTCGCTTCCATCAGAAGTGTGAGTCTATTACCTATGCTCTTAAATGCTAAAGTCAGAGATTTGATAGTGTTGCTATTAGAGGGGCTTAACTGCTTAGGAGGCAGATCTAAAGGGAAAAATCCATTGTAACAGAATGACAATTATAACATAAAAAACCGAAAACAGAAACTTACTTATAACAGAGAAAGTTCCCCTAATCCCAGAGTAGCATTTGACGTAGAAAAATCGAGTCTTTTATTCCTTAGTCTTGTTGATGGCATTGATGATTAAACTTTTCGAAAGGGGACGAATGCGATATAATGGATTATCCTACTACTCACCTATCCTTGCAAGGCTAACTATAGTATGGAGGATTTCAGCACTTAAGGAATGAAGTTCAGCCTCTTTAGCAAGAAATTCTAGGAAAATCAAATAGGTGTATGATTTTGGAGTCAGTTGGGTTGGAGTGACGTTTAAGTGCTTTAGAAATCGCGAGAGAAAGTCGGGAAAAGGAAGATATCCTGAGTGCCATATGTGAGTTGGTGTGAAGGCAAAGAACCCTTATGGAGGGTTGTCTATCCTGCTAGAAGGACTGGCAAGCCTGGCTTCTATACTTATTATACCAAATTGCTTAAGAATAAAATCCACTTCTTCTTGAGTGGTAATATATGATGGGTTAAGAAGATGATCCACTTTCTTAGTAGATGGAGAAGCTTTAGAACCCTTATTGATCTTCTTGATTCCTTTCTGGACTACTTTCTTGCCTTCCATTTACCCGCTAGTGATATTATTCCAAATTAGAAAGGTGCTAATTAGAATGCTCATGATATAAAATGGGATATTATATTCTAAAACAAGGAATAGCTAGTTGATTGCCTAGATTATGAAACCAAAATATTAAAAGTCTACAGTCCCACATAATATTTGCAATAAGCCAATGACCAATGAATGGTCAATGTCAAATTCATAGAAAACTTGAACTTTTAGGTCGATTAAGAGTATACAGATAAATGTTAGAATTATGGTAAGAAAGTAAGCCTATATGTGTTTATCAAAAACTTAAAGTAAGAATTATCATGAGAATATCCTAAGTATTATGTTGCATTAATAAATCCATGTTGAAAGGGTGAATTAATGACGAATGTCACATTAGTTACGCTATAAAATTATAATGTAATGCCACAATCATTATCAATGTCAAAATAATAAAATAACCAACATCAATTCGTAATGTCGACATAGTTCAAAAACGCTTTTATTAAACGACATTAAATGTATAAATAGACTATAAAATTACTACGACAACTATGTTGTAAGATAACAATGTCGTAAGGATATTGGAAATGATTACCAAAGAAAGATAATAACGTACACTAAGGTTATCAATGTCATATAATCCTATAAATCAATATCGAATCTAAACAACAATGCTTTTAGTTAACGTAGAATTCACGTATGTTGCATCAATAGTTAGTGACCAACATAAGCTGTCTCATGATAATAACTCTAATGTTTCTAAATAGGAGGTCACACCTCTTTTCGGTTACGGTCGGAATAAGGGTTTTACACTAAGTTTTCTAAATTTCAAAATTGGTTACCAGAATAATATAAAAAAGAGAAAATTTAATTGATACCAAACATCAGAGCGATATCGTAAAATATCAATTTCAAAATAAAACAGGGTAAACTAGTCAATATCGAACATCCTGGTAATGTCGTAAAACATCAGTGTCGATATAGAGCAAGGAGATATTGGATTTAAAGTTTGATTGACTATTCGTTTCATCGTTAAACTAGAAATGTCCAGGCTTCCAAATCAATGTTGCCTAACTATTTATTAATCCAAAGATTATCCAAGCAACCTAGAAATTCATCGTTAATGCAATCTATGAGCACAATCGATCATTAATCTAAATGATAATATGAATATTAACATCAAAATCTTGTAATTAAACCAAAATGTAAATTTGAAATCGATAAAACTCAAATAAAACACTAATAACGATTTTGGTATAAAGCTTCTTAATTCAAGTTAATCGATGCAATTAGAATGAGAAATCGTACCTTATTAATGATTCAGATGCATGAGATTTGAAGTTTTGAATTTTTGTGAATTTAAAAGCTTTTTTGCTTGAGTTTGAATTGTAGGTAAAAGAGAAGAAGAGGAAATGGCTTGATTATATATAGTGGAGAGGAAGAAGAGCAGTCACCATTGATTAATTTTAAATTGACGGTTGGATTTGCATAGAATACCAATGGGAAACAAGCACTATTTTCGAGATTATTGATTTGAAAGTTAACGCTTCCTTTACGCTAGAGGGGGGGGGCAAATGTTACTACTATCATTTTTTATCTCGAAGCTATGTGACATGTTGACATAACCATGATCTCACATCAACAAGTAATGTCGAAAGTATAGAGATAAGCCAATGCCAAAAGCATACAATGCCGTCCCTCATTAACAAGGGTTAATGGACAATGTCACAGGTCACCAACGAAGCTAAGGTTATTGAATGTCATCAATACCGCATACCACTTATATAATTGAGCGAATGATGCCAGATCTCTCATATCATTAGGCAATGTCGAATGGAAACAATGTCGTATCTCATCAAGGAAGTAGTGATGTCGAAGAATACTATATTAAAAGCCATCAATGTTATAGTGACATGGTTTATCATCCATGTCGCCCCTCATCGATGTCGTGTTCTATTAATATAGCATTTCCTCCATGAATCCAGAAGAATCAATGTCACTTCAGATTAATGTCGTTCTTTTTAATGATACCGCTTTTATCAATGCCCCATTATTATCACATCTTATTAATGCCGTCTCCTACCAATGTTATCCCATATCAATGCCACCTCTTATTGATATCGCCTCTCAAGCAATGCTGTGACGCTTCAAGATTGCTAATTGTCAATACCGCACCTTAATGATGGTGCACTTCATTAACTATTAAAGGATACTGCAGGTCCTCAATGCAATATTAATGCTAGATGTCATCAAATCCACAAAAGCTATAAAGGAGAATTGGATGTTAAGTGTTAGTACATAATGCCATAATCCATCAGCATGCAAAAGAATGCCGAAGGTCATCCAAAATGAAGCATGAAGCCTAGCTCCATTAAAGTGAATGACGATATTGTAAGCTATCCACGCCAAAAGTAATTCATAGCAACCATGCCGCATTTCTACTCCTATAAATATGGACCTAGGGGCATGGAGGAAGGGGCATATGATTCTTTTCTCATTTCTCACATTTTCAATTTTGTAACCCAAAATTGATTTGGGGATTTTTGCCGACTGTAACACTCAAACTTTACACACATAAGGATTGGAATGATAAATGATTACATAACATATCTCATATAAACAATGACTCTTGACCCACGAAATGACTTCTGATTTGCCTACTGAATAAAGGGACATAGCTTGGACTCTTGATTCACATGCCTTTATAGTTTTCGACATGACTTTTGCCTTGCTATTGAACATGCAGAAGACTATCATGGATTTGATGCCTTGCATATGCCTTCGTAGAAAATTAGCCTAGGATTCCCTCGGCTTTTCCTTAATCAAGTCCACCTTCCTTGCACTTTTGGGGTTGACAAAGAAATTTGTTAACAGGTCTCTATCACTAACAGTAATGCTCAGAATCCCATGGAGCCTCACCACATTCTTCACATAGAGCTTCGCTAAACTCAGTCATTCTTGTCGTTTTCACCAAGATAAAGTGGGAACACCTAGTCAATTTATCGACTATCACCCTTGTGCTATCATTTCCCATCCTCGAACTAGGAAATCCATCTACAAAATCCATATATATTGAATCCTACTTCCAAGTTGGTACTTTCAAAGGTTGAAGTAATTTGCTCTGCTTCAGATGCTCAGCTTTCACTTGCTGACAAGTGAAGCATTTCTTCACACATTCTCCTATGTCTCTCTTCGTCCCTTACAAAAAGTAGAATCTCTTCATGTCATGATACATCCTGGTGCCTCCGGGGTGAATAGTAAACTTAGCCAATGACTTCCCTCCAAGACTTCTCTTCAAAGGTCTCTAATATTTGCAATACACCGTCTTTTTTTATTCCTTTCTTCTTGAGCCTCCCTTTGGGTCTATCTTGAATCCCTTTAGATCCTCAACATCCACTTCCATCTCTAACCGCCTAATCCTTTGGACTATCAATGGGTCCTCCTTCTACATTGCAACAATTCTATCCACAAGTGTTGGATGTGCTTCTAGACTTGCTAACATGCCCAAATCTTTACTTGATCCAGTATTCTATCTATTATGCACTTCACAAGAAGCTAACGTCTCCAACATCTTCCATTCTTAGATCATGGTTAACATTCTATTCTACTGATTTCTATTTAAAGCTTCGATAACCTTGTTACCCTTTCTTGGTGCATACTCTATCTCGAAATTGTACGTCGCTTAGAGTTCTGACCATCACTATTGCCCCATATTCAACTCCTTTTGAGAGAGTAAGTAATTAAGGGGCTTTTGATCCGTAAACAGCTTGAACCAATCTCCCAAAAGATAATGTCACCAAATCTTTAGTGCAAACACCACCGCTGCCAACTCTAAGTCATGCGTTGGATACCTAATCTCATGTGGCCTTAGTTGCCTTGATGCATAAGCTATCATTCACACTTCTTTGCATCAGCTCTTCTCCAAGCCTTGTTCCATAAGCATCGATATACACTAGCAACTTCTGATTTCCTTCAGGCACAATCAAGACAGAAGCATTCGTCAATATCTTCTTCAATTCCTTAAATGACCCTTCACACTTATCGGTCCACAAGAACCTCTCGTTTTTCCCGGTCAGCTTAGTTAAGGGTGCCCCTATTTGCGATAAATCCTTAGTGAATCTACGGTAATAACCAGCCAAACCTAGAAAAATTCTCATGTCCTACGAACATCTTTGGTTTTTTTCCAACCATTAATTGTTTATCTTCGATGGATCCACAACTAATCCACTTTCTAAAACAACATGCCCAAGGAACTTCACCTCCTATTTTCAAAAATGACATCTCAAAAACTTCGCCTTCAACTTGTATTATCTTATTACCTCCAATGTCAATCCAAGATGGACCTCATGGTCTCACTTATCCGTAGAATATACCAAGATATCATCAATGAAGACCAACACAAATCTATCCAATTGATCGCAAAAGATTCGGTTCATAAGATCAACAAAGAACGAATGGGCATTGTTCAGTGCAAACGGCATCACTAACCACTCGTATGAATCGTATCTCATATAGAACATGGTCAATGGAGCGCTATCTTCTACTATCCTCAGTTGATGGAATCTCGTTGCCTAATCTAGCCATGAGAACACTCGAGCTCCACTTAACTGATCAAAGAAATCGTCTATCCTGGGTAATAGATAATGATTCTTCACTATCAATTCATTCAGCTTTTGGTAATCAACACACATTCATAAAGATCCATCTGACTTCTTTACGAATAATGTGGACACTCCCCATGGTGAACCACTAGATCTAATGAAACTTTTTTCCTTAATTTCCACCAGTCGCTTCTTCAATTCTTTCATCTCTTTGGACGACATCATACTAGGTGGTCTGATAACAAGTTATGCCCCTGGCATTATGTATATTCGAAACTCAATTACCCTTCTTGACAGTAATCCCATTATGGGTTCGAAAACCACTACGAATTCCCTAACCACCCGTACTTTACCGACCTCATCATCATCCTCCATAGCGCATAACATCAAGTCCGATTTTTCTTTTATTACACTTAATGCCATAATTCTTTATTCACTCCTTACATTCCGTAAGGCGATAATTTTATCCACACTTTAGATCCTAGCGTCATTACGCACCAAATAGTCCATACTCAAAATTACCCCGTACTCTACAAAGTCAAAAACATATAGGCCGCAAACAAACAAATCAAACTCAAGGTCAGTGCACCTTAATCCGAGAGTGGCATACCCATCAATCGGATTAACCACATGCAAGGACGTAATCAAATAGGTAGCATCTAATTCTAACCTATCAACCCAAGTCTTTTGAAATGAAAGAGCAAGTAGCACTAGTATAAAACAGATGTCTAACTGATATAATGAAAATCAAAATCATACCTCCAAGCACAACCTTTCCTTTCTCCTCAATAGTCGGTCTAGATGAAGGTCCTTCTAAAGCATAAACCTTTGCCTACTTTGTTTTCGGGCAATCTCTTTTCTTATGCCCAGGTCTATTATAGATGAAGCACTTAGCCATGTCCATATTTTGCGGCTGGGTATACTTAGTAGCGTATTGTACCTTCTGTCCGTAGTTGAAACAAGTAACATCTGCCATATTTATCCTTTGAGCTTCTACTCTCAAGGCATTTCCTCACTTCTGATTCTTATTTCCCTTTCGATATGGGTTGAATCTTTTCTTCTACCGATTGGGCCTAACATCTGCCTTTCTCTCCTTTTGGAATAAGTGATCATATCTCTTTGTCATTTCCACAACTAGATCAAAAGAAGACAACAGGTGTGCCATGACCTTGTAACTCAGTCCCTTCTCTTCACGCTTCTTTGAATTTCTCATTCTTCCTTACCAGATTATTAATGTGCTCCCTTTCATACCTCGACAAAGCATTAAACCATTGAATATACTCTGCCAAACTCACCTCTCCTTGCTTCAAGTCAAGGAACTCCCTACACAATGCACTCTTATGTAATTCAAGAATAAAATGAGTCTCTAATCGCTCCTTAAAATATTCGCAGGTTATTTCCTCCTTTGGGAACTCAGCAACCATAGACTACCACCAATCTAAAGCATCCTTTTGTAGCCGATGAAAAGTGTTACAACCGTAATTTTAATTAGCATTATTTAGGAGATTTAATTGTATATATTAAATAAAATAATGTAAAAGTTTAAGGAGAGTGAGATTTGATAATTAGTATGGATCAAGCATTAGTTAACGAAATAATGGAATTAATTAGAACATTAATAAGAAGGAGGAATTCATAAGAAGGGTAAAATAGGAAAATGGTTACATTTCCTAATACAAATCCCCACCTCCTTTCTTGCTCATTCATTTACACTTATATAACGAAATTAAAGCTTAGGTCGGCCAATGCTAGAGGATTCAAGAGGAATACAAGCTAGGAAAACAAGTAGAAAGCATGGAGAAATCAAATCAAATTCAAATCTCAACCTTCTTAAATGATTAAAGGTGAACAATAGTTATGCAACTCATGTTTAAAGTATTATTTTCGGTTTTAAGCATAAATCCAATTCTTTTGCTTATATTATGTCATGCTATGATAGTTTGAATGACTATATACTTTTTGGCGAATTTATAGAATTTATTTATGAAATTAAGTGATATGTTTAAGTTGGAAAACCTATCAAACGACAATGACTTGAAATTTTAGTATAATGCTAGAAACATTATTTTGAAAGTTGGTTTTTAATTTCATAATTTTCTGGTTTAATGAGAATATTTGGTGAATTTTCTAAGATTGGAAAATAAGATATTTCGGGTTTAATTATCTAAAACAATTAAGTTATATTTTTGATCCCAAAATTTTTATATGTTAAGGGATATAATAAATTCGATTTATTATGATTTTTGGGGATTTTTCCAAAGTGTGTGTGATTTATTATGAATTATTTGAGCTGGAAAAGCTTGATTATTATAATTAAATATTAATATGAAAGGAGTGGTTTGCAAATTATTTTGAGAATGATAAATCTGCCCTATGGAAGTTTTCTAGAAATGGATTTTGATAAAGTGATTATTACCCAATAAGATTTTTACAAACAGTAGGGGTAGGTGAAAAGAAATTACTTTTAATGGTGTAAAAGTAGTTTTCTTATAAATTACGGTTGTGCCACTACAGAAGTCAAGATGTCGCACTTCATCACTCCGCCTCTATGGTCTTCGACGTCGATCAAGGGTAATGCATAGGGTATCAACTTCGGTTGATATGGAATGCATTGACTTGGTTGAAGGGGAATGCCAGGCATCAGGGTCGACATTGTGAACTTCGAATTGGATGAGGCCACTTTCTTCAACCTATTGATGCCGCACTTTGTACTATGCTGTATGTTTTCTACAATGTCGCCGACCCCATTGGTTTTGAAGTGACTTATAGCGGCAATAATGATGCCACGTGTTTTCTACAAATTGACTTCGACAATATAGGCAACTGTGCCGCTTTTATTTATATCGACATCAATGATAACAATGCCACCTTTATTCAATGTCCTCTGTTTTTAAAGAAGGCTATAGTGCTACTTATATTGACTTCGACCCTAATGATGCCGCTTATTTCCATAAGGCAGTGATGCCGAGATTTACCTATATCGACTCTATTCTTTTAAGACTTATTAATATGCAAACCAAGTTTTATATCCGAAGATATAGACACCCTATGATGTGCGAAGTCCATGTTATCGGCCCTATGGCCCTATGTTTTTATAAATATAAGACTTTAACATATTTTGAGGGGCAAAGACCCTCATCGGTTATATCCTTGCTGCGTTTATCAATAAAAAGGTTTTACATTGTTTTGGCTCTATGGCCTATGGTTTCAAAGTGAGATAACTTCCAAACGATTTCGTCTTTCACCAATACTATTTTATGAAAGCATATATCATGATTAAGGGCTGTATTTTCCTTGTTTTGAAAGTAAGATTTCAAGGGTTAAATCATTTATTAAGTAAGTGGTTTCAAGAAAATAAAAAAGGGTATTTAACCCATAATTTTACTAAAGAGATTATTGTTCTTATTACTTTTGGATAGATCACGATAGGATAAATTTGACTCAGAGATTAGAAAACTATATTGGACTGGTGTAGGGTAGCGCCCTATACTTCAACTGTTAGCCCCTAGCCGATATAAAGTCCAAAATTCCAATGCATAGGGCTTTTTCAATGGTAAGACTAAATGTAGGTGTATGCACAAAAAGGAATACATAAAGATATATAGGTTATAGGTTGGCCTACAAAGCCTTTAGGTTCATAGTCAGCCCAACAAAACTATGATATTGACAGATAGTCAAGTAAATACTGGGATGAGTGTATTTGGACATACCGTCAGTTTTCTTCTAACAGTTAGATAGCAAATTTGGTATATCTGGTAGGCCTGAATTAGCCATGTAGGTTGGTAGTTATCCTGTGAAAACTAAACATTGGGAGGATAGTCCACTGATTTGGCGGATAATCATGATTACCTATGTAGCATGCATGTACATTATTATTTATATTATCTATTTAAAACAATTTGGTGGTAGGAATTTGATTTGCAAAAGGTTTATTTTAAAAGGGATATTAGTGAGGTGAAAACCTATTCCGCTCAGTGGTGTGGTCTTACTGAATATCTATAAAACCGAAATGGCATATTATTATTCATACCAGGCTTTTTGTCTTATTTGAAGTTTATGTTTTCCCCTTAAACTCTTGGGTGATCAAAATTTGATTTGAGTAGGTTGGGCGTAAGGACTTTTCAGGTTAAGTAAGTTTTGGCGAATAAAGCTTCCAGAGACGTGAAGGAGGCAAAACTAGCTATGTAGGAGTTTATTTATTGCTATTATCCATAGTGTTATGTGAGTTGTATGAATGTATTGATAGTAGATGTATCAGTCTATTTAGTAACTCTAATTAACCAAGGGGGCATCTTCATATGTCACTCTTAGAGTGTTTTGTAAATATTATATTTTACTTAGCCTGGGCAACGTTTGGTGTAACGAATATGGAATATTATCTTTGAAATGAAATGTGAAGATTGCTTTGAAATTGTGTTTAAAATTATTTCATATTCTTGTGCTTCTAATATTATGGATACCATTAACATGACCACACTTTGTCATTAGAAATTGTGAGAAATGCGGATTACGGATCTTAAGGCTGGAATAACACTAGAAGGGGAGGGGGTGAATAGTGTTTTGTGGATTTTCTAAATCTTTTTGAAACTTATGTAAATTTAATCACCAATAAATGTAATTAACAGACACAGATATAATCACAGAATCAGACACAAATGAAAATAATAAATAAAAGCAGTAAAGGAAAGAACACACCAGGATTTTATACTAGTTTGGAGTTACCTTATATCCAGTCCCGCACACATGTACGGATTTCTTATCAAAAATAATCTTCCAGATTACACCCTCGATTTCAAGGCCATGAGGTACACCCTCCTATATTCGAGTCCGGGGCAAACTCTCTTGATTTACCAGGCCACAAGATCACCTAATCGATTTCCGGGGAAACAATCACACCCAATTGATTTCAAGGCTCAACCGCACCTTTTACTCAACAGTTTGACTTACAAATAATCCTATAACTTTGAATAGCACTGAGATCTTATGGAGAGAGTGGCAGAGAATCAAACAAGAGATAATCAAGTTTGATTCACTTGGTATTTTGACAGAGTATAGTTTGGGATTCTTTAGGATAAATGTGGAAGATGAAGAGGAGAGAAAATAAATGAAATCTGGTTATAAATTCGTTTTGAACTACTGGTATTTATAGGAAATCAACAGCCATATCTATTCGTGAAAGGATACGACGAATAGACACTTCTTTTGAAAATTTGAATTTTGAATTTAACGGACACCATGTCGACATGGGGGGTTGAGGGATGTCGACATGCTCTAGGCAAAATTGGTGATTTTGATTTTCTTATTAAAATTGGTTTCTATAATTTGTCAAAACGATTTCTAAACTTGGTAAATATATTTGAATATAGTTTAAACATATATAAGAGTTTAGAAAGTAATTTTTTAATATATATAATCTTAATCTATAAAGTGATTTAAAATCTAAGTAAATAAATATTTTAAAGCTAAATATTTAAAACAAGAGATAGTTTAAAATCAATGACAATTTTGAAATCAAAATATTAAAAATGATAAAGATAGTTTTGAGGCTAAAATATTTCAAACAAGAGAGATGTCTTTTTGAAAAGAAGGTTTTGAAAATATTTAAAATAAGAGATATATTTTTGAAAAACATTTTTATAAAATTAGTGGATATCAAAATAGGACCACTATATGTTCCATTAGATATTGTCGTGGGTTCCATCCCACTAGGGTTCCATCCCTTTAACATGCTCGAAGTGGATTCCATTCCACGAATAAATTTCGAATAAAGATGTAAGTGCTTTCAAGAAGTCTTAACTTAATTCTAGACTCAATATTTATCTAGTACTATTAAAATCTTGAACTCTTGATAACTTGATTTCTTGATACTCATGAGTCTTCAATCTTGATATCTTTGATCTTTAAATTCATCAGTCTTGTGTCTCTATACCGTACAGTCTTCATTCTTGGTACCTACATGTTTATATCCTGCATATACATATATATCTAAACTATAATGTTAGTGTTTATATTTTATAACAAGTTCTAAGGTTGTTATCATCAAAACCATCAGCTCAAGGACTAACAATCTCCCCCTTTTTGATGATGACAACCTATGTTTATAAAATATACTTCACCTTCACTATAACTCCTACTAAAACTAATAACTCCCCCTTAATCTAAGCCTAACTACTCTATTTTATAATTCCCCCCCTTTGTCATCAACAAAACCATCCTAAAACCATAAAACTATAAACTCCCCCTTAAAATAATACTAGAACAAAGTATATTAAATGGAATGTGAAAGACGTTAACATAATTATATTATAATTATTCAATACATAAATATGTATAAGTATATTTCAGACAATCCAATCAACACACACATCAAATCCAATCATGTCAAACAAGTCAAACAAGTCAATCAAGTCAAACAAGTCAATCAAGTCAAACAAGTCAATCAAGTCAATCAATTCAAACAAGTCAATCAAAACATACCAAACAAATCAAAAACTAATAACCTTATACTATAAGACAATAATATAAACTCCCCCTAAATAAAATACACTTGTTATGTGTACATGTATGCAATATGTAGTTTGTAATGCAGTATGAAATGTATGACATATGCAATGTAGCATGAGATGATATGCAGAATGAAGTGCACCTTATGATGCAAATGATTATGATATTTCATGCATTGTAATTTATGATGTAATATACAATGAAATGTGATATGAAATAGGATGCATAATGATATGTAATATGAAATAAAATGATAACGAAGTAAAAATAATAAAATGCAGAATGATATGATGATATATATACTATGGTAAGAGATATTCAGATTATAAGATAAACATGAGTGATAAGTAATATCTAATTGACAAGCATATATATATATATATATATGTATGTATGTATGTATGTATGTATGTATACGTATATCAAACTATTTATTATAAATCACTTCAACCAAACAAAGGTAACACACACCAATTACTAGACTTAGGTTAAGGAAACTAATGAATGTGACTAAAAGAATAGTAAAGACAAGAGTTTAAAAGTAATAAATGATATTAAAACTATAACATATTCATGAAAGGTAGTAATCAAACTCAATATCAAAATCAAATTGTTAAGAAATATGGATTTAAAATATATATATGATCAATATGGTTTTTAAAAATTAATACCCTCCTTATTTAATTTCTTTAAAATAATTTTTTTAAGAATCCAAACTTCCATGTTTATAAAATACTTAACTTACTAATTAAAACCTTTATTAAATTATTATTGATTAAAATATTTAGAAACATGTTTAAACACCTTTTAAATTAAAAAAATATCATAATGAAATATTAAATAAAATAACAAAGATTGAAAACCTAAAATAAACATGTGTTAGATTAAAGCCTCTTACAATAAATTTTTTAGTTAATTATTAAAAAATATTTAACCATGAAATTAATTTTAAAATATTCTAATATAAGTTAGAAAATAACTCTAAAAAGAATAGAGAAAAATACTTAATTTAAATATCATTTCTAAATAGTTTATAATTTCAAATAGAAAAGAAAACATTTATAGAATGCTATAAAAAGTTTTTGCAGTAAAATATATTCAAACATTATAAAATAGAAACTACAGAATTTAACAAATGCTATGAAAAGTGTCTGAAACACTACAGCGTTTCATAGCACAGTAATGCTATAAAAACGAATTTGCAGTGCTCAAAAAACGTTAACAGAAGCAAAGACAACATTTCAGAAATGCTATCTAAAGTTCTGGGCCTGTTTTTAACATGATTTTGCACTAATTTTACGACTAGATTTTGACATGTAAATAATTGATTTTTGACCCAATTTTTTTTATAGTAGTTAATATAATTAAAGTAAATAAAAACATAAAGAAAAATAATAAAAAAACATGTGTAAAGACACTTGGCATTATGTATGTAAAAATGCTTTTATTAAAGAACAAGTGTAATGACACGTGTCATTTTGCATGTATGTCACTATCTATTTATATGACAAGTGTCATGTGATGTGGCGCAATCTTATTAAATGAAGAAATCTATAAATAGAGCCTTATTCTAACATTCTAAATTCATTCTATTGATTTTTAAAGACAAAATTAGTATCATAAAAGAATAGAGTACGAGAAGTAAAAATAATATTAGAAAAGTTGATCACGAATGAAGGTATGCTTTTCTACTTTGTATAGTTGTAATAAATTAGTAGTAAGATTTTATTTGAAAGGAAACACATTTTAAAAGACTTTAAAAATTTTAGACTGGTATATCGATATGTATACCATGGTGTGTCGATATATGGACCAAAATATCAAAACTTATAAAAGAGATAAATTTCTATACCTAACTAAATGCATAAATATATATTCCTAAATGCAACAATAAAGATAAAATAATAGTAAAGCGTACCACTTTTTGCACTCCTCTATCTTTCTAACTTTGTTCTTCTTCCATTGTCGTGAACCACACATTTATATCTTTCAGAATTTGACGACGAGATCTGTTCTATTACGACAGGCTTGTTTTTCTGATTATCGTAGTATATTCATTTGCTGAATTTGAAGACCGTATGAGAAAGATACAGATGATTTAGTAGATTGACCAACTTGGCGCCAAAACTTTGAATTTGAATTTTGAATGAATGGACACTTCAACCACTATAAATATGCCCAACAATCACCATTTTCATAAAACTTTCTCTTCTTCTTCTTCCCGTTTTCCTATTTACTATCAAACTTCTAGAAGGCATATCTCCTTCGTTTCTTAACGGAATTGGATGAAACCAACGGAAAATTGAAGAAGAAGGAAAGGGCTATGATCTAGTAATAGTTTGGTGACAAATTTGGATGGTATTATGGTGCAATAGGCCGAACAGTAAGAGAAATGCAGGAAATCCCGTACACAGTTTTCAGTTTTGGATAGCCAACTTCAAACTGTCATATCTCACTCAATTTTGATCGGAATTTGATGATCCACCCATCAAAACGACCGTGAGAACAAGAACTACAATCTAGAAAAGGAGATGGGACTAAATACTCAAATATATGGATGCAATTTGAAGAATACCATTGATAGTTTTGCGTTCTTTTTCTCTTTGTTCACCAAAACTTCATTTGACCATAACTTGGTCATTTCTTGACGGATTCGCACGAAACTTGTGACATTGTAGGGGCAGATGGAGAGTAGTATAGTATCTAATCAAGTTGTAGATGTGAATCAAAAAGTTTTGTATTGATCCGGTACCCATTTCATTATCGATTGCCATTATATATCCATTTATTCTTCTTGATCGATGAATGTTTATGTGGTATCTTTTAACCAACAGTCATCAGACATAACCCTTCTCCTGCAAAACAACATAACCTTTTAAAGAATCAAATGATTTTTCAAAATAACTAAATATAGTTTTAAACAACAATATCATGATGATTCTGTGACATATTCATATGAAAATAGTGTTAATAATTTTATCAAAAAAATTGCCATTTTAAAATTTTTCAAAAATTCAGATTATGAAAACTTTGAAAACCTCGCTCTGATACCAAATGTGAGAAATGCGGATTACGAATCTTAAGGCTGGAATAACACTAGAGGGGGGTGAATAGTGTTTTGTGGATTTTCTAAATCTTTTTGAAACTTATGTAAATTTAATCACCAACAAATGCAATTCACAGACACAGATATAATCACAGAATCAGACATAGATGCAAATAATAAATAAAAGCAGTAAAGGAAAGAACACACCAGGATTTTATACTGGTTCGGAGTTACCCTACATTCAGCCCCGCACAAACGTACTGATTTCTTATCAAAAATAATCTTACAGATTACGCCCTCGATTTCAAGGCCATGAGGTACAGCCTCCTGTATTCGAGTCCGGGGTAAACACTCTTGATTTACCAGGCCACAAGATCACCTAATCGATTTTCGGGGCAACAATCACACCCAATTGATTTCAAGGCTCAATCGCACCTTTTACTCAACAGTTTGACTTACAAATAATCCTATAACTCTGAATAGCGTTGAGATCTTATGCAGAGAGTGGCAGAGAATCAAACAAGAGATAATCAAGTTTGATTCACTTGGTATTTTGACAGAGTATAGTTTGGGATTCTTTAGGATAAATTTGGAAGATGAAGAGGAGAGAAAATAAATGAAATTTGGTTATAAATTCGTTTAGAACTACTGGTATTTATAGGAAATTAACAGCCATATCTATTCGTGAAAGGATACGGGGTTGAGGGATGTCGACATGCTCTAGAAAAAATTGGTGATTTTGATTTTCTTATTAAAATTGGTTTCTATAATTTGTCAAAACGATTTCTAAACTTGGTAAATATATTTGAATATAGTTTAAACATATAAAAGAGTTTAGAAAGTAATTTTTTTAATATATATAATCTTAATCTATAAAGTGATTTAAAATCTTCGTAAATAAATATTTTAAAGCTAAATATTTAAAAAAAAGAGATAGTTTAAAATCAATGACTATTTTGAAATCAAAATATTAAAAATGATAAAGATAGTTTTGAGGCTAAAATATTTCAAACAAGAGAGATGTCTTTTTGAAAAGAAGGTTTTGAAAACATTTAAAATAAAAGATATATTTTTGAAAAACATTTTTATAAAATTAGTGGATATCAAAAAAGGACCACTATATGTTCCACTAGATATTGTCGTGGGTTCCATCCCACTAGGGTTCCATCCCTTTAACAGGCTCGAAGTGGATTCCATTCAACGAATAAATTTCGAATAAAGATGTAAGTGCTTTCAAGAAGTTTTAACATAATTCTAGACTCAATACTTATTTTGTACTATTAAAATCTTGAACTCTTGATAACTTGATTTCTTGCTACTCATGAGTCTTCAATCTTGATATCTTTGATCTTTAAATTCATCAGTCTTGTATCTCTATACTGTACAGTCTTCATTCTTGATATCTGCATGTTTATATCCTACATATACATATACATATATATATATCTAAACTATAATGTTAGTATTTATATTTTATAACAAGTCCTAAGTTTGTTGTCATCAAAACCATCATCTCAAGGACTAATAGAAATAAATACTATAGATGACTACAGTATCTGTAGTGCTTAGTTTCGGGCCTTAAAATAAGGGATGTTACAAGAAGCCAACCCCTTTTCAGAGCATTATCATATCCTAAATTTGTGCTCGCATATCTTTAACCAGTCTAGGCAGACATGTTATGTAAATAAGAGATGGAAAGATTCAGAGTTCTAAGTTGGAGATTATATTTTCGTCAAAGTATCACTGATAAAGGGTGTAATAAGGTTTGAGAAGTCAGGGAAATTGGCATGTAGGTTTTTTGGACTATTTCCTATTATAGAAAGGATCGTGAAACTCGCTTACAGGATAAGTTATCGAACAGTTTGGTGGAAGTCCACAATGTTTTCCATATTTCTCATCAAAGGAAGTGTGTTTGAGATCCAGAAACTACTATTGCTCTGACCGCATTAGATGATTTAGTAGTGGAACTGGATCTTACTTTTGTAAGACAACCAATCCAAGTTATAGCGAGAGATGAAAAGAAGTTAAGGGACAAGACAGTCAGATTAATGAAAGTCCACTAGAGTGACGACTAGAGATACCGTACTTGGGAAACATAGAACATAATTAAGGACACTTATCCAGATTTGTTAGATGGTATGTTTTACATCTATGTTTATATGTTTAATGTATGTGCCTTATCGTAATTTCGAGGACGAAACTCTTTAAGGAAGGGAGTCTGTAACAACCCTAATTTTAATTAACATTATTTAGGAGATTTAATTGGATAAGTTAAATAAAATAATAAAAAGTTAAGGAGAGTAAGATTTGATAATTAGCATGGGTCGAGCCTTAATTAATGAACTAATGGAATTAATTAATAGGAAGGAAGAATTCATGAGAAGAGTAAAATAGGAAAATGATTACATTTCCTAATACAAAACCCACCCCCTTTCTCACTCATTCATTTTACACTTATACAAACGAAATTAAAGCTTAGGTCAGCCATTGCTAGAGGATTCAAGAGGAAGAAAAACTAGGAAAACAAGTAGAAAGCTCAGAGGAATCGAATCAAATTCAAATCTCGACCTTCTTAAACCATTCAAGGTGAATAATAGTTATGCATCTCCTGTTTAAAGTATTATTTTGGGTTTTAAGCATAAATCTTATTCTTTTGCTTATATTATGCCATGCTATGATAGTTTGAATGGTGATATGCCTATTGATGAATTTACAGAATTTATTTATGAAATTAAGTGATATGTTTGTGTTAGAAAACCAATCATATGATACCTAAATGACTTGAAATTATAGTATGATGTTAGAAACATTATTTTGAAAGTGAATTTTTAATTCATAATTTTCTGATTTAATGGGAATATTTGGTGAATTTACTAAGATTGGAAAATAAGATATTTCGGTTTAATTATATAACATAATTAAGTTATAGTTTTGGTCCTAAAATTTTTATACGCCAGAGGATATAATAAATTTGATTTATTATGATTTTTGGGGTTTTTCCCAAGTGTTTGTGATTTAGTATGAATTATTTGAGCTAGAAAAGCTTGATTATTATAATTAAATATTAATATAAAAGGCGTGGTTTGCAAATTGTTTTGAGAATGATAAATCTGCCTTATGGCAATTTTCTGGAAAAGGATTTTGATAAAGTAATTATTACCCAATAAGATTTAGACAAACAATAGGAGTTGGTGAAAAGAAATTACTTTTAATGGTACAAAAGTAGTTTTCTTATAAACTATAGTTGTGCCACTTCGAAAGTCATAATGCCATACTTCATCACTTCACCTCTATGGTCTTCGACGTCGATCAAGAGTAATGCATATGGTATCAACTTCGGTGGATATGGAATGCATTAGGTTGGTCGAAGTGGGAAGCCAGGCATCGGGGTTGACATTGTGAACTTCGAAGTGGATGGGGCCACTTTCTTTAACCTATTGATGCCGCACTTTGTACTATGCTGTATGTTTTCTATAATGCCGCCGACCCCATTGGTTTCGAAGCGACTTACAGCGACAATAATGATGCTGCATGTTTTATACAAGTTGATTTTGACAATATAGGCAACCATGCCACTTTTTTATTTATATCGACATCGATGATAACGATGCCGCTTTTATTCAATGTCCTATGTTTTCAAAGACGGCTATAGTGTTGCTTATACTGACTTCGACCCTAATGATGCCGTTTATATTTTGAAGGCAGTGATGCCGAGATTTACCTATATCAACTCTATTCTTTTAAAACTTATTAATATGTGAACCTAGTTTTATATCCGAAGACGTAGACACCCTATTAGGTGCAAAGTCCACGTTATCGGCCCTATGGCCTTATGTTTTATAAATATAAGGCTTTAACATATTTTGAGGGGCGAAGACCCTCATCGGCTATATCCTTGTCGTGTTTATCAATTAAAAAGTTCTATATTGTTTGGCTCCGTGGCCTATGGTTTCGAAGTGAGATAACTTCCAAACAATTTTATTTCACCAATACTATTTTATGAAAGCATATATCATGGGATAGCTATATTGGATGAAGCAAAAGGCTATATTTTCCTTGTTTTGAAAGTAAGATTTCAAGGGTTAAATCATTTGCAAGATAGCGTTTTCAAGGAAATAAAAAAGGGTATTTAGCCCATAATTTTACTAAAGAGATTATTGTTCTTATCACTTTTAGATAGATTGTGGTAGAATAAATTTGACTAGAACTAGAACTTACACCATGGCCATCAGCAAGCTGCCCTCGATAAGGTGACTTGATTCATACCCTTAGATACAAACTTTAATTTTTGCCCCCGATAATTTGTCATCTCTACATGTTTTCATTATCCTTGTGCTAGCCTTCTTCGGGTGGACCATCACGTGCTATGGGACATTACAGACGTGGTGTTTACAATCGTGTGTATCATTTTGTAAGGACCCGCAATTTTTAATGTTTCGAATTGGAATATTTAATTTGTTTAAAAATTCAAATTGGATTTGAATGTGATAAATTATAAGAAAACTAGTTTTTACTAAACCGACTTGATTTTTATTGACGTGTTTTTATTTTAATTTATGGGATTTTTCCATAATTTTTAAATTAGAAAATATTTATATTATCGTTTGACACATTTTATTGCCAACGATGGTATTTTTGAAATTTCCTAGAATAAGATAATAAGCGTATTTTATTAATGTTTTATGATTGTATTGCATTATTGTATGTAATTGTATTTTTGTTTCTGTTGTTCGCGAAACGCGAACGAATGAACCACGAACGAAATGCTATGTAACGAAGTGCCGGAAATCATTTAATAAACAAACCATCACACTATGACTATTCTTCACCTTTCTTCATTTTCCCTCTTCTCTCTCTTTCTATTTCTATTTCTTGTAACCAAGAATAAAATGGCCACCATCTTCAAAATTCAAAATCAAATCATCCACTTAACGAAAAAATGAAAAACCAGATCCTTTGAGTTTGTAGTGACGAGAGCTTCTAATCTAGGGGGTTTTGTGGCATGTGGTGGTGATTTTATGGATGCGAATGTGGTGTAGCGAACAAGGGTTTTGATTTGTGCAAGCTAGAGGCGATGTTAGGCGAAGCAAAGAGTGGGGTTGGGTTCCTCATGTGAAGGAGCTTCAATTGGCAAAGTTTGGAGGCATGCGGCTCACTATGGTGAAAGGCGACATTCAGGTCAAGGGGAGCACGACTACAAGTTGGGAATTGGAGGGCCCGATCGAGCTTCGAGTTGATGGGTGTGAATCGAAGCATAAGTGGAGAGAAGATCGTTGGTGAAGTCAGATTGCTATTTTGTTGAGTGTGGATGGAGAAATCATGTGCATGCACGACTTAGAGGTTGGGTGTGTGCATATCATGTGTAGGAAAAAGAGAATTGGGAAAGAAGGTTTTGTATGGGTAATTAAAAACTAAAATGTAATTAGTGAATTAATCATATAATTTAATCTCAAATCTTATAAAATGAATAATTTTTGTGCCAAAAATGGTCACAAACACCCAATCGCAGATGAAATCAAAAACTCACAGTCACAGATCGTAGATTGAATGCATGAAGAGGATATAAATATGAATAACAACAAAAATTGAAATGAAAGTAGTAAAAAGGCGAGATTTAAAGTGGTTCGGCTGACTCTAGCCAACGTCCACTCTAGAAATTTCCTTTCTTATTACTAGAGAATTAACTACAATTACAATTACAATCTGGATTTTTCAAACAAGAATGGCAGAGTAGCCTTTAAGTAGAAGATGAAGGGAAAAAAATGAGAATCCCTTTTTCTGAAGCCCCGCCTGCCGTATTTATAGAAAAAACCCTGGTTGCTGACCTTCCTCACTGATCTGGGCCCACCAAAACCATAGTCGAGCCCTTATCCTTCATCAATGCCGACCCCGAGTTCTGAATATGCCGACCCAAAGTAACCTGGGTGTTGACCCGAAGTAACCCTAACACTGACTCGAAGTAAGTTGTTCGATGACTCGAAGTAGAATTCCTATAGCCATTCCCAATTTCCCAAGTGCTGACCCGAAGAACTATAGATGCCAACTCGAAGCACTACATTATGCCGATCCCTTGAAGTGTCATAATAGGCCGATCCCATATTTCTAATGCCAACCCGAGTTCATGGAAGTGCCGACCCGAAGTCCTCCGAACATGCCGATCCCAATATGATGCCGACCCCAAAGCTTGATGCTGACCCGAAGACGAGCATACGCCGACCCCTCAATGACCCGAAGTATGCCTTTGCCTGACTCGAAGTAACTGCCTAAAAACCCGAAGTAAATCCAAATATGACTCAAAGCAAACTCCAAGCAACCTGAAGTAGCTCGACTTTTGTCGAAACCCATATTCCAAATATCCCGCGATTTTTTTCCATCGACTATGCCGAATCCCGGCCTTATAATCATGTTTATCTTCCGTGGTTGATCATCCATCCATCATCTGAACTAATACCATCATATTCCAAACTCGATAATCGAGCAGTTGTTTGAGTTAAATCCGCCTGTCTACGGCCTTGCCAAAAGGAGGGTTAATATTTGCCCCCCAAAACATGCCTTACTATTGGAAGGCGTTTTTTGAATAGCTTTAAATCCGATATCCAAAGTCCAAATTCCATCCATAGCCGTATCATCCAATCCATAATCCAATCCATTATCAAGCAATTCCATCCAAGTCTGATAGCCAAATCTGCGACTATTCCGAGTCGTTATCCAATTCCGAATACATTTCAAATCAATTAACTGAATCCACGATCTCTCCGGATCGTTTTATCCAAATCTAGGACTACTTTGGGTCTTGTTCAAATTCGGCGACCTATCCGGGTCCGAATCCAATCCAGGACCTCGTCGGGTCCATATCCAATTCCGGACCACTCTGGATCCTTAGCCAAATCCTCAGCTATTCAAAGCCAAATCAATATCCATTTCACGCCTTGGAATTTAGTAACCGAATCCAATGATCTCTCCGGATCATTGACGGCCTCTTTGGACCCTTACTAAGCTCGATCCAAACTTAACGATTGAATAAGCAGATCCTGTCGTGCTCCGGCGAAGCTACCTATCCCCTGCACTATGGTTCAGTATCCTTGAACTTTAAGCGATGCCCTAGTCCTCGTAGACCGATCATAGCCTCTTCAGGCTCTTGTTGGATCCTATCCTATCACTCTTCGGTGAAGGGGAAACAGTGTCGAGCGAACCGATCCTATCGCTCTCCGGCGAAGCGGCGTCATTCCCTGCACTCCGGTCCAGTATCCCTGGACATTAAGTGATGCCATGGCCTAAGTCCTAGACCGATTACAGCCACTTCGGGCTCTTGCTGGATCCCATCCTATCACTCTCCGATGAAAGGGAAACAACATCGAGCGAGCCAATCCTACGCTCTCCGACGAAGCGACGTGGCTCCCTACACTCCAGATCAGTATCCCTGAACATTAAGCGATTAATTTCCAACTGACTTCCAGTATCCATCTTGAAACTCTCCAGTTAGGGATTTGTTTCACAAAATCCAAATCCATTTATTAAATCTAAGTTCCAAATGTCCAATAAGAAAAACCAGAAAAAACTCAGTGTTGCCTCTCCGGGCAGAGCAGTCTATTACCATCTCAGAGCATGCCCGGGGATCGCTCTGGTTCCCTTACATGTGTAAGTGGCATAGCTACTTTATTTTTGAAATAAAATCAGAAAAATTATTCGATGGTCGGAGTTCAAATACTGAACTCATCCCTTGCAATCATGATTAGTTGATGACACGTCGTAACCCCGATCCAGGGTCGTTCCTATCTGGTGCAGGTAGTAGTTGCTCATGTTCTACCGCTCTTGTTCGGTTCCTCACATACTGTGGTAACCTTCCACTCCTAAGGTGTTCTTCCACCACATCCTTCAAGTGGCGGCATTCATCCATGGCATGTCCTTCCAGCTCATGGAATAGACAGTATCTCCTGCTCCCGCGTTCCTGTTCTGTGGGATCCCTTCTGGGTGGTCTTTGATAGGGGAGTTTCTCCTGTGTTTCCAAGTAGATCCGTCCCAGGTTCTCTGTCAAGTACGTGTATGTTGTAAATTTGGGTTCCTAGTCTCTCCTCCATTTGTCAGAACCACCATATCCATCTTCCTGCTTTCGCTTTCTTTTATCCATCCCACGTCCTTCTCCAAACGTTCCTTTGCCTTGCGCGGCGTTTACCTCCTGCCTTTCGACGCATGAATCCTCTAATTGAATAAATCTTTCCACATCATGATAGAACTCTCCAAGATCCTATGGTGGATCCTATGCCAATGAACTTTGAATTCAGCGCCTTCTACAATTCCTGCTACCGTCGCCATCAAAATCATTGATGGATCCGGGTGATCCACCGAAGCCATGGCTGCATTAAATCGCATCAAAAATTCCTCACGGACTCTCCTGTCCTTTACTTCATTGACACCAGTGTCATTACATTCTTGGGTCGTGTAACGTGGACCCTGAACTGTCTCATGAAGCGTTCCACTAGCTCGCCCCATGTCTTAATGGATCCATTCTCTAGCTGCTTGAACCAGAGCGCAACCAAATTCATCAAGTATAAAGGGAAGCATCTTGCCATCTCCTCCTCAAATGCCCCAGCACTTCCATATGCCTGATGTATCTGGTTACGTGCATAGTCGGGCCCGACTTTCCATTATAGGCCTCCAGTGTTGGTAATTTTAATTATGGAGGGTTCCTTGCATTTCTGATATTCAGAGAAAACAAACTTCGACTAACTTCCTCTAAGCCTCTGCTCGGTAGCCCTCCTTTCATAATCCTTCTTATCAATCCAGCCATCCGCTCGTCTCCATTCGCGGGTGGTCCCCTGTTTGCATTTCCATCCTGCCCCCATGCCTTGGAGGGTATTATGGGTAGTATTCTTCATGTTGCTCATTCGCGTTTGCATTGGCCCCAGCTTGCTAAGCTACATTTACGGGTCTTCCAATATCCAATCCCTAGGGTCTACCCCCAGTTCTTTGCTAATTCCCTTCAAGTTCTCCATTCCAGTTTTGGTTTTGACCTCCAGAGATTTTTGCAGCTTCGACTACTTGTGCTACATTGCCAGCAGCTGTAGTTGGTCCATTTCCTAGGTTCTGTGTCTCAGCCGTTCCCATTTGCCTGAAGAGATCCTGCATTATCTCTTCCTGCCTTTTCAGCATCTGTTCCCACATGGAATCCATCATAGTCTGCATCTCATCCCTTGTGATGTAGATGGATGCCTGATCTGCTCCAGCTTTGGAGGAAGCCTCTTGACTTCCCTCTTGATGGATCCTTTTTGTCACCTGTCTCCTTGCTGATTGCCTAACCATAGCCTCCAGAATCCGAGTTCCTAAGCTTTCAAATCCAAAATCCAAGCTTCAGAATCCCTGAGTGCTAGCTTTCTCAGTGAAAGCAACAAAATGTTTGCGCCAAAAATGGTCACAAACACCCAATCGCAGATGAAAGCACCAACTCACAGTCACAGAACATAGATAGAATCTATGAAGAGGATATAAGTATGAAGAATAACAAAAATTAAAATGAAAGCAGTAAAAGGACAAGATTTATAGTGGTTCGGCTGACTCTAGCCTACGTCCACTTCAGAAATTTCCTTTTTATTACCAGAGAATTGACTACAATTACAATCTAGAGTTTTTCAAACAAGAATGGTAGAGTAGCCTTTAAGTAGAAGATGAAGGGAAATAGAATGAGAATCCCTTTTTCTGAAGCCCCACCTGCTGTATTTATAGGCAAAACCCTGCTTACTGAGCTTCCTCACTGATCTGGGCCCACCAAAACCATAGTCGAGCCCATATCCTTCATCAATGCCGACCCTGAGTTCTGAATATGCCAACCCGAAGTAACCTGGGTGTTGACCCGAAGCAACCCTAAAACTGACTCGAAGTAAGTTGTTCGATGGCTCAAAGCAGAATTCCTATGGCCGATCCTAATTTCCCAAGTGCCAACCCGAAGAGCTAGAGATGCCGACCTGAAGCACTGCACAATGTTGATCCCTTGAAGTGTCATAATATGCTGATCCCTTATTCCTAATGTCGATCCGAGTTCATGGAAGTGCCGACCCTTCGAACATGCCGACCCCAAAGCTTAGTGCCGACCCGAAGATGGGCATACGCCGACCCGAAGCACGATGGATGCTGACCCGAAGTCAACACCGACCCCAGGAAAATATGCCGACCCCTTAGTGACCCGAAGTATTCCTTTTCCTGACTCGAAGTAACCTGCCTGAAAACCCGAAGTAAATCCAAATATGACTCGAAGCAAACTCCAAGCAACCCGAAGCAGCTCGACTTTTGTCAAAACCCATATTCCAAGTATCCCGCGCTTTTTGTCCATCGACTATGCTGAATCCTGGCCTCATAATCATGTTTATAATCCATGATTGATCGTCCATCCATTATCTGAACCAATACCATCATATTCTAGCCTCGATAATCAAGCAGTTGTTTGAGTTAAATCCGCTTGTTTACGACCTTGCCAAATGCGGGTTAACAAATAACGTCTTCATACGAGGTCAAATCAAGACGCGGTCTTTGGCGTTGCACTCGTAGGAGCATTATCTACACGCTGGAGTTTATTTCATCAAGTTTTGAGCAAGTTGGATTTTAAACTAAAATTGAACGTCTTTTGATTTTAGATAAATCTGGAATATTTAAGCGTCAACTAGAATTTTGGTGAGCTATCTCACCTTTGGATAAATAGTATATGTTAGTAAATGTAAATTATTGTTTTTGTGTTGGAATGATTTATTGGTTTAGAGTGGTTAAATTACCACGTTGATAAGCGATTGACATATAAAATGAAATATAGGGAAGTTTATAGAGGAATCCAGATTCCTCGTTATTATTGATTTTAATTTCAGTTATATACTTATTATATAAATTGTTAAATGCTAAAAGTTTAGTAGTTAACCGTATTGGATATGACATTGATATATGTTAAAAAATGAACCTTTATAGTGATAAAAGTAGAGTAACATTGGTTAAGTGCATGGTAGCTATTGGCCTCATTATAGTATTTTGAAAATACTATCATTCGCTGTTTTGATTTGAAAATAGTTTTGATTAGAAAATAGTTTTGATTTTAAAATGGTTTTGATTCAGAGGATGATTTTAAATATGACTCTTGGATTTTCTATGATATTTTATTTAAAAATGGGTTTTGAGCTTCTCTATTTTACTTCAACCATTTTGGTTAATCTTCTCTAATTTATATGGAAATGTTTTAAAAGTATTTTGGAAAGTATTTATTTTCAAGAAAAGTTAATATAATAACGGATGTTTATTTTAAAGCAAAGGGAATTTATATTCCCTAATAAAGTGACTCTGTTTTAAAAGAAGATAGAAATATTTTAAAATAAATATTTATGAAACGCTTTATATAAAAGGTAGTATACAAGGATAGATTTATAATACCATTTTATAAATAAAAAGATAGATGTATAAATAAATGGATATATTTATAAGTGATATTATATAACAGGGAAATTAATATCATTTTGGTAAATTGGAAAAATAAATTACAGTTGTGAATTTATTGTAATATATGGAATGATCGTTTTGATGGAAAGTATTTTTATGGAAAGTATTTGGTTCTATCTTGAAATCAAAGATTTGGGATAAGTATACGAGATTTAACGATTATGAGATTTATAAAAGAGATTTATTAAAGGAGTTTATAAACAAAAAAGAGTTTGTAAAGGAGATTTATAAAAGGAGTTTTATAAATAAATTTGGAGATTTATAAAAAAAGTTTTATAAATAAAATTTGGAGATTTATAAAAGGAGTTTCTAAATATAAAAGAGATTTATTAAAGGAGTTTTATAAAAAAAATTAAGATTTTATTTCTATAAATGATCATTTTAAATCATGGTGGTATGGAAAGCATTCTTTTCATACTTAACACCAAATTTCGAGGTAGGGAAACTTGTCCCTATTTTGAGAATCTAGAATGTATGTCGAGGCTAGAGTAGTATGCTAACTTGTTCGACTTCGTAGTTAATCGAGGGATAACACAAGTTTGAAATTGAAAAGTGGTGGTAAGTATATTTGACTAATTTCTATACGACCCATTTACTTATAACAAAAATATTTTGGGTTTATTGTTACCAATGTTTTAAATGAAATTTGTCTTAACCTAATTAAGTATGGTTTGGAAAATGAAATCTTTTTTAAGATTTTTGAATGAACTTATACCGTTGAGATAAGTATATGGGTACATTTTCTAAACATTGTAAATGTAGTGTATTATGAATATACTTATATTGTTGACATATATATACGGAATAGTTTTCTAAGTACTGAAAGTGAAATGTTTTGTAAGTATACTTATATAATTGAGATAAGTATATCAATATTTTTCAAGTATTAAAAAGAGTATAGAGGGTTTGTGAATATATCTTTTGAAAATGGTATTTTAATAAGAATATTTGAAAAGAAAATTTATTAATGAAAAGATTAATTAAAGAGGCTTAGTGGTTGCTTATTTCTTTAACCATGGTCGATTTCCATTTAGAATTATATCTCTAATTTGATTGTTGTGTATTTGATAGTTAAATAACCGACTATCAAACCTTGGCCAGTTTTGAAACTATCGTTGTTGGTTCGGAGAGACCAGGGTCAGATATATTAGCCGCAAACCACTTCGAACCAGCATAAGCATTTGAATTAGAGACATCTTAAAGATAATAAAATTGAAAATTGAGTTCTTTGAAGTGCAAGGGCTACTTGCTACTTGTTTGTGCCAAAATTGGTTACAAACACCCAATTACCAATGAAAGCACCAGTTCACAATCATAGATAACAAGTATGTAGTGAATTAAAAATGAAGAACACTTAGAAAATTTAGATGAAATCCGTAAAGAACACAGGGTTTATAGTGGTTCGGCAATCCGGCCTACGTCCACTTTGAAGTTGATAATTTTATTGAAGTTTGCTTGCTGATTACAACGAGTTACAACTGATTACAACAACAAAATCCGAGTACAATGATGAATCCGGCGAAGTCTAGACGTAGAAGAGCCAAAAGTCCCCCTTTTCTGAAACCATTAGGCTGCTATTTATTGGTATAGGCTGAAAATATCTCGCTTAGATCTCGGTAGACCTCTTCTGGCACGTGGGCGGACCCACGCGATCGATCCTATGTGGTTTGCACTCGATCCGTGATCGATACGAACGAATTTCGTATCGATCAAGATATTTCCCAATCGAGTCGAAATCGATCATGAACATTCTTTAGGTTGTACGTAAGCTCCAATGAAAATTTCGTAGCATTTGGACTTGTAGATTGTGAGATATGATCGATACAAGTTTGTGTTTTTCGAAGGCTATCTCCTTCGTATCGATCGCTGTTGCACTGTTCGTACTCGATCGCTGTTGCACTGTTTGTACTCGATCGATGTTGCACTGGTCGTACTCGATCGCTGTTGCACCATTCATACTCGATCGATGTTGCACCGTTCGTACTCCATCGATGTTGCACCGTTTGTACTCCATCGATGTGGCACTGTTCGTACTCGATCGATGTTGCACTGTTCGTACTCGATCGATGTTGCACTGTTCGTATCGATCGCTGTTGCACTGTTCGTATCGATCGCTATTGCACTTGATGGATATGAACAACAGAGGAATGATGGATACGAACAGTAGAGGATTGATGGATACGAACAGTAGAGGATAGATGGATACGAACAGTTGAGGATTGATGGATACGAACAGTTGAGGCCTGATGGATACGAACAGTTGATGATTGATGGATACGAACAGTTGAGGCCTGATGGATACGCATAGTAGGGGATTGATGGATACAAACAAGACCTTTCAGTTGATTGCTTGAATTGCATTGATCATATCTTGAGCATACGAACTCCGATTGACTTGAAATTTGGAACGTTGGCTTTCACGGCTTTGCTTGTCATGTCTTGTCAATTGTAGCTCGATCCGGACTCGGACAAAATTCATCGATATCCATAGTGAGCCTACGTATAACTGACCTTCGGGACGAATTGTCATTGATTTCTAGTCAGGTTTTTTTGGTGCCACGGCCTTGCTAAAAGGTGGGATAACACTTGCTCCCCAAAACATGCCTTACGATAGGAAGGTGTGTTTTGTAATTCGATAGACTGGATGTTCGTATCCTGTTAATGGCCTGCAAAGAAATTGATGATCTTATTTGACTGTGAATAGTGACCATTCGCGATCGTATGTCGTTCGGGGCGGTACGTGACCATTCACGGTCGGATTTCGTTTGCGGCGAATTATGATCGTTCACGGTCGGGCGTCGTTCCAGACGAATTGTGACCGTCCGCGATCGAGAGTCATTCTAGACAAATTGTGACCGTTCGCAGTCGAGTGTCGTACGAGGCGAATTGTGATCGTTCGCGATCGAGTGCCGTTCGAGGCGAATTGTGACCGTTCGCGGTCGAGTGCCGTACGAGGCGAATTATGATCGTTCGCGATCGAGTGCCGTTCGAGGCGAATTGTGACCGTTCGCGGTCGAGTGCCATTCGAGGCGAGTTGTGACCGTTCGCGGTCGGGTGCCGTTCGAGGCGAGTTGTGTGTGCCGGGGGGACTTAGTATCATTATTGTTAGATTTCACGTTCGAGTGAGTTTCTGAGTTGTTGGTTATGGTGGTTTATCGCCATCTCAGAGCATGCTTGAGGACCGTTCGCGATCCCTTACAAGTGTAAGTGGCTTAGCCGTTATGGAATCACAAATAGCATATTTACATTCAAAATAAGTCTTTCAACAGAAATGTCTAACAAAATGAAGTCCAAACATGAGAAATAGAAAACAAAAGCAAAACAGGGACGTCAAAGTGCAAACACCTACACTGATGCGATTTATAGTCGTATCAGAGCATGCCTGAGGATCGTTCGTGATCCTGTACATGTGTAAAATGACTTTATCGTGTCAGTGTGGAGTTTTCCACTTATTCGTCATTATTTCAATCAGTTGATGATAAGCTGACGCCTTGATCCTGAGTCGTCCCCAGTTGGTGCAGGCGGTGGTAATTCTTGTTCCACCATCATGGCTCCCCTTCTCACATATCGCGATAGCAGACCATTCCAAATATACCCCTCAACCTCATCCTTCAAGTGCCTACAATCATTCGTGCTATGACCATTCAGCTTGTGGAATAAGCAATACTTGTCGGATCTTCTTTCATTGCTGGTCGGTTCCCTTCTCATTGGCTTTCGATAAGGAATCTGCCCCCTGGTATCCTAGTAGATTCGATCCAAAGTCTCATTCAACTCCGTATAAGAGGTGAATCTTGGTTCCTTTCATGGTCGTGTTGGTCCATCACCGTTATCCTCGGCTTTCCATTTTCCTTTATCCTTGCTTGAATCTTTTTCGGGAGGATTTCCGCCTTTGACTGCATAAACTTCTATTCCTTCCTCTCTTTCAACATTTGCGTCTTCTAACCGCAGGAATCCATCGGCCTCATGATAAAATTCTCCTAGATCCATAGGTGGATCCCTTGTCAGTGAATTTTTGAACTCCGTTCCATCAGCGATGCCAGCTATGGCTGCCTTTAAGACCATGGATGGATTTGGGCGATCCACCGATGCTGCTGCTGCATTAAATCGTGTTAGGAAATTCCTCAAAGATTCCCCAGTTTTCTGTTTTAGTGTCGCCAGACTCATCACATTCTTGGGCCTCAAAATGTGAACTCTTAACTGTCTCATGAACTTCTTGGTCAACTCGGTCCACGTTCCAATGGAACCGCTCTCCAATTGTCTAAACCATAGTGCTGCTATGTCTGTCAAATATAATGGGAAGCACCGGGCCATGACCTCCTCTGATGCCCCCGGTACTTCCATGTGCCTCATATACCTTGTCAGATGAACCGCAGGATCCGTCCTCCCATCATACATTTCCAATGTTGGTAGTTTGAATTCTGGTGGATTTCTAGCCATTCTAATCACAGGAGAAAAAGGACTCCTATTCACATCTTCTAGATCTCTGTTTACTAATCCGCCTCTCATGGCTCGTCTGACCATTTCTGCCAAGCTATCACTATCTCCAAGTTGTAATCCTTGTACATTACCTCCGATCTGCCCCCCGAGTTCGTGAGGGTTTGTTGGAATCTGCTCTTCTGGACGAGCATCCGCTCCTCTGTTAGCTCCTTACGGTCTAATCTCAACCGGTATCCTACCTAAGGTCGGATCAACATGCTCCTAGGGGGTGCCCCCTAGTTCAGGGGCTGCCCCTGATGGTCCCGCTCTATCTGGTTCTCGGTTTGGTCCTTCCAGTCTTGCTTTGTCGATCTGAACTCCAATAGCTCTAGCTGATCCCGCTTGCTCAATTCATCTGAGATTGTTCTGCATCATCTCTTCTTGCCTTTTGAATAGCTCCTCATGCATGGCTCGCATCATCATCTCCTTCTCATCCTTGGTGATGAAAGTTGAAGCCTGATTAGCTCCTGAGGAGGCTTCTTGACTCCCTTCATGATGACTCCTCTCCGTTCTTTGTCTTCTTGCTGATTGCCTCGTCATAGTTGTCCAGATCTAAATCCTCAAGCCTTCAAATTTGAAGTCCAAGCAGTAGAATTCCCGAGTTCAACTCTCAGTGAAAGCACCAAAATGTTTGCACCAAAAGTAGTCACAAACACCCAATTGCCAATGAAAGCACCAGTTCACAATCACAGATAACAAGTATGTAGAGAATTAAAAATGAAGAACACTTAGAAAATTTAGATGAAAGCAGTAAAGAACACAGGGTTTATAGTGGTTTGGAAATCCGTCCTACGTCCACTTTGAAGTTGATAATTTTATTGAAGTTTGCTTGCTGATTACAACGAGTTACAACTGATTACAACAGCAAAATCCGAGTACAATGATGAATCCGGCGAAGTCTGGACGTAGAAGAGCCAAAAGTCCCCCTTTTATGAAGCCAATTTATAGGCATAGGCTGCAAATATCTCGCTTATATCTCAGGAGACCTCTTCTGACATGTGGGCGGACCCACGCGATCGATCCCATGTGGTTTGCACTCGATCCGTGATCGATACGAACGAATTTCGTATCGATCAAGATTTTTCCCAATCGAGTCGAAATCGAGCATGAACATTCTTTAGGTTGTACGTAAGCTCCAGCGAAAATTTCGTAGCATTTGGACTTGTAGATTGTGAGATATGATCGATGCAAGTTTGTGTTTTTCGAAGACTGTCTCCTTCGTATCGATCGCTGTTGCACTGTTCGTACTCGATCGCTGTTGCACTGTTCATACTCCATCGATGTTGCACCGTTCGTACTCCATCGACGTTGCACCGTTCGTACTCGATCGATGTTGCACCGTTCGTACTCCATCGATGTTGCACCGTTCGTACTCCATCGATGTTGCACCGTTCGCTGTTGCACTATTTGTATCGATCACTGTTGCACTTGATGGATACGACCAACAGAGGAATGATGGATACGAACAGTAGAGGATTGATGGATACAAATAGTAGAGGATAGATGGATACGAATAATAGAGCATTGATGGATACAAATAGTTGATGATTGATGGATACGAACAGTTGAGGCCTGATGGATACGAACAGTTGATGATTGATTGATACGAACAGTTGAGGCCTGATGGATATGAATAGTTGATGATTGATGGATACGAACAGTTGAGGCCTGATGGATACAAACAGTAGGGGATTGATGGATACGAACAAGACCTTTCAGTTGATTGCTTGAATTGCATTGATCATATCTTGAGCATACGAACTCCGATTGACCTGAAATTTGGAACGTTGGCTTTCACGGCTTTGCTTGTCATGTCTTGTCAATTGTAGCTCGATCCGGACTCGGACAAAATTCATCGATATCCATAGTGAGCCTGCGTATAACTGACCTTCGGGACGAATTGTCATTGATTTGCAGTCAGCTTTTTTTGGTGCCACGGCCTTGCCAAAAGGCGGGGTAACACTGCTAATCTTGAGGATGTAGTAGAAGTAGTGCCTTTAGTTTGTTCTATCTCAGAAGAACTTCCATGGATTAATGCTGGCATTGCATTGTTGCCTAGAGGGCAATGTTTGCATTCCAAGTGTGATTTACTAAAAGGTAAAACGTAAAATCAAGCCTCACAATCTAGGAACGACTAAAATAGGGTAGATGCGGTAGGGCTATGTGGGTTGTTCCCATTAGGGTAAGATCATTACTCGTATCTAGATCGATATTAACAGGGTAGAAATGGTTTGCAATTTGGCAGCCATGGTAGTGATTATATTCGGTACTATCCAGGAAGGGGTAACTCGGTTCTATGTTGGTAGAGGGGAAAATATTTTGCAGCTTTGGTACATTTTGTCAAGTGATGTACTGTACGGAAGGTAGTCCCTTACCTTGTCATTATATGGATCCATTCTCCAATAAGTGCCTTACGGGCTTAGTTGTACTCAAATATGTTGGAATGTGATATGCAAGCATTTCAACTATGTTATATATTTATTTTAAACCCTAGACATTATTATAATATCACTGGATTTTCTAATAAAATAGTTCGGTTATCGTATGGTAAACCCCATTCGTATTTATGTGCAGTGTGGTCTTACGGGATACCTTTATTTTTGAAATTTTTTATGACATTAAAAATCCATTTGATTTGTGTTTCTCACACCGGTTTATCAGACTGATCTAGATGTTATTTCCTTATAATGATTGGATTAGATCGGAGTATATTTTCAGATTTAGTTATCGATGCTTTGGAGCTTCAGGAGACAAGCTGGATGCCTCGTAGACATATTCACATATTTTATTTTCTGTTGCATTTGTTGTTTTGTATTTATCAGCCATTTGGAAGGACAAGTTGCTATAACTGTCCTGGTTGATGATAGGTTTGTTTACTTTGGTTGATGTATGTATATTACAATTTCCTTTTGTAAATATATGTTGTATATTATTTATTACTCATTATGTTGTAAGATTTTGTTCTATCTTTTCTCTCTTTCATCCCAACATTCTGTCTTTCATGCACTTGGATGCTCGGCACGTCAATACCATGGATGTATTAATGTTGATTTTTGAGGGTCGAAAAGGCCGATCATTACAGTGTGGTATCAGAGCTTAGGTTGAGCGAACACATGATCTTTAGTAGGGTAGACTCATTAGAGATAGGGTTAGTAACACCCTAGAATGAGTTGAATGTATAATATATATGAGAGCATATATTTGTTACTGTAATAAATTGCTTTATATTGTGTTGATTTATCCGTTGAGTGGTTTATGAATTTTGGTCGATATAGAAGGTACAAATGTATCGATAGGGTTTTCTAAACACTTGGACAAGACAACCCAATAAAGTATTGTTTTTGAAAATTGGTAAATGAAATAAGTTTACCTAGGATTATATTTTATACATAAAAAAATAATTTTTAGGAATTGATAAAGTTATCTATAATCTGTTTTTTTGTTAGGAAATGATAATATTCAATTATTATCATTTATTTTTTGATTAGTCATGCTCGTCCAGTTTAGGAGTATTGACTACTGTTTGTTAAAGGAAGTAACTTTATATAAGTATGGCTTATTAATAAAAAGGATTTAAAATTGAGAATTTAAGAACTTAAATCTCGGTGTTTTGGAAATTATTTTTCAAAGTTTTGGAGAAAATAATAATATTATATTATTTGAAAGTATTGATTAATAGAAATATTTTAAAAAGGATTTTAAAGGAGATAAAAAGCACTAAAATCACTTTTATCGTTGGAGAATAATTCTGGTGATGAATGCACCATCATCGACATTTATTTTTGAGTTTCTAAGTAGAGGCATGCTACCATAGTAATTTTCTATAGGGTTGTTTTAGTAAAACAAATTTTGAATTTAATCCCAAAATTATGATTTGCTATATAAAAAGTTATAAGTAGATATTATTTCAAAATGATTTGAAATAAAACCCGATGTTTAATTCTTAAGTTCTTTGTTATGTTGTATTATAGACTAATGTATCCTATGCATTATGGTAGTTCGGTTTATGCATCTTATTTTGATGTGTTGTTTGGTAGTTTTCATTTGTTGAAATGAAATGGAATTTTTGGTGATTTTAGACGGTCGAAAACTTCCGAATTATTTGAGAACTTGAAGCTAAGTGTTAGTGAAAATATAAAAGTAAAGTTTCATAACTCTAAAATGGAAAGACAGTAAGTTAAACAAGTTTTAAATTTTTGGAACATCTTGGTTAAGTAAGCAAATCGATATTATATATATGCTCTTAGGAGGTAGTGGATTATTATACGAATATGACCTTAAATATGGGATGCTTTTAAAATAAAGAAATGTTTGTGAAATGTTTATAAAAACTAAAGTAATGTCTTATGAAGGAAAAATTCATAAATAATTTTAGTATTAAATGAAATACTATTGTTGTAAGTAAATGTGAATGAAAAGAATTGGTGTAGTTAAGAAACCAATGGAATAAATACATAAGTTTTACGTAGATCATTTTATTCGCATAACTGTTCTTGACCCAGATTCGAGTTAATGATTTCGAAGTGATTTACACTGATCCAAACAAAGATTTTTCACTCGATTCTTAACGGCGAACTCTTGATAGAGATTTTTGATATGATTATGAAGTTTTCTATCATAGGATATGGCTATATAAGGAGAATAGAGGTTTCCAATTAAGGAACCTGATCAGGTTCCCCACTAGAGAACTCGAATGAGCGATATTAGTTCGGAAGCGGAATTTGTGTGATCGAGCGAGTGATCAAATTTGACATTTCGTACCAATGACATATGTACATCATACGGGCTTTATTATATTGTGTGCTTCTTACTTTAGAAATGCAAGTTATATGGTTTGATGGCGTTTGTAAGTGAGATTCAGGTATATGGAAGCAAAGGCTAGCTTGCCGCTTTTAGGTTTCATGAGTAGAGTTTGTTTGCTCAACAAATTGGTATGTGTTTATTGCTTAACGAGTGTGTTTTATATGTGTCATACACACTCTATAAGGTATATCATAAGTATATACTATTTTTGATGATTTTATGCCCCAGTTACGGAAGGCCACTTTTGGGCTTTTGTTTTCTTTATTGATTTGGGCGAGTTATGTCGAGTTGTAGTTTTTCCAGATCGAGTCGCACAAAGGAAGTGCTACCGAAATTTTCCATAACTTAATGGATTTTATAAGCTTAGCAACTCATTTTAAGCAAGAGATTGTATTAGTCTAAGGGTGTGAAGGCATTTTCTTCCTTTAGTAATTTCAGGGATGAAAATCCTTTAAAAGAGGAAGAACGTAACGACCTATAATTTTTAACGTTTCGATTTGAAATATTTAACTTATTTAAATATTCAAATTTAATTCGAATGTGATAAATTATAAGAAAATCAATTTTTAATAAACCGACTTGATTTTTATCGACGTATTTTATTCTAATTTATGTGATTTTTCCATAACTTTTAAATTGGAAAATTTTTAAATTATGGTTTGACGTATTTTACGGCAAACGATGATATTTTAAAATTTCACAGAATTAGATAACTACTGTATTTTATTTTTGTTTTGTAATCGTGTCGCATTGTTGTGTGCAATCATATTTTTGTTTTTGTCGATCGCAGTTCGTACGCGAACAAATGCTATGTAATGAAGTGTCAGAAATCATTTAATAAACAAACCATCACACTAAGAATATTTTCATCTTTCATTTTCCCTCTTCTTTCTCTTTCTATTTCTATTTCCTATGACCAAAAATAGAATGGACACCATCTTCAAAACTCAAAATCAAATCATCCAGTCAATGAAAAAATATAAAACCAGATTCTTTGAGTTTGTGGTGATGAGAGCTCTAATCTAAGGGGTTTTTATGGCGTGCGGTGGTGATTTGGTGGATATCGATATGGTGAGGCGAATAAGGGTTTTGATTTATGCAAGCTAAAGGTGAAGTTAGACAAAGAGGAGAGTGGGTTGGGTTTCTCATGTGGAGGAGCTTCGATTGGCAAAGTTTGGAGGCGTGTGACTCATTGTGATGAAAGGCAACACTTTAGGTCGAGGGGAGCACGACTACCGGTTGGGAAATGAAGGGCTTGGTGGAGCTTCGAGTTGATGGGTGTGAATCGAACCATAAGCAGAGAAAAGATCGTTTATAAAGTCGGATTGCAATTTCATTGAGTGTGGATGGAGAAATCACGTGCGTGCATGGCTTGGAGGTTGGGTGTGTGCGTATCATATACAGGAAGAAGAGGAATTGGGGAAGAAGATTTTGTAAGGGTAATTAAAATTAAAATGCAATTAGTCAATTAATAATTATATAATTTAATCTCAAATCATATAAAATGAATAACTTCTTCATATGAGGTCCAATCGAGATGCGGCCCTTTGCATTGTGCTCGTAGGAATATTATCTATGCAATAGAGATGATTTCGTCAAGTTTGGAGCAAGTGGAATTTTGAGCTAAAATCTAACATCGTTCGATTTTAAATCAAACCGAAACGCTTAAGCATCAACTGGAATTTGGGCGAGTCATCCCACCTTTGGATGAATGATATATGTTATATAGTAAATATAAATGATTATTTTCATGCTGGAATGATTTATTGGTTTGGGCTGGTTAAATTTCCGCTTTAATAAGCGATTGACATATAAATGAATTACAACGAATTTTGTAGACGAATCCGGATTCCTCATTACTACTGATTTTAATTTCAGTGATATACTTATTTTATAAATTGTTGAATGCTAAAAGTTTGGTAGTTGGCCATATTGAATATGAAATTGATATATGTCAAAAGTTGAACCTTTTTAGTGATAAATGTATTAGTAGCGTTGGTTAAGTGCTATGGTAGCTATTGGCCTCATTTTAGTATTCTAGAAATACAGTTATTCACCATTTTGATTTGAAAATAGTTTGATTTGAAAATGGTTTTGATTTGGAGAATGAATTTAAATCCAACGTTTGGATTTTCTATGATATTTTATTAAAAAATGGGTTCTGAACTTCTCTATTTTACTTCAACCTTTTCGGTTAATCTTTTCTAATTTAGATGGAAATGTTTTAAAAGTATTTTGGAAAGTATTTATTTTCAATAAAAGTTAATATAATAATGGATGTTTATTTTAAACAAAAAGGCGAATTTATCTTTTATAATAAAGTGATTCTGTTTTAAAAGAAGATAAAAATATTTTGAAATAAATATTTGTGAAATGCTTTATATAAAAGGTTGTATACAAGGATAAATTTATAAATATTATTTTATAAATAAAAAGATAGATTTAGAAATGGTAATTTATAAATAAAATGATAGATTTATAAATGGTATTTTATAAACAAAAGGTTTATAAGTGATATTTTATAAAAGGGAAATTAATATCATTTTAGTAAATTAGAATAATAAATTATAGCTGTGAATTTATTTTAATATATGGAATGATCGTTTTATGGAAAGTATTTGTATCTATCTTGAAACTGAAGATTTAGGATAAGTATATGAGATTTAAAGATTATGAGATTAATAAAAGAGATTTATTAAACGAGTTTATAAATAAAAAAAAGAGTTTGTAAAGGAGATTTATAAAAGGAGCTTTATAAATAAATTTGCAGTTTTATAAAAGGAGTTTTATAAGTAAATTTGAAGATTTATAAAAGGAGTTTGTAAATATAAAAGTGATTTATTAAAGGAGTTTTATCAAAGAATTGGGATTTGATTTCTATAAATGATCATTTTAAATTATGGTGGTATGGAAAGTATTCTTTTCATACTTAACACCAAATTCCAAGGTAGGGAAACTCATCCCTATTATGAGAATCTTGGATGTACGTCAAGGAAAGAATAGTACGCTAATTTGTCTAACTTCATTATTAATCGAAGGATAGCACAAGTTTGAAATCGGGAAGTGGTGATAACTATATTTGGACTAATTTCTATATGACCCATTTACTTACACTAAAATTGTTTTGAGTTTATTGTTACTAATGTTTAAATGACATTTGTCTTGACCTATTAAGTATGGTTTTGGAAATGAGATCTTTCTTAAGATTTGTAAATATACTTATACCGTTGAGATAAGTATATGAGTACATTTTCTAGGTAATGGAAATGTAGTGTTTTGTGAATATACTTATACTGTTGATATAAGTATATGAAAAAGTTTTCTAAATATTGAAAGTGAAATGTTTTGTGAGTATACTTATACAGTTGAGATAAGTATATCAATATTTTTCAAGTATTGAAAAAAGGGGTTTGTGAATATATCTTTTGAAAATGGTATTTTAATAAGAATATTTGAAAAGTGATTTTAATTAATGAAAGCATTAATTAAAGAGGCTTAGTGGTTGCTTATGTGCTTTATAATGGTTGGTTTCCATATGGAATTATGTCTCTAATTTGATTGTTGTTTATTTGATAGTTAAATAACCGACTATCAAACCTTGGCCAGTTTTGAAACTATCGTTGTTGGTTTAGAGAGATCGGGATTGGATATATTATCCAAAAACCAATTTGAATCGACATAAGCATTTGAATTAAAGACATCTTGAAGTTGATAGAATCGAAGATGGAGTTCTTTAAAGTGCAAGGGCTAGCTAATAATCCCGAGGATGTAATAGAAGTAGTACCTTCAGTTTGTTCAGTCTTGGAACAACTTGTATGGATGAAAGTTGGCATTGCATTGTTTTCTAGAGGTCAATGTTAGCATTCCAAGTGGGATTTGCTAAAAGGTAAAACGTAAACTCAAGCCTCACAACCCGGGTATAGCTAAAACAGGGTAGATGCGGTAGGGCTATGTGGGTTGCTTCCATTAGGATATGATCATCACTTATATTTAGATCGACATTAATGGTTTATGTATACTTGTGGCCACAGAAACGATTTATCAAGTTGGAAGCCGGTGTGGTGATCATATTTGCTACTATCCAAGAAGGAGTAGGCCGGTTCAGTGTTGGTAGAGCTGAAAATGTTTTGCAGCCTCGGTATATTTTATCTAGAGATATACTATGCGGAAGGTAGTCTCTTACCTGGTCATTATATGGAATCCATTCTCCAACAAGTGCCTTACAGAGTTATTTGTGCCTAAATATGTTGGAACGTGAGATTCAAACATTTCAGCTATGTTATATATTTATTTTAAACCCTAGACATTATTATAATATCACTGGATTTTCTAATAAAACAGTTTGGTTATCGTAAGGTAAACCCCATTCGTATTTATGTGCAGCGTGGTCTTACGAGATACCTTTATTTTCGAAAGGTTTTATGACATTAAAAATCCATTTGATTTGTGTTTCTCATGCTGCTTTATCAGACTGATCCGGGCGTTATTTTCTTATAATGCTCGGGTCAGACCGAGTATATTTCCAAATTTAGTTATGGATGCTTTGAAGCTTTAGGAAACGTGCTGTATGCCTCCAAGATATATTCACATATTTTATTTTCCAGTGCATTTGTTGTTTCATATTTATCATCCATTTGTGAGGACATGTTGCTATGACTGTCCAAGCCGATGGTAGGTTTGTTTACTCTAATTGATGGTATATTACAATTTCCTTTTGTAAAGATATGTTGTATATTATATATTACTCGTCACGATGTGAGATTATGTTCTGTCTTTTCTTTCTTTTACCCCAATGATCTGTTTTTCTTGCACGTGGATGCTCGACACACGAATATCATGGATGTATTAGTGTCGACTTTTGAGGGTCGAAAAGGTCGGTCGTTGCACATTCACTAATATGCATGCACAATACTTATAATTTTTTTAAAATATTTTGGATAAAAATTAATTTTAAAACTAAATTTATAAACCAGTTTTGATTAAAGTTTATTTTTTGTCTATAAACTTGCTTACTGAATACACCTTATATAGTTTGTTTTGCCTTTGAGAGAACTGTTCTCTAACTCAATGGTAAATATGCGAAGTTTACCATTAAAATATATTTAATTTTGGAGAGACAAAATAAAATTCCATATTGCACAAATGGTGGCTCCGTGGATCTATTTATGACATCTTATGCTAAAAATATCTTCTTAATATATTTCACTAGGCTTGACTTTAATTATTAATTAGGTTCGATAATCCTATTAAATAATAAACCATTAACTATTATCAATACCATCAACCATCTAATTATTGATCAATAATAATAAGTTCAACTACCATAAATATTTATTATTTAATAAATATTATTTCCAGGCTATATAAATAATTAAATAAAAACAATAATTTAAAATTTCAACCCCTTAATAGTATTAAACATAATAATAATTAACTAATATAACCATGATATTAATTTCTAAATAATAACTATTTATAACTTTTATAAATTATGCAATAAATTATATTCGATCGGGAATTAAAAGTTATGGTATGACTCACAGGTGTGAACTAAGCCTTAGTAATATTTAAACAATTCAAATATTAAAACCTTTACGGGCTTTGTTGAAGTATAATAGTGGACATGAGTCAATTGCTTACAGATTATCTATGTGAAATCTAATTTCTAGTCTCTTAAAGTGGCAACCTTAAGCAAAGATGTATTGTGCAAATTTTCTCTTCATCATCCCTATATCATTTAGATATATAGAACTCGATCAATGGTCAAAAACCTATTAATATCCATACTTAATTGAAAAGTTAAACATTAAAGTTCATGGTTCAATCTAATAACAATTATCGATAACCAATTTACTTTGGCTAAAGGTTTTGATTTTACGTTAACAACCAATTACGGTGATACTGTTTTCTATTCTATAGAGACGAATCCTATGTTGAATGGTATTTTTCTTCAAGTGTTTTAACTTATATCCAATTATGACCTTAACATAATTAATGTTGTCATGTGATTGACCATAACTAAAGTATAGTTTAAACATTTAAGATTCATGGTATTCTCAAGTCAAAAGACTATTACACATCATTATATCAGATCTTCTATTTGACTTTTAATCTAAGACTCTTGGTGAGTCATTCTGTAATTGTTCTAAAAAACTACACATACATCACCCCTTGGCGCCTTAATGAGCATGAGTAATTCACCATCCATCACATGGAGAGCATTACGTATACTAGTATCAATGGATATATCGATATCTCATTCTTAATACTTGACTAGGAATATTTAATGACAAGTATTTATGTTTTACGATTCAATATGTATGGTTATGATCGACTAAATACTTTTCCTAAGGATTTTCTACTTGTATATATGCAGTGTATTAAAAACATTAATTATATCCCAATAGAACAATATATACAGTAGAAAATAAAACCAAAAACTTGTTTTATTTCGAGCAGGATTCACTATAAGAGTTAAGTTATGTAATTAAATTACATAATTTCCCTTAGGGCACACCTTTAACTCAATCAAAATACTACCTACGACTCATAACCATTAACTCGATCAGTTTTCCTACACCAAACTGAGAAAAGGCCTTAGTGAGTGGATCTATAATATTATTATTTTGTATCTACTTTTGAATTGTGACTCTCCATCTGTAACAACCCGGAGTTTTGTGAAAATTAATTATTGTCTAATGACGAGTAAATTGATGGTTAATTGCTGTTTGGAATTTATATCAAGTAAAATTCTTTTGTAACAATTGTTTAGTGTTGAGTGGGCTTTATATTTTAAATCGTGGCCCATATTTGTTGAGGCCGAGATGATATCAGAGGCAACCGCTCCCCTTTCATTCATTTTTTTTCGTTCGAAACCAAGACAGAAGCTAACCCTAAAACCAAAAAGAAGTGATAATGGCTGCACTCGTTCGATCGAAAATTGGGGTTTCGTGAAATTCATGGTTGCCGACTTCAACGTTGGTTTAGGTTCGTCTCTGCTTCAGTTTTGAACGGTGCAATCCTTGGGTCTTGACTCGTCGGCAAGGTGAGTTCGACTCACATCTAATTCAAACTATTTTGTGGCTATCTTGACTTCGATTGTGCTGTTCGAATTTCGTGACTGGGGTTTTTACTTGATTTAGTCGATGATGTCTTGTTTATTTAGGGTTTGAATCCCTTGTTTTGAGCTCGTATATATTTGTGAAATGGGCAATTTAGCTCATCTCGACTGTATGACTCTGTATCGACGTTTGAGTTCTGATTTCTGACTTAGTGGATTTTGATTGCCTCGGCTCTGTCTTTAATCTGTTTATTTGAAGTTGAACTAAGTTGTGAAATTCTGGCGACTTCGAGCTTGACTTTGATTTGTTGACACGTGCATTCACCTCGGGCTTCGATTTGCATTCGAACATGCCATAGTGTTTGCTGCTTACCTGTTCATGTTGTAATTGACTTGATGACCTTTGTTATCTTTGCTTGTACTCCGGTCTCTGCTAGTTCTGGTTATTTGTGTAGATTTGTATGTGTATACTGTTTCTTGATACTCACGTTCCAAATTCGTGACTTGGTCAATTTACTTGGCCACCACAGTTCGAATTTGAACGGTGCAGATTTGGATTTCGATCTTGGTTTCCATTGATTTTTACTTTGAACTGCAGTAGTTGGATTCAAATGTTTTGTTTTAAAAAAAAAGTAAAATGTTTTATTTTGTTACATGTGCTATTTTGACGACATGCTGGTCGGTGCCTTTGCTTGTAGTTATTCCTGGCCATATTTTGTTTCAGATCTCTGTTCATGCGTACAATTGTGTGTATTCATTTGAATTATTGTCTCTGGTTTGAGTTTTATTCGTATAACTTGAACATGAGTTGGATTTGCTTCGAGCAGGCTACCGGGTTGATTTTGTGTCGTTCATTGTCTACTGCCCCGGCAGCACTTCTGTCCTAGTTCGATTTTACGGCTGTTACAAAATTATCTTTGGCATTTTGATTTTTATTCTTGCTGCTTGATTATTTTTGTGTCTTCATGTATATGCATACATACCATTGTATGTGTGCATGCATATATTGTTGACCCTACACAAGTGGTTGCACCATTACTGTTCACTGTTTTAGTGTGTTTATGATACATGTAGTCTGTAGCTCCATGTATTGATCTTGGCTGATGTGTACATCACACTTGGGTTTTGTTACTTGTTAGCATTTGGCCTAGTGCAGTTGCACACTTGGGGCTACACTTCAGTTCACTGTAATGTATTGTTTGCATTAATCTGGGACACTTGTTACCTTGATTTCCATTTTGACATTTCTAGAATTTGTTGCTGTATCATGCTTGATCTTGGCCGCACTATCCACATGAGTTCATTTAGCTGTTTTGTATTCTGGTGTCACTGCCTTGTATATCTGTAATTGCTATGCCTTTGTGATAATTGCAATTTGATTGTGTATCGGATTTGCGGTTGCCTGCACTTGTATGTGCAGTGTTTATTTACATGTGTGGATTGGTATGTATACATATATACTCTTGTATGTGTGTATACATGTGTTGTTAGATCTATACTTGGATTCTATCTACTATATTAACTCGAATGTTGTATTTTGTTTGTGGTTCGGTGCCTTTTCTTCTACACTTTGCCTCGTTCCCTGTGTAACTGTCTTGTTGCATCGTGATCTTGTGGTAGTTGTAGTTTTTAGTTACAGTTTACCCTTGAATCCTTAGGGCCTTCATTGCACTGTTCACTGAACTTCAAGTCATGTAGTTCAAGTGCAGTTTGTAGTTTCTGACTTATATTCAGTTGTAACTGTTTTGATAACTGCCTGGTCAGTTTGGTTTCATGGTGGCTGTCTTGACTATTTGAGGAAATCGGCATTTTGTTTCATGTGTCATTGAGATTGATTTTTTTCTTTGATTTTGGAGTTGTACTCCATTGTACTGTTGATTTAGATCACTGTCTAGATTCTGGACATTGTTTCATAGTTGCTTACTGGGTTGCTTTTACTTGCAATTGTGTTGAGTCATGATTAGTCGTGATTTGACCTTTGCAGTTTGGGCGTACTGTAGTGGCGAGGCAGTGCACGCGTGCGTGTACTGCAGCCACACAGTTTGGTTTAATTTAACCACTTTGAGATTTTCTAATTATTAATTTAATAATTGGATTTGGTTGTTAATTACTGTTTAAGCAATTCTGCTGTTTTCCAAAATTATCTTCATTGATACCCTTTCCATCTATCTTTGTTGATGATTTGGATTTGCTGATAAGTTGTTTAACACTGTTTAGTGTTAAATCTGCTGTTATCCGATTCTCTTATCGAGAAGCGAGATATACGAGATTTCTGTAACTGTCGTTTATTTGATGTTTGATTATTATTGCTTCTATGCACTAATAACTGAGTTTGAATTAGACTGACCCGTGTATTATTTTCTTTTGAATGTAATACTCGGGTCAGACCCGAGTTATTTCAGGTTGTAGATTTCCAGCTTTGAGTTGCTGTTCGGACTATGAAGACTTTTTATATATTCTGAAGTAGTTTTCGTCGTTTTGTAGAAGTCGTGTCATTGTATAGGAGGATATGTATTCATGTATATTAGTTGATAATGTACTTGTATATATAACTTCCAGAGTCGACAGTTGTAGTTGTATCATATGTATTGTGTCAACTATATTGTAACTGACATTAGTTATATATATATATATGAGACTTTTGTTTTATCTGTGTTCCGCATTTATATTATCTGTGTTATTATTATATCTAATGTCCTAAACTATTATGAACCATCATAGTTTGTTTTATACTGGTAATTGGGTATGTCGATGGGAGTAAATAAATAAGGTGAAAAATAAAAAGTATATACCACTCCTATCGAGGTAACCAATACTTGTGTAAGGCCAACTACGGATGGCCGCTCCTATCCAGCCTTATTTTTCGTAATATAGATAATATTTCTTTTAATACTCTTTGTTATTATGAGCATAGAGGTGGGGCGTCACAGTTGGTATCAGAGCTTGGGGTTTATGGACATAATATAAAACATAACTTAGATGGAACATATGTTGCAACTATTGGTCGATGTTTAATTTGTGCTTTGAGTCAAAACTAAAGTTTTGAAATTTTGATGACATTTTTAAATATCTTTATTTAAAAATAAAAGAGAGACTGTGTTTTGTTGATTGATAATTTTGTGTTATGTTTATCAGAGTGCGCAGCGGAAATAGTGAAACTGTCTTCGCTGAATACGGCTGATAATCTTTTTGATTTAAAAATCGAAATATGAAATTGAAATAAATTTCATTTGTTGTTTACATAGCTGTATTTATTTTGTTTCTTGGAGAATTTCGAATCCGATTTGAGGATTCGGAGCAATTGCAGTTATGTGATTCTTGATGAGATTTTTGCTAATTTTCTTTTATGCTAATCAAATAGTGATTAGATTTTGCTGTTTTGAATATCTTCATTGAAGATATATTCGAATGATTTCTTTGTTCGTTTTGTAGTACGTGCAAATTTGAATTGCACGTTACTGCATTAATTTTACGTTGAATTGATGCTTGGTTATGAAACGTATTTTGTTGCCGTTATTTTTATAACGGAATTTTTACATCGATCCTAAATTTTTGAAGCACGGTGTTCTGTTGGCACTTTTAATGAATGAAAATTCACCAGTGTTACATTTTGATGTAAATCATTTTGATGAGATTTTGACGTTTTAATCTTTCTGTCGCATTGACTTCAGTAACAGTCAAATTTTTAAAAGTGGATTTTCAAGCGGTTATTCCGCAATGCTGTGAGATTCATTTTACGATGTTCTGGAGAAGTACAATTTCCTTTTCGAAATTGTTACTAATATTGCTGCTTTAATCACGTGATTGGAAAATTGTTTTAAAATGAAAAATTGTTTTATAAATTTTTAATAGTTGCGTTTTCAAAAGAATGAGGAAGCGACTTAAACGATTCAGCAAAATCGAGGATTATGACCCCTTTCTTTTACTGTTTCGCTTAACTCCGGACTTGTCCAGTTGAGAATGTGAATTGTTATTTTTATAAAATGAATAAAATTGTTTTCAGGAATTTTACAGTTTGCGCTTTCAAAAGAATGAGGAAGCGATTTAAACGTTTCAGCAAAATCGAGGACTATGACCCCTTTCTTTTACTGATTCGCTTAATTCCGGACTTGTCCGTTTGAAAATGTAAAGTGTATTTTTACAAAATACACGATTTTGCACTTTCAAGGAAACGATGAAGAGAATCAAACGATTTAGTAAAACACGTGGTATGGGACATGTGCGTTTGCTATTTCGGTTAATTCCGGACTCATTAATTGAAATATTTGATGTTTTGATTATTTTAATGCTTTCGTGTGCTTTCGAGCCACTATGTTGGACCTTCGGGTCATTTGTTGGGATTTCGGGCCACTCTGATGGACCTTCGGGTCAAATACCAGTACTAGACCTTCGGGTCACTCTGTGTCAGAGCCCGCAAATCCGTACCCTTGATTAAACACTAAATTCCATTGATTAACTCAAGATGCACGGAAATACGAACCCTGAGGGGTTTTAAGAACAAGAAAAGGGAGAAGAAGAAGAAAAATAGAAGAAAAAGAAAAGAAGAAGAAAAAAAGAAGAACAACAGAGCAACATCAGAATAGAAAACAATATCAGAATCTTACACATCGTAGCGGAACAATATACAATAGATAATTACTAGTCTTTTAAAACAAAGAACTATATTAGTTTATACATACATCAATCAGAGCCAATATACGACTCAATACAACACAGCACATCAATGGACAGTTATATAAACTTGTCCTCATACAGAATACACAGCGGAATAAATACTATCAGATACAAATACTACGTCTCGTCATCCATCTTGCTTCCAAAGCTCCAGAATATCCAGAATATCCTGATAACATAACTCTAGACTGCCCGTGTGGAAATTAGTGGGCACCCAGAGTTTAGAAGGGAACAATAAACTCCGAGTCAGTCATGGTGACTGGTGTGAGATCGTAAAACAGTTTATCTTTCTAAAAGACAACAAAAAAATTCTAAAGTCAATTTCGTAATGCTTTTGGAAAATGAAACTACCATAAAGCCTCCCACCACACACACAATGCAAACGCAGAATTTGAGGAGATTTCTTCTTATGATAGTCAAAGATGCTTACAACGCAAAATCAAATCATTTTTGATATTATTATTAGTGCATAGTGTAGAAAACATTTCGAAAGTATAATATTAATCTTAGCCAGCATAGGCATTCTGCACTTATGCCTACTATAGCTACTATGTTCAATAGCAGGTTACCGCCACATTCCATAGCAGGTAATACAACTAAAACCGTACACGTCACGTATTGTTTCTTTGGATTTCCAACAAATGGTCAGGCTAAGGAACTTCCTATGCCACGATGGGTACGTCCCTGGAATAGACGACCCGAGAACCTAACCGGATCTCTGCCAACACAAGGCCGGGTTACCTCTGCAAAAATAGGTAACTACTGACACGCGTATGCCATCCCCCGATCGTAACCGATCTTCCCGAGGATCCCCGATTTCCAACAAACCACATAATAATAATGCAGGAACCACATAGGTTAAGTATCTGGGCTCCATACCATGATACCACCTCTATCCAGAAGGAATGACATACACTAAGGGGCGCTACTCCCTAGAACCTTGCTGCATCCTTCCTGTTTTGACCATTTCCGGGGTGTGAGGCTCGACGAAGTCTCGTCCACAAAGCTACGCTTCTCAACAAGCCATGCTTCGGGTCAACAAATGATCAACCTATGATCACAAAGATATAAGATCAAACAAATGATCATATCGCAAATGATCAAACACTGATCATTTCACAGCAACACTCAGTATGCCACGTTACCAAATTGGGAGTATATCGCTGATAAATTTCAACTACATAACCTCTGAGCTCGTACGTCTCAAAGAAGGGTGTTAAGCTAAGAGAATAAATTCTCCGCCACCAACAGAAATGTATTTGAAAGAAATCAGCTTTATATCTCAATTTGTAACGTCAGACATATAATCCATACAAGTCTGTTCCGGGATCGAACAGAATCGAAGGCACTTCTCACGAAGCCCTTGCACATCCGGATAAATTTCTAATCACGTCCGGACTTCCCGTCACTAAGGGTGATAAAACCTCTAAATCGAAGATCAGCCGATGTAGAGTAACTCGACGGTAATCCTTCCGTTTTCAAAAATATCCGGTCTTCAACACCGGTCTTCGAATGCAATTCATAACGACGTATCACATATTCGGAATGGGTTATACGACCCCATGGTCCTTTCCCGGCTAACCCGAATAGTGAGCGCTTATTCAAAAATAAGTGTGGCATTCAAATTCATCCAATTCACAACAAATACCATTCAAGGTAATTATTGATAGTCGGTTATTTAACTATCAATAAAGATGCGCAACATCATCAGATTCCAAATAATTTTCCAAATTTTTTTATTTCCAGAATATCTTTACTAGATATAAAATTTCCACACTTAACCGTTTGAAAATAAATTTCAAATATTCACATTTCAATTTATCTTTAAAAGATAAAATTTCAAACCCTTCGTTTCATATTGGAAAAGCACTTCCATACTTATTTAATTATAAGTAATTCACAAATCAATTTATTTTCAACATTTGAAAATATTCGATATACTTAAATCAAAATTAAGTATAAATTTCATTCTTTAAGGAAATCATTTACTATAACAACTATTTGAGTCAAAACGAATGTTACGTAAAACATTGTTACGACAACTCAAAATCACTAGTATAGGGATTTGAAATTTAGATAGATATATAAATCACAATACTAGATAAAAACATTTCCTTTCGGAAATCATTTAATATAACAACAGTGTTATAGTCCACCATTTCCTTATTTTTCGAAAACGTCTATTTCAACAATAAAAATGTTGAAATCTATGTATTCGATATCATAATACATTTTAAAACATCTTTTAAAATAATTAACTTCATTTCAAATATCACTTTCCCAAAACCATATCCATTTTCCTTAAGAATATATTCACTGTCCAAAATCGTGAATATACTTCACTAACCAATTTTCAATAATCTCTACACCTTTTATTTCAATAATTATCCACTATCCAAAATCGTGGATAAAATTCCCTTAATAACCTTCTATATTAAATTCCTCAATTTTGATTAATTTCGAATTTATAAAACAACGTTTATAAATTCTATTTCTATTTTCTAACGACTTTGATTTATAAATCTCCTTTATTAACAAATTCAATCAAGATCCATTTAAAGGTAAAAAATCAAATTTATAAGTCAATTTCTTATAAATCTTTTATTCTACAATTTCATTTATTTTCAACTTTACAATTTATAAATCTATAAATTTCATTCACTTACGGATTCCATAATTTTTTCCATTTTTAACACTAAAAAAAACTCATTTTATAATTCCAATACTTTGATTTATAAATATCAATTTTATAAATCTTTTATACAAATCGTTTATAGTTATTCAAAAATCCCAACTCAAATCATTTTATAAATAAATCGACTTTTATTTCAAAAACGACACTTTGGTTATATTTCACCAAAAATCTTAAATCTTATAACTTTAAAATTCTAGACGTTTATTTATTTGAAATAAATCAATTCAAAAATTCAATAAAACGTCTACTTTCAAAAATCACTTTAAAATCCTTTTAGAGTAAAAGTCGTTATTTTTAAACTTCAAAACTGAATCTGATGATGCAACAGCACCAACTAGTCAATCACAACAACAAACATCATATATCAATATGATAACAGAATATACATCAATATCTGTAAATAAATAAATACTGGTGAGGAATCCAGTTGGATCCCTCCAACATGTTTCCCTGCATCCACAGATGTTAGCACAATACCAATTCCACTTCGAGGTGGAATATCGCGGTATATGGGTTTTATAAAAATCATCCGCTTACTAACGGCGCAATAGGGTCTCATCCGCTATACGAGGCAGGAATCAATCAATCTAATATATACATATGCCAATATGTATATATTGCTATATATATATATAGATATATCCTACTATATCTAATATCACATCCAATAGCAATCAATCAGTCAAAAACTGCAATTAATTTTGAGTGAGAAAAATCTCACCTTAGCTTTTAATTTTGCAATCCATTTTCCATCCAGTTTGTTTTCTCGATTTAGACCTTGTATCAACAATTTATACAATTTATCAATATTCGAATCAACTGAACAATTAATTTCCGTTTAATAGTTTTTGATTTAGTTGATAATTCTTTTTAAATAAATTTTCCTCCTTTAATAAATTTATCTAACTACAGTTTAAATTTTAAAACTAATTCCTTTGGTAACAAAAAAAAACAATCAAATAGGTTTATTGAACTAGTCAGAGCCTTTTAATACATTATTTTAAAACAATTTATTGAACCAAAATGTTTACATAAATGTTTTTAGAAATATTTTTTTTATAAATAAATAAATCAAATCGATTTATTAACCAAATTAAATCAGACATTTTGAAAACTGCCTATCAGGGAATTTTCACTTTATTGTTTGTTAATATCGAATTTATAATCTCCAACAAAATGAACTTAAACAAATTTTAAACCAATACCTTACTGCCTAGCCCCCTGGAAATCACGTACGCGAATCCCCAAATCGAACGCGTGCTCGAGCTCTCGTACGCGAGCCTCAGGCAATCGCCAACTCCCTTTCATCGCTCGACCATACCTTTTCTGCCTACTTCGAGACCATCACGTCGCGCTTGAACCCCACGACTCGAGCCTGTCGAGTGCCCTTCCAGTCGCGAGCTCGAGATTCCCACGTCGTTCTGTTACTTGACTTCGACCCGTTCCCAGGCGATCGATTTTGCCCTAATCATCACGCTTCGACAACAAACTCGAGACTTCGCCTCCCCTCGCTCAGCAGTCGAGCTTCCCCTCCACCATAATGATTTCACGTGTTCGCGAGTGAATATGGATTCGAATTTGTGAAGGCGTGAAAACGAATTGATGGATTTTGATTTTTGAATATTATACGACAGAGGAATCGATTTTTCCACTGGCTTCGGCCATTCTGTTATTCAAAATCGTGGAGAAGAAATAAAATGAGGAGGATATGGTTTCGTGAAATAAAACGGGGAAATGAAACAATTTTGAGTTCGGCCATTTTTATCTCGTTCGATTTGTAAATGAAAAAGAGACGAGGAAGTGAATATTAAAAAGAGAGGGGGAAGACAGGCGAACATGGGTTGCACGACTCGTTCCGTGATATTTGGCGTGGTTAAAGGAATGAACGTGGCTGATATGTGACAAATTTAAATATTAAATTTAAATTGAATTTGATTTGTTTCCAATGCGTTTGCTCGTCGTACGGTCACGTATTAACTCCGAAAAATACGAAATTGGAAATCCGGTAATAATACAATATTACGGACCCAATGGAACTGGTTTCGTCGAATTCCGAGACTGTGCCTCGGACGGCTACTTTTAAATATCGGTTGAACGATATAAATTTCAAAACTGAACAAAACAGTTTAAATTTCAATTCTGAAGCTTTTATTATCTTCAGTATCATCAATATAAATTTTAAAAGCTTTTGAAATATTTTTCTTCAACTTAAAATTGAAGATATAAATTTTTATTCAATTCAATAGATTAAATTTTATAATTTAATCGCCAAATTCAAAGTTATATTCGGGATTCAAATTAAATCATCGTTCAAATATTTAAAATTAATTAAATATTTTCAATTTAATTTGTTCAAAATTCTGGGTCGTTACAAACTTCCCTCCTTAAAAGAATTTCGTCCCGAAATTACAAGTTAAGAAAATGATCCCTAACTCGTCTACTATTTTTCACAATTCAAAAGTTTTATCAAATTTTCAAAACAAATCTTTCTACTAAAGATTCGTTATCATTTCAACAAATTTTCCAACTTAAATTATGAGTTTCAAACAACATTGCTTTACTTCAAAATTCAAATTTAAATTCAAATTTCAAATTTAAACTTTCAAAATTTTCTCAAAAATTTTCTAACACTCGAAATTCTCGAAAAATTTCGCCAGCGTCTCCTTTGCGCGGCTAATACGGCACGACTACAAAACGTCCCTACGGACTCTCAAATTTCAAAAAGAAAAGAAAAAGCCAAGCGGCTAGAGAAGAAATCATCAAATCTCATATTGAAATTTAAAATACATACCTTTTGTCGAGCAATTCAAACTTATCTTTGAAATCAAATCCAATTCCTTTATACACCTGTATGTCCTACTAGCCATAATATCTAGTTACAACATTCAAACCAATTTTGCACATTTTATTACAAAATTTCGATATATACTTCTTATACATTTTTACTTCACTATTGAAGTTACATATCATTCAATTTTACATTTCAAATTCCATTTGAATTCAATTCACAATTTCAATTTAATTTGGATTCTATTTAACTTCTAAATATTGAATTTTATCGATTAACTTAAGTTCACTTCAAACTAATCTTAAATAATCTTAAAACTTCATTTTATTTCAAACAATTCAAATTTGTTTTCAATATTCAGTTTCAATTCCAGTTTTATCTTCATTCAATCATCAACTTAGAATAATTTCAATATCAAATTTTACTTAAGAATTTCACTCTTCATTTCTTAGGTTCAATATAAATATTCCATATACACATTATATTTATTTTCAATTTACCACTTCGGTTAAATCTACTTCCATTTAAAACAATTTGGCAGCAATTCCTCTTTTGGAAACCCGAAAATGAACACCGATGATGTCGCGATCATCATCGGAATTATTTTCTAGCGAACGAAAAGAGTTTAGAGCTTTCAACTCTCCAAAATACTTTTCAAAACCTTTGAAATTCATTTTCAAATCAAAAAGATTTAAACTTCCAAATCTCCAAAATTTTCAAATTCTTTCAAAAACATTTCCAAAAACTTCTCTGGAATTCCGTTTTAAATTACAAATCACATTTATAATTTATATTCTCAAATTTCATTTGTATGTGAATTTATTTCTTAACTTTGGAGTTATGCTTTCAATTTCTTATCCGATTTCATATAATAATGATAACATTTCAATATTGTCACTTTCCTAACAACCATGCAACCATATACCGTAATAATTTACAGAAAATCATTTCTTTTATATACGAAAATAGTTTTGGGTAAAATTATTTCATTTACCCTATTTTAAAATCAATACTATGTCGATTTATCTTGTTTAAGAGTTTAGAAACCCCTATTGATTTCAGTTAGCTAGACTGCACCGACCAGAATCTATAAACAATCAACCGATAAGTCAACACAATACAAAACAATTTCATATTCACTAACAAATACACACTCGTATCTATTATTACACTCAAACTCATTCTAGAGTACTACTGACTCTATCTCTAATGAGTAACACCCAACAGAGCAGGGTTGTCGCTAAACCATTTGCTCTGATACCAGCTGTCAGAGCCCGCAAATCCGTACCCTTGATTAAACACTAAATTCCATTGATTAACTCAAGATGCACGGAAATACGAACCCTGAGGGGTTTTAAGAACAAGAAAAGGGAGAAGAAGAAGAAAAATAGAAGAAAAAGAAAAGAAGAAGAAAAAAAGAAGAACAACAGAACAACATCAGAATAGAAAACAATATCAGAATCTTACACATCGTAGCGGAACAATATACAATAGATAATTACTAGTCTTTTAAAACAAAGAACTATATTAGTTTATACATACATCAATCAGAGCCAATATACGACTCAATACAACACAGCACATCAATGGACAGTTATATAAACTTGTCCTCATACAGAATACACAGCGGAATAAATACTATCAGATACAAATACTACGTCTCGTCATCCATCTTGCTTCCAAAGCTCCAGAATATCCAGAATATCCTGATAACATAACTCTAGACTGCCCGAGTGGAAATTAGTGGGCACCTAGAGTTTAGAAGGGAACAATAAACTCCGAGTCAGTCATGGTGACTGGTGTGAGATCGTAAAACAGTTTATCTTTCTAAAAGACAACAAAAAAATTCTAAAGTCAATTTCGCAATGCTTTTGGAAAATGAAACTACCATAAGACCTCCCACCACACACACAATGCAAACGCAGAATTGGAGGAGATTTCTTCTTATGATAGTCAAAGATGCTTACTACGCAAAATCAAATCATTTTTGATATTATTATTAGTGCATAGTGTAGAAAACATTTCGAAAGTATAATATTAATCTTAGCCAGCATAGGCATTCCGCACTTATGCCTACTATAGCTACTATGTTCAATAGCAGGTTACCGCCACATTCCATAGCAGGTAATACAACTAAAACCGTACACGTCACGTATTGTTTCTTTGGATTTCCAACAAATGGTCAGGCTAAGGAACTTCCTATGCCACGATGGGTACGTCCCTGGAATAGACGACCCGAGAACCTAACCGGATTTCTGCCAACACAAGGCCGGGTTACCTCTGCAAAAATAGGTAACTACTGACACGCGTATGCCATCCCCCGATCGTAACCGATCTTCCCGAGGATCCCCGATTTCCAACAAACCACATAATAATAATAATGCAGGAACCACATAGGTTAAGTATCTGGGCTCCATACCATGATACCACCTCTATCCAGAAGGAATGACATACACTAAGGGGCGCTACTCCCTAGAACCTTGCTGCATCCTTCCTGTTTTGACCATTTCCGGGGTGTGAGGCTCGACGAAGTCTCGTCCACAAAGCTACGCTTCTCAAAAAGCCATGCTTCGGGTCAACAAATGATCAACCTATGATCATAAAGATATAAGATCAAACAAATGATCATATCGCAAATGATCAAACACTGATCATTTCACAGCAACACTCAGTATGCCACGTTACCAAATTGGGAGTATATCGCTGATAAATTTCAACTACATAACCTCTGAGCTCGTACGTCTCAAAGAAGGGTGTTAAGCTAAGAGAATAAATTCTCCGCCACCAACAGACATGTATTTGAAAGAAATCAGCTTTATATCTCAATTTGTAACGTCAGACATACAATCCATACAAGTCTATTCCGGGATCGAACAGAACCGAAGGCACTTCTCACGAAGCCCTTGCACATCCGGATAAATTTCTAATCACGTCCGGACTTCCCGTCACTAAGGGTGATAAAACCTCTAAATCGGAGATCAGCCGATGTAGAGTAACTCGACGGTAATCCTTCCATTTTCAAAAATATCCGGTCTTCAACACCGGTCTTCGAATGCAATTCATAACGACGTATCACATATTCGGAATGGGTTATACGACCCCATGGTCCTTTCCCGGCTAACCCGAATAGTGAGCGCTTATTCAAAAATAAGTGTGGCATTCAAATTCATCCAATTCACAACAAATACCATTCAAGGTAATTATTGATAGTCGGTTATTTAACTATCAATAAAGATGCGCAACATCATCAGATTCCAAATAATTTTCCAAATTTTTTTATTTCCAGAATATCTTTACTAGATATAAAATTTCCACACTTAACCGTTTGAAAACAAATTTCAAATATTCACATTTCAATTTATCTTTAAAAGATAAAATTTCAAACCCTTCGTTTCATATTGGAAAAGCACTTCCATACTTATTTAATTATAAGTAATTCACAAATCAATTTATTTTCAACATTTGAAAATATTCGATATACTTAAATCAAAATTAAGTATAAATTTCATTCTTTAAGGAAATCATTTACTATAACAACTATTTGAGTCAAAACGAATGTTACGTAAAACATCGTTACGACAACTCAAAATCACTAGTATAGGGATTTGAAATTTAGATAGATATATAAATCACAATACTAGATAAAAACATTTCCTTTCGGAAATCATTTACTATAACAACAGTGTTATAGTCCACCATTTCCTTATTTTTCGAAAACGTCTATTTCAACAATAAAAATGTTGAAATCTATGTATTCGATATCATAATACATTTTAAAACATCTTTTAAAATAATTAACTTCATTTCAAATATCACTTTCCCAAAACCATATCCATTTTCCTTAAGAATATATTCACTGTCCAAAATCGTGAATATACTTCACTAACCAATTTTCAATAATCTCTACACCTTTTATTTCAATAATTATCCACTATCCAAAATCGTGGATAAAATTCCCTTAATAACCTTCTATATTAAATTCCTCAATTTTGATTGATTTCGAATTTATAAAACAACGTTTATAAATTCTATTTCTATTTTCTAACGACTTTGATTTATAAATCTCCTTTATTAACAAATTCAATCAAGATCCATTTAAAGGTAAAAAATCAAATTTATAAGTCAATTTCTTATAAATCTTTTATTCTACAATTTCATTTATTTTCAACTTTACAATTTATAAATCTATAAATTTCATTCACTTACGGATTCCATAATTTTTTCCATTTTTAACACTAAAAAAAACTCATTTTATAATTCCAATACTTTGATTTATAAATATCAATTTTATAAATCTTTTATACAAATCGTTTATAGTTATTCAAAAATCCCAACTCAAATCATTTTATAAATAAATCGACTTTTATTTCAAAAACGACACTTTGGTTATATTTCACCAAAAATCTTAACTCTTATAACTTTAAAATTCTAGACGTTTATTTATTTGAAATAAATCAATTCAAAAATTCAATAAAACGTCTACTTTCAAAAATCACTTTAAAATCCTTTTAGAGTAAAAGTCGTTATTTTTAAACTTCAAAACTGAATCTGATGATGCAACAGCACCAACTAGTCAATCACAACAACAAACATCATATATCAATATGATAACAGAATATACATCAATATCTGTAAATAAATAAATACTGGTGAGGAATCCAGTTGGATCCCTCCAACCTGTTTCCCTGCATCCACAGATGTTAGCACAATACCAATTCCACTTCGAGGTGGAATATCGCGGTATATGGGTTTTATAAAAATCATCCGCTTACTAACGGCGCAATAGGGTCTCATCCGCTATACGAGGCGGGAATCAATCAATCCAATATATACATATGCCAATATGTATATATTGCTATATATATATAAATATATCCTACTATATCTAATATCACATCCAATAGCAATCAATCAGTCAAAAACTGCAATTAATTTTGAGTGAGAAAAATCTCACCTTAGCTTTTAATTTTGCAATCCATTTTCCATCCAGTTTGTTTTCTCGATTTAGACCTTGTATCAACAATTTATACAATTTATCAATATTCGAATCAACTGAACAATTAATTTCCGTTTAATAGTTTTTGATTTAGTTGATAATTCTTTTTAAATAAATTTTCCTCTTTTAATAAATTTATCTAACTACAGTTTAAATTTTAAAACTAATTCCTTTGGTAACAAAAAAAAACAATCAAATAGGTTTATTGAACTAGTCAGAGCCTTTTAATACATTATTTTAAAACAATTTATTAAACCAAAATGTTTACATAAATGTTTTTAGAAATTTTATTTTTTTTATAAATAAATAAATCAAATTGATTTATTAACCAAATTAAATCAGACATTTTGAAAACTGCCTATCATGGAATTTTCACTTTATTGTTTGTTAATATCGAATTTATAATCTCCAACAAAATGAACTTAAACAAATTTTAAACCAATACCTTACTGCCTAGTCCCCTGGAAATCACGTACGCGAATCCCCAAATTGAACGCGTGCTCGAGCTCTCGTACGCGAGCCTCAGGCAATCGCCAACTCCCTTTCATCGCTCGACCATACCTTTTCTGCCTACTTCGAGACCATCACGTCGCGCTTGAACCCCACGACTCGAGCCTGCCGAGTTCCCTTCCAGTCGCGAGCTCGAGATTCCCACGTCGTTCTGCTACTTGACTTCGACCCGTTCCCAGGCGATCGATTTTGCCCTTATCATCACGCTTCGACAACGAACTCGAGACTTCGCCTCCCCTCGCTCAGCAGTCGAGCTTCCCCTCCACCATAATGATTTCACGTGGTCGCGAGTGAATATGGATTCGAATTTGTGAAGGCGTGAAAACGAATTGATGGATTTTGATTTTTGAATATTATACGACAGAGGAATCGATTTTTCCACTGGCTTCGGCCATTCTGTTATTCAAAATCGTGGAGAAGAAATAAAATGAGGAGGATATGGTTTCGTGAAATAAAACTGGGAAATGAAACAATTTTGAGTTCGGCCATTTTTATCTCGTTCGATTTGTAAATGAAAAAGAGACGAGGAAGTGAATATTAAAAAGAGAGGGGGAAGACAGGCGAACATGGGTTGCACGACTCGTTCCGTGATATTTGGCGTGGTTAAAGGAATGAACGTGGCTGATATGTGACAAATTTAAATATTAAATTTAAATTGAATTTGATTTGTTTCCAATGCGTTTGCTCGTCGTACGGTCACGTATTAACTCCGAAAAATACGAAATTGGAAATCCGGTAATAATACAATATTACGGACCCAATGGAACTGGTTTCGTCGAATTCCGAGACTGTGCCTCGGACGGCTACTTTTAAATATCGGTTGAACGATATAAATTTCAAAACTGAACAAAACAGTTTAAATTTCAATTCTGAAGCTTTTATTATCTTCAGTATCATCAATATAAATTTTAAAAGCTTTTGAAATATTTTTCTTCAACTTAAAATTGAAGATATAAATTTTTATTCAATTCAATAGATTAAATTTTATAATTTAATCGCCAAATTCAAAGTTATATTCGGGATTCAAATTAAATCATCGTTCAAATATTTAAAATTAATTAAATATTTTCAATTTAATTTGTTCAAAATTCTGGGTCGTTACAGCGGACCTTCGGGTCATTTGTTGGGCGCTAAAATTATGTTGAGTACTTGGTAGGCTTCGGCCATTTGTTGATGCACGTGCGGCGAATTAAAAACTCGCCATCTGATGGGATCGATCCAAGCTTTTATGTTGATTTTCTAGTCTTCTTAATTGATTTCTAGATATTTGTTGTTTCTAATTATCTGCAGGTAATTAGATATCTGATGTTATGAGATTTAATTATCGTATCGGTAATTAAATATTTGTTGTTGATTTGAGATTTAATTATCGCTTTTGATAATTAAATATTTGCTGATTTGAAATTTAATTATCGCTTTTGATAATTAAATATTTGTTGTTGATTTGAGATTTAATTATCGCTTTTGATAATTAAATATTTGTTGATTTGAGATTTAATTATCGCTTTTGATAATTAAGTATTTGCTGATTGGGATTTAATTGTCGCTTTTGCTAATTGAATATTTGTTGATATGAGTTCTGATTATTGTTTAGATAATCAAATAATTATTGTTTTCTGATTATCGCTTGTGATAATTAGATATTTGAGATTTGGTTATCGTTTTGATAATCGAATATTTGTGATTTGAAATTTGATTATCGTTTTTGATAATCGAATAATTGTGATTTGAAATTTGGTTATCGTTTTTGATAATCGAATATTTGTTGATTCGAAATTTGATTATCGTTTTGATAATCGAATATTTGTTAAATTGAAATTTGATTATCGTTTTTGATAATCGAATATTTAGTGATTTGAAATTTGATTATCGTTTTTGATAATCGAATAATTGTGATTTGAAATTTGGTTATCGTTTTTGATAATTGAATATTTATTGATTTGAAATTTGATTATCGTTTTTGATAATCGAATATTTAGTGATATGAAATTTGATTATCGTTTTTGATAATCGAATATTTAGTGATTTGAAATTTGATTATCGTTTTGATAATCGAATAATTGTGATTTGAAATTTGATTATCACTTTTGATAATCGAATATTTAGTGATTTGAAATTTGATTATCGTTTTTGATAATCGAATAATTGTGATTTGAAATTTGATTATCGCTTTTGATAATTGAATATTTGTTGATTTGAAATTTTAATTACCGTTTGTGGTAATTAGATATGTGCTGATTTGGTTTCTGATTATCGTTTGAGATCATTAGATATTTGATGTTTTCTGATTTTCTGTGACGCCCCACCTCTATACCCACGCTAACCAAGAACACTACGATGTAGTGCTGTCAATTAGCACGGAGAATAAGGCTGTCGAGGAGCGACCATCCGTGTAACTTCTTTGTGAGAGCACCGATATGTCAGATAGAATAGAATGCATATCTTTTAAAGAGGAAATCCAACATACCGATACAAACACAAAGCTATCACATGGTGGCTATATATAATCTTCGGAAACAAATATAGAAATAAACATAACACAAATCAGTCACAGACAATTCATATCACAAAGGCGGAATAAGATATGAATATTTCACCTAAAAGTGTACATCAGAGTAGTGGTCAAATAAGATCCACAATAACACAAAAGAATAGATACAAGTGCAAGACAATAGAATACGTATACATCAAGGAGTCTCATCACAAATGCATACAACAAAAAACTACTAAACTAGAGTAGTTAGCCAAAAGTCAGAAGATGGCTCCAGATAAGAAGTCATGAGGAAGCACCTGTAAAATCTCAGTCTGACCCGAGTATTATTTAAGAAGAAAATAATAAACGGATCAGTCTAGCTATAATTATCAGATAAAATGAGATAGAATATGAGATATGATAATAGAACGTATGATAACAAAAAAGTGTCATACTATGAAAAGTATACATTAGAAATCCTACAAAAGTCATACAATATCTCAATAATCTCAAAACAGAGAAAAGAATGTCATATTCTTAATTTAATTCACCCAGCCACAATAAAATGACATACTCATCAATGTCAATGGTAAAAGCTGGTGAAACATAAAATTCCAGAAATCAATAATTAGAAATCCAGAAATCACAAGAAAAGGATGGCCAATCCCAAACAGGAGCATGAAAGCCGGTACATTGACGCAGTGCAAACGGTACGTCCAATGAACCAGAAAGCCGAGACATCGATGTAGTACAAACGGTACATCAGATGAATCAAACATTGACGCAGTGCAAACGGTACGTCCAATGAATCGGAAAGACAGAGACATCGATGTAGTACAAACGGTACATCAGATGAATCAAACATTGACGCAGTGCAATCGGTACGTCCAATGAACCAGAAAGACAAAGACATCGATGTAGTACAAACGGTACATCAGATGAATCGAACATTGACGCAGTGCAAACGGTATGTCCAATGAACCAGAAAGACAGAGACATCGATGTAGTACAAACGGTACATCAGATGAATCGAAACACATTAAAAGTACTTGGGTTGCCAGCCCACAAAGAAATGAGATGAAGCTCAATAAAATGAAGTAAAGTCCTTCATACGGACAAAGAGACATCGCACAATTGCTAGTCTAAATCATAAAATGATCATCATGATCAGCGAGAAGTGTCAATCACACCAAGCTAGTAAATATATGAGTTTAGCTTCATGTCCCATAACCACTTGCTTAACTTAAATATTTACGAACAAGCTGCAAATCTTCACTAGGAAATTGTCACGAAAAGGGTTCAATCGAACAAGTCCAAGAGCTAACCGACGAAGTGAACGCAAGCGTTTCATACCACTCGTTTTACTAAGTCGTTTAAGTCGATTTCTCATTCGAGTGAAGTAAAGGCTTGTATATATTAGTAGACTGGAAATCGGTTTGAGAAAACGAACTTTTGATATTAAAAATAGTATTGAAATCGATTTGATGAAAGAGTTTTGATATTTACTACTAGTATTAAAACCTTCATATCTTTAAAGTGACAAGTCATAAAACGATTGTTGGAACAATCTATCACAAAAATTCACATTCGGAGACGTGAATAAAATCCAAGGAAATCAGCTCAAAATGCATCAAAGTGGAAGTTCTGATGAATGCTTTTCAGATAAGATTGCCTACGCAGAGTAATACGGCGGGGTGCGGGGCAGCGCCCCGTCACGGTACGACCTAGTGAAGGCAAGCTGGTCAAGCGACCTAAGGAAAAATGAGGTCTAACGACCTAAAGAGTTCGCGGCCTAGTGGCTGCCAGGTCATACGACCTAAGGGAAGAATGCCACGCGACCTAGCAGAAGAACAGGTCGAACGACCTAAGTGCTAACTCGCGAACGACTTACGACTTAAGAGCCATACGAACCAGCGACCTAAAACTGGCGACCTAAGGACTTAGCAGGGTCGAGCGACTTAACGACCTAAGCCTTGAACGACTTAGTGGAACGAACGACTTAACGACCTAAGCCTTGAATGACTTAGTGGAACGAACGACTTAACGACTTAAGCTCAAATACGAGCTACGAGCTATGGCTGGAACGACCTAGTGAAGTTAGGTCGGGGACGACCTACGACTTAAGCCAGGGTGAGCGAGCTAACTGCAAACGACTTAAGGCCAAACGACCTATGACTTAACTCGAGGCGAACGAGCTAACTGCAAACGACTTAAGCCTTTAACTCGTGAACGACTTATGCCTTTAACTCGTGAAGGACTTATGCCTTTAACTCATGAACGACTTATGCCTTTAACTCGTGAAGGACTTATGCCTTTAACTCGTGAACGACTTATGCCTTTAGCTCGTGAACGACTCATGCCTTTAGCTCGTGAACGACTTAACATTTTGCCTGGAGATTATAGGTCGGCAACGACCTACGACTTAAGGGCGAACGACCTAACTCCGAACGAGCTAAAAATGGCCAGAACGACCTAGAAGCAGTTTTTCACCAAAATCACTAAATTTTGGAGTTTTTCGCCAATCCAATCCAAACCAAATGCAGATATTCATACAAATGCAATAGAGGATCATTCCCAACAGTCCAAGATAGATATAGGCAAGATGTGAGATCAAAAATCTCACCTTTTCATGGAATTTGATGAAGACGAAGCTCGGGGGCAAAGCAAAGATCAACCACAAGCTTGAATCAATGTCTTCACTTTGAATTTGGAGTTAGATGTTGAATTTGCTAAAGAACTTGAGCTTGGAATTTTAATTTCCTATTCCCTCCACCATTTTTGCTAAAGCTTCAAAGTTGATGAAGTGATGAAGAGAAGGAAGGGGTTGGGCTGAGTTAGAAGAGGTGCAGCCCAAACCAAAAGCCCAACACAAAAAGTGACGAAAATTTCACTATCTCCAAACATATCGAAGTTTACACTCAAAAAGATCGCAAACGTCATTTTGAACGCAATGGGGGTGGTCTCGAGTCCTAATTTGACCGTATGCAAAAAGTAGCTTTTCGGACTAACATCCGACTAACAATAAAATATTTAAATATAAAATCGATAAATATGCGGGTTGTTACATTTTCGTTTTTGATAATTAGATATTTGATGTTTCCGATTATCGTTTTTGATAATTTGATATTTATTGATTTGTTTTCTGAGTATCATTTGGACAATTGGATGTTAGCTGATTTTATGGATAAGAGATTTTCTAGTCTCTAATTGAGTTCAGGTTATGTTGATTTTATTGAATTGCTATTTTCTATCTATCACTGTTGATAGTTAGAGTTTGCTGATTATGAAGTTCGTGTTTTCTATTTATCCGTTAGATAACTAGATATTTGCAGTTTGCGAATTGTGATTTGTGCTTTCTAATCATCTCTGTTGATAATTAGCTTTTGTTGTTTTTCTAATTATCGTATCGATGATTAGACATTGCTGTTTTATGATTTTCTATATTTTAATTATCTAATTGATAATTGAATATTGCTGATAATTACATTAGTTCAGTTTCGTTGTTTTCTAATTATCTATCTGATAGTTAGATTTTGTTGAGAAATTGTGAATCCCTTTTATAAAGATAAAAGATTTCTTTGGCGTTTGTATTCCCGTCTTTTATTTTCTAGCTTAACCCGTTTATGTTAGAAAAATAATTGTTATTGACAACCTTAATTATGAAAATTGCGGGGACACAATTTTTATAAGAAGGGGAGTCTGTAACAACCCGGAGTTTTGTGAAAATTAATTATTGTCTAATGACGAGTAAATTGATGGTTAATTGCTGTTTGGAATTTATATCAAGTAAAATTATTTTGTAACAATTGTTTAGTGTTGAGTAGGCTTTACATTTTAAATCGTGGCCCATATTTGTTGAGGCCGAGATGATATCAGAGGCAACCGCTCCCCTTTCATTCATTTTTTTTTCGTTCGAAACCAAGACAAAAGCTAACCCTAAAACCAAAAAGAAGTGATAATGGCTGCACTCGTTTGATCGAAAATTGGGGTTTCGTGAAATTCATGGTTGCCGACTTCAACGTTGGTTTGGGTTCGTCTCTGCTTCAGTTTTGAACGGTGCGATCCTTGGGTCTTGACTCGTCGATAACGTGAGTTCGACTCACATCTAATTCAAACTATTTTGTGGCTATCTTGACTTCGATTGTGCTGTTCGAATTTCGTGACTGGGGTTTTTACTTGATTTAGTCGATGATGTCTTGTTTATTTAGGGTTTGAATCCCTTGTTTTGAGCTCGTATATATTTGTGAAATGGGCAATTTAACTCATCTCGACTGTACGACTCTGTATCGACGTTTGAGTTCTGATTACTGACTTAGTGGATTTTGATTGCCTCTGCTCTGTCTTTAATCTGTTTATTTGAAGTTGAACTAAGTTGTGAAATTTTGGCGACTTCGAGCTTGACTTTGATTTGTTGACACGTGCATTCACCTCGGGCTTCGATTTGCATTCGAACATGCCATAGTGTTTGCTGCATACCTGTTCATGTTGTAATTGACTTGATGATCTTTGTTATCTTTGCTTGTACTCCGGTCTCTGCTAGTTCTGGTTATTTGTGTAGATTTGTACGTGTATACTGTTTCTTGATACTCACGTTCCAAATTCGTGACTTGGTCAATTTACTTGGCCACCACAGTTCGAATTTGAACGGTGCAGATTTGGATTTCGATCTTGGTTTCCATTGATTTTTACTTTGAACTGCAGTAGTTGGATTCAAATGTTTTGTTTTGAAAAAAAAAGTAAAATGTTTTATTTTGTTACATGTGCTATTTTGAGAACATGCTGGTCGGTGCCTTTGCTTGTAGTTATTCCTGGCCATATTTTGTTTCAGATCTCTGTTCATGCGTACAATTGTGTGTATTCATTTGAATTATTGTCTCTGGTTTGAGTTTTATTCGTATAACTTGAACATGAGTTGGATTTGCTTCGAGCAGGCTATCGGGTTGATTTTGTGTCGTTCATTGTCTACTGCCCCGGCAGCACTTCTGTCCTAGTTCGATTTTACGGCTGTTACAAAATTATCTTTGGCATTTTGATTTTTATTCTTGCTGCTTGATTATTTTTGTGTCTTCATGTATATGCATACATACCATTGTATGTGTGCATGCATATGTTGTTGACCCTACACAAGTGGTTGCACCATTACTGTTCACTGTTTTAGTGTGTTTATGATACATGTAGTCTGTAGCTCCATGTATTGATCTCGGCTGATGTGTACATCACACTTGGGTTTTGTTACTTGTTAGCATTTGGCCTAGTGCAGTTGCACACTTGGGGCTACACTTCAGTTCACTGTACTGTATTGTTTGCATTAATCTGGGACACTTGTTACCTTGATTTCCATTTTGACATTTCTAGAATTTGTTGCGGTATCATGCTTGATCTTGGCCGCACTATCCACATGAGTTCATTTAGCTGTTTTGTATTCTGGTGTCACTGCCTTGTATATCTGTAATTGCTATGCCTTTGTGATAATTGCAATTTGATTGTGTATCGGATTTGTGGTTGCCTGCACTTGTATGTGCAGTGTTTATTTACATGTGTGGATTGGTATGTATACATATATACTCTTGTATGTGTGTATACATGTGTAGTTAGATCTATACTTGGATTCTATTTACTATATTAACTCGAATGTTGTATTTTGTTTGTGGTTCGGTGCCTTTTCTTCTACACTTTGCCTCGTTCCCTGTGTAACTGTCTTGTTGCATCGTGATCTTGTGGTAGCTGTAGTTTTTAGTTACAGTTTACCCTTGAATCCTTGGGGCCTTCATTGCACTGTTCACTGAACTTCAAGTCATGTAGTTCAAGTGCAGTTTGTAGTTTCTGACTTATATTCAGTTGTAACTGTTTTGATAGCTGCCTGGTCAGTTTGGTTTCATGGTGGCTGTCTTGACTATTTGAGGAAATCGGCATTTTGTTTCATGTGTCATTGAGATTGGTTTTTTTCTTTGATTTTGGAGTTGTACTCCATTATACTGTTGATTTAGATCACTGTCTAGATTCTGGACATTGTTTCATAGTTGCTTACTGGGTTGCTTTTACTTGCAATTGTGTTGAGTCATGATTAGTCGTGATTTGACCTTTGCAGTTTGGGCGTACTGTAGTGGTGAGGCAATGCACACGTGCGTGTACTGCAGCCACACAGTTTGGTTTAATTTAACCACTTTGAGATTTTCTAATTATTTATTTAATAATTGGATTTGGTTGTTAATTGCTGTTTAAGCAATTCTGCTGTTTTCCAAAATTATCTTCATTGATACCCTTTCCATCTATCTTTGTTGATGATTTGGATTTGTTGATATGTTGTTTAACACTATTTAGTGTTAAATCTGCTATTATTCGATTCTCTTATCGAGAAGCGGGATATACGAGATTTCTGTGACTGTCGTTTATTTGATGTTTGATTATTATTGCTTCTATGCACTAATAACTGAGTTTGAATTAGACTGACCCGTGTATTATTTTCTTTTAAATGTAATACTTTGGTCAGACCCGAGTTATTTCAGGTTGTAGATTTTCTGCTTTGAGTTGCTGTTCGGGCTATGAAGACTTTTTATATCTTCTGAAGTAGTTTTCGTCGTTTTGTAGAAGTCGTGTCATTGTATAGGAGGATATGTATTCATGTGTATTAGTTGATAATGTACTTGTATATATAACTTCCAAAGTCGACAGTTGTAGTTGTATCATATGTATTGTGTCAACTAAATTGTAACTGACATCAGTTATATATATATATGAGACTTTTGTTTTATCTGTGTTTCGCATTTATATTATCTGTGTTATTATTATATCTAATGTCCTAAACTATTATGAACCATCGTAGTTTGTTTTATACTGGTAATTGGGTATGTCGATGGGAGTAAATAAATAAGGTGAAAAATAAAAAGTATATACCACTCCTATCGAGGTAACCAATACTAGTGTATGGCCAACTAGGATGGCCGCTCCTATCCAGCCTTATTCTTCGTAATAATAGATAGTATTTCTTTTAATACTCTTTGTTATTATGAGCATAGAGGTGGGGCATCACAGTTGGTATCAGAGCTTGGGGTTTATGGACATAATATAAAACATAACTTAGATGGAACATATGTTGCAACTATTGGTCGATGTTTAATTTGTGCTTTGAGTCAAAACTAAAGTTTTGAAATTTTGATGACATTTTTAAATATCTTTATTTAAAAATAAAAGAGAAACTGTGTTTTGTTGATTGATAATTTTGTGTTATGTTTATCAGAGTGCGCAGCGGAAACAGTGAAACTGTCTTCGCTGAATACGGCTGATAATCTTTTTGATTTAAAAGTCGAAATATGAAATTGAAATAAATTTCATTTGTTGTTTACATAGCTATATTTATTTTGTTTCTTTGAGAATTTCGAATCCGATTTGAGGATTCGGAGCAATTGCAGTTATGTGATTCTTGATGAGATTTTTGCTGATTTTCTTTTATGCTAATCAAATAGTGATTAGATTTGCTGTTTTGAATATCTTCATTGAAGATATATTCGAATGATTTCTTTGTTCGTTTTGTAGTACGTGCAAATTTGAATTGCACGTTACTGCATTAATTTTACGTTGAACCGATGCTTGGTTATGAAACGTATTTTGTTGCCGTTATTTTTATAACGGAATTTTTACATCGATGCTAAATTTTTGAAGCACGATGTTCTGTTGGCACTTTTAATGAATGAAAATTCACCAGTGTTACATTTTGATGTAAATCATTTTGATGAGATTTTGACGTTTTAAAATTTCTGTCGCTTTGACTTCAGTAACAGTCAAATTTTTAAAAGTGGATTTTCAAGCGGTTATTCCGCAATGCTGATTCTGAGATTCGTTTTACGATGTTCTGGAGAAGTACAATTTTCTTTTCGAAATTGTTACTAATATTGCTGCTTTAATCACGTGATTAGAAAATCGTTTTAAAATGAAAAATTGTTTTATAAATTTTTAACAGTTGCGTTTTCAAAAGAATGAGGAAGCGACTTAAACGATTCAGCAAAATCGAGGATTATGACCCCTTTCTTTTACTGTTTCGCTTAACTCCGGACTTGTCCAGTTGAGAATGTGAATTGTTATTTTTATAAAATGAATAAAATTGTTTTCAGGAATTTTACAGTTTGCGCTTTCAAAAGAATGAGGAAGCGATTTAAACGTTTCAGCAAAATCGAGGACTATGACCCCTTTCTTTTACTGATTCGCTTAATTCCGGACTTGTCTGTTTGAAAATGTAAAGTGTATTTTTACAAAATACACGATTTTGCACTTTCAAGGAAACGATGAAGAGAATCAAATGATTTAGTAAAACACGTGGTATGAGACATGTGCGTTTGCTATTTCGGTTAATTCCGGACTCGTTAATTGAAATATTTGATGTTTTGATGATTTTGATGCTTTCGTATGCTTTCGAGCCACTATGTTGGACCTTCGGGTCATTTGTTGGACCTTCGGGTCATTTGTTGGGCTTTCGGGCCACTCTGATGGACCTTCGGGTCAAATACCAGTACTAGACCTTCGGGTCACTCTGCGGACCTTCGGGTCATTTGTTGGGCGCCAAAATTATGTTGAGTACTTGGTAGGCTTCGGCCATTTGTTGATGCACGTGCGGCGAATTAAAAACTCGCCATCTGATGGGATCGATCCAAGCTTTTATGTTGATTTTCTAGTCTTCTTAATTGATTTCTAGATATTTGTTGTTTCTAATTATCTGCAGGTAATTAGATATCTGATGTTATGAGATTTAATTATCGTATCGGTAATTAAATATTTGTTGTTGATTTGAGATTTAATTATCGCTTTTGATAATTAAATATTTGCTGATTTGAAATTTAATTATCGCTTTTGATAATTAAATATTTGTTGTTGATTTGAGATTTAATTATCGCTTTTGATAATTAAATATTTGTTGATTTGAGATTTAATTATCGCTTTTGATAATTAAATATTTGCTGATTGGGATTTAATTGTCGCTTTTGCTAATTGAATATTTGTCGATATGAGTTCTGATTATCGTTTTGATAATCAAATAATTATTATTTTCTAATTATAGCTTGTGATAATTAGATATTTGAGATTTGGTTATCGTTTTGATAATCGAATATTTGTGATTTGAAATTTGATTATCGTTTTTGATAATCGAATAATTGTGATTTGAAATTTGGTTATCATTTTTGATAATCGAATATTTGTTGATTCGAAATTTGATTATCGTTTTGATAATCGAATATTTGTTAAATTGAAATTTGATTATCGTTTTTGATAATCGAATATTTAGTGATTTGAAATTTGATTATCGTTTTTGATAATCGAATAATTGTGATTTGAAATTTGGTTATTGTTTTTGATAATTGAATATTTATTGATTTGAAATTTGATTATCGTTTTTGATAATCGAATATTTAGTGATTTGAAATTTGATTATCGTTTTTGATAATCAAATATTTAGTGATTTGAAATTTGATTATCGTTTTGATAATCGAATAATTGTGATTTGAAATTTGATTATCGCTTTTGATAATCGAATATTTAGTGATTTGAAATTTGATTATCATTTTTGATAATCGAATAATTGTGATTTGAAATTTGATTATCGCTTTTGATAATTGAATACTTGTTGATTTGAAATTTTAATTACCGTTTGTGGTAATTAGATATGTGCTGATTTGGTTTCTGATTATCGTTTGAGATAATTAGATATTTGATGTTTTCTGATTTTCGTTTTTGATAATTAGATATTTGATGTTTCCGATTATCGTTTTTGATAATTTGATATTTGTTGATTTGTTTTCTGAGTATCATTTGGATAATTGGATGTTTGCTGATTTTAAGGATAAGAGATTTTCTAGTCTCTAATTGAGTTCAAGTTATGTTGATTTTATTGAATTGCTATTTTCTATCTATCACTGTTGATAGTTAGAGTTTGCTGATTATGAAGTTCGTGTTTTCTATTTATCCGTTAGATAACTAGATATTTGCAGTTTGCGAATTGTGATTATTGTGCTTTCTAATCATCTCTGTTGATAATTAGCTTTTGTTGTTTTTCTAATTATCGTATCGATGATTAGACATTGCTGTTTTATGATTTTCTGTATTTTAATTATCTAATTGATAATTGAATATTGCTGATAATTACATTAGTTCAGTTTCGTTGTTTTCTAATTATCTATCTGATAGTTAGATTTTGTTGAGAAATTGTGAATCCCTTTTATAAAGATAATAGATTTCTTTGGCGTTTGTATTCCTGTCTTTTATTTTCTAGCTTAACCAGTTTATGTTAGAAAAATAATTGTTATTGACAACCTTAATTATGAAAATTGCGAGGACGCAATTTTTATAAGGAGGGGAGTCTGTAATAACCCGGAGTTTTGTGAAAATTAATTATTGTCTAATGACGAGTAAATTGATGGTTAATTGCTGTTTGGAATTTATATCAAGTAAAATTCTTTTGTAACAATTGTTTAGTGTTGAGTGGGCTTTACATTTTAAATCGTGGCCCATATTTGTTGAGGCCGAGATGATATTAGAGGCAACCGCTCCCCTTTCATTCATTTTTTTTTCGTTCGAAACCAAGACAGAAGCTAACCCTAAAACCAAAAAGAAGTGATAATGGCTGCACTCGTTCGATCGAAAATTGGGGTTTCGTGAAATTCATGGTTGCCGACTTCAACGTTGGTTTGGGTTCGTCTCTGCTTCAGTTTTGAACGGTGCGATCCTTGGGTCTTGACTCGTCGACAAGGTGAGTTCGACTCACATCTAATTCAAACTATTTTGTGGCTATCTTGACTTCGATTGTGCTGTTCGAATTTCGTGACTGGGGTTTTTACTTGATTTAGTCGATGATGTCTTGTTTATTTAGGGTTTGAATCCCTTGTTTTGAGCTCGTATATATTTGTGAAATGGGCAATTTAACTCATCTCGACTGTACGACTCTATATCGATGTTTGAGTTCTGATTTTTAACTTAGTGGATTTTGATTGCCTCGGCTCTGTCTTTAATCTGTTTATTTGAAGTTGAACTAAGTTGTGAAATTATGGCAACTTCGAGCTTGACTTTGATTTGTTGACACGTGCATTCACCTCGAGCTTCGATTTGCATTCGAACATGCCATAGTGTTTGCTGCTTACCTGTTCATGTTGTAATTGACTTGATGATCTTTGTTATCTTTTCTTGTACTCCGGTCTCTACTAGTTCTGGTTATTTGTGTAGATTTGTACGTGTATACTGTTTCTTGATACTCACGTTCCGAATTCGTGACTTGGTCAATTTACTTGGCCACCACAGTTCGAATTTGAACGGTGCAGATTTGGATTTCGATCTTGGTTTCCATTGATTTTTACTTTGAACTGCAGTAGTTGGATTCAAATGTTTTGTTTTGAAAAAAAAAAGTAAAATGTTTTATTTTGTTACATGTGCTATTTTGAGAACATGATGGTCGGTGCCTCTGCTTGTAGTTATTCCTGGCCATATTTTGTTTCAGATCTCTGTTCATGCGTACAATTGTGTGTATTCATTTGAATTATTGTCTCTGGTTTGAGTTTTATTCGTATAACTTGAACATGAGTTGGATTTGCTTCGAGCAGGCTACCGGGTTGATTTTGTGTCGTTTATTGTCTACTGCCCCGGCAGCACTTCTGTCCTAGTTCGATTTTACGGCTGTTACAAAATTATCTTTGGCATTTTGATTTTTATTCTTGCTGCTTGATTATTTTTGTGTCTTCATGTATATGCATACATACCATTGTATGTGTGCATGCATATGTTGTTGACCCTACACAAGTGGTTGCACCATTACTGTTCACTGTTTTAGTGTGTTTATGATACATGTAGTCTGTAGCTCCATGTATTGATCTCGGCTGATGTGTACATCACACTTGGGTTTTGTTACTTGTTAGCATTTGGCCTAGTGCAGTTGCACACTTGGGGCTACACTTCAGTTCACTGTACTGTATTGTTTGCATTAATCTGGGACACTTGTTACCTTGATTTCCATTTTGACATTTCTAGAATTTGTTGCTGTATCATGCTTGATCTTGGCCGCACTACCACATGAGTTCATTTAGCTGTTTTGTATTCTGGTGTCACTGCCTTGTATATCTGTAATTGCTATGCCTTTGTGATAATTGCAATTTGATTGTGTATCAGATTTGTGGTTGCCTGCACTTGTATGTGCAGTGTTTATTTACATGTGTGGATTGGCATGTATACATATATACTCTTGCATGTGTGTATACATGTGTAGTTAGATCTATAATTGGATTCTATCTACTATATTAACTCGAATGTTGTATTTTGTTTGTGGTTCGGTGCCTTTTCTTCTACACTTTGCCTCATTCCCTGTGTAACTGTCTTGTTGCATCGTGATCTTGTGGTAGCTGTAGTTTTTAGTTACAGTTTACCCTTGAATCCTTGGGGCCTTCATTGCACTGTTCACTGAACTTCAAGTCATGTAGTTCAAGTGCAGTTTGTAGTTTCTGTCTTATATTCAGTTGTAATTGTTTTGATAGCTGCCTGGTCAGTTTGGTTTCATGGTGGCTGTCTTGACTATTTGAGGAAATCGGCATTTTGTTTCATGTGTCATTGAGATTGGTTTTTTTCTTTGATTTTGGAGTTGTACTCCATTGTACTGTTGATTTAGATCACTGTCTAGATTCTGGACATTGTTTCATAGTTGCTTACTGGGTTGCTTTTACTTGCAATTGTGTTGAGTCATGATTAGTTGTGATTTGACCTTTGCAGTTTGGGCGTACTGTAGTGGCGAGGCAGTGCACGCGTGCGTGTACTGTAGCCACACAGTTTGGTTTAATTTAACCACTTTGAGATTTTCTAATTATTTATTTAATAATTGGATTTGGTTGTTAATTGCTGTTTAAGCAATTCTGCTGTTTTCCAAAATTATCTTCATTGATACCCTTTCCATCTATCTTTGTTGATGATTTGGATTTGCTGATATGTTGTTTAACACTGTTTAGTGTTAAATCTGCTGTTATCCGATTCTCTTATCGAGAAGCGGGATATACGAGATTTTTGTGACTATCGTTTATTTGATGTTTGATTATTATTGCTTCTATGCACTAATAACTGAGTTTGAATTAGACTGACCCGTGTATTATTTTCTTTTGAATGTAATACTCGGGTCAGACCCGAGTTATTTCAGGTTGTAGATTTCCTGCTTTGAGTTGCTGTTCGGGCTATGAAGACTTTTTATATCTTCTGAAGTAGTTTTCGTCGTTTTGTAGAAGTCGTGTCATTGTATAGGAGGATATGTATTCATGTATATTAGTTGATAATGTACTTGTATATATAACTTCCAGAGTCGACAGTTGTAGTTGTATCATATGTATTGTGTCAACTATATTGTAACTGACATCAATTATATATATATATGAGACTTTTGTTTTATCTGTGTTCCGCATTTATATTATCTGTGTTATTATTATATCTAATGTCCTAAACTATTATGAACCATCGTAGTTTGTTTTATACTGGTAATTGGGTATGTCGATGGGAGTAAATAAATAAGGTGAAAAATAAAAAGTATATACCACTTCTATCAAGGTAACCAATACTAGTGTAAGGCCAACTACGGATGGCCGCTCCTATCCAGCCTTATTCTTCGTAATAATAGATAGTATTTCTTTTAATACTCTTTGTTATTATGAGCATAGAGGTGGGGCGTCACACCATCACTAATCGTAACACCTAAGAAATTATAATAAATAAATTAAAATAATAGTAAGAGCAAAATCTAATTTTACATTAAAGGGTAAAAATATAAATTTTCATAAACATCGGGATTAGGCCATGGGACTTATTCCATTGCGTCCGAAACATTGGTTATAGTTAAGAAACATACTTAACTTATTAAATTTGATAAAATAGGTCGAAAATAGTGGAACATATAACCAGTGGCATTTTCGTAAATATGGATTTTAAGCTAACTCAGCAATCCCTAGATTTCAACTATAACTAAGAACCTAACCTCATTTCTTCTCACTCTAAATCCTTACCGCCACTTTGTGCATACATTTGTTCTTTCTCTTTCTCAGGAACTTCTTAATAACAAACAATATCTATTTTCTCTTCAAACAAATTCCATTTTTTTTTAATCGAGTAAAAATCAAATTAGAGAAAAGAAAAGGGAGGAGTTACTAATCAACAACTAGGAGGAGCAAATCATTTAAGGCAAAAGGAGAATTTCAACAAACAAGGCGAGTAAGTTTACCTACAAAATGCTTATGATAGAGATAACCGATTGATTTCAATTATATGCCTTCTTAGTTATGAAAATATAATTTTCATTCTTCAATCTATGAATTTATTTTGAAACCACTTGGTAATTGGGAAATAACCAAGTGAAATTTGCTCTAATCTTCTAGATATAATTTTATATAACATGTTCGAGTTCAATTTATATATAAGAACTAATTTGATTTGAAAATACCCTTAATCACATAGATCTGATTTATATGACAAACATGAAGTGAGAGATAAGGATAAATGAACATATCTATTGAAGTTATTTCGATCTAATTCAATTTATTGTAAAATATATGAAATAATCGATTGAAATACGTAGATAACCCTTCGAAATACATATAGGAAATTTGATGGAAAACTATGTATAAATGTTAGGAAAAATCACTTAGAGTCATATCAAAAACATTATGAAAATATACCCCTAAATCTGAGATTAAAAGATGAAGTAAATCGATAAAATAAAAATAAGCCATGTTTATTATAAATCTAGAATCAATGAACCAGGCATTTGAAAATGCCAATCAGACGTCTGAATACACTTAAGACGTTTAGTACTATTTTTCATATGTTTATTTTCAAAATTTTGCTAATCTAGAGTGGCTAAAGTAATTTTGGTCAATTTAGATGTTTGATTTCTTTTTCAAACGTCTAGAATCGAAATCAGACATCCAGCAAGAAATTCAAACGTCTGAACATCTTATGCGTATTTTTTAAGTAGATAGTCAAAGGTTTGAAATAAATATTCAAATGTCTAAAATATACCAATCAGCCCAGGTTGAACCTGGATCTGGTACATGCTAGGTAGGAAGGATCGGTGAAACCGTGTTCCCACTTCCTAGTTTATTCAACGGAATGGAGTTATGTAGCAAGCTGAAAATATGATCACCTTGGTGAGGTCCTATGCTCACACTTCACGAAGTTGGTGGACATGGCATTTAGCATGGGAAGTGATTAAATCGCAACTAGAAGTTCCTATCATTCATAACATATCCTAACCACCAATGGGTGGGAGTTGGAAAGAGGAATGGTAGAAAAATGTGCAATGGTAGGAATTTTTAATTCTGCATGGAGTTTGAATCATTAATCCACTCCAGAATGCTACTTGTATAATGATAGATGGCATAGGATATGTATACCGACGATGGAGACTAGACTAAGATTATTAACCCAAAGAAATAGGATTAGGAATGTTAAACTAAAGGAATTGAATTGATAATTCTAACCCAAAAAGGAAAATTCAGGATTGTTAACCCGAATATATATATATACACACACACACACATACATATATACATACGTACATACCTACATGTTATATTTAAATCAGAATAGACCAAACAACTATAAATGAGACTCCTGTCATTCGTAGTCGATCCTAACCACCAATGGGTGGGAGTTGGAAAGAGGAATGGTAGAAAAATCTGTCATAGTAGGAATTTTTAATTCTACATGGAGTTGGAATCATTAATCTGCTCCAGAATGCTACTTGTGTAATTATAGAGGACATAGGATATGTATACTGGCAAAGGAGACTAGACTGAGATTATTAACCCAAAGAAATAGGATAGTAATGTTAACCCAAAGGAATCGAATTAATAATGCTAACCCAAAAAGGGAAATTCAGGATTGTTAACCTGAATACACACACATATACATATACACACACACACACACATACACACATACACACATACACACATACACACATATATATATATACATACATATCTCTACTACTAATAAAGAGAATTCAATGAATATGATTTCCACGGTATTGTTTTGAAATTCCAAAAATACCCCCATCCATCAACAGAATCCCACTATCAGTTTGCAACTTCACCGCTACTCTTCCCGACTACCAATCAATAGAATTTTACTATCAATTTGCAAAATATACCACCAACAAACAACTTGAAATAAGAATGTTGTGATTACCAAAATTTTGCACTTACAACCCACGTCTATCCACTCATTTTTCTACTAAATAAAAAGTGAATATCTTTAGCAACTAGATGCACGTACATGTGATTTATACTAGTGTATATATGTATGTATGTATATTTGCTATATTTAAATATGAATAGACCAAACAACTATAAAAGAGAATGTTAACTCAATAATAGAAATATCCTTCTGTGAAATATTCAGTTGATATGTTCCACCCATGAGTGAAAATCTTGATAATAAAATGAAATATTGTCACCATATAAGCAGTAAACCATATCAGTAAAATAGTTAGTCACTTATGTATAAAGAACACACACACCAAACAACACCTTAGGTATAGGCTATAACTGAACATTAACTACTTTTCCACACCATACCACTAGTGATATAATTCATTCACAAGACTATGTCTGATCTCCTCTATTTCTCCCTCTTTATCTCTATCACAAGAGGATAGGCTAGTAGTTGAGTTGGCCAAGCACTATATGTAGAGAAGAAGGAGTAGCACCCAGAGTTATATTTATTATAATTACTCTCCATGTACTTCATTTTGTATTATGTTATTCCTATTATTATACTCCATGTATTACTATTTGGAGATATTATTGTATAGACCGTGTTATTGAGGTTGTTATCTTATTTGGATTAATTTCAGTATTTATGTTTTATTTCCTTCCACCGTGAGATCTGAAAGTGTAGAATACTTTAAATTTTGCTTTAATCTCTATAATATGAAATGTATCAAAACCCTAATGACTCCTACTTCTTCGCATGATGCGAGTTCTAACACCACTTTGAGCCTTGGACCGGTGTGCTCGGGAGTGCGGGTTGTCACGGTTGGTATCAAAGCTTAGGTTTAGGATTCTTTAGCGATTAGGTGCATACCGAGAGAGCGTACTAGTATATTTTCAAAAAATTATTATTATAGATATAAGCATAATGCATACACTCCCTTATAATTCCAGTAATGCTTAACACTATTTCTAAAAAGCTGTTAATAATTTCTATTTACAAATAGTTGAGAATGGTTAATCAAACTGGAAATAGTTTTGGTGAGGCAGCCAAGGTTCCGGGCGTGATCATTCCTATATGGTTCACCTGGTATTTTCATGTAAGAGGCTAGACTGAACTCAACCCCAATAGTAGACCCACAGTTTAAGCGCAAATTGTAGCCCATGCTCCTTCGTCTACTTTGGATTTTCCTAAGTTATTTTGGGACTTTTAGAGTCTGGGTAGAAAGAATTATTATAGGACCGAGTCATTTGTAGAGATGCATGCTTAACCAAGGAATTATGAGAGGAATACTTCTATGATGGGTATAGTGGATGTAGTGAGGCAGTTAGCTTCGCGGCATTTGCAAGGATAGAACTTAAATCGATAGGAGATTGTTGTTGCTGAGACATATGAGATTGGTATTGCTTGGACTGATTTCAGGAGACGCTTTGAGACGAAGTTTATTTTTGAGGATGAATAGGGAATAGAGCTAGGAAATTTATTCATTTGGAGCAAGGTGATCGAAGCATTAAGGAGTATGCTAATGAATTTAATCAGCTGGAAAAGTGTGCTTAGACCTTATCAATACACCAGCAAAAAAGAACCGATGTTTGCAAAGGGGCTAAATCCAAATTTGAGGAATATTGCCTTGAGCCATGTACCTACTAGAGTTACTTTTGAAAACTTGGTCGAGATGGCGTTGCTGAACTCTATTGGGAAGGCGGAACCTAAGAAATTAGAAGGAAAGCTAGTTTAGTAGAATCAACGCAAGGGTGGGATAGGAGCTCAAGGTAAGATGAAGAAATAGGAGCTCGAGTGTAGAAGATACAATTTCAGGGGATATATGGCTTGAAACTGTAAGATAAATTTGGAAAATAATCAAATGCCATAACTGCAACCAGCTAGGTCACATTCCTGTACTTATCTAAGACCTCTACCCAGGTGGTTCTAATGTATGCACCGGATGTTATTCCTAACTCGAGTGCAGCTCCAACTGTAGAGAAGGGAATGAAAGTTGTCATTGAAGGCGTGTTAACTCCTTTTGTTTTATCTATTTGCACTTTATTCGACACTAAAGCACACTCATTTATTTGAGTAGACTAGAAGAATAATTGCACTTAGAGACTAGTATAATAAAGACCCTATAGTAGTATCGAAATGTATTGGAGGATCGATTCATTTGTCTATGATGTGTAAGGGTTTGAAGTTGTATATTCTGGTTGTCGAATTTGATTGTGATGCTTTTGTATTAGGCTTTTTCGGGTTTGGTCTAATTTTGGGAATGGACTAGATAACTATGTGTGGAGTAGTACTGGATTGTGATAGGAAGGTGGTTTATTTGAGTACTTGCAAAGGATGCAACATAGAGGTTTACGGTGATCCCAAGAGTTCAGTTATGTTAAGTTACCTATATTATCTTGACCCGTCACATGATGAGTTATCTTGTGCGCCTATAGTTCGAGATTACCAAGATGTCTTTTCCAAAGTTTCCAATCTTCCGCCCTATAGGAAGATCGAATTTCGAATCTATCATGAAGAGAATGCTAGACCTATTGCCTTATCGCTTAGGCGTATGGCTCCTAGAGAAAAATGGAAGCTAAATAAGCAAGTAAATGAATTATTGGAGAAGAGTTTCATTCAGAGAAGTATTTTGGAGTGGAGGGAACCCATTGTCTTTGCTACTAAAGTAGATCACTCATTAAGGCTTTGCATCAATTATCCTTAATTGAATAAGCCAATGAAGAAGAATCATTATCCACTACCACTATAGACGATCTCTTTGATCAATTGGTTGGAACAAAGGTATTCTCTCATCTTGACTTGGCTATCGGATTCCATTAGTTGCATGTAGCCGAGGATAGTATTTAGAAAACTGCCTTTTGTACATCTAATGGACTATATGAGTGGTTGGTCATGCTATTTGGATTGACTAGTGCACGAACATATTTTGTTGACCTAATGAATCAGTCTTTAGAGGTTACTGAATAAGTTTGTGGTGGTATTCATGGATGACATACTTTTTTCTTTGAGAAGCGAGGAAGAGCACATGTTGCATTTAGGAGAAGTGCTTAATACTCTTCGTAGGCATAACATAAAAGCAAAAATTTCCAAATGTCACTTTGGCGCATGGAGGTTCACTTTCTAGGACATGTTGTCTCCAAGCATGACCCAATGGTAGATCCTAGTAAAGTTGCTGCAGTACAGGATTGGCATGTACCAAAGAAAGCTACGGAGGTGAGAAGTTTTCTTGGTTTGGGTGGCTATTACAAAATTTTCATTAAGGGCTTTGCTAAATTTTCCACACCGTTGACCTACATGACCAAGAAAAATTTTAGTTTCCTCGTGGAGCTCTGATTGCGAAGATGCTTTAATCAAGCTAAAGGAGTTTTTACTGGTGCACCCGTTTTAGTACTCCCTGATGGTACGAAGGTTCTTGTAGTATATACCGATGCTTGTGGTACATGACTAAGTGTAGTGCTAAGTCGGAGGGTAAGAGTTGTTTGTTATCCTAGTTGATAATTAAAGGTACACAAGAGAAACTATCCCACCCATGATCTTGAGTTGGCAGCTATTATCTTCGCATTCAAATCATGGAGGCATTATCTTTTAGAGGAGTGATTAGAGCTATTCAGGGGTCATAAGTATCTGAAGTATTTATTCTTCCAAAAAGATTTGAATTTGAGGTAGCAGAGGTGGATGTAGTTCTTCGCATCGTATGATTTCGGTATCTCATACATTTTAAGCAAAGGCAATGTTGTAGTTAATGCTTTGAGTAGAAAGCATGCGATGTTGAGTCTTGTGTTCTTAGAGTGGAAGCACTTGGAGTTCATTTCTAAATTTAATTTTTGACCGTCATCGAGCATTACAACAGGACCGCTGGCAGCTTTGGATGTTCAACCTTCGCTTATGTACCGTATAGTTTCAAGTCGAAAGCAAGACAACGAGTTGATGGATATTTTTGATAAGTTGAATAGAGGAGAACATTTGAGTCAATTGGATCACTATTCCATTGGTTCGAAAGGGTGGTTGTTGAAAGATGGTAGGTTTTTTGTTCCTCTTATCATGGAGTTGATTGATATGGTAGTAGATGAGTTCCATTGTTCTAGGTTGACCATTCATCCCAGTAGTGACAAAATGTATCGTGATATGAAGAGAGTCTTTTAATGGACTAGTATGAAGAGGCATGTTGCAGAGTATGTTTCCAAGTATGTGACTTGTCAAGGGTAAAGGTTGAGCAGAAGAAGCTTGGTGGATTATTACAGCCGTTGGGTATTCCGTAGTGGAAATGTGACAGTATATATATGGATTTTATAGATGAGCTACCTAGGAATAGAAGAGGGAATGAGAGTATTTGGGCCATAGTCGATCGATTAACCAAATACACTCATTTCATTCCAATTAAGAGTACAAGGATAGTTGCATCTTTGGCAACCTTAAACATAGTGGAGATATTTTGGTTGCACGGAGTTCCTTCAGGCATTGCCAGTGATCGAGATCCTCTTTTCACCAGCGAGTTTTGGAGAAGTCTTCAGGAGGCCGTGTGTACTGAATTGAACTTGAGTATCAGTTATGATCCAAAGATAGATGGACCGAGAGAGTGATAAGGTATTGGAGGATTTTCTTCGGATGCGTATTTTGGATTTTGGAGGTTCTTGGGGAGGATCACTTGCCAATAGTAGAGTTTGTGCATAATAATAGCTATTTGGCAAGTATTAGGATGACACCGTTTGAGGAATTGTACGGGAGGCCTTATAGACCACTATCTTGTTGGTGTGATACTATAAATAGAATCATTCTTGGACTAGAGATGATAAGGAAGATTTCAAAGAAAGTACACTTTATCCGTAGAAGGATGAAGACCGCCAAAGATAGGCAGAACTCTTATGCTAATACGAGATGCACGGGTTGAATTTCGTAGTGGACGACATGGCTTTTGTGAAAATCTCGCCACTTAGACTTGTCATGAGGTTCGGTAGTTCAGGGAAGTTAGCACCAAGGTTTGAAGGGCCTTTTTTGATCATGGAGAGAGTAGGGAAAATAGCTTATAGAGTCGAGCTTCCTGAGAAGCTGGCGGGAGTTCGTAATGTTTTCCATGTGCCACACTTGCAAAATTGCTTACATGATTCAACCGCTATGGTCGAGCCGAGTTAGTTGGAAGAAGTTGAAGTAGAGAGAGAGTCGCTTGTTCATCCTACACCTACACATATCATTGAGCATGAAATAAGGAAACTCCAAAAAAAAAGTAAGTAAACTGGTTAGAGTCCAGTGGTGAGGTGACCCAGTAGAGAGTATATGGGAGCATGAAGATAAAATTTCGAGCTACCCATCCAGAACTCTTCTCTAGTACATTTTCATTTTAATTAGTATAATTATTAGTGCATATATTATTTAGCTTAAGATATTCCATAGGTAGAAATGCTTGGAATCTAGGCATGGTTGTAAACATGTCCCTAGGACATGTTTTAGATGATGGTTGCTAATGGATGAATTGTATTAGTTAGCATTAAATGTATAGGCCAACATATTTAGGTTAGTCTACAACACACACCACCTTACTCATTTGTTTTATTAGTTATATGCATAATGGTTGTTGTATATGTGTTGAATGGTTGCACACCCATGTAGAATTGTAAGTATATAAGGCATTGCATACATTTTGGATACATGACATAAGCACTTTGATGTGCACGTAAATGTGCATATTTTTACTTCCATATTTAATCGAATTTAATTAAATAAATGAGCGTATAGGCTATTTTAACATGTTTAAACCAATATTTCAATTATTTTCAAATCATCATTTATTCATCTTCATATAGGGGCAAAATGGTCATTTTTGTGCACATATTAATTTGAGAAAATTTACTTAAAAACTTTTATGTTATTTTGTAGGAATTTGAATTCAAATTACAAGTGGCTTCATGGAAAATATGCATGCAAAAGAAGATACAAAGGAATGAAGATGGAAATAATTCAAACCATGTATCATGGAGGACCCCACCTACCCACTTACCTTAATATACAATTAGAAGCTAATGCACAAGTTAGTGGAGCTAAAAGTTTCATGCACATTTAAATGGAGGATTATCTCATGCTAATGATAACTTGGTGGCCACATTTCCTAAACAAGAAAAGAGTTACAGTTCCCTGTTTTTGATGTTGTTATACAAAAAGTCCCTGTAGAAATGAATATTTAAATTTGGTCCCTATTTTTCAAAAATAAAAAAACGTAAACTGTCTTGCACTTTTCTGACAGAAAATGCAAGATAACTTGCACTTTTCTAATTTTGAAATATTTTTCGAAAATTTCGAAAATTTTGAAAAGCGCAAGTTAACTTGCACTTTTTATCAGAAAAGCGCAAGCTAGTTTGCGCTTTCTAATTTTGAAATTTTTTTGAAAATTTTAAAACTTTTAAAATTTTTGAAAAGCGCAAGGTAACTTGCGCTTTCTTGGTAGAAAGCGCAAGCTAGTTTGCGCTTTCTGTTTTTGAAAATTTTGAAATTTTAAAAAGCGCAAGCTAACTTGCGTTTTCTTATTTAGAAAAAACAGGGACTTAATTTACATACTTATTTCTATAGGGACTTTTCTTGTAACACCATCAGAAATAGGGACCTTTCGTGCAAAGCCCCTTTTCTAAAAGGGTAGTTTTGATAGTTCCCAAAAATATGATTAGGGTTTTAGGCTTGTATAAATATCCCATATGTTCATGTAATTAACTACTTAGCCTCCTCTTAGTCTCTTTAGCCTCTTCTTTAGTTAGTTTAGTTTGAGGCTCACAAATAAAACTCTCTTTTCTTTTTTATGGCTACTTAGCCATTTTCTTTTTTCATGTAATTTCTTTTTATGCAATTTTAATACATGTTCTTTTCTTTGTTGTTTATTTCTTATTAGTAGTGTAAATCTTTTCATTTTATGCAAGTAGCCTAGCTTTTATTTTATTTAGCTCTCTTTTTCTTCTTGTTTGTGTTTCATGTTGAGTGCTACATTTGTTGAAATGATAACAAATATGAGAGACTTAACCCCTTCAATTTAGGGGTAATAAAACTCTCTAATCATGTACCTTCAACATTTTGATAATCTATGATCTCCTTTTGTGCTTAATGGCAATGTTTGAATGAGTTAAATTTTGTTGTTTTAGCTTTGAATTTGATAGCCTATATTGTTGACACCAAATATGTTATGCTTAAACAAACAAAACACAAATTACTTCTTCATCTACATATGATGTTGGTAATGAAGTGATTTTAAAATCAAAATTTGATGGTCTATATTTCTAATCAATAGTTAATAGGCCATGCTTAGAATAGATTTTATTTTCAAGTTCATTGTCAATTTTCATGAGAGTTAAAAAGTGAATTAGTGGACGTGTTATAGTTTGATGGCTTATGTTGAGCTAATTAATAGCAAAAATATGTCATACTTATGATAAAATCATTAACTAAATTCATTAATGACAAAAAAAAAGATCATAATTTCATGTTGTGTTGATTTATGTGATTAAGAGAGTGGTTTATCTCTAAATTGCCTTCTACTATCATATTTTTATCCATTTTCTTTTGATAGTTTATTTACATTTTTTTAGCTAATCACGCTTTCAAATATTGGTTTAATTTGATTGAATAGAAATTTTATAATTTAAATAATTCCCTGCGGATCGACCCGTACTCGCCACGTACTAGAATTGTATGCCGTGCGTTTGCGGTTATTTTTAAATTAAATTTGATCGGCTATTTTCTAATTCGATAGAGATTTAGCCGTATCAAACAAGTTTTTGGCGCCGTTGCCAGGGAATTGCTTTGATTTTATTTTCTATTCCTCGAATTATTTTCGTTTGATTTTTATTGTGTGTTTGTTCGTGTGATAATTTGCCTTTAAAAAAATATTTTGTGTGTGTGTTTGTTGTGTGATTTGATTTTGTGTGCTTGGTTTTTATTTTCTAGTTGCATTTGCATTTGCATATATTTTTCAAAAAAAAAAACATACATAAGTGCATTTGAAAACAAAACAAAAATATTTTATTGCAAATTACAATTCATTTTCTGATTTTTTTTGTACAATTTACATTTCAGTTTTTTCTTTTTCTTCACTGTCTACATTTCTTTCCTGCACAATACAACAAGAACAAGCTGTATATCACTGCACAGTGTATCACTATTTAAAACTCCCCTACTACCATAGTGCTACTTCAACATCCCCCGACTGTCACTGCTGCCATCCCACTTAAACACAATCCACTCTTCTCATCTCCCCATCAAATCCGCATACCAGTCACCACCGGTCCCCCATCTCACTGTCATTCAACCACTGTCTGCACCCTTCTCCACTTGCCTATACAAACCAAGCTCACAGTCACCTTTTCACCATTACAATACGGAACCTTCCTCCATCATTATCACTGTTTCTGTGTTCTACATCATCAACTGCCTGTGTGCATCAACTCAACAACTACATTTGCACCACAATCAGATAACTTACATCAAACCACACCCCTCATTCACTTCACTGCCATTCGCAAGACATTATCTCCCCTGCCTTATCACAAAACCACCACATACAAGCAACGACTACTACTACATTTGCCACAACATACCCACTCATTTCTGCAATTTCACCACCTGACCATAACAACTACAGACAACACTTGACTATAACATCACCAGTTCTTTCACCATATTGCTGCTATTCAAAACGCCACAGCCATCATACATAAACTGCTACCTGTAGCGACACTCCCCACACCTGAAAACCTCATCACCTCTGCAGTTCAACATACAGTCACTTCCACTTCTTCTATCAACCACCACTCTGCCACATCACTGCTAACATTCCCTTGAAAACAACTCTTCATAACTCCAGCAAAGACCATCATTTATCCTACAACAGCACAACTTCATTTCTGTACAAATCACACAACCATTCCATTACCACTGAACCATATCTCAACCACCCACTCTCAATCACACCACAACTTGCTGCAGCCAACATACTCCCCACTGCCTATTAAAACTCATACCATACAATACTTGCTGCCACCAAAACATCATCATCTTACCATACTTCCAACCTCCTTCACACATTGCCCGCCTGTACCTCACCTTCAAACACCAGCATAGCAGCCATCATCCCACAAACATCACATCAAACCACCCACATCTGTACCACCACAGGCCAACCAAACTGCATACTGACCATCGGTACACTTTGAAAAACCTATGATTGTCCATCTTCCAACAATTATACACTGCTGAACCACTGCAAGTCATCACCTCCTTCACCTCTGCCACTATTCTACAACTCCAGATACAATTCCACTAACCATTACATAGCCACTGTCACATCATCTTCAAATACAACCTGCACCACCAACATTCCCTGTGAACCATTTCTTCACCCATCACCATTACATCGCTGATCAATTTCCCCAATCCGATCAACTGCCTCGACTACCTAAACCAAACTCAAACACTTCAAATTTCAACAACTATCCAAGCATCGACACACTTCTCACCATCTTCCTCCTGCCAGTCATTACTTCATAGCCTATCAAATACGATCAAACAGCTGCAGTACAACACATCAAACCATTCCTGTCAACACAAACACTATAAAAAATCTCTGCCTTAAACCATTGCTGCTCCTATATCATCTACTGTCTACTCACTCTTCAAACACTTGAACAACTGCACCTCCCACTGTATCGCCAACCTACAACTGATCATCCACTGCCAACTGTGCTACTACCTCTACTTTATCTACTTCCTTTTGTTACTTACACCCCATAGTCTCTGTCATCCTTCCATTACTGCCTTAACCATACCACCCACCTCTGACTCGACTTCAGCGCCGACAACACCTCCCTCTCCTTCGAATATCCAAGCACCGCCAATTGACTTCGATCACCACAAATCGCAACCCCAATTGCAACGCCGCAATTCGATTTGTGTTTGAATTGAATTCGAGAGAGGCATGTTTCATTTGGAAATTGATTGGGAATTTGGAAGCATTATTCGTGAATTCGTGAAGTTAGTCGTGAATATTTGGGGTGCGAATTGAATTCGCTGGCAAATTTTGTAAACAAAGTTAGTTTAGATTTTGGGTTGTGTGAGTTTGGGCCTAGTAGAGTTCTTCTTCTAATTTTTATTTCGTTTTAATTTTTGAAACTTCTTTCTCTTTTCAAAAAGCCAAAAAATGTTCCAATTGTATATATTTGTTTTAACTTTAATTTGTTTTGTTTTGATTTGTTTGGCTTTAGTTTTTCTTCCTTTATAAAAAAACACAATTGTATATATATCTTTGTTTTATTTTCAGGTTACAGAAGCAGAAATTCAAAAACAACCACTTGTCAAAAATAATTGCTTTGTTGTGCTTGCTAATTGCGCTTAGAAAAAAATTATCACTAAAAATAATAATAATAAATTGCTAATAAATTCTGCACGCTCCGGTATTGTATTCTAATCTCTAGCTTTAATCTGCATTGTTGGTTGCTAGCATTTGCATTTATATATAAAAAAGTTTCAAAAATCCAAAAGATTTTCAAAAAAAAATTCATTCGTAGTTGCATTGTTAATACACGTTTAATTTCTACTTTGCATTTCATCCTAGAATTTTGATTAATAATAATGATTAGACATCGATAATGCTTAATTAAATATTGACAGGTTGTCCTCTTTCGATAATTTAATTTCTTGGTGTCTAGGCTACGGCAGAGCAATAATCAGTTATAAATATTACGGTGATTCGTAAATATTATATTGATTGTTTCTCTGAAGGTACTTAAACCTTCGGCTACATTACTACGGTGATTCGTGGGGCACCGATAAATCTGATCTGTTACCTGGCTAAGAACTATGTTATTGGATTAAGACAAAGTGTAATTATACAATTTTAGGTTTGGAGCTACTTAGGATAAAAAAATTTGTAGTTAAACCCTTGCATTCATTTAGTTGCATTAGTTTATGCATATTAACAAAAAATTCAAAATCTAAAATAAAATAAAAAAATTGTAATTATTTCTTAACTTAGTTTTAAATCCTTTCATTTGAAGTATTGAAATCAAAATCAAAAATCCAAAAAAATTTAAGTTAGTTTTTCTTTAATTAGAAAAACAAAAATCCAAAAAAAATTATAATCTTTTCAAAACAAAAAAAGAAATTTTGAAAAATAATAATAATTCCCTTTTAAATAATTTCCCTTTGGTAAATATTTATTCTTTTTCTTTATAAAAAAACATTTTTGAAAATGTCTGAATTTCCCTACGTCAGAATTTTACAATAGTTGTGAAAATCAATATAATTTCACACCAAATTTTTATGGATATTTCAACAGCAACTATTGTACAAACAATTCAAATTTTAAACCATAAAATTTTCGAAATGATGACCAACCCTCAAATTGAAAAAATCATTGAAATGATTTCGTGTTTACTTGAACTCTCTACATAAGAAAACCAAAGGATAAATGAATCGTGTAATTCATATTTGTGCAATGATTCAAGTCAAAGTTTTCAAAATAATCAAAATTTGAATTCACTTCAAAATTTAAAAGATTTCGATTATAACTCATGCCAATACTACTTCGAACTTCAAAATGAATTTCAAAATCAGAACGAAAATGGAAACAACTTTTCAAATAATTTTGGCAATGGAAATAATCTCGACTACGATGCGACTAATAGTTTTCATTCTCAACAAGTTCAAACTGAAAATTTTTAAATTAATAATTATAAATTTGACTTGGTTGAGCAAATGGACGAGATTCACAATGATCATACAAATTTGTTGTTTGAAACATATATGAAACAATGTGAGAAACGAATTCAAATCCCAACATGTGACGAGTCGATTGATAACCATCTTTTATCAAAATTGATAATTTTCAAATAATAACTTTTTGAAATTGAAAATGACTGTAACGACCCGCCATTTTGGACCATTCGCGTCCATTATAAGTGTATAGGTAGACACTCATGCCGGAGTTGAATTGCTCAAAATACCGCGTTGTTAATTTAAATTTGGCAAAACTGAACATATACAGTAAATAGATATAATCACAGATCACAGACACAGAGTAATAAATGCAGCGGAAATAAAAGAGATAGTAGTTCATGAAGCTACTATATGAATATATAAAATACATCAGAGTTTACAACAGAAGAGTAATACGATACATCAGATACAAATCAGAATACATCACTGGAATCATCGAATACTGAAAGCAGAATAGATGGCTGGATCTTCAAGCAAAGCTCCAACTCCAAAGGTGAGTCTCGAAAGCCGAACTACTCAGTCTGACCCGAGCGTAAAGCAAAACACAAAACACTCGAGTCAGGATTAACATTCTCATATTAATAAATCCAACTCAAGTGAAATAGCAATTGAAATACAAGTAACTCAAAGGATGTTTGGAATAACCACCCTTTAAGGATCCGTTAAACTATCTACTATGTAGTAATGTACGATAAGTAGATAATGTCTATCAGTAATATAAAGATATCAAAATAGGGTTAAGCAGGGCCCATACACCTCTTAACCTGTTTATTCCCAAAAGTATATACAAGACCGTAGTTTCCCCAAAACCGGAAGTCACCAGAGGGCAATCCATATACTAAAGGTACAAATCAAAATCGTAGTGGTCGCGTATAGGATAATCAGTATGACAAGGTACATGAGGCGATACCAACTAGGATACTAGTAGTTGCGTGATCCGGACTGATGTTGGGCATAGCAGCTACTACCCCAACACCGCGAAACAACACTCCCATAATCGAGGGGTGCACCCAAATCGAATCACAAAAGTAATAGATATGGTAACGAAGAAGTGTGCCCGCTAGAGGTGGCGAACCTCAATGGCCCGGCGCGGCTCCTGTTTTAGTCATGTCAGGGGTCATCCAAAATCGTTCTCTTTCTTCAGTCAACGCGTTCACCAAACCATCCACTTCATTCTGGATCAACACTCCGCGTATAGTTATTAAAGTGGTTTCGGTTCAGATAGAGAGTATATCCATTACCGATCCCGGTCTCTTTAATAACTTTCGTAATCATTACATCGATTGGTCGTTTATATATTTCAAAAACCAAATCAATTTCAATTTCAAATAGAATTCGTAAATCAACATTTCATTTGTCTTTCTAAAACAATTTCCAAATTTTCGTTTCAAAACTTCCAATTTTCCGTTTCAAAATCTTATAATTCAATTTCAATTTCTATTTAAAACAATTCAAATATTGATTCAAGTTCGAATATAAGTTTCATTTCGAAATCATTTAAATAAATTCTATTTAACATTCAAATCAATTTAAAATCATTTATCGATTTCATTCAATATTCGTTAAGTTACTATGCCTTTCAAAACAATTTCCATTAAATTTCCAATTCATTAAATCCATTATTTAAATTCAACTTCATTATATCAAAACTTACAAATTTAATTAAATTAAATTCATCAAATCAAATTCTTTACATTTCAAGTCTTACATTAATTCCAAAATATCACACTTTCATTTCTTGTTAAAGAAAATTCAATTTCACTTATTTACTTCCTTAAATAATTTTCCAAAACTTAATTTATAAAGAAACTCAATTTCAATTATTTACGAAGTAAAATTCACTTATTCAAAAATTCAATTTTTCTTATTTAAGAATTCAATTCAATTTAATCATTAAATAATTTAATCTTATTTAAGTATTAAATAATTCAAATCTTAATTATTAAATAATTTCAAAGTTTAATAATTTTAAACTTAAATATAATTTCAACCTTAATTATTAAATCATTTCAAAGTTTAATAATTTCAAACTTAATTATAATTTCAAACTTAATTTAATCATTTCTCAAATTAAACAACATTTTTTTTTCATCAATTACATTGTTAATATTTTGTTTCAGATTATTATATATTAACATTTTCCTTCATTAAAATTCAAATTTCAACTTCATTTCAAAAGCATATTATTTATTCAAATAAATCTTCAATTTATTTTCAAATCAAATTATTGACCAATCGGGTTTTATTTAATTTTCTATCCTAAGTCAAAGTTCAATTTGGGTATTTATCATTTCAACCCGATTCCAATTCAATTCAAAATCAAAACATATCAAAGGGAACTTGCAGTGTGATAGCTGGGATGGTGTCAAAGTAAATAAACAAGCAATAACAACAATCAATAACAATCCAATAATCAATTCAAATAATCCCGAAATAACCCTATTAATTCGCATTGTTATTTGTACGAATTAATATAATTATTTCTAGAATCTACACTATCATTTCATGCAGATTTAAGATTATTCCACAAATTATTTACACGGTTTTTCACTTGTCATTCAATCTACAATTTCATACATCATCAATTTTACGACATACATTTAGTGGTTCAAAATGTAATTAAACAAATCCTACGTGTCAATAAATTCAACAGTTAAAGGGGTCATATTATACAAATGTCAGTTAATCAAATTTAACATTTAATTATCCTATATCAAGTTCAATTTTATATTGTTTATCATTTTAACATTAACAATTTAACGTCCAATATAAACATCAACAATCAATCAATTATCAGCCAAACTGTATTATCAACACATAAATAATTAACAGATAATGGTGTCAGATGTCACAGGTGAACTGATACAGGCAATAGCAAATATAACAGTGTAATTAACTAACAGCAGCATTTCAATTGTCGTTTCAATTGAAATCAAATTTAATAAATAAAAGAACGTTAATCGTGAGTGAGTGCTCACCTTTCGAGGCTAGAGATGAAGGAGAATGAGAAGAGTTACGAAATCCAGTCATGTATCTCAAAACAAGTCAAGGTTGGCACGAATTTAAAAGCAGATAGGATCGGCACGGATTCGATGGACAAAGCTGATAAATATAGACATCGATGAGAAAAAATCAATCAGTTAATAGAGATAGAAAACATAATATCATTATTATTTTATTAAAATCAATGTTTAATTTAAAACTCCTATTAAAATTCACAATCCCTATATATCGTATTTAAAAAGTCACTACCAAAATCAAACAGTTTCTCAACTATGGAAATAAGCCTATATATACTAAGGTTCAAACATATGTATTATCTTTTAAAATCCCTTATATATTTTTAACGGTCAAAGTATCAATATATACAAATAAACACGTCGGGATTTAACACAATAGTTAAAATCAAACGAGACCTTTATATAATAAAATTCAAAATGAATGAACAAATCATTCTACACATAACTTTATATCTTTAAAATCAATGTTTTTTAAAATAAATATAACTGCAAATTATAACATGGCATATGACCGACCTATAGCTATATAATAGCATTTCTAAATTTCGCACTTTAGCAGACTCAGCTAATACATATACTGACATATCAAATTCAACTTCACTTAAACCATATAACACGTAAAACTAGATAACCTATATATGTGACATACCCTTATTAAACCATACCTTTTCGCACATATATATATATATATATATATATATATATATATAACTAAACTTACTTATAACACATGTTGTATAAATATTAAACTTAATATATACTACACAACTCTTACTAAACTGGACACGAATATAAATATAAACTAGTACGAAACTAGTATACTAACATAAGAAGCTTATCTTCAACATGGACTCCCATAAATTTATATATTTAATACTTTCATATTCTAACTTACCTAATCATATAAATAAATCTATGTAGTGAATTTCAGTTATGTATAACCTTTATAGCGAAACTGTAACATATATATTAATGAACACGTTATACATATAAACTAAATATACTTATAAACCTTACAGTAAGCCACCACTATAAACTATGTATAAAATAAAATAAAAGCCTGGACACGTTTAAGTATACTAAAACCAACAGTAACATGGATTCTATACAACTCAATATACATATTGTAAACTTTAACATATCATACTGCAACCATATATAATGTATACTTACTATGAACTTGCCAAAAATTAGTACAAATAATATATAATATACTATATAGAATACCTTATATACTTGTAAAGCATTGAAAGAGGACGACAGGGATGGCTTCGGTGAGGATATCGAAGAGGAGCAGCCGAGGTTGCGGAAGGTAGTGGCACAAGCGACAGTCACGTGTAGGGAATAGGTGAAGTCGAGATCAAGGCTGTGGGGTCGACAGTGGTTCAAGGCTGAGGTGGATCGGGCAAAGATCCATGCGTGGGGAGGCGAACAGTTTTGGTGAGCATGGGTGGTTGTAGGCGAGGCCTGAGGTGGCAGTGATGTGGCGTGATCGGCTGCTAGTGGTCAGAGGACGGCAGGAGGAAGGGGCGCGAATTGCTGGGTTGGCTGCCGTTACTGGACGGTGGAGGAGTGCTACTGTGAAGAGGTTTTGCGTGGAGTCGGTTGCCATGGTGTAGGGTGGACGTGGATCTCGGTTGGTGTGAGGTGAACGGCAAGGAGGGCAGCACGATCCGGGAAGAGGAGGCTGGGTTCGCCGGCGCTTGGAGGCGTGTGTGGAGGTGCACGGCGATGCTTGTCGGGGCTCGGTTGGGTGGTGCGTGACAAGAGGGAGAGGGAGGCAGTGGTTAGGGGAAAACAAGGCTGGGTTGGAGTAAGAGAGAGAATGGAGACGTGAGTCACAGGCTAAAGAATAAATGCAAACATTGCCTTCTTTTCTCAGAGCAGGGATGAAAAGGAGATATATGTGTATTGAAATGTGAGAAATAGAATTTGAAGAGGGCCAAATATTTGAACGAACGAGGAACATTGAATGGATAGAAATAATAAAAGTCCAGGGAATGTTGAACGAACGAAACTTTAAATTTTGAAGGTTGGGAACAGTGAAAGATGAACAGTAAATATAAAAGTAAAATAAGAGCAACGGTCACAAGCTAAGATTTTAGCTGAGCAATCAAAGCAATCGTTGGAGAATGAAAGATCACGACATCAGTTTCCAAAGAAATATTAATTACAATTGACTGTTTGTTTGAATAGTTAGATAGACAAAGAACGAGAAGCTCAAAGATTGAATTGGATACCGGTACGGTTAGGCGTTACGCAAAGTGCAACGTACAACGGAACTCCAAATTTGACAATCGAATATACCGTAGAGATCGGCACGACGAGACGATCAAAACGGTATATAGAAATCAGTGGTACGATCATCCGATAAAAATCGATATTGGTACCAGAATGCTGCATTTTGCAGAAAATAAGAACGACGGAGCAATAGATGTCCGAATTTGGAAAAATGACGAACTGATATTTTGCTCAGAAGATGGTTTAGAATTTTTCTATGTAAAAATATTTTGATTTTGAAAACGTTTTATTTTCAACGCTTTTTAACTGATTAAATTGAAGTAAATTTACGCGCGAAATAAACTTTCATATTTTCGTACGAAAATTTACCTGTTGCTATGTTTAACTAGACGTATTCCAAATATTAAATTTTTATTTCAAAATTTTATCGTTTAAAATTTCACAAAATTTTAACTAACTACGCTATTTAAAACAGTTGAAATTTACGGGTCGTTACACTCTCCCCCACTCAAAACTTTTCATCCCCGAAAAGGAACGAGGTAGGAGAATAGAAACAACCAGAAAGAAAAACAGATTTGAAATACAAAATAACAATTAATTTAAACCATATAAATTTAAATTTAAATTAATTGATATTCAATAATTGATTTAATCCATTTGATTTCACTAAAATAAACCTCAACTATTTCTAAATTCATTATCTTATTATCCCATTTTCTTAAATTTACAATTTCTAAAACTATAAATTTTAATAGTCTCTTATTATATCATATTTTCTTCAACAGATTAAATTCTTCTCTATTCCAAATTATTGTTAAATTTATTCTACTTAATATATCTAATCACATATATTTAACCCATATAAATTTATTTAAACCATAAAAGTTTGATTTAAATTAATTTACATCTATTAATTTCTTTTAAATTCAAGGTATTTTCATAAGTTGATCAAATTTCAATTTATTAATTTACCTTCAAAACAAAATTTATTTTTCAATTATCTTATTTTTCTATTTATCTCTATTAACATTTTATAATTAAAATTTAAGTGTATAACATTTATTATAAACACTCAAATTTTATTTATAAATTCAATTTATTATATATATTATCCAATTACATATTCAACTTCTGGATGATTTAGGTAAGTTGTATTATAATGCAGTTGAACAATATACAAATAAAATTTTCCAAATTCAATTATTTAAGTTTAAACATTCATCCAAAATTTTGGTTTTGTTTATAATTTAAAATCATCCTTTATCAAAATTTAAGAATTAGATTTTCCGATTAACTTTAAACAATTTAGAGATATATATAATATATCTATATCAAATCAAATTAAATTTTTAGAATAAGATACCTATATGTAAATCAAATATACTGAAGAAATTCAAATCAAATATTTTTTTTTTCTCAAAACAATACCGTAGCAAAGCTACAGAATGGTTTCTCCACTTCGAAACTCGAAAATGAATGTCGATGATGCGGCCGCCATCACCGAAATTATTTTCCAGCGACAAAGAGAAGAGCACTGATTTCAACATTTAAATTCTTTGAAAACGATTCCTTTTCGAAAATACTTTCAATAATATATACTTTAAAATTTTTTTAAAAAAACCAAAGTTCGAAATCACCGGAAACTAAATTCTCAAATTTCTGAATTAGATTCATTTCAAATTCAAAATCAATTTATAAATCGTATTTATAAATTTATTTAGAACAATAAATGATAATAAAATATTATCATTTCAAACAAACAAGTTTATTAACCTATTAAATTCCAGGCAATTTTACTTATATTTTCACAACATAATCAAACAGATTTATTTCATTTTCCAAATTTGAAAACAATATTGTGTCAGTTTGATCTGCTCAAGTGTTTTGGAAATCCTATCGATAGCGTTGATCAGACGAATCGATCGAAAACCCAAATCAACATCAACAACTCAAACAACACAATACATATTAAAACATTTTAATATTAACTTACAAATACACTTCTTTGCTCGCCGATACAGGAATGAATTTTCAAAATAAGGATAGGGATTCAAATTTGTTGACTCAAATAAAAGAGAATTTTGATTCGAAAATAAGTTTGAAACATAAGATAAGATAATTCAATTACCACAATCAGGAGATGGATGAGTTTATTAAATTCACGGGCAACCTTAACCGGGTCGTCCGTGACTTCAAGAATAAGATCGATGCTGAATTCCGAGGTAAATCGACATTCGATCTCAAGAATTAGAATTCAGGTATAGCAGGAGATAGATAGCGTCGTAAACCGAGGATACAGAAATCTCTGGTAAATCAATGCCTGTTGTAAAGGAGTTTTGCTCCTTTACGAATCATTCGAAATTTGGCGAGACCGCCGATTCACTATAAGGGTCATTCGAAATGGAGTTATGTGATGCTCCAGAATTGAAAGGAGATGAATAGTGAGGGACACAAATGAAATTTGGAACCGTAGGGAACGTTCCAAAATTCAAAGAAATTGAGTCAAGGAAAGAGATTGAACTCGAATGAGAGTGGTTCTGTAAATACATTTACCCTATATGTTGAGTTTTGCCTAGAGCTACCAAAGCTCTGATACCAACTGTAACGACCCGCCATTTTGGACCATTCGCGTCCATTATAAGTGTATAGGTAGACACTCATGCCGGAGTTGAATTGCTCAAAATACCGCGTTGTTAATTTAAATTTGGCAAAACTGAACATATACAGTAAATAGATATAATCACAGATCACAGACACAGAGTAATAAATGCAGCGGAAATAAAAGAGATAGTAGTTCATGAAGCTACTATATGAATATATAAAATACATCAGAGTTTACAACAGAAGAGTAATACGATACATCAGATACAAATCAGAATACATCACTGGAATCATCGAATACTGAAAGCAGAATAGATGGCTGGATCTTCAAGCAAAGCTCCAACTCCAAAGGTGAGTCTCGAAAGCCGAACTACTCAGTCTGACCCGAGCGTAAAGCAAAACACAAAACACTCGAGTCAGGATTAACATTCTCATATTAATAAATCCAACTCAAGTGAAATAGCAATTGAAATACAAGTAACTCAAAGGATGTTTGGAATAACCACCCTTTAAGGATCCGTTAAACTATCTACTATGTAGTAATGTACGATAAGTAGATAATGTCTATCAGTAATATAAAGATATCAAAATAGGGTTAAGCAGGGCCCATACACCTCTTAACCTGTTTATTCCCAAAAGTATATACAAGACCGTAGTTTCCCCAAAACCGAAAGTCACCAGAGGGCAATCCATATACTAAAGGTACAAATCAAAATCGTAGTGGTCGCGTATAGGATAATCAGTATGACAAGGTACATGAGGCGATACCAACTAGGATACTAGTAGTTGCGTGATCCGGACTGATGTTGGGCATAGCAGCTACTACCCCAACACCGCGAAACAACACTCCCATAATCGAGGGGTGCACCCAAATCGAATCACAAAAGTAATAGATATGGTAACGAAGAAGTGTGCCCGCTAGAGGTGGCGAACCTCAATGGCCCGGCGCGGCTCCTGTTTTAGTCATGTCAGGGGTCATCCAAAATCGTTCTCTTTCTTCAGTCAACGCGTTCACCAAACCATCCACTTCATTCTGGATCAACACTCCGCGTATAGTTATTAAAGTGGTTTCGGTTCAGATAGAGAGTATATCCATTACCGATCCCGGTCTCTTTAATAACTTTCGTAATCATTACACCGATTGGTCGTTTATATATTTCAAAAACCAAATCAATTTCAATTTCAAATAGAATTCGTAAATCAACATTTCATTTGTCTTTCTAAAACAATTTCCAAATTTTCGTTTCAAAACTTCCAATTTTCCGTTTCAAAATCTTATAATTCAATTTCAATTTCTATTTAAAACAATTCAAATATTGATTCAAGTTCGAATATAAGTTTCATTTCGAAATCATTTAAATAAATTCTATTTAACATTCAAATCAATTTAAAATCATTTATCGATTTCATTCAATATTCGTTAAGTTACTATGCCTTTCAAAACAATTTCCATTAAATTTCCAATTCATTAAATCCATTATTTAAATTCAACTTCATTATATCAAAACTTACAAATTTAATTAAATTAAATTCATCAAATCAAATTCTTTACATTTCAAGTCTTACATTAATTCCAAAATATCACACTTTCATTTCTTGTTAAAGAAAATTCAATTTCACTTATTTACTTCCTTAAATAATTTTCCAAAACTTAATTTATAAAGAAACTCAATTTCAATTATTTACGAAGTAAAATTCACTTATTCAAAAATTCAATTTTTCTTATTTAAGAATTCAATTCAATTTAATCATTAAATAATTTAATCTTATTTAAGTATTAAATAATTCAAATCTTAATTATTAAATAATTTCAAAGTTTAATAATTTTAAACTTAAATATAATTTCAACCTTAATTATTAAATCATTTCAAAGTTTAATAATTTCAAACTTAATTATAATTTCAAACTTAATTTAATCATTTCTCAAATTAAACAACATTTTTTTTTCATCAATTACATTGTTAATATTTTGTTTCAGATTATTATATATTAACATTTTCCTTCATTAAAATTCAAATTTCAACTTCATTTCAAAAGCATATTATTTATTCAAATAAATCTTCAATTTATTTTCAAATCAAATTATTGACCAATCGGGTTTTATTTAATTTTCTATCCTAAGTCAAAGTTCAATTTGGGTATTTATCATTTCAACCCGATTCCAATTCAATTCAAAATCAAAACATATCAAAGGGAACTTGCAGTGTGATAGCTGAGATGGTGTCAAAGTAAATAAACAAGCAATAACAACAATCAATAACAATCCAATAATCAATTCAAATAATCCCGAAATAACCCTATTAATTCGCATTGTTATTTGTACGAATTAATATAATTATTTCTAGAATCTACACTATCATTTCATGCAGATTTAAGATTATTCCACAAATTATTTACACGGTTTTTCACTTGTCATTCAATCTACAATTTCATACATCATCAATTTTACGACATACATTTAGTGGTTCAAAATGTAATTAAACAAATCCTACGTGTCAATAAATTCAACAGTTAAAGGGGTCATATTATACAAATGTCAGTTAATCAAATTTAACATTTAATTATCCTATATCAAGTTCAATTTTATATTGTTTATCATTTTAACATTAACAATTTAACGTCCAATATAAACATCAACAATCAATCAATTATCAGCCAAACTGTATTATCAACACATAAATAATTAACAGATAATGGTGTCAGATGTCACAGGTGAACTGATACAGGCAATAGCAAATATAACAGTGTAATTAACTAACAGCAGCATTTCAATTGTCGTTTCAATTGAAATCAAATTTAATAAATAAAAGAACGTTAATCGTGAGTGAGTGCTCACCTTTCGAGGCTAGAGATGAAGGAGAATGAGAAGAGTTACGAAATCCAGTCATGTATCTCAAAACAAGTCAAGGTTGGCACGAATTTAAAAGCAGATAGGATCGGCACGGATTCGACGGACAAAGCTGATAAATATAGACATCGATGAGAAAAAATCAATCAGTTAATAGAGATAGAAAACATAATATCATTATTATTTTATTAAAATCAATGTTTAATTTAAAACTCCTATTAAAATTCACAATCCCTATATATCGTATTTAAAAAGTCACTACCAAAATCAAACAGTTTCTCAACTATGGAAATAAGCCTATATATACTAAGGTTCAAACATATGTATTATCTTTTAAAATCCCTTATATATTTTTAACGGTCAAAGTATCAATATATACAAATAAACACGTCGGGATTTAACACAATAGTTAAAATCAAACGAGACCTTTATATAATAAAATTCAAAATGAATGAACAAATCATTCTACACATAACTTTATATCTTTAAAATCAATGTTTTTTAAAATAAATATAACTGCAAATTATAACATGGCATATGACCGACCTATAGCTATATAATAGCATTTCTAAATTTCGCACTTTAGCAGACTCAGCTAATACATATACTGACATATCAAATTCAACTTCACTTAAACCATATAACACGTAAAACTAGATAACCTATATATGTGACATACCCTTATTAAACCATACCTTTTCGCACATATATATATATATATATATATATATATATATATATATAACTAAACTTACTTATAACACATATTGTATAAATATTAAACTTAATATATACTACACAACTCTTACTAAACTGGACACGAATATAAATATAAACTAGTACGAAACTAGTATACTAACATAAGAAGCTTATCTTCAACATGGACTCCCATAAATTTATATATTTAATACTTTCATATTCTAACTTACCTAATCATATAAATAAATCTATGTAGTGAATTTCAGTTATGTATAACCTTTATAGCGAAACTGTAACATATATATTAATGAACACGTTATACATATAAACTAAATATACTTATAAACCTTACAGTAAGCCACCACTATAAACTATGTATAAAATAAAATAAAAGCCTGGACACGTTTAAGTATACTAAAACCAACAGTAACATGGATTCTATACAACTCAATATACATATTGTAAACTTTAACATATCATACTGCAACCATATATAATGTATACTTACTATGAACTTGCCAAAAATTAGTACAAATAATATATAATATACTATATAGAATACCTTATATACTTGTAAAGCATTGAAAGAGGACGACAGGGATGGCTTCGGTGAGGATATCGAAGAGGAGCAGCCGAGGTTGCGGAAGGTAGTGGCACAAGCGACAGTCACGTGTAGGGAATAGGTGAAGTCGAGATCAAGGCTGTGGGGTCGACAGTGGTTCAAGGCTGAGGTGGATCGGGCAAAGATCCATGCGTGGGGAGGCGAACAGTTTTGGTGAGCATGGGTGGTTGCAGGCGAGGCCTGAGGTGGCAGTGATGTGGCGTGATCGGCTGCTAGTGGTCAGAGGACGGCAGGAGGAAGGGGCGCGAATTGCTGGGTTGGCTGCCGTTACTGGACGGTGGAGGAGTGCTACTGTGAAGAGGTTTTGCGTGGAGTCGGTTGCCATGGTGTAGGGTGGACGTGGATCTCGGTTGGTGTGAGGTGAACGGCAAGGAGGGCAGCACGATCCGGGAAGAGGAGGCTGGGTTCGCCGGCGCTTGGAGGCGTGTGTGGAGGTGCACGGCGATGCTTGTCGGGGCTCGGTTGGGTGGTGCGTGACAAGAGGGAGAGGGAGGCAGTGGTTAGGGGAAAACAAGGCTGGGTTGGAGTAAGAGAGAGAATGGAGACGTGAGTCACAGGCTAAAGAATAAATGCAAACATTGCCTTCTTTTCTCAGAGCAGGGATGAAAAGGAGATATATGTGTATTGAAATGTGAGAAATAGAATTTGAAGAGGGCCAAATGTTTGAACGAACGAGGAACATTGAATGGATAGAAATAATAAAAGTCCAGGGAATGTTGAACGAACGAAACTTTAAATTTTGAAGGTTGGGAACAGTGAAAGATGAACAGTAAATATAAAAGTAAAATAAGAGCAACGGTCACAAGCTAAGATTTTAGCTGAGCAATCAAAGCAATCGTTGGAGAATGAAAGATCACGACATCAGTTTCCAAAGAAATATTAATTACAATTGACTGTTTGTTTGAATAGTTAGATAGACAAAGAACGAGAAGCTCAAAGATTGAATTGGATACCGGTACGGTTAGGCGTTACGCAAAGTGCAACGTACAACGGAACTCCAAATTTGACAATCGAATATACCGTAGAGATCGGCACGACGAGACGATCAAAACGGTATATAGAAATCAGTGGTACGATCATCCGATAAAAATCGATATCGGTACCAGAATGCTGCATTTTGCAGAAAATAAGAACGACGGAGCAATAGATGTCCGAATTTGGAAAAATGACGAACTGATATTTTGCTCAGAAGATGGTTTAGAATTTTTCTATGTAAAAATATTTTGATTTTGAAAACGTTTTATTTTCAACGCTTTTTAACTGATTAAATTGAAGTAAATTTACGCGCGAAATAAACTTTCATATTTTCGTACGAAAATTTACCTGTTGCTATGTTTAACTAGACGTATTCCAAATATTAAATTTTTATTTCAAAATTTTATCGTTTAAAATTTCACAAAATTTTAACTAACTACGCTATTTAAAACAGTTGAAATTTACGGGTCGTTACAATGACAATCTTAATGAAGTTGTTGAAAATGTGGTAATTGAGTTGGATTTCAATTCCTTTGAGAGTGTGGAACCAAATTTAAATTTTGATCTTCCTTTTTTCGATTTTGAAAATTTGAATTCAACTTTAAATTTGAAATTGATACATGCAATGAAGTTGTTGATAATCTAACAAAGGAAGATGAATTGAATGAACATGATTTCTTTGGACTTTTCGAAGATGAGCTGTCGAATTCTGAAGGGGAAGATTTAAATCACCATTTTGATTTTAAAATCGATAACTCTGAAGAAGTTTTCAATGATAAGCTTGAATTCTAATATGGTGAAAATAAACTTAAACTTCATCCAATTTTTCTATCTGCCCTAAAAATCATCAAACATAAAATAACTCAAACCATTTTTAATAAAACGAAATTCGTTTTTCCAAATCAACATTCAACTTTGAAATCTTTTATGGTTTGGTTTTCTAGGCTTAAGCTGTGTCTCTCATACTTGACAAGACAAATGAATTGGTCTTTTAGAAGACCGTTTCATTTACTCTTTGACAATATATTTTCTGATGTTGTGTAAATAATAATCTTTTCATTTTCATGTAAGTATAGATCATATTTTTATTTTTATTTTATTTTTCTCCTTTCACTTGGGTTGACTGTGGGGACACAGTCAAAATCAAGTGTGGGGGGAGTCTCGTCTTCATTTTTATTTTTCATGGTTTATTTTTGCAATTTCTTTTCAAGACTCAAAAAACAAAAACAAAAATCCAAAAAGAAAATTTACTTTTTTTTAGCATTTGGATATTTTTGAAGAAACACTATAGGATATAAGTATAGGACTTTGGTTATTAAATTGAAATTTCAGAAAATTTATTTATCTCAACAAAAATAAAAATAAAGTTTGATTACAAATAATGATGGTTTAACTAGTATATATGAAGGTTCATACATGTTAATTATGAAGTATATCTGAATTGAAAATCTTTGTTTAAAAAGTGGTGGATTTAAAGTAAAGGCTATAACAATTTTGTTCTTTTAAGTTAAATGGTGAGATGATTTTGCAAAACTCTCTCTAAAAAAAAGAAAATATATAATATGTGTATATATATAACATAAAAAAATTGTTTTATAAAAATTAGTAACACCTAGAGTCATGTGTTCACAGGCAAGTATGTACACTCGCCATGCTCTGTACCCTTCTCACGTAAGCCTGAAAGGTAATGCACGATCGGTATATCTGGCCTTAGTTTATCTGAGTTAGGTGTATGTATATAAAAATTCTTTCATTAATAACGCCGATAGTCGATAGGTGTACACACTTGTGTGTTCACTCGCCACACTCTGTATTCCCCTCACATAAGCCCGTAAGGCAGTGCATGGGTGATATATCTGGCCTTAGTTTATCTGAGTTAGGTGTATGTAAATATTGTTAACATCAATAAAATTTTCAAAAAATAGAGAGAGTAAGCAATTGAATTCCAAGCACTATTTTGACTTATTTGATTCGATTCGTTATTCAAAAGAAATAGAAATACCACTTTGAAACTTTGATAATCAACTAAGGATCCATTTCATAGTTGCACTATGTTATCAACCGAAATAACTAGCCAAACTAGAGTCTATTTGTTATGATAGCTATGTTTTTATTGGAAATTTTGACAAGTAAAATGACTAAAATTTCATGATGATGACCAAAATTCATATTTAACTTATTTGTGTTAATTTAAAAGTAAATTTTTCATTAGTAAATATTTTCAAAAACTTGCATCTATATCTTTGTAAATAAATCTTGCATTTAGGAATTTTACATTTCACATTTGGATTTTGTGGGTAGTATCCGCTGAAAATCCTCACGAGACAACACTCGTCTTACTAGGGACACCTAGAAGTTTTAGTTTATTCGAGGATGAATAAAAAGATAAGTATGGGGGTATTTGATGTACATGTAAACGTGCATATTTTTACTTCCATATTTAATCGAATTTAATTAAATAAATGAGCGTATAGGGTATTTTAACATGTTTAAACCAATATTTCAATTATTTTCAAATAATTATTTATTCATCTTCATATAGGAGAAAAATGGTCATTTTTGTGCATATATTAATTTGAGAAAATTTACTTGGAAACTTTTATGTTATTTTGTAGGAATTTGAATTCAAATTACATGTGGCTTCATGGAAAATATGAATGTACAAAAAGATACAAAGGAATGAAGATGGAAATAATTCAAACCATGTATCATGGAGGACCCCACCTACCCACTTACCTTAATCTACAATTAGAAGCTAATGCACAAGTTAGTGGAGCTAAAAGTTTCATGTACATTTAAATGGAGGATTATCTTATGCTAATGATAATTGGTAGCCACACTTCCTAAGAGAGTAGTTTGGGTAGTTCCCAAAAATATGATTAGGGTTTTAGGCTTGTATAAATACCCATATGTTCATGTATTTAACTTTTTAGCCTCCTCTTAGTCTTTTTATCCTCTTCTTTAGTTAGTTTAGTTTGAGGCTTACAAATAAAAAATCTTTTTTCTTTTTCATGGCTACTTAGCCATTTTCTTCTTTCATGTAATTTCTTTTTATGCAACTTTAATATATGCTCTTTTCTTTGTTGTTTATTTCATGTTAGTAGTCTAAATCTCTTTATTTTATGCAAGTAGCTTAGCTTTTATTTTATTTAGCTCTCTTTTTCTTCTTGTTTTTGTTTCATGTTGAATGCTACATTTGTTGAAATGATAACAAATATGAGAGGCTTCACCCCTTCAATTTAGGGGTAATGAAGCTCTCTAATCATGTAGCTTTAACATTTTGATAATCTTTGATCTCTTTTTCTGCTTAATGACAATGTTTGTATGAGTTAAATTTTTTTGTTTTGGCTTTGAATTTGATAGCCTATATTGTTAACACCAAATAGGCTATACTTAAACAAACAAAACCCAAATTACCTCTTCATCTACATATGATGTTGGTAATGAAGTGATTTTAAAATCAAAATTTGATGATCTATATTTATAATCAATAGTTAATAGGCCATGCTTAGAATAGATTTTATTTTCAAGTTCATTGTCAGTTTTTATGAGAGTTAAAAAGTGAATTAGTGGGTGTGTTATAGTTTGATGGCTTATGTTGAGCTAATTAATAGCACAAATAGACCATACGTATGATAAACACATTAACTAAATTCACTAATGACCAAAAAAGTGATCATAATTTCATGTTGTGTTCATTTATGTGATCAAGAGAGTGAATTTATCTCTAAATTGCCTTCTACTCTCATATTTTTATCCATTTTCTTTTGTTAGTTTATTTACATTTTTTTAGCTAATCACTTTCAAATATTGGTTTAATTTAATTGAATAGAAATTTTAAAATCTAAAAAATTCCTTACGGATCGACCCGTACTCGCCACATACTAGAATTGTACGCCGTGCGCTTGCGGTTATTTTAAATTAACTTTGATTGGTTATTTTCTAATTCGACAGAGATTTAGCCGTATCAAACACACTTGCATTTCAAAAGGTTAATTAGTTCAGAAGACCACCTAATTTTGTAATACTCATACGTCCATATGCATTTTACATATTGCATTAGAAATTGGATTTAAGGATAATAATTGCAAGTGGTTGATGGTTGAGTAGATGGTTATAGATATTGGTTGTATGAGCGAACTACATTTTTCCATCCTTAGAGCTTTCGAGGACGAATCCTTTTAAGGGGGAGAAAGTAACATCCTGAAATTTTTAATAAATTAATTAAAATAATAATAATGGCAAAAGGGTAATTTGGCATTAAAGGGTAAAAATATAAATTTTCACAAACATCAGGAGTAGGCCACAGACATATTATATTGCGTCCGAAACATAGTTATAGTTAAGAAATTTATATAATTTCTTAATTTGGTAAAACAGATCAAAAGTAATGGAAAATATGGTCAGTGACATTTTCGTTAATATGGATTTCGAGCCTAACTTAGCAAACCCTAGATTTCAACTATAAATAAGACCCCACCCCTTGTTTCTTCTCACTCAATACCCTAGCCGCCACTCTATATGTATATTTCTCCTTTCTCTTCCTCATAAACTTATCAACAACAATCAATATCTCTTTTCTCTTCAAACAAAATTCCTAAACAAAAATAAAAATTAAACAAAGAAGAAATCAAATTAGAGAAAAGAAAAGGGAGGAGTTATGAATCAAAAACTAGAAGGAGCAAATCATCGAAAGAAAAAGGAGAATTTCTATAAAAAAATATGAGTAGGTTTACCTACAAAATGCGTATGATGGAAATAAGTGATTGATTTTCAATTTTATGCCTTCTTAGTAATAAAAATACAATTTTTATTCTTAACTCTATGAATTTATTTGAAATCGCTTGGTAAATGTAAAATAACAAAATGAAATTAACTTTAATCTTGTAGATCTAATTTTATATAACATGTTTGAGTTAACTTTGATAAATAACAATTAATTTGAATCGAAACCACCCTTAATCACATAGGTTTGAATAACATGATGAACTTGAATTGATAGATGGGGATAAATGAACATATTTGTCAAAATTATTTCGTTTTGATCTAATTTATATTAAAATATACATGATAATCAATTTAAATACATAGATAAACATTTGTAATACATATAGGAAATTTGACTATGTATAAATATTAGGAAAAATCATTTGGAATCAAATAAAAAACACTATAAAAATATACCCCTAAATCTGAGACTGAAATGACGATGAAAATTGATAAAGTAAAAATAAGCTAAGTTTATAAAAAATCTAGAAACAATGAACTGGACGTTTGAAAATGCCAGTTAGACGTCTAAGTGCAATTTTCGAACATCTAGTACTATTTTTCAGACATATATTTTCAAACATTTACAACCCAAGGGAGACTAAAGTAATCTAGGTCGATTTAGACGTATGAATTCTTTTTCTGATGTCTAAAATTGAAATTTGATGTCTGGGGAAGAAATTCAAACGTCTGAACACTTGATACATATTTTTAAGTAGATAAACAAATGTCTGAAATATACCAATCAGCCTAGGTTGAATCTGGACCTGGTACATGCCAAGTAGAAAGGATCAGGGAAACCGTGTTCCTATTTTTTTGTTCATATAGTTGAGTGGAGTCATGCAGCAAGTTGAAAATATGATCACCTTGGGGAGGTCCTAGGCTTGCACTTCATGAAGTTGGTGGACGTGGCATTTAGCGTGGTGAGCGATTAAATCGCAACTAAAAGCTCCATCGTTCATTGCCAGTCCTAACCACCAATGGGTGGGAGCTGGAAAGAGGAATGACAAAGAAATATGTCATAGTAGGAATTGTTCACCCTACAGGGAGTTGGAATTGTTAATTCGCTCTAGAATGCTACTTGTGTAATGATAGAAGGTGTTGGATACGTACACTAGCCAAGGAGACTAGACTGTTATTGTTAATCCAAAGGAATAGAATTAGGAATGTTAACCCAAAGAATAGAATTGGGAATGTTAACACAAAGAGGAAAATTTAGGAATGTTAATCCGAATATATATAGGCTTAGCATAGTAAGCTATATTTAAATCAGAATAGATCAAACAACTATAAATAAGAATGTTAACTCAATATATATATATATATATAATAGAAATGTCCTTCTATGAAATATTTAGTCGATATGTTCCATCTGCGAGTGGAAATTTTGATAATAAAACTGGATTATTGTTACCATAGGAGTAGTAAACCATATCATCAAAATAGTATGTCACTTATGTATAAAGAACATGCATACTAAAGAACACCTTAGGTAAAAGCTATAACCAAACTTTAACTACTTGTCCATACCATACCACTAGTGACATAATTCACTTACCCGACTATGTCCGACCCCCTTCATTTCTTCCTCTTTTATCTCTATTACAAGAGAACATGCCAGTAAGAGAGTTGGCTAAGCATCGTACATGGAGAAGAAGGCGTATCACCCAGAGATATATTTATTATTATTACTCCTTCCATGTACTTCATTCCTTATTATGTTGTTCCTATTATCAAACTCGATGTATTACTATTTGGAGATATTGTTGTATGGACCACGATATTGAGGTTATTATCTGATATGGATAATTTTTAGTATTTATGTTTTATTTCCTTCTGCTGTGAGCTCAAAGAGTGTAGAATACTTTAAACTCTGTATTAGTCTTTGTAACATGAAATGTTTTAAAAACCTAATGACTCATATCTCTTGGCACGATGCGAGTTCAAATGCCACTTTGGGCCTTGGATCGATGTGCCTTGAGGGTGCCCATTATCGTACTAATAAAATCTTTTATCACATATTAGTTACGGAGAATATATCTCGACCTTTTATTGAGTTGAGGTGCCTATTACAATCTATGTTGCATTATTGTTATCATAATACGTTGTTGGATTCTCAATGGTGGGAACCATCCCTAGCTTTATCATAAGTAGTCATACATATACTAATACTACTTTCATTAAAACACTATTCAAAGCGATGTACTCAAACTTTATAGTTGAATCAACCACAACCTCTCATTTTGGAAATTTCTAGTTTAAAGCCCATTTATCATATGTAACAACCCATGCCTATATTAGGACGATATTTCGACTAGATCAAAACAAAATCCATTAGAGTACGAATCGTTAGTGTTGGTATCCTATAATAAACATAAGTATATCAAAGAGCTATCTATATGAACTCACCGTGGAATAGTAAAACATAATAAAACATATACATACTGATTAAGGCTAATGCATTAGAACCAATAACATTCCTTGTATATCTGGTGTCCTTTGTCGGTATAGAGCATGAATAAGAGAGCCCGACCACTCGTTGTTTCCATCTTGTACCAGTATCATGTCCCTCTAAATCTATCATGTGGGTTGTAATAAAGAGGAGGTCAAAACAACGTACTGGTGATTGGTAAATTACATACTTTATCCATAACACTAGTTTATGCTGATTGGTTTCCATTACGTGTTATGTCTATTAGTTATTGAATAATTCTTTAATGCATAAATGAGTAAGATTCGTCCAACCTACCCCGAGGTATAAATATAAGTGTGTGTGTGTATCTACGTATATATATAAGCATCGTTGTAATCGCCGGACAAGGATACGTCCCCCGCTAGTGTCCATGACTATACACCACACCCTACGTTCTTCGAGGAACCTTCCATTGGTGCCTAATAACGACATTACAACTAATTAGCCATATTACTAACTTGTCTCAAAGACTTATCTAAGGGTTAACTAGCCCACCTCCTAACAAATAACAACAAACAAACTTTGAGGCAATTTCATATCTCATATGAAACCAACATCATTATGAAGTGTAGTCCATCTCTAGGCTTAACCCAAGTCTTTCTAATGATCGCTCTAGACCGGTGGCACTCTTGACCTAATGTTTACAATCATACTCCTCTAATATATGGTACAACAGTGCTGACATAGCATTGAGCTTTCACCTATCGTCCAATTTAGATTGCCTAATGTAAATAAAGAAAATGCCCATCTGGTTATTTAGTACCTCAGGTTGGAATTGAAGTAGATCACAATTGGCCATTTAAGACTTCAAATTTGAGGACAACCCACTTTGATATATTCTCCAAGCCTAACACGAACATATATCACCACCGGTCCTATAGTTAGAGATGTCCCACATTAGTACAGTGTATACACAACTGCTGATAGCCCCTTGTGGAGGGCACACTTCCATTGTGCAACATTAATGACCTTACATCCTAACCCATACTAATGGCCACGTCATTTATAATTAATCTAAATATTGGGCTAGACCCAATAATCCACACTCGTCATAAATGTATTCTTGAGGCCATATAATTTCAACTGGAAAATTATTAAGCGTCTTAAGTTCAATTATTAGTATTCATTTACTTGCCACGAACTTACTTCTTATTTCACAAATGACAATAAGAATCCTTGGCCACTTTTCAATTAATATAATTAAGTACCATTTAGCACTTCTTTCTAATTAATACAATATCATTTACCGCTTCTTTTCAATTAATTCAATTAAGTATGATTTATTACTTCTTTCCAACTGATACAATTAAATATCCATTGGTGCTTCTTTTCAACTAATACCCATTTTAACTTAGTTACTATAACTTCTCTAATTCTTCAGTTCGTTGTCTTATTCATGTTTAGCGCTTATTTTTTATTTTCTAACTTATATTTAATCGCATATATTTAATTGATGCAATTTTTATTTATTTATAACACTGTAGTTCTATATCTAGGGATTTCTATATTTTTGTGCATTGGAACTATATCCTTTCCAAGAAGGAAATGTTATCACTGTAATTTCCCATAAATTATATAAAAGGATGAATTGTGCTATGTTCGGAATTACTAGAAATTGCCTTTCTTGTTTTTATTGAAACAGATAGTACAAAATATGGTAATCTGCACATCTATTACCTTTAGGCATATCCCTTGTTATTTCAAATGACACACTTTCATATATAATTGTAAAGTTGGATAATTTATAGAAATTCACATAGAAACATTCTTCATTCCAAAGTATTAAAATATAAACTTAAATCCAAATCAAATTAGAAACATCTTCAACTTAAGCGTAACAACTTATTACATTCAAATAATGAAATCTTGAATTAACATGCAATCTTATATATATATATATATATAACTTGTTTCGTAACTTTTGGGGACTATTTCACTCTTACATTCTAGATCTAGGTGTATATAACATTTAATCAAAATTAACAATCTACTAAATATGCAGGCAAGAATCTCAAGTTTATTATATATATATATAAGCCCACAATTCCATGATTTATAAAGTGATATAAAAGAAACAGATTCACAAACGATATAAACCCAATATTATGTAAAACATATAATTTTCCACTCACATCTTAGCTTCCAAATCTCTAGATCCAAATCCTACTTGACTCCCTTTCTTTAACCTAAAATTATGCATTTAAAAGTGTATACATACCTATTTGAATTATAGATCTGGAAAAAGGTTTGAGTTAAGCGGAGTTTAGTTTATAATTCTAGAATTTACCTTTTCATGGAATCGATTCAGTCCTTCTCTTCTTTTCTCTATTTTCTGCTATTCTCCACACACACACACACACAGACGCACACACGCACACACACACACACACATATATCTTTGTTTGTGTATATATAATATTTTATAATTTCTATAATTCCTAGAATTGGCGGAGAATAGAAAATGGCAGAGCTTCGCTGCTCGATTAAGAAAGAATGAGAAGAAAAGTGAGAGGCTAGGTGTGACGAACAAAATTTTCGACCCTCGAAAATCGACATTAATACGTTCACTGTATTACGTGCCGAGCATTCAGGTACCGGAAAAACTAATTGTTATGGGTAAAAAGAAAAGGAAGACAGAATAGAATCCCACACGAATGGAATAACATATATTATTTCGATAATCTTTACAACGGAAATTTTTTTAATTACATATATCAGAGTCTATCCTAAGCTCATCATGGACAGTTATAAACATCTGTCCTTACAAATACTAAAAAATAACAAATATAGTGGAAAAGTAAACTACGTTCAGATCTCCACCTCTCCTCTAGAAACTCCAAGCGTCTTCAGCTAATCTTGAAACTACTCGGATCTGATCCGAGTATTAAAAATACCCGGATCAAGCATGACAAACTAGTGTAAGATACGAATTATAAATATATATAATTGTGTCATAAATCAACTTTGATGTCTAACAAAACCTTTGAAAAGAAGAGTATCTCATTAGACCACACCGCAGATAAATATGGACGGGTTTTTACCTTATGATAACTAAACATTGCATAGTAAAATCCAGTGATATTATAATAGTGTATAGATTACAAATACATATTAATCATAGTCGAAATTGTTACATTAATTAAATTCCAGCATAAAGGTATACAACTAAGTCCGAAGGCACTTATTGGAGAACATATTTCATACAATGACAAGGTAAGGGACTACCTTCTATACAGTACATTTCTAAAGGAATGTACCGAGGACCCACAGATGATCCTCTCCATCTGGCAAGATCAACCTACCCTTTTCAGTTACCAGCACAATGATCCTGGATAGTACCGAATATGACGTCACCCCAATTGTTACCAACCTTTACTGAGATCCCATAGCATACACCACATACTCGACATATAGAGAGTAATATGGAAAGGCGATGACCATACCCTAATGTGTGCAACCCACATAAGCTTTGCGGCATACCTCGTTTTAGCCATTTTCAGGTGTGAGGCCTAAGGTAACGTATTACCTTTTACAAACAAATCCCACTTTGAATGCCACATTTCCATTTCTAATAATAGACTATTGGTTTCCACAAAAGTATAACTCCTGATTTCATACGCCTTAGGGAAGGGTGTTAAGTGTAAGAGGGGTTAACTCCTACACTACCAAATAGATGTACATTTGTAATAATCAATATACATTGCCTTAGAAATGAAATGTCAAACACTCGTCCATATAAGTTGTCCAGGAATAGGACAAACCGAAGGCACTCCTTCTACTACATCCTGTTCGAGAATCACTCCTAGTATTAGTAGCGAGCAGTCCTTGCATTGAAGATTTCAAAATGAAAATACCACCACCACCATATATATGATATCAGAATTACCCTAGAGGTTAGTGGAAAATAGCCCTACATTATGAAGATCTCTATCTTCAAAATCATTGTATTCAACATGTTTTCACTTTCGAATGCATGTATTGGTTCGAAGTGGTTTTCGGATAGTAATCACCCAAATCTAATCCTGGTTTCTCCGAACCAATTATCGATAAAAGATGTCAGTATATGGGTGATTATTATTCAATTAATAAATATCTTTTATCTAAATAAATATCTTCTTAAAGATATATGTCTTTAAACCATTTTCCTTTTCAGCATATATGGGATTATTAAACCTCTTTCTAATTTTGAAAATACCAAATCATTTCTTTTTAATTACATAGGAAAACATTATTGAGTAAAAAGGGATCCATATATATTACACAAATTATACTCAATACTAATTTCCATATTCAACCCATAATATTAGTCAAATAATGGTGAAATCACCTTTTAAATTCACATATATAGTATGATTTCCCTCCTCGGAATTTAATATAGAATTTAACCAGAATGTTAAATATATCACTAAACATCTTATTATTTTAAAATCTGGTTTAACCTTTGGAAAACTTCAAATCTCCTTTTCTTTTATCTTAGCAAGACGCGGTCCGAGTAAATCAAATTTACTATCCCTCTTTCAGGTCAGTCCAGATAGATAGGGAGAGTGAGAAACTGGTTTACCAAACCCAAGTCTAGAGACTATCTCTCTGCCACCCATAAGGCGATCAACTCCAAATCACAAATCTCATTTTAAACCTTTTATATTTCCAATTTTTCCATTTAAAACTATATTAAAATATTTTAACATATTTTTAGAATTTATCTCATATTTTTAAAGATTTAAAAATATCTAGTTTTAAGAGTTGAAATCCATATTTTACGAACTGCCAAAACGCGATAGTTTTAAAAACTTGATTTGGACATATCTAAAATTTTACTAAATGAAATCTTGATTTTTCTCCTTCGTTTGGAAAATACAGTTATAAGAGTCCAGAAAATTATTATTTCGAATACTTCTGAGCTATATTCCACTCTACACATTGATTTAACTTTTATGGTGCGAAATCGCGAACGCCGTTACGCGACGCGCCTATTTTGACTATAATTTTGTGTCTTTTCAAAACTTTGCCGAAATGGGTTTTTGTGTTTATAAAGCATTTATAAACCATTTTAAACCATTTTTATTCATGTTTAAAGAGGTTTAACTATGTCTACCATTTTTATAATTCATAATAGAAAGTCTTTTCTTTGTGCAAATTCGATGTGTATTTACCGTGAATTATTTCTAGAACCAAGCAAGCATATTATCGCATCCAAAAGATGATGATAAAACATAGAAAACAAGCATGGAGAAACATATCATCAATTATGTATATGTGTATGTGTGCGTATATTTTTTAGAATTAAAATAAACCAAGTTAAAAGTGTGTTCTCACTTTCATATGACATATTTAACTATATATCACTATTTACTTCTTAAGCAACCATCAAGCATCATTAATTAACAAACCAAATATCATAACCATTTTTAAAAGTCATGCTAACTTATTTAAAACCATTTCATAATTAATTTACAAGTATAAGAAATACATTTTTAATCAAGTACTCATGATTGTAGGATTTTCTCCGTAACTTCTCCGAATTACTCCGACGACATTTTGGCAGCACTTCTCTCTACATTCTTCAGTCCGGAGCTTTTGGATCTCCCTCCTTCATCTTAAGAGAATCGGGCCATGCATGGAATAGAGGTGGATGCTCGGTCATGGTGGAATAGTGGTGGAGGCCGTGGGTTTCATAGAGGTAGAGGAGTGTTTTGGCACTTGTTTGGACTTGAAAAGATATTATATATATATATATATATATATATATCTTCTTTATCTTGCTAAATTATTTTGCATTGTTTTTTAAGAAGGGAGGCCTTCATGAAAGCGATTAGAGAACTCAAGTGAGAAGAAGAGAGCTTGGAAGTTGAATGTGCAAATTATAAGAGGTGTAGGTGGGTATTTATAGCATTTCCATGAAGTAATCACCAAAAATATCTCCAACATCATAATGCATCCCCCATCACTTCTTTGGTTGTGATTCCCCTTTTACATCACCACCATCTCATCTTGTTCCCTCTCTTTAAATAAAGCATCTTTTGACTTTTGTTTATAAATATCATGATATTTTCTCCTTTTCACTTTAAGTAAATTTGTAAATGCAGATGGTAACTTCTTATATGTATGCACATATTATGTTCATGTATATATGCACATATATGTCTTATTTGACGAACCATGGTGCAACATTCGATTACAACTTCTATTTGATAAACCATTGAAAATCTGGAATCCAAATTTCAGTTATATTTTTACCTCTTTGTTAACTATTTATTTATGTAAACGAATCTTAAAAATAGTTCTTCTATCATCATAGAATGATTAAAACGTGCTCCTTTGAATTATAAAACTATTTTTATAAATTATAAATAAGTGTTGCAATCCCGCCGTTAAATTGCCAAAATGAGATGAAATTTGCATATCTTTATAAAACAAGTATATATATATATATATTTATAAAACTATTATAAATCACTTATTATCATTATATAATAATTAAAATGAATTATTTATCATTTAAAACAATTATTTGAATATTAAATACCCAAAATACCAAAACTTCCCTTAAATGCTCATTTTCGAAAATGATGACATCATCACTGACATCATAATTATTTATATTTCCAAAAATGAAAAAATATTTTTATTCCTTTTTTTGTTTAAATAGTTAAATATGGGCATGTAAAAAAATCGTCCATGACTTTTGATTGTTAAAAAATCGTTTATCGATAAAACGATTTTCGGTCATATTATCGATATTTTTCAAAAGAATATTTTTTGTAAACATTTTTCCAAAACAAAATCACCATTATTATTTATTACATAAAACATGATTATTTATGTTTAATAAACCTATATTCAAATATTTAAAATTAATTAAATATTCCAAATCAAAGTGATAAATCACGGGTCGTTACACTAGGCCTGTTTTTATAGGCGCTTGTAACACCCCGTAATTTGGCATTAGTGATTTAATTAGTTAGTTAATTAATTAGGCTTCAAAAATGGAATCTGTGCAAACGATGGAAGTTGATCACGCAACTTGCACCACTGCGTTCGTGATGAAATTCTAAGAACTTTCATGTTTGGAGTTTTGCGATCGAATTCCAAACAAAGAAGTTACGGGCGAAAAATGAATTCGGAACGAAAATAAGTAAATAAGAAAAATTAATGTTTATTAAATAATTGCCCGGGCTCACAGGCCGACCTGTCATTAGGATCGGTTGACCCCTAGCGGTTGACTGGTACTCCATTGGCGATTGACCAATCGCCTTCAAGCGGCTAGGGTTAGCCTAGGCCCAACGGCCCAGATTTAATATATTTTGATTTAATGGTTCTGGTTGATTCTAGGGCCTATAAATTAAGACCTAGCACTCCCTTCTCTTCTCATATTTTTCTGGAGGCAGTAACAAAGCTCTGCCATTTCTTATTCTCTACTTTCTTTCTAAATTATAAAAATAAGATATTTATATCTATTTTTATACAAATTGGAGAAGAATAGAAATCTATAAAGATCGTATATATTATCTCTCCTAATCCCAAATCTCTTCTCAGATCTATAATTCTAATGTATGTATATACCCTTTTTATACATATTTCTTGGATTAAAAAGGATTTGGAGATGAATCAAAGGTTCTACTCAGATTTGGAGGTTTGGATCGCTTATAAAAGGTGAGTGGGAAATTTTATAGATTGTTGTAATATGAAATTTATCTCGTTGGTGTTTATTTGATTTTTAATGCTTAGTTGGGTAATTATATACGAGTTGTAGGCAACAAATTGAATGTAATTCGAATATAATAAATATTACCTACATATACTTGTTTATGAATTGATTTAGACTTGTTTACAACCTGATCTGGAAATCAGTCCCAAAAGTATGAATTTATAATATTGATTTGAATGAAATTTATTCTAGATTTGAAATAGGTTGTATAATAATGTTATGAATTTGGATTATTGTCCTAATCTTGTTGGAATGCAAACTTTTCTATGTTTGGAATTGTTGGAATTTAAATCCGTATAATATTTGCAAATTAGTTCGATTTCCTTCCCTTTTTGGAAAAATACAACGTTAGGTCTAACAAGGGATAGATGCAAGTAAAAAGGAAAAGAGACATGTAAAGTGTGAATTCATTATAGTTTACACTGTCTATTTCAGTAGTAAAAAGAAATGATTATTCCTTGTAATTTCAAATGATGTAATATTTTATATTTTAAAGTTAAATCTTTTGTTTTGGACTAATTTATGGAAATTATAGCAGATAATATTTTTAGATATGATTCCAAAAATTGAACATGGAAGAGAATATTTTAGTGAAGGTATATCACTAGAGTATATTTGATAAAAGTAGATATTTATACATAATTTATTGCATTTATAATAATTAAAATAAAACTCAGCTAATAACGATGCTTGCACGTAATATTCACATTTAGGATAATGAATTGGTGGAAAACAAATTTAAAAGGTTATAACTCCAATAAATGGGAAATAAATGGTAATAAATATGGGAGTTGCAATAATTTTATAGGGTAAATGGATTAATGGGACTGATAAATAAAGAGGTTGAATTAATAACTATGGAATAGTTAAAAAGGTTTACTAATTTGAAATTAGTAATCATACATAAATGTCTTAGGAAATATCCATTAGGATTATATGGACAAATTTATGTTATGAGCATAAAAGGAGGATTTATGTGTAGATAAGTATTTAAGGTAAATCTTATTGCCTTAAATAAAAAGAAAATTAGTAAGCTAAGTCAAATGTCTATCTAAGATTGTATAGTTAAAGACTTAGGATGGTTAATTGGACTTAGTAGGTTAGTGATGCAAGGTCAGTAGAGTCACTCGATAAAAGACTGCCCTTCACTTTGAGGCTACCAGTAGTCGGGTGTACTTACCGTTGATATGAGATATCACTAATCCTAGGATCCATGATGAGGTGAGAGATTGGGCATGCTTTCCTAATTGGAATGTATTCAATTGTCAAAGTTTGGAATTAAGAGCAGTGAGAGATATCTCCATAGGGGTTCACTTCTTGTTTGAGATATTAAGTGGCTGTAGGGTCCACCTCTCTCCTAAAAGAAAGTATTAAGTAACCTAGTGAGATTCCAAATAAATAAGGATGTCTCTAAAAGGGTTTACTTCAGCGTTGAAGTATTAAGTGGCTGTAGGGCCTGCCTCCCTACTAAAAGAAGTAACCTAATGAGATTCCATTTTTATAATAAGAGTGATAGTGGATATCTCAAGAAGGGTTCGCTTTGGGTTTGAGGTTTAAGTGACTGGTCTAAGGGTTCATCTCTTTCCTAAAAGAAGTACTAAGTAACCAAGTGAGATTCCAAGCGGTGTCAGCTAGATAGTACCAGTGAGGAGTCCACCTTGGGGTTAGGTATTAAATAACAAAGGCCTACCTATAAATAGGTGTTAAATGGTCAGGGTTCTACTTAGTCCTTATTAATGAGGTATTAAGTGGCTTGAGTATAGTCTTACATTACTAAGGTCGTAATAACGATAGCACCGGTGAGGAATCTACCTGGAGATAAGTATTAAGTGATGAGGATCTGCCTTGAATATATGTATTAAATGGTTAGAAGTCCGTGTGATGACCGCCCATGACCCCCGCACGGAATCTAAAGATAGTGCGCTGTAAAGTGTGCCAGGCGACCATGGACAGTTGCCAAGGTAAATTAAAAACAGCAGAATCTATCGTATTACTCACAGCGCATGGACAAAATACAATAGAACATATGTATAGTGAAGCTTTACAGAATAAAATGCCATCATATAAAACTCCATAATAGTTGAATACAAGCATCCAAATAGTCAATACATCAAGCCTCACTAGATAACACTCAGAGATTATACAAACAGCGGAACATCCAGTACATATAAGAAGATAATATGCAACCCTCTAGCTCGTCTTCGATATCAGCATCGTGAGAAGAAAACAGCACCTGTCACCTGCTACCTAGTCTGCCCGTCCAAAAATGGACGAACAGCCCAAGGCAATAAGAATTAAAAACATAAAGCCTTGAGTCAGACAACAGTCTTAGTGAGCAGTAAATTAACTAACAACATACCAAAAGAGCATAAAGGAAAAGGAATAGGAATACAACCCTCCCACTCCAACCTCTTTCTACAGTGATAGCCCCCAGACACACACTAAGCAGAAGCAAACATAACAGAGCATACAATGTAAAGTAAAGAATTATCACTCGAGTCAAGGGCGATGTTTTCCAAGCACAAACCCCCAAGGCCTAAACCAAGATCAGATAAGCACCCAGAAAACACTGCTCTTGAGACCGAATGACGATACAACCAAGCATCCATGACTCTGGCTATCACTGTTATCATTGCTTCGATATCACCGTTAATTGAATGACCGACACATTCTTTCAGCCGTCCGTCAAGGGCTAATGGAAACCCCGGTTCTAGACATAACTCCCGCACGTCGTCGCAGCCCGTGCCTAGGACTATCGAATCTGCCCAGAGTACTCGACCATCAACAGTTGGCCGTTGGGACTATCGAATCTGCCCAAACGTACTCTTGCTTAGAGCATGCTAGAATCTTCAACAACGATGCTATCCAAGCCTCCTAGTCATCCTCCTCGACGACTATTTCCATACTAGCTCAAGCGCCTCTCAAGCATCCATTACCCTTAACTCGAATCATATCACCGAGTTACCAACGTGCTTGGAATGATCCCGTCTGGATTAGACCAAGTCTTCATCACATGATGCCTCGCTTCATTACATCCTCGCAAAGCCTCATCTCAACATCACATCATCAAATTTATGCATAAGAGCTTCATCATCCCGCTACATATGCCACGAGCAGCTTTCCCAACTCAAGAGCCTTTCCCTTAGCTTTTGAATCGTCTCCAGTCTAAATAAAATCATCAATCATCTAATTCATAGCAATCAACCAAGTCAAACATTAATCCAAGCAATCAAGCATTCAAATATGATCTAAGTAGACAATTATAACAATAATGGCATTTTCGTAATTAAAGAGTTGAAAGTCTAACAAGCATGAAATCATGAGAATTATCTCTACAATCTTGATGAATGAACTTGCATAGGTTAACACTTAGTAAAAATGGTTGTCAAATCATCATGAACAATGGATCTACATAGATCTACACTTAGGATGAAGGAAATGCATGAAAATCACTATTTTAACACCAAATCGAACCAACAATCCGATATACTCCTTTGGATCCGTGTGAGGGATAATCACCACTCACCAAATCACCAAAACAACCTCAAATCAACACGCTTCAGATCTGGACAGCGAAGGATCAAGCTTGATCTATCACGAATCCGTTTCAAACGATGAAATCTAACTTCAATGGATGAAGATCTTCAACTTTAGCTCTTGGATCTTCGATCTTGATCTTCAATTTGGATGAAAGGAAGCACTAGATTAGAGTGGAGAAAAGAAGTGAAGAAGTGTAGAAGTCGAGCTCTCAAAATGGCAGCACTTCGTCGCTTCGAAATCCGGATCCCAAAAAGTGAGAAAAACCCTTCCTATTTATAGCTGAAAATCCACTAAGTCGTAACTCGGCTATCTCCTAAGTCGTCTCCTACTTATAACCTTCCGACTTAACATACTACGACTTAGTGATCTCGCGACTTAAGACATAGCAGCTATCCCTTAAGTCGGTTGCGACCTGACACACACCTATAAGTCCTAACAACTTATACGACTTAACAGCTGCTCCGCCTAACACATACGCATACGACCAGACTACTAAGGTACGACTTAAGACAATGCGACCTAATACTTAGCATTCTCCTTAACACGGCCACGACTTAACTAGGCTACGACTTATCACCTTCACATGACTTAACGGCTTACTGGGATACGACTTAACTGGTTAGACGACCTAGCGAGATAACCCATCCTACGACTTAACAGTGTCACGACCTAACACTTATGCGACCTAACTCCTTAGGTCGCTAACACGCTAACTCCTTAGGTCGCTAACACGCTAACTCCTTAGGTCGCTAACACGCTAACTCCTTAGGTCGCTAACTCACCCAGCCGACTTAACGTGGCAACGACTTAAACACTTAACTCGGTAACAACTTAACTCACCACTATCCTTAAGTCGCGCCTACCCCTTAAGTCGTTCAAACGACCTATCTCCAAACCCTTAACTCGCCATTCCCCTGGGTAGCTCCTATCCCCTAAGTCGTATACGACTTACGACTTATACTAAGTCGTGAACGACTTAGGACTTAGCCATATTTTTGCCTAAAATCTGAAATGGCTCAAAAATGCTAAAATTCCAGATTTTGACAAACTTTTCGATCCGTAAAAATACGGATCGTTACATTCTCTCCCCCTTAGGAATTTCGCCCCCGAAATTCCAAACAAACAAAGCAATCAAAGACTATTCTGCATGCCTACCATCCATAGCAATCAGCCAACCATGCATCCAATTCTAGCTTAGCATGTAGAATTCTAAAACTTAGAACAAGTTACAATATCGCGAGATGACACGACACCTTAGGGCCATACCTTGAAGAGTTCAGGATGAGCTGCCTTCATCCTCTCTTCCACCTCCCACGTACAGTCATTATCATCATCACTCCATTGTACCTTGAGCAACTTAACTACCTTCCTCCTAAGCTATTTCGTGTCAGTTTCAACAACACGAAGCGGCTTACGAGGTCTTCTATCGACTGGATCAACTTCGAAATCTTCATAGCTATCGACAGAAACCACTGTATTCGAGTCGTGCACATACTTCCGTAGATACGATACGTGAAAAACATTGTGCACACTCGACATCTTCTATGGTAACTCCAATCTGTAGGCGAGCTTTCCAATTCGCTCGATGATCGGGAATGGTCCAACAAATCTCGGAGTCAATTTCCCTTTCTTCCCGAATCGAATAACATTCTTCAGTGGAGAAATCTTCACAAAAACCATATCACCAACGTCGAATTCCAAATCCTTTCGACGCTTATCGGCATAACTTTTCTGACGGTCTTGGGCTGCCTTCATTCGTCGCCGAATGATCTCTATACAATCTGAAGTCTGTCGAATCATCTCTGGCCCAAGTATCAACTTTTCTCCAGTTTCTATCCAACACGTCGGAGAGTTACACGGTCTTCCATACAATGCCTCATACGGTGCCATACCAATACTTGACTGGTAACTGTTATTGTATGAAAACTCCACCAAATGAAGGTGATCTTCCCATGATCCTCCGAAATCCAAAACACAAGCTCTGAGGAGATCTTCCAAAACTCGGTTGACTCTCTCGGTCTGACCATCTGTTTGAGGGTGATAAGCTGTACTCAAACACAACTCGGTTCCCAAAACTTCCTGGAAGCTCTTCCAAAATCCACTAGTGAACAATGGGTCTCGATCGCTCACTATACTCTTCGGAATACCATGGAATCGAACTATCCACTTAACATACAACTCGGCCAACTTTGATGCAGTCCTAGTCGATCGAACAGGAATGAATCGTGCACTCTTAGTCAAACGATCTACAATGACCCAAATCCCTTCATTTCCCGTTCTGCTTCTAGGTAGCCCATCAATAAAATCCATCGACACTTGCTCCCACTTCCATGTAGGAACTTCTAATGGCTGAAGCAATCCACTTGGCTTCTTCTGCTCGGCTTTTACCAACTGGTAGTTCATACACTTGGAAATAAAATTTCCAACATCCTTCTTCATACCTTCCCAGTAGTAGGTTCTCTTCATATCCCAATACATCTTATTTCCACCTGGATGAATTGTCAACTTCGAGTGATGACTTTCCTTCAGAACTTCACTCCTCAATTCATCTATATCGGGAACAACTAGTCATCCTTGCTTTCGAAGCCAACCCTCTCGATCGACCTCGAATCCTTTATCCTTTTCTGGATTCAATCCAGATTCCAAATCATGGATAATCTTGACAAGCTTATCATCTCGCTTTTGGCCCTCGCCAATCCTTTCCACAAGAGTGGGTCTTATCGATAAGTTTGCCAACATCTCAGGCTCCAATTCACATCTAGGCCTGAAGTCAAATCCAGCTAAATACTCGAGACTCTTCAATTCTGAAAACATGGCTCCCAATCCTGCATGTCTTCGACTTAACGCATCTGCCACTGCGTTACCTTTTCCCGGAGTATAAGCTATACCAAAATCATATGATGCCAAAAACTCTAGCCATCGCTGCTGCCGAAGATTCAAATCCTTTTGGGAGAAAAGATACTTCAATGACTTGTGATCCGTAAACAACTTGAATCGAACTCCCAATAGATAATGTCTCCACATCTTCAGAGCAAATACAATCGCCGCTAACTCCAAATCATGAGTTGGGTAATTCCTTTCATGCGGCTTCAGTTGTCGACTGGCAAACGCAACAACTTTATCCCTCTGCATCAGTACTGCTCCAAGTCCAGTACCACATGCGTCGGTGTAAACCACCATCTCATCATTCCCACTTGGAATAGTCAAAACAGGAGCACTTGTCAATCTCTCTTTCAGGATTCCGAAAGCTTGCTCACACTTAGCTTCCCATTTGAACACTTGGTTCTTCTTCGTCAATCCTGTTAGCGGTGCAGCTATCTTGGAGAAGCCTTTGATAAACCGTCGATAATATCCTGCTAATCCAAGAAAACTTCTCACATCAGATGCATTCTTGGGTCTAACCCAATCCTGGATTGCTGCCACCTTAGCGGGATCAACCGCTATTCCACTTCCAGAAATCACATGGCCTAAGAACCTCACTTCACTCTTCCAGAAGTGACACTTCGAAAACTTAGCCTTCAGCTGATGTTTCCGCAAGATTTCCAAAACAATATACAAGTGCGTCTTGTGCTCTTCTTCAGTTCTGGAATAAATCAGAATATCATCCACGAACACAAGCACAAACTTGTTCAACTGATCTCTGAACACTCTATTCATAAGATCCACAAAATATGCTGGCGCGTTAGTCAATCCAAACGGCATTACCAGCCACTCAAAGAAACCGGATGGTGTTCGAAAAGCAGTCTTCGGCACACTATCCTTAGCTACTCTCAACTGGTGAAATCCCGTTGCCAAATCCATTTGAGAAAACACCTTGGCTTCGTGAAGCTGATCAAACAAGTCATCTATTCTCGGCAATGGATACTTGTTCTTCTTAGTCACCTTATTCAGCTCACGATAATCCACACACAACCTCAGCGATCCATCCGCTTTGGTTACAAACACAACTGGAGCACCCCATTCGGACACACTACGCCGAATGAATCCTTTCTGTAAAAGGTCATCAACCTGCACCCTCAACTCCTGCTGTTCCCTAGGCGCCATCCGCCTAAGAGGCATCACAACAGGTCTGGCTCCTTCAACTAGATCTATACGAAACTCGATCTCTCTATGCGGCGGCAACCCTTTGACTTCGTCAAAGACATCCTCGAATCCATTAGCGATCGGCACTGATGACAGTCCATCCCGTGGAACAACCAGCGAATACATGAAGCTCATGAAGACGCCTTCTTTATGCTTACATCGTATCACAACCTTTCGCCCCTCCACATTCTCGATTGTCACTTCCAGCCTCTCACAATCAACCTTTGCCGCATACTTCCTAAGCCAGTCCATACCCAAAATAATTCCGAACCCCGCAAAGTTCAGAACAAAACAATCACAAACAAAAGAGCAATCATGACTCGATACGACTAGACCACGGCATAACATACACAAACAGGATGAACCCCCAACTGGATTAGTCACAACCAATGGCCTATCAACAATATCCGGTTCCAAACCTAACCGGCCTACGAGTTCACTACAAACAAACGAATGCGACGCTCCAGTATCAAACATAACTCTAACTGGAACACCACATAGGAAAAGAGTACCTTGAACCACCACACTCTTTCCCTTCTCTTCAGCGGTAGGAGCTTTTGAAGACGACGGAACAGCTCCCAAAGCATAAGCTTGCACAATCTGCTTGTCCCTCCTCGGTTCTGGACAATTCTTCCTGAAATGCCCCGGCTTGTCACAGTTGTGACACTTCATCGGTGCCTTTGGATTTTTTCAATCCTTAGAGAAATGGCCCTTCTGCTGACAATTGTAGCAAGTCACCTCGCCTTTCTGCTTCTTCTGGCCATCCTTACCCTTCTGCTGCTGCTGCTTCCTCTTCTTGTTTCCACCCTGCTGGGGTTTAGACTCTTCCCTGGTCACAGCAACAACAGATCCTTCCTTAGGAAACAGACTCTCATGCCTGAGAGCTTTCTCCACAAGCTTCTCAAATGAATCATCCAAATGATCCACCAACTGCCTCCCAAGATAACTGTCCAAGCCTGTCACAAACTTCTCATTCTTCTGATATGCAGATTCAATATATGACCGAGCATACTTGGACAAAGCTTCAAACTCAGAAACATACTCAAGAACTGGTCTTCCACCTTGCTTGAGCTCCACGAACTTCTTGAACAGAACAGACTTCTGCGCTGTAGAAATGAACTTAGCCTCAAATCTGACTTGGAATTGCTCCCAAGTAATCCCTTCCTCCGGAGTATTGATGGTAATAGAGTTCCACCAATCAAAAGCTCTCCCTTGAAGCAGCCTTGATGCCAACTTCCTCTTAGTTGCATCATCAATTCCCAAATCACCAAAGATCCTTCTACAAGCATCTATCCACCTCTGGACCTCAATAGTTGATTCTGTTCCCAAGAAAACCTTCCCTCCAAGAGCAGTATAGTCCTTGCACAACTTAGCAAAATCCACTGGTTTCGGAGTTTGGACTTGAACTCCAACATCAACTGACGGCCCTGGAGCTGGCATCCTTCTCAAGATCGAAGTCATCATAGCTTCGAACATGGCTGCATAATCAGCAGTCCCTTCAGTAGCATGGCCTTCCCTAGCAGCTGGTCTCCCTCTTCGACTCATTCTCAATATCTATAAAAAGAAATGATCAGAACATCTAGAGAAACAACTGCATAAAGGACTCAAACTCAACTAAACTACTATATTATATAAAGTATTCATCCATCAAAATACAATTACGTCTCTCATACGTAGTTACGTCAGCGAGCGTTGGGTAAAATCGATTAACCTCGCTCTGATACCAAATGTGACGACCGCCCATGACCCCCGCACGGAATCTAGAGATAGTGCGCTGTAAAGTGTGCCAGGCGACCATGGACAGTTGCCAAGGTAAATTAAAAACAGCAGAATCTATCGTATTACTCACAGCGCATGGACAAAATACAATAGAACATATGTATAGTGAAGCTTTACAGAATAAAATGCCATCATATAAAAATCCATAATAGTTGAATACAAGCATCCAAATAGTCAATACATCAAGCCTCACTACATAACACTCAGAGATTATACAAACAGCGGAACATCCAGTACATATAAGAAGATAATATGCAACCCTCTAGCTCGTCTTCGATATCAGCATCGTGAGAAGAAAACAGCACCTGTCACCTGCTACCTAGTCTGCCCGTCCAAAAATGGACGAACAACCCAAGGCAATAAGAATTAAAAACATAAAGCCTTGAGTCAGACAATAGTCTTAGTGAGCAGTAAATTAACTAACAACATACCAAAAGAGCATAAAGGAAAAGGAATAGGAATACAACCCTCCCACTCCAACCTCTTTCTACAGTGATAGCCCCCAGACACACACTAAGCAGAAGCAAACATAACAGAGCATACAATGTAAAGTAAAGAAATTATCACTCAAGTCAAGGGCGATGTTTTCCAAGCACAAACCCCCAAGGCCTAAACCAAGATCAGATAAGCACCCAGAAAACACTGCTCTTGAGACCGAATGACGATACAACCAAGCATCCATGACTCTGGCTATCACTGTTATCATTGCTTCGATATCACTGTTAATTGAATGACCGGCACATTCTTTCAGCCGTCCGTCAAGGGCTAATGGAAACCCCGGTTCTAGACATAACTTCCGCACGTCGTCGCAGCCCGTGCCTAGGACTATCGAATCTGCCCAGAGTACTCGACCATTAACAGTTGGCCGTTGGGACTATCGAATCTGCCCAAACGTACTCTTGCTTAGAGCATGCTAGAATCTTCAACAACGATGCTATCCAAGCCTCCTAGTCATCCTCCTCAACGACTATTTCCATACTAGCTCAAGCGCCTCTCAAGCATCCATTACCCTTAACTCGAATCATATCACCGAGTTACCAACGTGCTTGGAATGATCCCGTCTGGATTAGACCAAGTCTTCATCACATGATGCCTCGCTTCATTACATCCTCGCAAAGCCTCATCTCAACATCACATCATCAAATTTATGCATAAGAGCTTCATCATCCCGCTACATATGCCACGAGCAGCTTTCCCAACTCAAGAGCCTTTCTGACGCAGCGGATAATTCAAAACAATGTAGATCTGTGAAAGTAGCAGTCGATGGATTGATGAATGCTGAATTGCCCGAATTCGTTGATCCGAAGATGCCGAACTCTAGCTATCTCGAACTCGTTGATCGCGCACGATACCGGGTTCAAAGATCTTCAATTCTTCAAGCGTTGATCAAGCGCACTTGATTCCGCGAATCGGCTTCTACAATCGTTGAATCGAGCGCACTCGATTAACCGAAAGAGGAGATAGGAGATTACACTCAACTACCAATTTGAATGAAAGCACAAAGCAATCAAAAGAGAATTTTATTCAAAAATCAACAACCATTACAAAATGACCTTACACGCCTATTTATAGGCTACAACTCAACACAACAGAAAAAAAACTTCAAAATATTACAAGTACTTAGGTCGGAAACGACCTACGACCTAACATGGCGCGACCTAGAACAGGCACGACTTAGCATAGGTCGGCAGCGACCTAACAACAAATAGTTACAACCTTCAACGACTTACAACTTAGACAAAATACAAACAGATAACTACTTAAGTCGTAGCCGACTTAACAATGCTACGCAACTCAACTTAGTAGCGACTTAAGGAATCAACGGTCCAGCTTAACTCGGCAGAGAAAAACAACGGCAACAGGCTTCCGCGACTTAAACACAGGCGGCATCAACGACTTAAAGAAATCAACGGTCTTCATACTTAAGCGACCTAAGAATGAACGGCATCCCTTCGTTTGCGACCTAACAGAAGCGGCTTCAGAAATTGTTTGCGACCTAAGCCTTCGCGACCTAGGCCTTTGCGACCTAAGCCTTTGCGACCTAAGACTTTGCGACCTTAGCCTTCGCGACCTAAGACTTTGCGACCTTAAGCCTTTGCGACCTAACTTAGCTCGCAACTCGTTAGGTCGTAGCTCTGTACTTGGTGTTATGTTAGGTCGTTCACCATGTTGTACTGCACACTTAGGTCGTACGCGACCTAAGAACATGTTAGGTCGTTCCTCCAACTTAAAAGCTTTGTTAGGTCGTATGCGACCTAACACTTCACCGAATTGGACTGTGTAACTACTCTTCTCAGCATCACTCACTCCCCCCTTTAACTCCTTAGGTCGTGAGCGACCTACACACTCCTTAGGTCGTGAGCGACCTAGACCCTTGGCTTTCTGTACTGCATCATCCTCCCCAGGTTGAGGAAAATTCGACCTCGAATTTGCACTTTCTGCATCCATCACAACAAACTCATTCCCATGATATGGTACGAGATGTTTAACATTGAATACGTCTGACGTGTACACATCATCTGGCAGCTTCAGTTTATAAGCATTTTCATTGATTTTCTTTAAAATTTCAACTGGGCCAATCTTTCGTGCTTTCAATTTATTATACGTTCCCACCGGAAAACGATCTTTCGTCAATATTGCATAAACCAAATCTCCTTCGTTAAACTCAACATTTCGTCGTTTCAAATCTGCAGACTGTTTATACTTCTCATTTGCTTTCTCTAATCGTTCTTGAACGATTTTATGACACTCTGTCAACCCTTCAACAAAATCAGCAGCTTTCTTAACTGTCCCCTTTGAATGTGGTATCACAGTTAAATCCAACGGTCCTTTCGGTAAGCTTGAATAGACAATCTGGAATGGACTGAACCCAGTACTTCGATTCACAACATGATTATGAGCAAATTCTGCTTGGCATAACTTCACATCCCAACTCCTCAGATTATCTTGAACAAGACACCTTAATAAGTTTCCCAATGATCTGTTAACCACCTCAGTCTGTCCATCCGTTTGTGGATGATAAGCACTACTAAACTTCAGCTTTGTCCCCACCATTTTCCACAAACTTAGCCAAAAATGACTTAGAAAACGAGTATCTCTATCCGACACAATAGACTCTGGCAATCCATGAAGTCGATAGATCTCCTTGAAAAACAATTGAGCAACATGAACAGCATCCGCCGTCTTCTTACAAGCAATAAAATGTGCCATTTTCGAAAATCTGTCCACCACCACATAAATGGAATCATTACCACGCTGCGTTCTCGGCAACCCCAACACAAAGTCCATACTCACATCAACCCATGGTTTAGTGGGTACCGGTAACGGCATATATAAACCCGCATTAGTCGCAGTTCCTTTCGAAACTTGACAGATATGGCATCTCTCAACAAATCTTTCCACCTCTTTCCTCATTGATGGCCAAAAGTAGGACTGTGAAATCAACTGTAAGGTACGATCTCTTCCAACATGTCCTTCTTCGTGTAACTCCTTGATAATCTTCATTCTCAGACTACCCTCCGGTATGCACAATCGACTTCCTTTAAAAAGAAAACCATCTATCATCAAAAACTCATCCGTCTTTCCCTCCTTAACTTTATCAACAAACTTCATGAAGTAAGGATCTTCAACAAATAATTCTGGCAATATTTCAAACCCCGTCACTTCAACTTTCAGCGTAGTCAACAAATGACTCCTCCTACTCAAAGCATCAGCCACACGATTTGTCACCCCTGACTTGTGTTTCACAACAAAAGTAAACTGTTGTAGATATGCAATCCACGATGCATGTCTCGCTGAAATCTTGTCTTGCCCTTGCAAATGCTTCAATGCTTCATGATCGGTGTAAAGAACAAACTCCTTCTGAAATAGATAGTGTCTCCAGTGTTTGATAGATTGTACAACAGCATAAAACTCCACATCATATGTACTGTATCGTATCTTCGCTCCTGACAACTTCTCACTGAAATATGCAATTGGACGTCCCTTCTGACTCAACACCCCTCCAATCCCAACCTTGGATGCATCAGTATGTAGTTCAAATACCAACTGAAAATCAGGTAATACTAGAATTGGTGCAGTCGTCAGCAATTCCTTGATCTTCCCAAAAGCACTCCCTGCTTCCTCTGTCCATGCAAACTGTTTACCTTTCATGCAATCTGTAACAGGTGCCATCACACTACTAAAGTGTGGTATAAACCTTCGATAGAATGAAGCCAACCCGTGAAAACTACGAACTTCCGTTATCGTCTTGGGTTGCGGCCAATTTCTGATCGCCTCCACTTTACTTTGGTCAACCTGTATTCCTTTCTCTGACACAACATACCCCAAAAATAAAACACTGTGCGTCATGAACACGCATTTCTTCGTAGCCGCATAAAATTGTTCTTGTCTCAGTACCATCAGCACTTCTCTAAGATGATTCAGATGTTCCTCTGAACTCCCACTGTAAATAAGAATATCATCGAAATACACCACCACGAATTTCCCAATGAACGGTCGAAAAATCTGATTCATCACCCTCATAAAAGTACTCGGTGCATTTGATAAACCAAACGGCATAACCAACCATTCGTATAGACCCTCCCTGGTTTTAAAAGCAGTCTTCCACTCATCTCCTGGTCTGATACGAATTTGATGATATCCGCTCTTCAAATCAATCTTAGAAAAGATAGTAGCTCCGCTTATTTGATCTAACAAGTCATCCAACCTCGGCATCGGAAATCTATATCTCACAGTAATCTTGTTCAATGCTCGGCTGTCAGTGCACATCCTCCACGTCCCATCCTTCTTGGGTACCAATAAAGCTGGTACAGCACAAGGACTCAGACTCTCCTGTACACGCCCCTGCTCAAGCAATTCCTCTACCTGCCTCCGCAATTCTTCATGTTCTTTCGGACTCATTCGATAATGTGGTCTGTGTGGCAACACAGCACCTGGAACAAGATCTATCTGATGTTGTATATCCCTCAACGGTGGCAACTCCGTTGGTAACTCCTTTGGAAATACATCGTCAAATTCTTTCAAGATTGGTTTAACTTCTTCAGGAATTTCAACTTCTTCACTACTCTCACGTCCAATCAACAAGAATACTTCCGGTTCTTCTTCAACTTCTTTAACAAACTCCTTCAAAGTCAATAAAGTTTTCAGCTCTTCGATTTCTTCGGACTTACTTTCTTCTTGTGATCTCTTCTTTGGAACTAATATAATCTTCGTGCCTTTAAACATAAAACTGTAGCTATTGGTCCGACCGTCATGTTGTACTGCTCGATCATACTGCCATGGTCTTCCCAATAATAAATGACAAACATCCATCTCTACTACATCACACCATATTTCATCTTTGTATTTCTTCCCAATAGAGAATGGTACACGAACTCGTCTATCCACTTTCACTTCTCCTCCTTTTCTCAACCATGCTAACTTGTATGGACTCGGATGTTTCTCTGTCTTCAATTTCAACTTCGTCACGGCTTCGGTTGAAATAATATTATCACAGCTTCCTGCGTCGATCACAAACTTACACACCTTCCCCAGAATAGTACATGTTGACTGAAAGATATTACTCCTCAACCAACTAGCTTCCTCCTGCTTCGGTGTTAAACACGATCTCCTCAGCATTAGGTTACAACCTTCGTCTCCTGACGCAATATCCTGCTCATCCTCCTCAGCTGGATTAGAACAATCTTCATCAACATCCTCATCGTCAACTTCTACAATCATGGTTCTCTTCTTTGGCTTTGGACACTCACTGCTTTTATGACCCAATTCCTGACAATTGTAACATTTGAAACCATTGTTAACTTTCGCCTTCTCAGCCTCCTTCACCACTGGTCTACTGATAGGTTTAGAAACATTAGAACTTCCTCCAACACCCTTCGCTTGATTGTTAGAATTAGGAAACACACCACTTCCTCGTCTCCCTTGTTTTTCCCAAGCCAACGCTTTCTGATGTGCTTCTGCTACAGATCTTGGATCGAACATATTCACCATATCCTGAATCTGCATTCTCAATCCTCCAATGAACCTAGATGTCAGCTGCTCTTCTGTTTCCATAATATCGTTCCTTGCAATGAGTTGATAAAATTCATCAGCATAGTCATTAACTGTCTTCGTGCCCTGCCTCAAGTTCTGCAAACGTTGATACATAAGCGATTGATAATTATAAGGTAAGAATGTCGCTTTCATCAATTTCTTCATCTTTTCCCAAGATTCAATCTTTGACTTCCCCATACGTTCACGTGTAAGCTTGGTTTGCTGCCACCATGCCAAAGCTCTACCCCTCAGCCTTGTAGCAACCAACTTCACTCTACGATGTTCTGGTACTTCTTTGAAGTCAAAAATCTCCTCAACATTAGCCACCCAATCTAGAAACTCCTCCGCTTGCATACCACCCTTGAATTCAGGAATTTCTGTCTTCATCCCCGTTTCCCACTTGTGATCATACTCAGAATAGTTTCTTCCTTGACCTCTTCCTTGAATACTACCACCATCATACTCCTCTTCAAAATCAGACGCATAACGATGTCGATTCTGACCACCAACATCTCTACTACCATTACGCCTTCCACCATCATCCCTTCTATCGACATTCCTCCGTTCACGATCATTCACGTTCCTCCCACGCCCTTGATCATTTTCAATACTTCGGTCTCGATTAGAATGTGGCGAGATTCTACTACCTCCATGATTCGATTCTGGTGAAACCCTTCTCCGATTTTGATTCATCTCCGTCATAAGCCTCTCTAACCGGCCAATTCCTTCATTAAGCTTCTCACTAAAATTCTCATTGATTCTTTGCTCCATCTCATCAGCTTCTTCTCTTCGATACAAAGCCTCTACGTTTTGGTGGCGATTAGCTCTTCTTGGCGGCATACTTGAAAATTTCACAAATTCTTCAACACTTCAAATTCAAACACTTTCCGGATTTTGATCCAAAATGAAACGGATCGAAAACTTCCACTTTGTAGCAAATCGCGACGAATACGATGGACAAAGTTTCGGCCTCCAACACAAATCCGATCAAACAATCTTCGAACAATGATGAACACTTCACTCTTGAGCACGGCTTAACACTCCAAGCCCGGCTTCTCTTCAAATTTCAAATTGAATAGGCTCCAAGTCTCGATCTAGCTATGATTGGCTAGAACAAGCTCTGATACCAAAACTGACGCAGCGGATAATTCAAAACAATGTAGATCTGTGAAAGTAGCAGTCGATGGATTGATGAATGCTGAATTGCCCGAATTCGTTGATCCGAAGATGCCGAACTCTAGCTATCTCGAACTCGTTGATCGCGCACGATACCGGGTTCAAAGATCTTCAATTCTTCAAGCGTTGATCAAGCGCACTTGATTCCGCGAATCGGCTTCTACAATCGTTGAATCGAGCGCACTCGATTAACCGAAAGAGGAGATAGGAGATTACACTCAACTACCAATTTGAATGAAAGCACAAAGCAATCAAAAGAGAATTTTATTCAAAAATCAACAACCATTACAAAATGACCTTACACGCCTATTTATAGGCTACAACTCAACACAACAGAAAAAAAACTTCAAAATATTACAAGTACTTAGGTCGGAAACGACCTACGACCTAACATGGCGCGACCTAGAACAGGCACGACTTAGCATAGGTCGGCAGCGACCTAACAACAAATAGTTACAACCTTCAACGACTTACAACTTAGACAAAATACAAACAGATAACTACTTAAGTCGTAGCCGACTTAACAATGCTACGCAACTCAACTTAGTAGCGACTTAAGGAATCAACGGTCCAGCTTAACTCGGCAGAGAAAAACAACGGCAACAGGCTTCCGCGACTTAAACACAGGCGGCATCAACGACTTAAAGAAATCAACGGTCTTCATACTTAAGCGACCTAAGAATGAACGGCATCCCTTCGTTTGCGACCTAACAGAAGCGGCTTCAGAAATTGTTTGCGACCTAAGCCTTCGCGACCTAGGCCTTTGCGACCTAAGCCTTTGCGACCTAAGACTTTGCGACCTTAGCCTTCGCGACCTAAGACTTTGCGACCTTAAGCCTTTGCGACCTAACTTAGCTCGCAACTCGTTAGGTCGTAGCTCTGTACTTGGTGTTATGTTAGGTCGTTCACCATGTTGTACTGCACACTTAGGTCGTACGCGACCTAAGAACATGTTAGGTCGTTCCTCCAACTTAAAAGCTTTGTTAGGTCGTATGCGACCTAACACTTCACCGAATTGGACTGTGTAACTACTCTTCTCAGCATCACTCACTCCCCCCTTTAACTCCTTAGGTCGTGAGCGACCTACACACTCCTTAGGTCGTGAGCGACCTAGACCCTTGGCTTTCTGTACTGCATCACTTTCCCTTAGCTTTTGAATCATCTCCAGTCTAAATCAAATCATCAATCATCTAATTCATAGCAATCAACCAAGTCAAACATTAATCCAAGCAATCAAGCATTCAAATATGATCTAAGTAGGCAATTATAACAATAATGGCATTTTCGTAATTAAAGAGTTGAAAGTCTAACAAGCATGAAATCATGAGAATTATCTCTACAATCTTGATGAATGAACTTGCATAGGTTAACACTTAGTAAAAATGGTTGTCAAATCATCATGAACAATGGATCTACATAGATCTACACTTAGGATGAAGGAAATGCATGAAAATCACTATTTTAACACCAAATCGAACCAACAATCCGATATACTCCTTTGGATCCGTGTGAGGAATAATCACCACTCACCAAATCACCAAAACAACCTCAAATCAACACGCTTCAGATCTGGACAGCGAAGGATCAAGCTTGATCTATCACGAATCCGTTTCAAACGATGAAATCTAACTTCAATGGATGAAGATCTTCAACTTTAGCTCTTGGATCTTCGATCTTGATCTTCAATTTGGATGAAAGGAAGCACTAGATTAGAGTGGAGAAAAGAAGTGAATAAGTGTAGAAGTCGAGCTCTCAAAATGGCAGCACTTCGTCGCTTCGAAATCCGGATCCCAAAAAGTGAGAAAAACCCTTCCTATTTATAGCTGAAAATCCACTAAGTCGTAACTCGGCTATCTCCTAAGTCGTCTCCGACTTATAACCTTCCGACTTAACATACTACGACTTAGTGATCTCGCGACTTAAGACCTAGCAGCTATCCCTTAAGTCGGTTGCGACCTGACACACGCCTATAAGTCCTAACAACTTATACGACTTAACAGCTGCTCCGCCTAACACATACGCATACGACCAGACTACTAAGGTACGACTTAAGACAATGCGACCTAATACTTAGCATTCTCCTTAACACGGCCACGACTTAACTAGGCTACGACTTATCACCTTCACATGACTTAACGGCTTACTGGGATACGACTTAACTGGTTAGACGACCTAGCGAGATAACCCATCCTACGACTTAACAATGTCACGACCTAACACTTATGCGACCTAACTCCTTAGGTCGCTAACACGCTAACTCCTTAGGTCGCTAACACGCTAACTCCTTAGGTCGCTAACTCACCCAGCCGACTTAACGTGGCAACGACTTAAACACTTAACTCGGTAACAACTTAACTCACCACTATCCTTAAGTCGCGCCTACCCCTTAAGTCGTTCAAACGACCTATCTCCAAACCCTTAACTCGCCATTCCCCTGGGTAGCTCCTATCCCCTAAGTCGTATACGACTTACGACTTATACTAAGTCGTGAACGACTTAGGACTTAGCCATATTTTTGCCTAAAATCTGAAATGGCTCAAAAATGCTAAAATTCCAGATTTTGACAAACTTTTCGATCCGTAAAAATACGGGTCGTTACATTCCGCCTAGTCCTTTTTAAAAGTATTAAGTGGCTTGGGCACTGTCTCTTACATGGCTACAATTTTATTGGCGATAGACGCGGTAATAGTTGGATATTAAATTTCAGAAGCCTTAAATAGTGGTTAGAGGTCTTTGTAGCTATGACCCACCAACCATTGACAACATTGTTAGAAAACCACCTTGAAAATAAGTCTTAAATGACGGGGTCTATCTTGATTGATGTCTTAAATGGCAGAGTCTGCCTATTTCTCTTTTAAAAGTATTTTGTGATGATTATAGAAGCCTGCTTCATATTTAGAAGTATTAAGTGGCAAATGGGTTTGGAAGTATTGGATGGTTGATAAGGCTTCATCGGTATTTTGTACCTTGGGAATGGTTAGGTAAGTAATCGTGTGTGCAATGCAAGATTATATTAGAATTGCTAACCTTAATGGACATAACTATTAAATGAAAACCAATCGGTATAAATTTATCTTATGGACAGTTTATAGATTTCCAGTCACTAGAACGTTGTTCTGACCCCCTCCTCATTAGAATCCACATAATAGATTTAGAGGAACAGGTTACTAGAGCTGTATGTGTTTAGTTGTTGGTGAAGTCTTCTTTTCTCTCATGCTCGATGCTGATGTGACAACCTGTTATCCAAGAAATACTATTAATTCCAAGGTAGTAGTCATAATCAGTATTCTTATCCTATTATTATTTCCGCTGTCAGTTTAGGTTTCTATCAACCTCCGATAAGGCTCATGCTTATTTGCAGGTATTAAATCCAATGATCCGTGCTTTGATGGACTTAGGTTTTGATTTTTGTCAAAATTTAAGCCCATTAAGGTCTAGGTAGTTACAACACTCAAATCATTTCTATACGTTAGATTAAATTATATTAAATCTAGACCATTAGGCCGAGGTTTATAAAACTACTGGTCCTTCTCAACCGGTTGACCGGTTTGATATTAGCCTTCGACGATATGATATTGCCTACCGACCGGTAGCCTATTCACTGTTAACATTCCCCGTCGTTTAAGATTTAATTACTTATTTCCTATTGTGCAAATTTAATTACGTTTATATTGCCATTTAAGATTTGTATTTAACTTTTGATTTAACGTTAAGTTATCAATATTTATTTGCTTAATTCATTTCGAATTATTTCTGACCTGAAATCTTCAAAGGTCGATAACTTCTTCGTTTGAACTTCAATTGCAAAACATTATACATGAAAGTTGATCAGAAGAATGCCATAAATGCAAATTTCGTGGGCAAATTCTAATGTTTATTCAAATTTCATTTTTGAGTTTAAATAATTATTTATTAATTCTTCTTAATTAATCATTGTTTATTTTATGGGGTGTTATTCCCCCTCTCAAAAGAATTTTGTCCTCAAAATTCCTCAAGGACTAAACCATGTAACATAGTACACAACCATTCTAAACTATCCAATCAACTAGTGTGCAATCAATCGTGTACAAATGCATGGTGTATCACAAAATATATGATATGTATGCTAAACAATACTAAATCGGTGCCTACAATATGGATGCATTCGTTATATATACTTGCTGTTCTATATGTATGAAAGTTTTCAAAAATCAAAATTCTTATTTTTACACAATAATTTCCATACTCCTACAGATAGGAGTATGGTTCAACCAATTTTTCATCCAATCCCTACCATTGAATATCTAACACACCATTTCTTACATTTAAGGTTTTAAAAGTTCAATTTTTCTAAATCTATAATCTTATGCCGGAAAAGGAAGTTAGGTGGATAACTTTCATTTCCACCATTCGTTTGTGTCCCAATTCCGTTGTACCTTGGAACTTTCTCTTTTGCCTTCGAATCTTTTCCAGTTTTTTTTCAAGTACAATTTGCATAAGCAGGTTTGTTTTCGAATTTTAAAATAGAATAGTTTTTGAAAATAAGTTTATGTTTACTATCCACAGGGTATGGAAACTAAAATTCCAAAGCTAAATAGCTTTTTCCCTCATCGTTATCTATGTTTTACATACTGTCACACTTACTGAACAGTAAAAATCGGAAATTTTCTCATTTCTCGTTCAAAATCATTTTCAGTTAAATTTGTGAAATAGTTGGAAATTATTTAAAATTAAACTCATTTTTTTTCAAAGGTGTTTTATATTTTAAAAATTATAGATTTTTTAAACAATTATTTTTCAAAAGTAATTGTCTTTGCATTTTCAAAACAAATTAAGCTACATCCCGATGTAATCAGGATTCAGTTAATGGGTGTACACATATGATTGTTACTAGAATTACACAGCTAATATTAAATTTTGTAAATCATTTTTGTTATTTCAGAACAACAAACCACACACAAGTACATTTATAAATTTTATCTGTTAAATAATAGGGATAGTGACCTGAAGGTTCCGCAACAACTTTCCCTATCCTTCACTTGCTAAAATTTACATTTCCCCAAAATTTTAAAGCTTTTGAGATTTAAGTATTATTTATTTTTAGTTACTATCTAGTTAATCTCCTAATTCGTTTTATAAAATTAATCTTTATCCTACTTTTATCGTTAGTTAAGTGTCCGTATGAGATTTTCTTATTTATACCATTTTCCAATCATATAGCGGTTAAAATTCGTCTAGAAAATTAATACAATAATAAAATAGGAACATTTCTCATAACATATTATACGCATTTTTTACAAAAAAGACAACTAACGCTTACAACCCTAAGCCTAAAAATAATTACTGAAATTGCCTTTTAACATCAACTGGTATTCATAATGTTGTGGCCCTATCACTTTCTACTCAAATAAAGCATACATTTTTAGTATGTCATTCTACTATAACCCACATATCTTAAGTTACCTTTTTGGCTTCTAAAAAATAAGGTCCATCTATTACTTCAAATATTACATTCAAATATATTACTATATTCTTGTAATCCAAATATCTTGATAGCATTCTCAAATTTTTGTATTTGTTTTCTTTATCAATGATCTTTTATGCAGGTATACTATAGAACTCGCAGAAATGTACTTTGATACCATTTTTCATTCCTTTATGGGTTCTTCTTTATGGCTTTCACACATGTTTGATTAAACCTTCCTAAGTTCATAGCAATATACTTTATATTCAACGAGGATTCGTTATTGCTATTCTATGAGCATTCATATCTATTTTATTCAATGCCTTAACCTTTATCCCATCTTACCTAGGCATTCATCCCTATCTACTCCATATCAAAGTTGGTTTTGTTTTCACTACTCTTTATAAAATCATTTATTAAGTTTTTCATTTACAATTTAATTGTTACACCAACCATTTTTCAAAAATGCATTGTTACAGTGTTTCTAAAACATCTTTTATAACTTTAAATAATAAAAACTGGAGTAGACATGGACAACTTCCATTCTATTATTTTCCTATTACTCATGCTATTTCCACTTTCAACCTTAGCCGAGATTCTAACAACATACGAGGGTGACTTTTTAAGGGATATAAGCAATTACTGCACATATTTATGGAAACTACCCATTTTTCCCTTGTTCTGCCTCTAATTTATTACATTGTTTCTAACTAAATTACTAACATTATTTTAATATAAATTTCTAATGTTGTTTCTATTCAAATTTCCTAATGTTGCTATTTATATTTAAAATAAATTCCGAATGTTGTTTTAATATAAATTCCTAAAGCCATTTTTATATATTATTTTAATATAAATTCCTAACGTTGTTTCTATATAAATTTCCTAATGTTGCTACTATTTAAATTTCTCCTCCTTATATACCTCTCTTATTTGATCGTTTTCTTCATTAGATCATAGCAGTGCATTTGCCTACTACTTTTAACCATTGGGCTTTTCTCAATTAACATGAAAATGTTTACTTTTATGTATAAATCTATCTCGGTCATTTCCTTATATTTTCCTTATATGGAAATATTCTTCCTATCCTCATTCTCTTTACCCCATTTAAATCAAGTATGATTCCCATTATCCACCCTTTAGAAAGAATTTTAAAAATTTAAATTTACAGTAATAGAAAAATCATCGAGCCAAACATACACTCTATTTTTTTTTTATTTCAAAAAAGGACCTTGGGTCCTTGGCTTTCCCTAATTCATCTAACTTTTCAAAATCTATATTTCAAAGATATTTTATATGCTAGTATTCACTTACTTTTCTAAAATAATTTTTTTAGATATATGGCTCTTTTATTTTTGAATAAATTCCTTGAAAATCATTTCAAATATTTTCATAAAATTTTAAAATCTTTTATTAAACTCTTCCGCATGGGGTTAGGCTCAGAAATGGATTTTCGTTTGTCCCTTCTTTTGAATTCTTTCTTTTCCTCTTAATTGGTCTTTATTAAGGGCATATTAAAATCCAGTTATCATCCTGTGTAGGTTAATGCACATCTTCTGCGGGAACCTGCTCAATCCTATTTATATCTTACTTTTGGATATTTGCAAAATATAGATCTTACTAACCATCTATCTAGATGAAATGTACGTCATCAATCGGCAATTCAACGAAATCCGCCTGCATAGGGTAGTTTAGGCCTAGCAAAAGAAGTCTAGTACCATCCAGCTAAAGGGACGGTTCTATATGTCGTACTGATGCTCTTCTTAAGTCAACGCCTTACGACACGGCCTACACCCCATGGGGTACTTGGGGGTAAGTGTATAAATTTAACCTCATTAATTATTTCGATTCATAGTTGCCTTGACCATCTTTTTAGAATATGATCGCAATTGCTTCTATATTTGGAATTTGTAGGTAAATATACAAATACGTTCACTCAGCATATCCTATTTCTTAAGATTAACTAACCTAAGTTCTGATACCAAATGTAACAACCCATACCTTAATAGGCCCGATATTCTGACAACATCGAAAAACCAAAGTCCATTAGGATACGGATCGTTGGTGTGGTATCCTGTAATAAACATAAGTATATCATAGAGCTATCTATACAAACTTACACTGGAATAATAAAATATAATAAAACATATACTGACTAAGGATAATACCTTAGAACCGATTACATTCCTTCGATATCTAGTGCCCCTCATCGATGTAAAGCATGGATAAGAAAGATTGGCCACTCGCTATTCCCATTGAAATACTTCACCTCTATTCCCATACTATCCAAGAGTATTACTGAGTAATACTATCAGACAATACAGAGAATAAGGCTATATGGGGTACACATGTGAATATTCCCTTAGACTAACACTAGTACTTATTATTAACATCAAATATATATAACTTATTTATACGTACATAGTATCAGTGCAAAGCAATAGATACGTGCGCCTCCAGGAAAGAACAACGCACAATATACAATAAACAACAGAGAACACAAAGGCAGTCGCAGCGATAACATATAATATGGAATGCAATAATGTTACAAGAATGTAGTGCAACTCAGTTAATTACACACACACATACACATATAGCGAATCAAAGTCAACAAATATCATGTAACAATTCCTATGCAAACTCCTTTAAGCCCACTAAAACAAATGCTGGTCTTTTCATCCCTATATGTAACGACCCGAAAATTTTAACGATTTAAATAACTTAATTAACTAATTTTTTCATGAAAATAAACAATTAAATTTTGCAATGAAAATTTGATATTTGGAACACGTCTATCTTAACATGGCAAGTGGTAAATTTTTATCGAAAAAATATGAAAGTTAGTTCTGATGTGTAATTTTCAATTTCAATTTATAATCAGTTGAAATTTAATGGAAATAAAACATTATTGAAATCTGAATATTTTTATATAATAAAAATGAAAATCATTTTCTAAGTGGGATGTCATATCTCGTTCGCCAAATTTGGACTGCTCTAGCTCCGTTTATATAATTTTTAGCGTTTTAACAACGTTTTGGCAGTGAATATCGACTTTTGATAGGATGATCGTATCGCTGATATCTGTGTACCATTAGTGCTGATCTCCGCAATATATTCATTTGTGTATTTCAAAGTCCGGTACGCGATGAAATCTGCGAAACAGATAGCCATATCGGTTTCGCATTCGAGCCTTTTTAGTTTCCTATGTCCATTCATATATCCACCTGGGGAAAATCAATGGCCACTAGCTTTTATTTTCCAGAATTAAATCGTGCCTGACCTTTTGATATTCACCATTTTCATATTTATGTTGGTTTGTCCATTCTCTTATTTGCTTCCCATTTCGTTCCGTGCTTTCATTAATTTTTTTTTATATCAGAGATCTCACTGCCGACTTTTCATCTCCAACGCAAGCCGCCATTACCCATGTCTGCCTCCATCATCTTAATGCCGAACCCAAACCCATCTACTCTTCCCAACCCGTCCTCCTTCAATTTTAACCCATCACCTTCCATCTCCTAATAGCAGCGAGCACCACCCTCACCAAAACTTGCCGAACCCACCTCCGAAAACTCCACACAACCCCGCCAATCCATCCCACAATCCATGAGCAGCCACCACTTCATCCCTGACTGTGCTTTTCCCTTCTCACGAACCCCTTCACATGCAGCCTCCCGCCACACAACAGTGCATGGCCGCACCCATCCCCATTCACGCAACCACCTGCACGTCTTCTCCTTCATGCCCACTAACTCGGCAGCCCACACACCTCCCTTACCTTATCACAACGCCTCCATCTCCACGTGATAGCCCGTCCTCTCCCCTATTTGCATCTCGACCTTCCATTTTCCCCATCGCCCATCATTTCACCATAGCCACGTCCTCCTTCTTGCTCGACAACCTTTCCTCACTGACCACCATTTTCCAACAAGCCTCCACCACCTCCTACCCGACCCTCTTCTGCTTGCATCCCAGCCTTCACCATCAACAACTCCAACCCTTCTCTGCATGTGTACCATGCTACAGCGCCCTCCACAACAACTGAAATCGCTCCAGCCACCCATCCAACTCCAGATCCGACCCAAGCAGCCAACCACCAGCTTAGATCTCTCCGTGCATCAGCCTCGTGCTTTCCCACCTTCAACCGTTGTGCCTTTCCTATCCACCCATTCCCCTGATTCAGACCATCACCACAACTCGTTGCACCGAACTCAGCGACTCCGGGCCACCATAGCACAACCTACACGCACCTGACAGCTAACCAGTTCAGCCATCTCTTCCTCTTATTTAAATATATGGAAAAATATGTGTTTTAAGTATTGATTTTAAATATTGATTTTTAAAATATAATATATATATATATATATAGATATTTTGATTTTAAATATATGTGTTTTAAGAAATAATGATTTAGAAATATAATATAAAGCTGTTATTTAAATATATGAGTAAATTTAAGATTTTTAAAATTTTTATATTTTGTTTCCATCGTTCTCGAGTCTACTATGCTCTGCTTTGGGATTTGTCGTTTGGATTGGTCGATGGTCTAGTTCGTGAATCAATTCGTAGCTTGTCGCATTGTGAAATTTCTCTAGCCTCGAAAGGTGAGCGATCACTCACGATTAAACATTCTTATGTTTAGTAAATTTATGTTCACATGAAATAACGATTGAAATGTGTTGTTAATTATTTAATTGTTGAATATGATATGTTATTATTTGCATTTGTTCACCTTTGATTATTGACAATATTGGCACCAATAACCTATTAGTATATATATTATATTTGAATTGTTAATTATGATCATATTTTCTGTAACGACCCTGAATTTTGAACAATTTAAATTGAGAATATTTAATTAATTTTAAAGATTTGAATGATGATTTGACTCGAATTTCAAATTATCAGAATGAATTAGCGATTAAAATTTTGAATTTAATCTATTGAAGTTGAATAAAATTTGAATCTTCAATTTTAAGCCGGTTAAAAATAATTTAAAGGCTTGGAAAATTCATATTGATAATACTGAAGGTAATAGAAGCTTCAGAATTGAATTTAAAAGCGATTTGTTCCGTTTTGAAATATTATCGTTTAAGTTGAATTTAAAAATAGCCTTCCGAGGCAGAGTCTCGGAATTTGACGAAACCAGTTCCATTGGGTCCGTAATATTGAATTATTACTGGATTTCAATTTTCGTATTTATCAGAATTGTTTTGTGAATACACGGTGTATAAACGCGTAGAAAATCTATTCGGATTCAATTTAAATTTCGGTGATAACCGGGGTTTTTGCATCGATTTGATATCATTGTTAAACGATTTCTCTGCTAGTTAATTGCTTATAGGAGCTTCGATTCGAATTGGAATTCGTTTAATAAAAATTGTTGTTGGAATTTTTGAATCGGTTAGAATCCTTTTGGAAGAAAACAAGAAAAAAATTGTTAAAGGGTTTTGGGCTTTAAAATTTTATCTCGGCCCATTCATTTTGATTAATACCCTATGCCCGCCCCTTTACCTCATTCATTCCTCACAAAACCTAAACCTAAAATAACGAACGAAATAATGGCGGCGACTTCTTTCGTTCGTTCCTCGAGAAGATAAATGGAGACTCAAAAAAAAAATCTAGGGCTTCTTCGATTTTGCTCGTCTTTGGGAGGCCACGGCTTCGACTTCGTCTTCCCCCTCGCATTCATTCGCGACCGCTTCTGACGGAGGTGAGTGGTTTTCGCCCCTCACATCTAATTCATCTCCATTCGATTTGTAGTGCCTTGTGCTTTTATGATTTAATCGGTTGCTTGGAGTTTCTGATGTTGATTCACACGGCATTTAAAACTTTCCTAGTTTTAAAAAAACTTTGACCTTTGATGATTTCAAAAATAAAGATACGAACTTCGTATTTCCTTTTTCCCTGTTTTGTGAATTTTGCAACTTGCTTCTCTGCCACTTCCTATACCCTGACTTGGCTTCGTGAAATTTTTCTGTTGACTCGATTGCAGTATGCTTTGAATTGGTTTACCATGGGCCACGGTTTCGAATTCTTCTTGCATGACACTATGTTGATTTTACTGACTTGGATATACACTCATCTATTTGCATATATGCTAGAGTTTGCAGACTACCTCTTAGAGGCAACTGATTTTGGTGCACTGCCTTCGTATTCTTCACTACTGTATGGTCTGCATTTTGTTGTATCTGTACCTGTAGTTGTCTTCGGCTGCACACTCGATTTTGTGATGTTGGTCTGGTTCAACTTTTGCCATACTATTCACTGTTTTTGGTAGCACTTTCGACTGTGTTCATTTGTCTTTGTCTGTGCCTGTTCACTTGACACCATACATGTGATATTTGTTGAGTCTGGGCATCCTTGTATTACTTGAGTACTGCAATTTTCGATTCATCATTGTTTCCAGGTCTTGTCTCTGTTCTTTGCATACTTGAATATGGTCTTGCACTTAACTTTGACCTGTCTGCATTTCATACAAGTAGCTTGCACATATTTGAAGTTGTGCATGTTGTTTTGTCTTCTTTGTAGTTGCACTGTACTTTGAGGGCTGATCATTTGTATACTTACATCCTTGTATGTATATATGTGTATGGCCATTCTTTGTACTACCTAGTCCTGATTGCATATGAATTGATTCATTGTTCCATTTGATATTGTGGTCTGGTTCCTTGTTGCATAGTCTCTGTAGTTGCATTTACCCTTGTTCATCGATTGTTGTTACTATCTGGTTGCATGCCTTATTGTTCTCTTATTCATGTGTTCACTCTGATGTATATGCATTTGTCACTGTCTTCATTGTTCATGCAGCCCTCTGCATTTACTTCAAATATGTTGACATTGGGTTGCACTGAGCTTTGGCATTGGTATTTAGTATGTATTTTTGTTTCAGTTTGGTCTTATTGGTTCCTTGTACTGATATCAAGCCTGGGTCATTTGTTTGCTTTGAGCATGCTGTAGTTGCTCGCTTGAACTTGATATTGTAGTCTGATATTCATTGCTTGACCTGTCTGGTTCATCTTGTTTGCTGTGGCATTATATTTGGATGTAAATTTTTTGCATTATTGCTACTACATTTCTATTTGTTCTGCAGCCTTTGTTGAGTCTTTGCCCTGTATTGTCCAGTAGAGTTCACATGTATTGTGCCCTGGTTTGGACCATGAATTGATTCACTGTTGAATAGTGTTGCTTCACCTGTGCATGTCTGCATTCTCTTTGTAGGAGCTTGGTCTGGCATTTGGTCTGCATACATAAGCTTTGATGCTGTTTCATTTATGGCTGCCATGCTTCAGTTTTACTATGCCTTGTGTTGAACAGTTTTAAAAAACTCGGGTTTGACCTTGTGCTCGCTTATGGATTTTTGTTGATCTTTTGCGTATTTCGTATGATGTATTGGCGAGGCCGTACACGCGTGCGTGTACGGCAGCCAATAAATATTTTTGATGGTTTTAAAGTGACAACCTCAATTGTCTTAAATTGATTTAGTCGATTTGATAAATTGTTTATTTATCTCCGTTGATGATTTAAATCTGCTGATTTATTGTTTAACACTGTTTAGTGTTATATTTTCGTTATCCGATTTCTTTGTTAAAGGATTGGATAGACGAGAATTACTGTGACTGTCGTCTATTTAAATTATTACTGCCTATATGCACTAATAAACTGGTTTGAATTAGACTGACCTGTGTATTATTTTCTTTTGAATATAATACTCGGGTCAGACCGAGTATTTTTACAGCTTGAAGATTTTCGAGCAGCGAAGTTAGAGAGAGAGTAAAGAATCACTTTTGTTTTCAGAAGAAAATTGTATTTTTAAGATATTCCGCTGTATCAGTATTAAAATTGTATAAACTCTGATGTATATAAAAAGATTTATAGTAATGAAATAAAGATTCATTTGTTTTAATTCATTGTTATTATTCTGTGTTTCTGTGGCTGATTCTGTTTAAACGTTATAAACTAAATAACAATTCGTCTTTTTGAACGTTTCGAGTTGGTTTAATTACCGACTGGAGACGGTCAGAAGGGGGAATGTTACATTTTCCCTATGGGTTGAAATGATACATACCCGAACGATCTTATAGATTAGGGAAAATCGTTATGGGTTAAAATGATAAACCCAAGCGATTTTATTGATTTTGAATTTTGGGATTGCGGGTTGAAATGATATATACCCATAAATATTAAATTATTACGGATTGAAATGATAAATATCTGTATCCCTTGACTATATGATAGAAAATTATATACGGACACTGTTGGTCTATTTTTGAAAATGATTTCCAAAATTTTGAAAAGGAAATATATGGGTTTTATTAAAATTTGATTTTAAAATAAATATAAATATTATATTTTAATATGTGTAAAATTTAGATTTTAAATTATACGTTTTAGAAATTTTAAATTTATAGGTTAAGTTGTGAAAATGTAAATTTTAAGATTTTAATTATAATTTTATTTTTTTTAAAATATATAAAATAAGATTTAAAATAGATTTAATAATAAGATTTAATTTATTAAAAATTTAAGATAATTTAATTTAATAAAATTTAATTTAATTAGTATATATATAATACGTTTAAAATATTTATTTAAAAATTTATATTAATATTTTGAAGATAGATTTTGTAATAACTTTAATATAATAAAGGTTGGACAGATAAATAAAAATTGGTTTGAAATTTAATTTGTTAAGAATTGAGTTTAAATATGGTTTGATTTGAACTTATTGATTTTTGAGATTTTGAAAGGTATGATTTTATAATTTAATTTAAATAAAAGTAATTAAATAAATATTTTCAAATTTAAATAAAATTGAATATTTAATTTTGATTTAAATTTGTAACTTGAGATTTTATTTAAATGCTTATAAGAAGTGATTTGGTGAATATTTTAGAATTAAATATAATTGAAGTTAGACATTTAATTATTGATTTTATTTAAATTTATAATTAGAGATTTTTATTTAAATGATATTATAAATGATAATAATATTTTCAAATTTAATAAAATTAAAGTTGAATTTTGAAATATAGATGAAATTTATCAAATTGAGTTATTGTAAATTATTTGAATATTTAAACTTTGAATATTGACTTGGAAGTGGTTTAAATTTGCAGTTTAAACTTGGATTTGAAATCGATAAAATAAAAATGATTTTTAATGAGAATTTGAATTTGAACCTTTAACGTTTTTAATTGAAATTATTGAACTGAGAATGATATAAATTGAATTTTTGAACTTAAGTTTATTTGAATTGATTTGTGAAATTGGAAGAACCAATTCTAACTTGAAACTATTTTTGTATAAACTCTTTTAAATATAAACTATTTTAATATATATTATTTTAAATTTATAAACAATTTTAAATATATATTTTAATATATAAACTATTTTTAATATAAAAACTATTTCAATCTATAACCTATTTTTAAATATAAACTATTGTAGTGTATAACTATTCTAATATATAAACCACTTCCAATATTCAAACTGTTAAGTTGGAACTGTTATGATTTAGATTTAATGAATTTAAATGCAAATACTTTGATATGATGGTTTAACCTATTTTGTGGTTTTAATTTTAGAAATGGATATGATTTAAAATGATATAATTTCAAAAGTGATAATTTCGAAAGTGATATGATTTCGAAAGTGATATGATTTTGAAATAAATATGATATATTCATTAAAGTATGAACTGTTTGAAATGAAAATGACTATGATGTGAAATAAGCGTTTGGTTGTTAAAGTGACCGGGATCGGATATTATCATACACTCTGCCAATATAGAAGACCACTTTAACAACTGTGTACGTGGTGGAGAATCCAGAATGAAGTAGGATGGTTTGGCGACATCTATATGAGGTATGAACGCAGCCCTGACTCCTGCGAGTCAGCTTGATGTGACTAAAACAAGAGCTATACTTGGGCCAAGTGAGGTCGCACCTCCAATCCAGCATGCTTCTTCAATACCATTCTATTACTTTGTGATTTGATTAGGTGCACCTTTGATTTTAGGAGTGTGTCTCGAGGTGGGCGGTAGTAGTTGCTATGCATTACCACTGGCCCGGTTCTGCAAAACGGTAGAATCCTACCATAGGCATTGCCTCGCGTGCCTTGTCACATGCCTTATCGCGCCCTCTACGAGTTTGGTTTGTACCATACCTATGGAGTGATCACTGAGTAAACCACCGGTTTGGTGGAGCTTACAGTATCTGTATAGACTACGAGAATATATAAAAATGTGTTAAGGAGGATATGGGTAACGCCTTAACGCTATTTTAATATTTTACTTTACTATAGACATTATATATGTAGCATATTGTACTATGTATGTATATAGTTTTACGGATCCTTAAAGGGAAGAATCCAAACATATTTTAAGTTATTTGGATTTCATTTGGACATTTCACTCGAGTTGATTTACTAGCATAAGAATGTTAATCTTGACTTGAGTGTTTTGTGTTTTGCTTTATGCTTGGGTTAGACTGAGTGTCACAGCATTTGAGACTCACCTTTGGAGCTTGGAGCTTTGGTTGGAGATCCATCTCTATCGATCAACTTTCAGTTATTTCTAGTTGTTTATATTTAGACTGGTCATTTGCTTTTGTATCGAGACTTCTATGTATTGGATATCTATTGTATTTTGTTTTGACTCTGATGTTTATATAGTAGCTTCATGAACTACTATTTATCTATTCCGCTGCTTATTGTTATATTACTATGTGTTTGTAATTGATTTTATTTACTGTTATGCTAAGTTTTGCCAAATATAAATTAACAATATGTTGTTTTGAGCAATTCACGTTCGATATGTGTGGATGATTGCCGATTTGAATGGTTCGAAATGTAGATCGTTACATGTAACAACCTGGCATTTCGAACCATTCAAATTGGCAATCATCCACACATGTCGAACTTGAATGGTTCAAAATGCCAGGTCGTTACATGTGGTACTAGAGCTTTGGTTTAGGATAAACTTAACATATGGAGTAAAAACTCATTAGAGATAGGGTAGTGATACCCTAGAATGAGTGAACTTGATTATAGAATCATATTCGTTCAAGCTTGAAATTCTTCCTTAGGATCCTCCTGGATTTGAATTTCTTTTGAATTTTGGAACTTTACCTTTGTTCTAAAATCCATTCTTGTCTTTTCCTGTTCATGTTCTTCTTGATACTGAGCATCACATAGCTTCATTTCTATTGATCTCTGCCGTGAATTTAAGCACATTTTGCAACCTCAATTGGCAACTTCATGTGTGACTAATTCCATCGGTGGTCCCGCCAACCTTAGTATGATCTGTAAAGGGGTGAAACTCCTTTACAACATGCGTCGATTTACCGGAGATTTCTATGTCCTCGGTTTTGATGTTGTTACTTTTTGTAAAGCCCGAACCGTCTCTCCAGTAAACGACCTGGGTAATTCTCTTATGATCGAATATCGATTGCCTTAGGATTATGCAGGCTGTTTAACTTTTCACTCGATTCTTAGCCTAGTGGTCTTGACTCCACCCCGATAGTCAGGGATTATCCTGATGTTTTGGTGAAGTCACTTTTCTCTCCCTCCCAGGTGGGAAATTGAATTCCAAATCGATCCTATTCCTGGAGCTTGACCTGTTGTCTTCCTCTTAGACGAATGGTTTCTATGAATGGTTAGTCATGCCCTTTTGATTAACTAATGCTCCTGCCTTCTTCGTCGATCCCATTGAATCGCGTTTCCACGATGATCTCAACAAGTTTTTCCTAGTTTTCGTTAATGATATTCTTGTCTTATCTAAGTCTAAAAAAAGCATGAATCTCATTTGGGCTATGTGCTGGAAACTCTTAGGAGTCATCAGTTGAAAGCCAAATTTTCTAAATGCCATTTGTGGAGGAATGAAGTCCGATTCTTCGGGCACATTGTTTCTGAAAATGCAGTCTTGGTTGTCCCGGTTAAGGTCGCCGCGATTAATATAAGTCTATCCGTCTCTCCTCTTTTGTAATTTAATTATCTTATCTTCCTTTCGAGCCTATCTTCTTAGTTAGAATTCTCTTTGATTCTGGTTCCCTTGAATTTGAATTTCTATCCTTGTTCTAAAATCCATTCTTGAATCATCCTGTGAAGGAGCGTATTTGTAATTAATACAAAATATTTTATTTTGTGTTGTTTGAGTTGTTAAGTTTGAATTTTAAGTTTCGATCGATTCATTTGGCCAATGCTATCGATAGGAATTCCAAAACACTTGAATATAGAAAAATGACACAATATTGTTTTCGTAAGTTTTTAAATAAAATAATTTTATGTACGATTATATTTTATATATAAAGGTATAATTTTTTGAAATTAGATAGTTAAATGAATTGGTTGTTAGAAAATGATAGTACTAGGTTATCATTTATTGTTTTGTCAACATTCCTAAACCATTAACTATTGTTGTATATAATAAGAAACTGAAATTTTATAAACTTGGTTTATAAATCTGTTTTGCAAATGAAATGAATTTAAATTAAGGATTTGAGAATTTAATTTCCGGTGCTATCAAAATTTGGTTTTCAAAGTTTTGAAAAATATATATTATTTGAAAGTATTTCCGAATGGAAATTGTGTCAAAAGGATTTTTAAAAGAAGTAAGTCGGTAATCTCCTATTTTTTCGCTGGAAAATAATTTCGGTGAAGCCTGCAGCATCATCAACATTCATTTTCGAGTCTCAAAGTGGGGAGACCGCTTAGTAGCTTTGCTACACTTTTGTTTTGGAAAATGGATTTGAATTGAATTTCTTGAGTATGATTTGATGTACAATATATATATATATATATATATATATGTATGTATGTATGTATTTCAAAATGGTTTGAAGTGGAACCAAAAATTTAACTCTTAAGTTTTATGTTAAGTAACGGTTTTCAATTATTGAAATGAAGCAAGATTTTGAATAATTGGAGTGCCTGAAATGAGAAATGGAATTAAAACAACTTGAAACAATTGAACTAGGAAATTTTTTGTATAATACTCAACTGCATTCTAAAACATATATAACTTACCTGGAATATTCAGAAAGTTAAAATGTTGATGTAAATATGTAATTGAAGGTTATACAAGAGAAAACTTAAGTAATAAAATGTACAAACTAAATTTTTGCTTAATAGAAATGTTGTAAATAAAAGGTAAATTTGTATAGTGCTCAATTACACTTAGAACATTAATAAAACATACCTGAAAAAAAGTTTGAATGTAAAAAGAATATGTAATTGGATATTATGCAATATAAATCAGGTAATAAGATGTCCAAAAATGAAATTTACATGGTTTCGAATTAATTTTTCTATCTGGTACTATGTATTTCTAATATATCTTTCCTATCTGTTGTTTCTATTCTCCTATCTCGTTCCATTTCGGGGACGAAAAGTTTTAAGTGGAGGAGAGTGTAACCACCCGAAAATTTTAACGATTTAAATAACGTAATTAACTAAATTATTCATGAAAATAAACAATTAAATTTTGCAATAAAAATTTGATATTTGGAACACGTCTATCTTAACATGGCAAGTGATAAATTTTTATCGGAAAAATATGAAAGTTAGTTTTGTTGTGTAAATTTCAATTTCAATTTCAATTTATAATCAGTTGAAATTTGATGGAAATAAAACATTATTGAAATCTGAATATTTTTATATAATAAAATGTAAATCATTTTCTGAGTGGGACGTCATATCTCGTTTCGTCAAATTTGGACTGCTCTAGCTCCATTCATATTATTTTCGACGTTTTAGCAGCATTTTGGCAGCGAATATCGACTTTTGATAGTATGATCGTATGACTGATATCTATATACCATTATGTTCGTCTCGTCGTGCTGATCACCATAATATATTCATTTGTGTATTTCAGAGTCCGGTACGTGGTGAAATCTACGAAGCAGATAGCTATACCGGTTTCGCATTAGAGTCTTTTTAGTTTCCTAAGTACATTCATATATCCACCTGGTGAAAATCAATGGCCACTAGCTTTTATTTTCTAGAATTAAATCGTGCCTGACCTTTTAATATTCTCAATTTTCATATTTATGTTGGTTCGTCCATTCTCTCATTTACTTCCCTTTTCGTTCTGTGCTTTCATTAAATTTTTTTATATCAGAGATCTCACTGCTGACTTATCATCTCCAACGCAACCCACCATTACCCATGTTCGCCTCCACCATCTTAATGCCGAATCAAACCCATCTCCTCTTCCCAACCCATCCTCCTTTAATTTTAACCCATCATCTTCCATCTCCTAACAACAACGAGCACCACCCTCACCGAAACTTGCCGAACCCACCTCCGAAAACTCCACACAACCCTTGCCAATCCATCTTACAATCCATGAGCAGCCACCACTTCATCCCTGACCGTGCTTTTCCCCTCTCACGAACCCCTCCACATGCAGCCTCCTGCTACACAACAGTGCATGGTCGCACCCATCCCCATTCACGTAACCACCTGCACGTCTTCTCCTTCACGCCCTCTAACTCGGCAGCCCAGACACCTCCCTCACCTTAGCACAACGCCTCCATCTCCACGTGATAGCCCATCCTCTCCCATATTTGCATCTCATCCTTCCATTTTTCCCACCGCCCATCATTTTACCATAGATATGTCCTCCTTCTTGCTCGACAACCTTTCCTCACTGACCGCCATTTTCCACCAAGCCTCCACCACCTCCTACCTGACACTCTTCTGCTTGCAGCCCAACCTTCGCCATCAACAACTCCACCCCTTCTCTACCTGTGTGCCATTCTATAGCGCCCTCCACAACACCTATAACTGCTCCAGCCATGCATCCAATTCCAGATCTGACCCAAGTAGTTGACCACCACCTTAGATCTCTCCATCCATCAACCTCGTGCTTTCCCACCTTCAACCGCCGTGCCTTTCCTATCCACCCATTCCCCTAACTCAAACCATCACCACAACCCATTGCACCGAACTTAGCAACTCCGAGCCACCATATCACAGCCTGCACGCACCTGACAGCCAACCAGTCCAACCATCTCTTCCTTTTATTTATATATATAGATATTTTAAATATGTGTTATAGATTTTAAAATATGTGTTTTAATATATGTGTTTTAAGTATTTAATTTAAATATTGATTTTTTTAAATATAATATATATAGATATTTTGTTTTTAAATATATGTGTTTTAAGAAATAATGATTTTGAATTATAATATAAAGATTTTATTTTAAATATGTGAGTAAATTGTAGATTTTCAAAAAATTTATATTTTGTTTCCATCATTCTCGAGTCCACTGTGCTCTGCTTTGGGATTTGTCGTTTGGATTGCTCGATTGTCTAGTTCGTGATTCAATTTGTATCTTGTCGCGTTGTCAAATTTCTCTAGCCTCGAAATGTGACGCCCCACCTCTATACCCACGCTAGCCAAGAACACTACGGTGTAGTGCTGTCAACTAGCACGGAGAATAAGGCTGTTAAGGAGCGACCATCCGTGTAATTGCTTTGTGCGAGCACCGATATGTCAGATAATAAAACATTGCATTTCATTTTTAGAGGAAACCCGACATACCGATACAAACTCAAAGCTACTACACAGTGGCTATAATAGTTTAGGACAATAGATATAAAAATAACACAGATAACATAACTGCGGAATACAGATGGAACGAAAAGTCTCATATATACAATAACTGATATCAGTTACAATACATTTGACACAATACAAATGATACAACTACAATTGTCGACTCAAGAAGTTATATATACAAGTACATTATCGACTAATATACATGAATACATTATCATCTTAAAACAGACACACTGACTACTACAACAAGACGAAGACCACTTCAAATGATATAAAAAGTCTTCATAGCTCTAGCAGCAACCCAAAGCTAAAAATCTACAACCTGTAAATACTCGGTCTGACCCGAGTATTACATTCAAAAGAAAATAATACTCGGATCAGTCTAATTCAAAATCAGTTATTAGAGCATAGAAGCAATAATAATCAATCTCAATATAGATGACAGTCACAGAAATCTCGTATATCCAACTTCTCGATAAGAGAACCGGATAACGGCAGATATATCACTAAACAGTGTTAATCCACGAAACAGAAATCCAAAGCAGTTTAAATAATTGAAATGTCAATTTAAAAAATATCAATGCTAATTGGCTGCAGCACACGCTAACGTGTACTGCCTCGCCAATACAGCCTACGAATTACGCAACAGGTCGATGAATTAAGAATAAAAGAGATATCGATTAAAATCTGTCAATTCGGTGTGGCTGTAGTGCACGCACGCGTGCACTGCCTCGCCACAACAGAATATAAAGTCACCACAAGGGACAAGGGTAAAACTGCTACGAAAGGCAGCCACCACTTGTATTTAAGGGCAAGGCTGCATCAGTGAAATGAAACAGTGTACCCAGTGAAAGAGGCAACAAGTGGAACAAGTTCAACATGTCGCAAAGCAAGGCACAGGGAAATAGCAAACTGAAGGCAAGAGCACCAAAGATATGGCACTACAACACACGGACACATATATATCAGTGAAACCATGAAGCAACAGCATGAATGCATAAAACTGGACAGAGCAACACATACTCGAAGTGAACGGTGGAAGAGTAAGTGCACCCCGAAACAGTTCAGCTCAAATGAGCAAGTGCACATGAGAAGACTGCACATTGGACAAAATGTTCCAGATGTGCAGCAATGAACTGCACATGGCGGGTGCACATATGATGACCCAGCCAAATGAAGATGTAAGCAAACAGGGGTATGGCTTAATCCAAATGGCAAACACAAGACATCAACAAACATGACAATGATGTGCAGAAGTATGCAGAGAAATGCTACTTAAATGAACACTGAAGCAGTGAAGTACGATAGTCATGTACAGGTCAGGGTGAATTCGATAGCAATATGTTCAAGTTGATAAACATCTATGAAGTCAGTTATGCAACAGAGCTACAAAGAAAAGTGCAGCTACAACAGTGCAATCAAAAGTATATATATATATATATACAGTGACACAAAAACAAGTCAAGTGAAGCAAAATGACAAAAATGCAAATGATACAAGGCATCAATGCAATGTATCAGATTCGAGAACAAGGCAGTGCAGCAGCGAAAGAGCTCACTGCAACAATATTTCTTTGAATGGAGACAGTAAGATCATGAATCAGATGAACATTACAAAGACAGGGACACTTGAAATAAAATGTCAAAGTAAAGGAAGCAACTCAATACCAAAGTGACTCAAGTACATCAAGCATATGAACCACTAAATCAGACATGGAAGCAAATAGCACTGCTCAAGTCAACCCAAAAATATCAGAACACATATACAAGAATGCAACTGTAAAACATGTATATGAGCTTGAAACAAGTGACAGTAGCGTGAAACTAAACCACAAAGAAGTCAGTGCAAATGCAATATCATGCTACAGACCAACTACAGATCAAATGCCAAGTCGAACAACTACAACATCAACATCTACAACAGCAATGTGTGCAACAGGTCGAAGTGCTCAGGAATAAACAAGAAGACAGGACAAGTGCAACTGGAAACAATAAAAGTGCAAGCTACAACTTCAAGTAAAGCCAATACACAACAAAAGTCAGACATGCCTGGGTTTACTTAAAGCCGTGAATGAACAGATTCAGAACCGAGAAACAACATCAAGAACCAAAGGCTCAGTGAACAAAACAAGTTCATAGTGGAATTAACATCACCAAAAATCAAGTCGAGGACAACATTATCACAAGCCACGGTATGCTACAGGGAAATGGAACTGCAGTATCTTATCAAAAAAACAACACAAGCCAATGGCGAAGTCAACCAAACAAGTTCGATCAATATCAAGTGCCGAAGCCATTGTCAAGGCAAGGCGAAATTGAATTGTACGAACAAGTCACAGTGAACGAAGTGAAGTGTAAGCACGATCAAACAGTTCAAAATCAAAACAAAACAACATAAATCATACTGTACCCAAAATTGCAGATATCTGCAACTATTCAAAGCCGTGGTGGTCACGCTAAGACAGTAATCAAAGTCGAACAATATATACGAAATGAAGAAGCCAGATAAATCTCAAGCAAACAAACGAAGTCGAACAATCGACCAAAAAGGGATCGACAATTTCAAACAAGGATTCCAACTCTATACTAAAGCTTTGAATTAGATGTGATTACTCACAATTTTCGATGAGGCAGCCGCGAGCAACTCGGCGGAGTCGACGTCCTTGTATCACGGAGGCGAACGAAAACGAGCCACCATTTTTCTTTGCGATGCGAGGATAATGGGGGCGGAGGGACGAACGAGAAAAGAGGCTGCCACCATTTTTGTTTCGTTTTCTTAGCCTAGGGTTTTCGAATCAATGAATGGAGGGGTCTGGGTTGCGAACGAATAAGAAAGGGGAAAGAATACAACCCTTATCTCAATCAAAAGGAAGCCGGTTGAATTAATAAAGAAAAGCCCATATAATTCTTTTAACAAATTTTCAATGAATTTAAACTTGATTCAAATCTGCATTAGCAATTAAAAATGATTTAATCGTCATTTATAAACTGACGCGAAAAACCGGGTTGTTACAGACTCCCCTCCTTAAAGAAATTGCGTCCACGCAATCATAGGGAATAAATGGATAAAAGGTAACAACCAAAAGAGCATGGCAAAGTCGATTGCATAAGCAAAGCAAATGTCAGCAGGGGAAGTATTAGATATGAAATCAAAAGGTTCGACGGATTCAAATCAGAAGAATCAACATCGAGGGGATCAAGGAATCCAAATCAGACGACTATATAAACAACCTCAAACATCATCATCGACTGATAAAAACAAAATCAATCGATTTCTAGCAATTGAAAGAAAAGGAATTAGAGCAGAAATCACGTACTGCACGAATTTAATGTGAGTAAATCAAATTACTCACCTGAATCGTCAGAGAAAAAGACGAAGCTCGAATCTCAAAATCGCAAATATTCAATCATCTAAAACGATAATCGAATTTTCACAAATATCTGATTATCAAAAACGATAAGCAGAAATAACAAATATTCGATTATCAAATCGAAAAATATTTAATTATCTCAAACGATAATCAAATTTCACAAATATCTGATTATCAAAAACGATAATCAGAAATCACAAAGATTCGATTATCAAATCGAAAAATATTTAATTATCTCAAACGATAATCAAATTTCACAAATATCTGATTATCAAAAACGATAATCAGAAATCACAAATATTCGATTATCAAATCGAAAAATATTTAATTATCTCAAACGATAATCAAATTTCACAAATATCTGATTATCAAAAACGATAATCAGAAATCACAAAGATTCGATTATCAAATCGAAAAATATTTAATTATCTCAAACGATAATCAAATTTCACAAATATCTGATTATCAAAAACGATAATCAGAAATCACAAATATTCGATTATCAAATCGAAAAATATTTAATTATCTCAAACGATAATCAAATTTCACAAATATCTGATTATCAAAAACGATAATCAGAAACACAAATATCCGATTATCAAAAACGATAATCAGAAACACAAACATCTAATTATCAAAAACGATAATCAGAAGTCATAAATATTCAATTAACGAGTCCGGAATTAACCGAAGTAGTAAAAGTATGGTTCCATACTCCTTACTTTTGCTAAATCGTTTAAATCTCTTTATCGTTTTCTTGAAAGTGCAGAATTGTGTGTTTTAAAAATAACATTTCACATTCTCAAACGGACAAGTCCGGAATTAAGCGAATCAGTAAAAGAAAGGGGTCATAGTCCTCGATTTTTCTGAAAGGTTTAAATCGCTTCCTCGTTCTTTTGAAAATGTAAGCTGTAAAAATTTTGAAAACAATTTTAATTTATATTTTTGAAACAACTTTTAAAAATAAAGAATTTTGAAAACACGTGATTAAATTAGCAATATCAGTATTGTGGGAGAACCGCTTGTAAATCCATTTCAAAATTGACGGGTACTGAAGCTAACACGTCAAAATCTCATCAAAATAACTGGCATCAAAATATAATGCCAAATGAATTTTCATTCATCAAAAATGTCACAAGAATCTTCTCAAAGATAGAAAGGGATATCATACCCTAAACTTGTATTCATAACAAGTTAATAACACATGAATTCACCAATACACAAAAATTGACAAAACTTGTCAATAGAAATCACGAAAATTGGTGAAGCACAAATTCTAAAAATCATCACAAGAAATCCAGAAATCACAAATAGAGGGGGAAGCCTAGCATAAAAACGGGAGTATGAAAACTCCAAAACACCGGTATCACAAGATGAGACGCTATCTCATGGTGGCTAACCATTAAAGTTTCACACAGGAATGGTCCGAAGACCGTGGGTCGCTATCCCACGCGTGTGAGTCGGAATCACACAGATTGAGGTCTAGGCTAACCTCGTAGAGAAAGAGACATCGCACATTTGCTAGTCTAAATCATAAAAAGGAAAAGGGAAATGCCTATCACAAATGGGAGCATGAAAACTCCAAAACACCGGTATCACAAGACGAGACGCTATCTCATGGAAGCCATCCATTAAATTTTCACACAGGAATGGTCCGAAGACCGTGGGTCGCTATCCCACACGTGTGAGTCGGAATCACACAGATTGAGGTCTAGGCTAACCTCGCAGAGAAAAAGATATGTGTGAGTGGAATCACACAATTTAAGGTCCAGACTAACCAAAAAGCAAAAAGGTATGTGTGAATGGAATCACACGAGTGGTGTCTAGTCTAACCTCGCAAACAAAAAGATATGTGTGAGTGGAATCACACAAATTAAGGTCCAGACTAACCAAAAAGCAAAAAGGTATGTGTGAATGGAATCACACAAGTGGTGTCTAGTCTAGTCTTGCAAACAAAAAGATATGTGTGAGTCGGAATCACACAAATTAAGGTCTAGACTAACCAAAAAGCAAAAAGGTATGTGTGAATGGAATCACACAAGTGGTGTCTAGTCTAACCTCGCAAACAAAAAGATATGTGAGTGGAATCACACAAATTAAGGTTTAGACTAACCAAAAGGCAAAAAGGTATGTGTGAATGGAATCACACAAGTGGTGTCTAGTCTAACCTTGCAAACAAAAAGATAGGTGTGAGTCGGAATCACACTACTGCGGTTTAGACTAACCTTGCGAACAAAGAGATATGTGTGAGTCGGAATCACACCACTGCGGTCTAGTCTAACCTTGCAAACAAAAAGATATGTGTGAGTCGGAATCACACTACTGCGGTCTAGACTAACCTTGTGGACAAAGAGATATGTGTGAGTCGGAATCACACCACTGCGGTCTAGACTAACCTTGCGGACAAAGAGATATGTGTGAGTCGGAATCACACCACTGCGGTCTAGACTAACCTTGCGGACAAAGAGATATGTGTGAGTCGGAATCACACTACTGCGGTCTAGTCTAACCTTGCAAACAAAAAGACATCGCACAATGGCTAGTCTAATCATAAAATGATCGTCATGATCAACGAGAAGTGTCAATTACACTAAGCTAGTAAATATAAAAGTTTAGCTTCATGTCCCATAACCACTTGCTTAACTTAAATATTTACGAACAAACTGTAAATCTACACTAGAAAATTGTCACGAAAGGTTCAATCGAACAAGTCCAGGAGTTAACCGACGAAGTAAACGCAAGCGTTTCATACCACTTGTTTTACTAGGCCGTTTAATTCAATTTCTCATACGAGTGAAATAAAGGCTTGTATATACTAATAGATTGGAAAACGGTTTAAGAAAAAGAGCTTTGTAGTAAAATAGTTTTGAAATCGTTTGGAGAAAAGGATTTTGATATTTACTACTAGTATAGAAAACCTTTATATTTTTAAAGTGACAAACCACAAAAATGATTGTAGAAACAATCAATCACAAGAATTCACATACGAAGATGTGAATAGAATCCAAAGAGATCGATACTGAATCCATCAAAAGGTATGTTCACAAAAATCCTGAAGAGAATGTCATCAAAGTTGCTAATAAATGATAGCAACAAATCGGGGAAATACTTAAGAATCGATTAAATTTGGAAACCAAGTCAGTTCACTAAAATTTCACATTCGAAGACGTGAATAAAATCCAAAGAATTCGATTCCAAATTCATCAAAGTAGGAATACCCCAAAAATTCCAGAAATAGAAGTTATCAAAATTGACAAAGGTGATAACAACTAATTAGAAAAGAAGAATCGATTATCAATTGGAAAAACAAAGCAAAACGAGCAGAAATGCATAAATGACTTCAACAAAAGTAAGAAGCAAGTCAATGTCGAAGTCAACAATTAATAGCCGCAGTCGAGTACAAAATGATTCAATCATCATTATCAAAGAAACCAACGGCAAACAAAATCAGAGTCTTAAAAATCAAGGAATTAGCAATTTCTCAAAAACAAAGCGACCGAAGTCGAATGGAATTCAAGATGAGGAAAACACAAAATATCAAGTTCAAAATCGCTGAGATTCAAACTAGATGTGAATGAGAAATCAAAATTACTCAATTTGCAACTGGTCCAGCTATTTTTTTTTCATCACAGTGTAACAGGTACACAATGACACTCATAGCATAGAACAAAAGTGGAACAAAGTCCAAAAGTCAAAATGGCTTTAATTTGCCAAATTAAAACAAAATCAACATCGGCTAAATCAATTCAAAGCCGAAAACACAAGAATAAGCGTTAGGAATTCATACCTAACAGTCAAAAATAATCATATGTAAAGATGAGAGATAAAACATCGACAGATAGTTGTAACACATGTTCCATCTAAGTTATGTTTTATAATTGTCCTAAACCCCAGGCTCTGATACCAAGCTGTGACGCCCCACCTCTATACCCACGCTAGCCAAGAACACTACGGTGTAGTGCTGTCAACTAGCACGGAGAATAAGGCTGTTGAGGAGCGACCATCCGTGTAATTGCTTTGTGCGAGCACCGATATGTCAGATAATAAAACATTGCATTTCATTTTTAGAGGAAACCCGACATACCGATACAAACTCAAAGCTACTACACAGTGGCTATAATAGTTTAGGACAATAGATATAAAAATAACACAGATAACATAAATGCGGAATACAGATGGAACGAAAAGTCTCATATATACAATAACTGATATCAGTTACAATACATTTGACACAATACAAATGATACAACTACAATTGTCGACTCAAGAAGTTATATATACAAGTACAGTATAGACTAATATACATGAATACATTATCATCTTAAAACAGACACACTGACTACTACAACAAGACGAAGACCACTTCAAATGATATAAAAAGTCTTCATAGCTCTAGCAGCAACCCAAAGCTAAAAATCTACAACCTGTAAATACTCGGTCTGACCCGAGTATTACATTCAAAAGAAAATAATACTCGGATCAGTCTAATTCAAAATCAGTTATTAGAGCATAGAAGCAATAATAATCAATCTCAATATAGATGACAGTCACAGAAATCTCATATATCCAACTTCTCGATAAGAGAACCGGATAACGGTAGATATATCACTAAACAGTGTTAATCCACGAAACAGAAATCCAAAGCAGTTTAAATAATTGAAATGTCAATTTAAAAAATATCAATGCTAATTGGCTGCAGTACACACAAACGTGTACTGCCTCGCCAATACAGCCTACGAATTACGCAACAGGTCGATGAATTAAGAATAAAAGAGATATCGATTAAAATCTGTCAATTCGGTGTGGCTGCAGTGCACGCACGCGTGCACTGCCTCGCCACAACAGAATATAAAGTCACCACAAGGGACAAGGGTAAAACTGCTACGAAAGGCAGCCACCACTTGTATTTAAGGGCAAGGCTGCATCAGTGAAATGAAACAGTGTACCCAGTGAAAGAGGCAACAAGTGGAACAAGTTCAACATGTCGCAAAGCAAGGCACAGGGAAATAGCAAACTGAAGGCGAGAGCACCAAAGATATGGCACTACAACACACGGACACATATATATCAGTGAAACCATGAAGCAACAACATGAATGCATAAAACTGGACAGAGCAACACATACTCGAAGTGAACAGTGGAACAGTAAGTGCACCCCGAAACAGTTCAGCTCAAATGAGCAAATGCACATGAGAAGACTGCACATGGACAAAATGTTCCAGATGTGCAGCAATGAACTGCACATGGCGGGTGCACATATGATGACCCAGCCAAATGAAGATGTAAGCAAACAGGGGTATGGCTTAATCCAAATGGCAAACACAAGACATCAACAAACATGACAATGATGTGCAGAAGTATGCAGAGAAATGCTACTTAAATGAACACTGAAGCAGTGAAGTACAATAGTCATGTACAGGTCAGAGTGAATTCGATAGCAATATGTTCAAGTTGATAAACATCTATGAAGTCAGTTATGCAACAGAGCTACAAAGAAAAGTGCAGCTACAACAGTGCAATCAAAAGTATATATATATATATATATACAGTGACACAAAAACAAGTCAAGTGAAGCAAAATGACAAAAATGCAAATGATACAAGGCATCAATGCAATGTATCATATTCGAGAACAAGGCAGTGTAGCAGCGAAAGAGCTCACTGCAACAATATTTCTTTGAATGGAGACAGTAAGATCATGAATCAGATGAACATTACAAAGACAGGGACACTTGAAATAAAATGTCAAAGTAAAGGAAGCAACTCAATACCAAAGTGACTCAAGTACATCAAGCATATGAACCACTAAATCAGACATGGAAGCAAATAGCACTGCTCAAGTCAACCCAAAAATATCAGAACACATATACAGGAATGCAACTGTAAAACATGTATATGAGCTTGAAACAAGTGACAGTAGCGTGAAACTAAACCACAAAGAAGTCAGTGCAAATGCAATATCATGCTACAGACCAACTACAGATCAAATGCCAAGTCGAACAACTACAACATCAACATCTACAACAGCAATGTGTGCAACAGGTCGAAGTGCTCAGGAATAAACAAGAAGACAGGACAAGTGCAACTGGAAACAATAAAAGTGCAAGCTACAACTTCAAGTAAAGCCAATACACAACAAAAGTCAGACATGCCTGGGTTTACTTAAAGCCGTGAATGAACAGATTCAGAACCGAGAAACAACATCAAGAACCAAAGGCTCAGTGAACAAAACAAGTTCATAGTGGAATTAACATCACCAAAAATCAAGTCGAGGACAACATTATCACAAGCCACGGTATGCTACAGGGAAATGGAACTGCAGTATCTTATCAAAAAAACAACACAAGCCAATGGCGAAGTCAACCAAACAAGTTCGATCAATATCAAGTGCCGAAGCCATTGTCAAGGCAAGGCGAAATTGAATTGTACGAACAAGTCACAGTGAACGAAGTGAAGTGTAAGCACGATCAAACAGTTCAAAATCAAAACAAAACAACATAAATCATACTGTACCCAAAATTGCAGATATCTGCAACTATTCAAAGCCGTGGTGGTCACGCTAAGACAGTAATCAAAGTCGAACAATATATACGAAATGAAGAAGCCAGATAAATCTCAAGCAAACAAACGAAGTCGAACAATCGACCAAAAAGGGATCGACAATTTCAAACAAGGATTCCAACTCTATACTAAAGCTTTGAATTAGATGTGATTACTCACAATTTTCGATGAGGCAGCCGCGAGCAACTCGGCGGAGTCGACGACCTTGTATCACGGAGGCGAACGAAAACGAGCCACCATTTTTCTTTGCGATGCGAGGATAATGGGGGCGGAGGGACGAACGAGAAAAGAGGCTGCCACCATTTTTGTTTCGTTTTCTTAGCCTAGGGTTTTCGAATCAATGAATGGAGGGGTCTGGGTTGCGAACGAATAAGAAAGGGGAAAGAATACAACCCTTATCTCAATCAAAAGGAAGCCGGTTGAATTAATAAAGAAAAGCCCATATAATTCTTTTAACAAATTTTCAATGAATTTAAACTTGATTCAAATCTGCATTAGCAATTAAAAATGATTTAATCGTCATTTATAAACTGACGCGAAAAACCGGGTTGTTACACGAAAGGTGAGCGATCACTCATAATTAAACATTCTTATGTTTAGTAAATTTATATTCACATGAAATGACGATTGAAATGTGTTGTTAAATTTGAATTTTTAATTACTTACTTGTTGAATTTGATATGTTATTATTTGCATTTGTTCACCTTTGGTTATTGACAATATTGATACCAATAACCTGTTAGTATATATATTATATTTGAATTGTTAATTATGGTCATATTTGCCATTGATATGCTATGTCATTATTTTATTGTTCTCACTCTGCAAGTTCCCTGATAGTTTAGGAATTCCCTATGGGATGAAATGATACATACCTGAATGACCTTATAGATTAGGGAAAATCGTTATGGGTTGAAATGATAAACCCAAGCGATTTTATTGATTTTGAATTTTACGATTGTGGGTTGAAATGATATATATACCCATAAATATTAAATTATTGCGGATTGAAATGATAAATATCCATATCACTTGACCATAGGATAGAAAATTATATACGGACACCGTTGGTCTATTTTTGAAAATGATTTCCAAAATTTTGTAAAGGAAATATATGGGTTTTATTAAAATTTGATATTAAAATATAATATAAAGATTATATTTTAATATGTGTAAAATTTAGATTTTAAATTTTTTTTTTTATAAATTTTGAATTTATAAGTTAAGTTGTGAAAATGTAAATTTTAAGATTTTACTTATATTTTTATTATTTTTAAAATATATAAAATAAGATTTAAAATAGATTTAATAATAAGATTTAATTTAATAAAAATTTAAGATAATTTAATTTAATAAAATTTAATTTAATTAGTATATATATAATATGATTAAAATATTTATTTAAAAATTTATATTAATATTTTGAAGATAGATTTTGTAATAACCTTAATATAATAAAGGTTGGAAAGATAAATAAAATTTGATTTGAAATTTAATTTGTTAAGAATTGAGTTTAAATATGGTTTGATTTGAACTTATTGATTTTTGAGATTTTGAAAGGTATGTTTTTATAACTTGATTTAAATAAAAGTGATTAAATAAATATTTTAAAATTTAAATAAAATTGAATATTTAATTTTGATTTAAATTTGTAACTTGAGATTTTATTTAAATGCTTATAAAAAGTGATTAGTTGAATATTTTAGAATTAAATATAATTGAAGTTAGACATTTAATTATTTATTTTATTTAAATTTGTAATTGGAGATTTTATTTAAATGATATTAAAAATGATAAATGAATATTTTCAAATTTAATAAAATTAAAGTTGAATTTTGAAATATAGATGAAATTTATCAAATTGAGTTATTGTAAATTGTTTGAATATTTAAACTTTGAAACCTATTGACTTGGAAGTGGTTTAAATTTGCAGTTCAAAACTGGATTTAAAATCGATAAAATAAAAATGATTTTTAATGAGAATTTGAATTTGAACCTTTAACCTTTTTAATTGAAATTGTTGAACTGAGATTGATATAAATTGAATTTTTGAACTTAAGTTAATTTGAATTGATTTGTGAAATTGGAAGAACCAATTCTAACTTGAAAGTATTTTTATATAAACTCTTTTAAATCTAAACTATTTTAATATATATTATTTTAAATTTATAAATTTTTTTAAATATATATTTTAGTATATAAACTATTTTTAATATAAAAACTATTTCAATCTATAACCTATTTTTAAATATAAATTATTGTACTATATAACTATTAATGGATAAACCACTTCCAATATTCAAACTGTTAAGTTGGAACTTTTATGATTTAGATTTAATGGATTTAAATGCAAATACTTTGATACGATGGTTTAACCTATTTTGTGGTTATAATTTTGGAAATGAATATGATCTAAAATGATATAATTTCGGAAGTGATATGATTTCGAAAGTGATATGATTTTGAAATAAATATGATATTTTGATTCAAGTATGAACTGTTTGAAATGAAAATGACCACGGTGTGAAATAAGCATTTTGTTGTTAAAAAAACCGGGATTGGATATTGTCATACTATCTGCTAATATCGAAAACCACTTTAACAACGTTGTACGTGGTGGAGAATCTAGAACGAAGTAGGATGGCTTGGCGATGTCTATATGAGGTATGAACGTAGCCCTAACTCCCACGAGTCATCTTGATGTGACTAAAACAGGAGCTATACCTAGGCCAAGTGAGGTCGCACCTCCGATTGAGCACGATTCTTCGATACCATTCTATTACTTTGTGATTTGACTGGGTGCACCTTTGATTTTGGGAGTGTCTCGAGGTGAACAGTAGTAGCTACTATGCGTTACCACCAGCCCGGTTCCGCAAAACGGTAGAATCCTACCCTAGGCATTGTCTCGCGTGCCTTGTCACATGCCTTATCGCGCCCTCTATGATTTTGGTTTGTACCGTACCTATGAAGTGTTCATTGAGTAAAACACCAGTTTGGTGGAGCTTACAGTATCTGTATAGACTACGGGAATATATAAAAATGTGTCAAGGGGGAAATGAGTAATGCCTTAAAGCTATTTTAATATTTTACTTTACCGTAGACATTATATATGTAGCATATTGTACTATGTATGTAGATAGTTTAACAGATCCTTAAAGGGTGGAATCCCAGACATCCTTTATGTTATTTGCATTTCATTTGGACATTTCACTTGAGTTGATTTACTAGCATAAGAATGTTAATCTTGACTCGAGTGTTTTATGTTTTTCTTTATGCTCGGGACAGACTGAGTGTCACAACATTTGAGACTCACCTTTGAAGCTTAGAGCTTTGCTTGGAGATCCATCTCTATCTGATCAGCTTTTAGTTATTTCCATTTGTTTATGTTCAGACTGATCATTTGCTTTTGTATTGAGACTTCTATGTATATGATATCTGTTGTATTTTTTTTTGACTCTGATGTTTATATAGTAGCTTCATGAACTACTATTTATCTATTCCGCTGCTTATTGTTATATTACTATGGTCTGTGATTCTGTGATTGATTTTATTTACTATATATGCTAAGTTTTTCCAAATATAAATTAATAATATGTTGTTTTGAGTAATTCAAGTCTGATATGTGTGGATGATTGTCGATTTGAATGGTTCAAAATGCCAGGTCATTACACTATACTTGGAATGTCTTGGACTAACCCGAGCATTATAAAATATTATAGGGGTCAGACTTTGTCTAATCAAGTAACTAAAATAAAGGTAACTCAATGTAAACATGGAATGATAACAAATAGCTCTCTAATACAATCAAATCATCGAGCGATATGCCAAAGGATGCATATAAATGTAGAAAATGTGTATAATGACATAATGATCATCAAGACATCACATCGTCCAAATATCTGGAACCCATATGAAACCAATCAACATCGATATCGAAAGATGTTATCACCCATATAGAAATACATCAACACAAAAATCATTAAATCAACACAATTGGGTGATTCACACATATTCAAAAATCAACATTCAAATCCCAAAAACATCCCTAATATCAATATAAGTAGACATCTAGAAGAAAAACATAGTAACGACAACACATGCAAAAGGAATATGTAATCGACAACACACGCCGATGAAAGTATAGTTGGCGCCAATAATGTATGATCGATGACACATGTCTAGGATAGATAATTGGCAACACATGCCAATTAATTATAGTTGGCAACACATGCAAATGAGATATAAATGCAACACATGAAAATAAATAATAATTGGCGATATATGCCAAAAAAGAATAATAGGCAGCACACACAAAAGAAGGATACGGGAATTGATCATACACATGACACATTCTGTCGTATAATCACAATTTATCATCTCTGGGAGGAGAATAAGTACTTGTCTATATCACAACACACCATAACCAGATGGGAGACTGATGGACATAACTGCTCCAAGAGACTACACCGAAAACTGGCAAACATGACACATGTGCCCAACTAGCATGGCTCCTGCAGTCTTGGTTACCTCGATGAACATCGTGACTCTTATCCACTGCATGTCATAAATACGCTGTAGGACTACTCTCTGCATTGGTCATGACCCTGCTTTGCCCCTAATGGTAACATACCATTGGCTTAGGTGACACAGGAGGCTAAACATCACCGACACACGGTTCTACACATTGCCGATACATGGCTATAAATATTATCGATACACGACTATAACATTGCTGACACATGGCTAGAGTGATGCTGACTCGCGGCATTAAGGTGCCACAGATCTGGGGCGTGACCACCACAATCAGGCCATGAGGGTGGATACTGGACAATCTGATTCACTTTTGAAACATAGAGGAATTTGGACAGTAATAGATAAATACCGAGTATATATAAAGCTAACACACAACTATATACACATACCGACACACGATTATCTGGTTCACTTCCGAAACATAAAGGAATTCAGACAGTAATAGGTAAATACCGAGTATATATAATAGCTGACACACAACTATATACACATACTGACCTACGACATTAGACATATGATGTCACATAGCTAAATACATACACCGACACACGGCTAGATATAATTCGACTCCACTAAAGTCAACACATGACTATAATATATTCACCACAGTAAATATCATACTTCGTATCCCTATATTGAGTGTCATCAATGAGCTAAGGATAACCGAATAAATAACACAACGGTGTCACATACCACCGCATGTTACTAGTCCGTTAAGCTGTGCTCATACACAATACTCGCCCTTCTTTATTCTATATAATGAGTCTAAAGAATAACCAAAAAAGTGATACCAAAAATCTCATATCAAACATATCACTAAACCATTTATTCTAATTTCTCATCACACAGAATAAATATCAATAAATCAAACCAAAAGGATTTTATCACCATATCATATTAAAAATCATCAACTAAATCTATATCAACGGTGAATCAGTCATATTATCCAATTTAATATATAAGGAAAGAATGCACTATAAAGTAATATAAAATAAATTAAGCAATAAATAAATATATACATGTAACAACAAATCAACATAAATAATAAATCCATCTAACTTATGTTCTTATATAACAAAATAAATACTTAGTAATGAATAACATATAAAAGTATTCTAGAAATATCTAGATAATTTACTAAACTCAACTATACTCTATTATATATACAATACATTCTAATTTCTTAGTCTTGTATAAAATTAAATAATAATTTAATATTCACTAAACAGCATAAAAATCCATTTTCTTTCATTTAGTAACCCAAAATAGATTATAAAACTAAATATCTTAATTAAGAGTAATCACATAATTTTCTACTATTAAATACTACTTATAAGTACTCATAATGCATCCAAATCTATTTAATGTATTCAAATCAAATATATAAATATATTTTCTATACTTGAATTATATGTATTTGCATACTAATGTTTCATACTTCTATAAAATGAAAACTAAAATCCCTTTAAATAAATAATATAAAGAAAATCACTTTAGCAATTTGTCAAACATATATTTACATTCTTAAATATACATATATATTATTTAGTAAACAAGTATATATATAATACAATTTTAAGTAAATATTTAATTTAGTTTAATTTAGAGGTAAATAGGTATATTCTAAGTACAAACTATCGAAGCTTTCAAGTATATAGGGTTGTACATACCATAAAATTGGACACTCATATTAAATGATTTAATAGTTTCGAACAACAAATATTTAATAATTTAACAAGTTTTTAATGCCATAAAATCCACAGCTCATTGATATAACAAAACTAAACGAAGTATAAAGTAGTAATAGCTTGATATAACAAAATAATTAAGTAAATAGGGTCGAGCCATGGAAACAAAACAATGCAAAATCAATTACTTAAAACAAAAACATTAGCAGAGCGAAAGATATGCAGGACCTCTCACATACAAATTCACATACGCATAAGGCTCATATATATAAACTGATATGCACACTAATACAATACCTTGGAACACATGCACGCATGCATCAACAAACACAGACACACAATCCATTACCCTCGAGCAACTCATAGCCACGCGCATGAGTAGGAGCACAAAAATGCTTCCAGAGTTTGCCATTGTTCTACCGGTCCCCAAGAACCGATCGACTAGTCATGGCCTAGAACAATAATGTTCCAGGTCGCGTTCATTTTCCTCCAGTGGCTTTACCCACTCAATTGGCCTTTGATCTCTCGTTATACTACACATCATATGCACCCAAAGACGGATCCAATAACACATACACACAAATATATATATATATATATGAATAAATTCAATGAGTAGAAAATAGATTTGTAAGTGGTAAACACATACCTGAAAACTATCGCTTCCCTCTCGCACACACACTCAACTCGCCACCGTGTATCCCGAAATTCACGCCATAGATGAATAACAATGTCAATATTCGCATACTCAAATTTAGAGATTTTACATAATTTATTTGATTTATTATTAATTATTAAAATAATGAGGGTTTGGGATAAATCCAATTTTCTAAAAGTCAAATAACGTAGTAGTAGATAGTATATTTATAAATGGAGAAGAAGAGTCTGGAGAAAGAAAGCTCTAGGTGTAGACATATCAGGATACACTAATTTGGGTTTGGGCTTTGGTATAGTTAGGCTTGGACCATGATAATAATACAAATTAGGTATGTATATGTATTTGTTTCTCTTTTCTTCTTTATAAAACTATTTTCTATTTTAAACAAATTACCATAAAATTCTAAACAAATTTTTTATATCCATACTATTCAATTATTTACTCTCCACAATACAATTCCTAGAATTTATTTCCTCATATTTCAACTCATTTAAATTCAAATATATACATCACTCATTTTAATCCCGATATTAAACAATTCCCAAATTTATTTATTTATTAATTCTTAAAAAAAATATTCTCAAAATAATATAATTCCATTACTTTTATGAAATAATATTTTCACAATTTAAATCTTTTTACTAAATGATTTCAAAACAAATTTATCAAATAAATTACCAAATTCTACTTTAGATCTCTAAATTCCAATTCAATTAATTAAATCACCATTATTATCTTTAATTAATTACATCTTAAAAATCCAGGTTATTACAGACTCCTCCTTTGCAAAATTACATCCTCGCAATTTCCATAAGAAAAGTCTATAATAAACCAATTATATTGAATTTATTCATATCGTTTAACTTTATTTTGAATTCCAAAACATTTTCCCAAAGGAAAATTACTACACATATTCTCAAAACTCTTCAGTTTAAATAATTTCCTTTTTCAAATATCATATATATATGTATATATATTATTCCAAAAATTCATTTTATTATAATTAAAACACAGTTCAAATCAAATCCACCATAAAAAAATCTTTAAAGTGTTTTAACAAAAGCCAAATTTCATCTAATTATTTCTACTAAAATCTCCTTTTTCAATTTAATAAAACACTCTTCATGCATTGTTTACTTTTAACATCTTATTTTAACAAACTTATTTTCAAACTTTATTTTGCAAACTCTTTCCATATATTTATACAATTATTTAACGCCTTAAATTAAATCGAGGAGAAAAATTCTAAATTTATTCTCAAAATTAACACTTATAAAATAATTCTATATCACTTATCCAAATAACTCTCAATTTAATTAACTAAACAAAAGTAAATCTTTAAATTATATATATACATATCCACATCTTAAAATCTTAAAACTCTATAATATATACACATCATATATAAAAACATTTTTGAATATATATATATATATATACTTATATTCACAAATTCTTTAATAATATAAATAAAGTGATATTGCCTCTCCATGTATTAACGTGATTGCTAATATCAATTAACTACGATATAGACCACGTAATCAATACTGCCTCGCTAGTGATCACAGTTGTGCACTAATATCCAACGGCTGCACCTATCACTAAAAATACGTACAATCATATAAAATATCCTTTACAAACTATTAGCCAAAATAATAAATATCCGATTTCCAAATCCTTTACAAATATAAATCTCAAATATCATTTTACCAAAATACTTTAATGCGCCACAAATTATTGATATCTTTCAAAATCACCGTGTCCAAAGGTCTTGTTCAAGCATTTAAGAATTCCTACCTGCATCAACCAAAATCCTTAACACACTCAATGGACAAGTTAACATAATTTTCATTTCTAACAACATCTATAAGTATTACTTTCACAAATTATTAATTAAACTAGTTTCAATAAAATAATTTCCAAATCTTCATTTAATACTTTACTTATAGTAATTACTTTGGTAATTATACACAAATCCAAAAAATCAAATTCAATTCCTGCAACCTTAAATTTTAAAATAAACAGAAGGGATTAAATAACGTATTCAGCGGAAACTTATAATTCCGCTATGCACTCTGATAAAACAAATCAAAACTTAAATATAACATTAAACCAAACACCGCAATGCTATATTAAATCATCCAAAACCATATAATACAAATACTAATGGTTGGACTAACTCCTTTCATCCTTGTTACCCAAACCATTTCATAACAAACTCAAAAGAATAAGTGAAAAGTAACTATACAAATTCAAAATATCAAATACGTCCCTTAATGATTACTCCCCAGTAATCTTCTTTTATATATATAGCTATTACTACACACAACCATATTGACAGGGACTCTAAGTCTCATCCAAGGTCTTGACTCGTGTCTTTGGTATAATCTATTGTTATAAACCTGGCTTTGATACCAACTGAAACACCTCACCTCTATACCCATACAATCCAAGAGTATTGCTGAGTAATACTGTCAGATAATACACCGAATGAGGCTATATTGGGTGTACACATGAACACTCCTTTGGAAAAATATTGGTACATATTAAAACATCAAATATATATAACTTACCAATATGTACAAAGTATTAGCACAAAGCAATAGACACGTGTGCCTCTAGAATAGAATAATACACAATATACAATAAACAGCAAGGAACACAGAGTCAGTCGCAATGATAACATATAATATAGAATACATTAATGTTATTAGAATATAGTATAACTCAAATGTCAATTATATATATAACACATATAGTGAATCAATGTCAATAAATATCATGTAACAATTCCTATCTAAACTCCTCTAAGCCCACTAAAACAAATGCTGGTCTTGTTGTCCCTGTACCTAGAATGTCTCGAACTGACCCAAGCATTATAAAATAATACACGGGTCAGAAAAGTAACTATAATAAGGGTAACTCAACATAAGCATGGAATGATAATATAATAACTCTCTAATATAACCAAATCATCAAACGATATGACAAACGATGTATATAATATAGAAGATGTGTATAAAGCTGTAAGGACCCGATTCTTCGACTTTCGAAAATCGACATCGATACGTCCACTGTATCAACTGCCGAGCAAACGAATGCCGGAAAACCGAATACTTAGGGTTTTAAAGAAGAGGTAGAAGAAAAGATAGAAGAAAAAGAAAGAGAACAACAGAAACAGAACAGAAACAATATCAGAATCTCACATATCGCAGCGGAACAATATATAATAGATAATCGGTAATCTTTTAAACAAAGAATTTTATCAGTTTATACATACATCAACAGAGTCAATATACAACTCAATACAACACATCACATCAATGGACAGTTATATAACTTGTCCTCATACAGAATACACAACGGAATAAATATATCAGATACAAATACTACGTCTCGCCATCCAGCTTGCTTCTAAAGCTCCAGAATATCCAGAGTATCCTGATAACATAACTCTAGACTGCCCGTGTGGAAATTGGTGGGCACCCAGAGTTTAGAAGGGAAACAATAAACTCCGAGTCAGTCATGGTGACTGGTGTGAGATCGTAAAACAGTTTTATCTTTAAAACAACAACAGGAAAATTTTAAAGTCAATTTCGCAATGCTTTTGGAAAATGAAGCTACCATAAGGCCTCCTGCCACACACACAATGCAAACGCAGAATTGGATAAGATTTCTCCTTATGATAGTCAAAGATGCTTACTACACAAAATCAAATCATTTTTTTGATATTATTATTAGTGCATAGTGTACAAAACATTTCGAAAGTAGAATATAAATCTTAGCCGACATAGGTACCATTATAGTATGCCTACTATAGCTACCATATTAAATGGCAGGTTCTACAACTAAAACCGTACAAGGCTCGTATTGTTTCTTTGGATTTCCAACAAATGGTCAGGCTAAGGAACTTCCTATTCCACGAACAGAATGCCTCTGGAATGACGTCCCGAGAAATAACCTAACATTACGGTTAGATCTCTGCCAACACAAGGCCGGGTTACCTCTGCAAAAATAGGTAACTACTGACATGCGTATGCCATCCCCTGATCGTCACCGATCTTACCGATGATCCTCGATTTCCTACTACCACAAAGTAATAAACTCGCAGCATCTACATAGGTAAAGTATCTGGGCTCCATACCATGATACCACCTTTATCCAGAAGGAATGACATACACTAAGGGGCGCTACTCCCTAGAACCTTGCTGCATCTTTCCTGTTTTGACCATTTCCGGGATGTGAGGTCCGACTAAGTCTCGTCCACAAAGCTACGCTTTGTTCACAAAGCCATGCCTTGGGTCAAAAAATGATCAACCTATGATCACAAAGATAAATGATCAAACAAATGATCATATCAAAAATGATCAAACACTGATCATTTCACAGCAACACTTAGCATGTCACATTACCAAATTGGGAGTATATCGCTGATAAATTTCAACTACATAACCTCTGAGCTCGTACGTCTCAGAGAAGGGTGTTAAGCTAAGAGAATAAATTCTCCGCCACCAACAGAAATGTATTTGAAAGAAATCAGCTTTATATCTCAATCTGTAATGTCAGACATACAATCCATACAAGTCTGTTCCGGGATCGAACAGAACCGAAGGCACTTCTCACGAAGCCCTTGCAATTCCGGATAATTTTCAATCACGTCCGGACTTCCCTATCTAAAATATTAGTTCAAAACGTTCATTTCATATTGGAAAAGCATTTCCATACTTATTTAATAATAAGTAATTCACAAATCTACTTATTTTCAACACTTGGAAAATATTTGATATACTTAAATCAATATTAAGTATATATTTCATTCTTTAAGAAAATCATTCTCTTAAGCACATTTATTTGAGTCAAAACGAATGTTACGTAAAACATCGTTACGACGACTCCAAATCACTAGTATAGGGATTCGAAATTAAGATAGATATATAAATCCCAATACTATATAAAACATTTCCTTTCGGAAATTATTTACTATAACAATAGTGTTATAGTCCACCATTTCCTTCTTTCTCAAAAACGTCTATTTCAACAATGAATGTTGAAATCTATGGTTTCGATATTTAATCATTTTAAAAACATCGTTAAAACTATTAACTTCATTTTAAAATATTCATTTTCCCAAACATATCCATTTTGTTCAATAATATATTCACTGTCCAAAATCGTGAATATAATTCACTTAACCAAATTTTAATCATCTCTACACATTTTATTTCAATAATAATTCGCTATCTAAAATCGCGAATATATCTCCTTTAATAACCCTCTATATTTAATTTATCAAATTCAATTGATTTTGAATTTATAAAACGACGTTTATAAATTCTATTTCTATTTTATAACAACTTTTATTTGTAAATCTCCTTTATTAACAAATTCGATCAATATTTCATTTGAAGGCAAAAATCCAACTTATAAGTTAATTTCTTATAAATCTTCTATTCTACAATTTCATTCATTTTATAACTTCATGCTTTATAAATCTATAAACTTCATATCTTCACAATTTATAATTCTATAAATTTCATATCTTTACAATTTATAATTCTATAAATTTCCTATCTTCACAAGTTATAATTCTATAAATTTCCTATCTTCACAATTTATAATTCTATAAATTTCATTTCTTCACAATTTATAATTCTATAAATTTCATTTCTTTAACACTTATAAAAAAACTCATTTTAAAATTCCAATAATTTTTAATTGATAAATATCAAATTTGTACATCTTTTATATGCATCGTTTTTAATAATTCAAAAGAAATCCAAACTTAAATTATTTTATAAATTACTTAACTATTTATTTCAAAAATCACTTTTCAGTTATATTTCACAAACATTATAATTTTCATAACTTTAAATTTATAACATTTATTTATTTAAGATAAATAAATTCAAAAATTTAATAAAACGTATACTTTCAAATAATCACTTTTAAAATCTCTTTTAAAGTCAACATCGTTATTTTTAAACTTTCAAAATTGGATCTGATGATGCAACGCACCAATTAGTCCATCACAACATTCAATATCATAAATCAATATGATAACAGCATATACAACCAATATCTGCAAATAACTAAATACTGGTGAGGAATCCAGTTGGATCCCTCCAACCTGTTTCCCTGCATCCAAAGACGTTAGCACAATACCAATTCCACTTCGAGGTGGAATATCGCGGTATATGGGTTTTATAAAAATCATCCGCTTACTAACGGCGCAATAGGGTCTCATCCGCTATACAAGGCGGGAAATCAATCAATCCAATATATACATATGCCAATATGTATATATTGCTATATATAGATATATCCTACTATATCTAATATCACATCCAAACAGCAATCAATCAATCAATAACTGCAAAATTAAATTTTCCATTCGAGTGAGAAAATCTCACCTTTGCTTTTATTTTGCAATCCCATCCCATTCCAATTTGTTTTCTTGATTTTTAACCTTGTACAAATATTTATACAATTTATTAAAATTCAAGTCAATTGAATAATTAATTCTTCGTTTAATGATTTAATTAATTTAAAATTAATTTAACTATCGATTTAGTCCTAAACAAATGACTTCATTTCAAACCCATTTCTTTTAAATTCCCTTTGAAAATCCTATTCCTATATATTAAATAAAACCAAATTTCTTATTTATTCTACTTCGTAAATACATTATTTTTAAAATTGACTAGTTGATTTAAATTATTAAACGAATAATCTATCTCCATATTTTTCATAATCCTATATATATACATATATCCATTGTAATATAATTTCATTTTAAACTAATATTTTTAAATTTCATTGCATATTATTTTTTGAAAAAGAAAATAAATTATACCTTTACTGCAAAATGCAAACCCAGGCTCGACCATTGCCGAAGTTCACCACCTCCTTTCCAATCGAGTAGCCACCACGCGAGGCCCGACTTCCTAGATTAAAACGCGACCAGACTACCACCACTGCATCGCGACATCGCCTGCCATCCTCGCGACCACAGTCGAATCAATCCCTCGTGACCACTTCTTCTCTGACAACACACGCGCCCCACAGCTTCACGCGACGCCCCAAAATCGACCATGCCCTCTTCCACGCTAATGACTTCATCCCATCACCATGCTCGCGATTGCCACCATCCAGATCGCAGTCGCCCCAGACCACTGCTCGTGACACACCGGTCAACGCCCAATCAAATGAAGACCGAAGCCCTAGCTACTACCTCAATCGCCTACGCGCCGCCCCGGTTCGAGCCTCGCTCGAACGTCGATCTTCCACGCACGCGCCCAATGATTCGAACGCAGCTTCCTCCATTGATTTGAATTTGATTATTGTTCGTAGAGAGGACTCGGCTGCCATCTTCTTTTTTTCTTCTTTTTTTTTTGAATTGAACGAGATAATGAGGAACAGATATTTAAAATTAAATGAGGCATGCCCTGCACGATTTTATTTCATGATCTCTGGCGTGTTTTCAGGCTGAAACTAAGGGAAGAAAACGTGTAATATAAATTACTATAAATATAAATTTTTAAATTTGAATTCGTCTTAAAAATTTAACGCGTTTATTCGTCGTACGCTCACACAACAAATCAAAAAAAATACGAAATTTGAAATCCGGTAATAATTCAATATTACGGACCCAATGGAACCGGTTTCGTCGAATTCCGAGACTGTTTGAAAAATGACTATTTTTAAATATCGGTTCAAACAATTAAATTCAAAACTGAGCAAAACAGTTTAAAATTAAATTCTGAAAGTTCGATTATCTCCAGTGTTATCAATATGAATTTTAAAAGTTTTTGAAATATTTTTCTTCAGCTTAAAACTGAAGATTCAAGTTTTTATTCAACATTCACTAGATTAAATTTTAAAGTTTAATCGCAAATTTCAAAATTATATCGGGGATTCAAATTAAATTATCGTTCAAATATTTAAAATCAATTAAATATTTTCAATTTAATTTGTTCAAAATTTTGGGTCGTTACAAACTTCCCTCCTTAAAAGAATTTCGTCCCGAAATTACAAGTTAGGAAAAAATGTCCTTAACTCGTCTACCATTTTTCACAATCCAATAGTTTTTATAAAATTTTTCAAAACAAATCTTTCTACTAAAGATTCGTTATTAATTCAACTAACCTTCCAACTTCAATTATAAGTTTCAAAACAACATTGTTTTCTTAACAATTCAAATTTAAATTTAAATTCAAATTTTAAATTTCAAAATTTCCCAAAATTTTCTAACACCCGAAATTTTCGAAAAATTTCGCCAGCGTCTCCTTTGCGCGACTAACACGGCACGACTACAAAACGTCCCTACGGACTCTCAGATTTCAAAAAGAAAAGAAAAATGCCAAGCGACTAGACAAGAAAATCATCAAATCTCATATTGAAATTCAAATACTTACCTTTTGTCGAGCAATTCAAATTTATCTTTGAAATCAAAATTCCAATTCCTTTATACATGTATATCCTACTAGCATAATATCTAGCTACAATATTCAAACCATTTTGCACATTCTATTACAAAGTTTCGATATAAACTGCTTAATACATTTTTACTTCACTGTTGAAGTTACACCTATTCATTTAATTTTACATTTCACATTCATTTGAATTCAATTTTACATTTCAATTAAATTTGGATTCAAATTAGCTTCTGAATATTAAATTCCATCAACTATCTTTATTCACAACTGCACTATTCTAAATTAGTTTCAGTTACTAACTCATTACAAATTCCAATTTATTTATTCAAATTCGGTTTCAACATTCAGTTTCAATTTCATTTACTACCAAATTCAAAAGAAGTTTAACATTCAGTTTTAATCTTATTCACTTCATTCAATAAGCTTCACTTACAAATTTTAGTTTAATAGTTCACAAATCAAATTCAATTCCAGTTTAATTTACTTACAAATTCAAAATGGATTTTAACATTTAATTTCATTTTCTTGCATTTGCAATTGCAAATTTATTTATTCATTCACAAATTCATTCATATTACTAATTCCATTCCTTTAATGAATTTTAAATTTTCAATTACTTTCTGGAATTCTATTTTCATTTATAAATCACATTACAATTTATATTCACAATTTCTATTTGTATATGAATTCATTTCCTTATCTTTTAATTCACAATTTATAAATTTCATTTGTGAAATGAATTTATCTTCAATCTTTGGTTATTATTTTATTTCTTATTCGATTTCAATATAACAATGATAATATTTCAATGTTATTACTTCCTAACAACCAAGCAACCATATACTTTAGTAATTCATAGAAAATCGTTTCTTTTCTATACAAAATAGTTTTGGGCAAAATTATCTCATTCACCCTATTCAAAAACAATACTGTGCCGAATTGTTCTATTTAAGTGTTTAGAAACCCCTTCGATACAGTTTTGCAGACTGTGCCGACGAAGGTTCATATGCCACTCAATAAACCAATCATCACAATATTAAAACAATTTTATATTCACTAACAAATACGCGCTCATATCTATTATTACACTCAACTCATTCTAGAGTACTACTGACTCTATCTCTAATGAGTAACACCCAACAGAGCAGGGTTGTCGCTTAACCATATGCTATGATACCACGTTGTAAGGACCCGATTCTTCGACTTTCGAAAATCGACATCGATACGTCCACTGTATCAACTGCCGAGCAAACGAATGCCGGAAAACCGAATACTTAGGGTTTTAAAGAAGAGGTAGAAGAAAAGATAGAAGAAAAAGAAAGAGAACAACAGAAACAGAACAGAAACAATATCAGAATCTCACATATCGCAGCGGAACAATATATAATAGATAATCAGTAATCTTTTAAACAAAGAATTTTATCAGTTTATACATACATCAACAGAGTCAATATACAACTCAATACAACACATCACATCAATGGACAGTTATATAACTTGTCCTCATACAGAATACACAGCGGAATAAATATATCATATACAAATACTACGTCTCGCCATCCAGCTTGCTTCCAAAGCTCCAGAATATCCAGAGTATCCTGATAACATAACTCTAGACTGCCCGTGTGGAAATTGGTAAGCACCCAAGGTTTAGAAGGGAAACAATAAACTCCGAGTCAGTCATGGTGACTGGTGTGAGATCGTAAAACAGTTTTATCTTTAAAACAACAACAGGAAAATTTTAAAGTCAATTTCGCAATGCTTTTGGAAAATGAAACTACCATAAGGCCTCCTGCCACACACACAATGCAAACGCAGAATTGGAGAAGATTTCTCCTTATGATAGTCAAAGATGCTTACTACGCAAAATCAAATCATTTTTTTGATATTATTATTAGTGCATAGTGTAGAAAACATTTCGAAAGTAGAATATAAATCTTAGCCGACATAGGTACCATTATAGTATGCCTACTATAGCTACCATATTAAATGGCAGGTTCTACAACTAAAACCGTACAAGGCTCGTATTGTTTCTTTGGATTTCCAACAAATGGTCAGGCTAAGGAACTTCCTATTCCACGAACAGAACGCCTCTGGAATGACGTCCCGAGAAATAACCTAACATTACGGTTAGATCTCTGCCAACACAAGGCCGGGTTACCTTTGCAAAAATAGGTAACTACTGACACGCGTATGCCATCCCCCGATCGTCACCGATCTTCCCGAGGATCCTCGATTTCCTACTACCACAAAGTAATAAACTCACAGCATCTACATAGGTTAAGTATCTGGGCTCCATACCATGATACCACCTTTATCCAGAAGGAATGACATACACTAAGGGGCGCTACTCCCTAGAACCTTGCTGCATCCTTCCTGTTTTGACCATTTCCGGGATGTGAGGTCCGACGAAGTCTCGTCCACAAAGCTACGCTTTGTTCACAAAGCCATGCCTTGGGTCAACAAATGATCAATCTATGATCACAAAGATAAATGATCAAACAAATGATCATATCAAAAATGATCAAACACTGATCATTTCACAGCAACACTTAGCATGTCACGTTACCAAATTGGGAGTATATCGCTGATAAATTTCAACTACATAACCTCTGAGCTCGTACGTCTCAGAGAAGGGTGTTAAGCTAAGAGAATAAATTCTCCGCCACCAACAGAAATGTATTTGAAAGAAATCAGCTTTATATCTCAATCTATAATGTCAGACATACAATCCATACAAGTCTGTTCCGGGATCGAACAGAACCGAAGGCACTTCTCACGAAGCCCTTGCAATTCCGGATAATTTTCAATCACGTCCGGACTTCCCATCACTAAAGGTGATAAAACCTCTAAATCGGAGATCAGCCGATGTAGAGTAACTCGACGGTAATCCTTCCGTTTTCAAAAATATCCGGTCTTCAACACCGGTCATCAAATGCAATTCATAACGACGTATCACATATTCGGAATGGGTTATACGACCCCATGGTCCTTTCCCGGCTAACCCGAATAGTGAGCGCTTATTCAAAAATAAGTATGGCATTCAAATTCATCCAATTCACAATAAATACCTATTCAAGGTAATTATTGATAGTCGGTTATTTAACTATCAATAAAGATGCGCAACATCATCAGATTCCAAATAATTTTCCAAATTATTTATTTTCCAAAATATCTTTACTAGATATATAATTTCCACACTTCAAAAATAAATCAATATTTATTTTCAAAACGAATTTCCATTTCTTTTATAAATTCCATAGTGAATTTATATTTCAAAATATCTACTGATATACGATTTTCAAATCGATTTCAATATTCAATTTCGATTTATCTTTACAAGGATAAATTCTCAAAATGTTCATTTCATATTGGAAAAGCATTTCCATACTTATTTAATAATAAGTAATTCACAAATCTACTTATTTTCAACACTTGGAAAATATTTGATATACTTAAATCAATATTAAGTATATATTTCATTCTTTAAGAAAATCATTCTCTTAAGCACATTTATTTGAGTCAAAACGAATTTTACGTAAAACATCGTTACGACGACTCAAAATCACTAGTATAGGGATTCGAAATTAAGATAGATATATAAATCCCAATACTATATAAAACATTTCCTTTTGGAAATTATTTACTATAACAACAGTGTTATAGTCCACCATTTCCTTCTTTCTCAAAAACGTCTATTTCAACAATGAATGTTGAAATCTATGGTTTCGATATTTAATCATTTTAAAAACATCGTTAAAACTATTAACTTCATTTTAAAATATTCATTTTCCCAAACATATCCATTTTGTTCAATAATATATTCACTGTCCAAAATCGTGAATATAATTCACTTAACCAAATTTTAATCATCTCTACACATTTTATTTCAATAATAATTCGCTATCTAAAATCGCGAATATATCTCCTTTAATAACCCTCTATATTTAATTTATCAAATTCAATTGATTTTGAATTTATAAAACGACGTTTATAAATTCTATTTCTATTTTATAACAACTTTTATTTGTAAATCTCCTTTATTAACAAATTCGATCAATATTTCATTTGAAGGCAAAAATCCAACTTATAAGTTAATTTCTTATAAATCTTCTATTCTACAATTTCATTCATTTTATAACTTCATGCTTTATAAATCTATAAACTTCATATCTTCACAATTTATAATTCTATAAATTTCATATCTTTACAATTTATAATTCTATAAATTTCCTATCTTCACAAGTTATAATTCTATAAATTTCCTATCTTCACAATTTATAATTCTATAAATTTCATTTCTTCACAATTTATAATTCTATAAATTTCATTTCTTTAACACTTATAAAAAAACTCATTTTAAAATTCCAATAATTTTTAATTGATAAATATCAAATTTGTACATCTTTTATATGCATCGTTTTTAATAATTCAAAAGAAATCCAAACTTAAACTATTTTATAAATTACTTAACTATTTATTTCAAAAATCACTTTTCAGTTATATTTCACAAACATTATAATTTTCATAACTTTAAATTTATAACATTTATTTATTTAAGATAAATAAATTCAAAAATTTAATAAAACGTATACTTTCAAATAATCACTTTTAAAATCTCTTTTAAAGTCAACATCGTTATTTTTAAACTTTCAAAATTGGATCTGATGATGCAACGCACCAATTAGTCCATCACAACATTCAATATCATAAATCAATATGATAACAGCATATACAACCAATATCTGCAAATAATTAAATACTGGTGAGGAATCCAGTTGGATCCCTCCAACCTGTTTCCCTGCATCCAAAGACGTTAGCACAATACCAATTCCACTTCGAGGTGGAATATCGCGGTATATGGGTTTTATAAAAATCATCCGCTTACTAATGGCGCAATAAGGTCTCATCCGCTATACAAGGCGGGAAATCAATCAATCCAATATATACATATGCCAATATGTATATATTGATATATATAGATATATCCTACTATATCTAATATCACATCCAAACAGCAATCAATCAATCAATAACTGCAAAATTAAATTTTCCATTCGAGTGAGAAAATCTCACCTTTGCTTTTATTTTGCAATCCCATCCCATTCCAATTTGTTTTCTTGATTTTTAACCTTGTACAAATATTTATACAATTTATTAAAATTCGAGTCAATTGAACAATTAATTCTTCGTTTAATGATTTAATTAATTTAAAATTAATTTATCTATCGATTTAGTCCTAAACAAATGATTTCATTTCAAACCCATTTCTTTTAAATTCCCTTTGAAAATCCTATTCCTATATATTAAATAAAACCAAATTTCTTATTTATTCTACTTCGTAAATACATTATTTTTAAAATTGACTAGTTGATTTAAATTATTAAACGAATAATCTATCTCCATATTTTTCATAATCCTATATATATACATATATCCATTGTAATATAATTTCATTTTAAACTAATATTTTTAAATTTCACTGCATATTATTTTTTGAAAAAGAAAATAAATTATACCTTTACTGCAAAATGCAAATCCAGGCTCGACCATTGCCGAAGTTCGCCACCTCCTTTCCAATCGAGTAGCCACCACGCGAGGCCCGACTTCCTAGATTAAAACGCGACCAGACTACCACCACTGCATCGCGACATCGCCTGCCATCCTCGCGAATACAGTCGAATCAATCCCTCGTGACCGCTTCTTCTCTGACAACACACGCGCCCCCCAGCTTCACGCGACGCCCCAAAATCGACCATGCCCTCTTCCACGCTAATGACTTCATCCCATCGCCATGCTTGCAATTGCCGCCATCCAGATCGCAGCCGCCCCAGACCACTGCTCGCGACACACCGGTCAACGCCCAATCAAATGAAGACCGAAGCCCTAGCTACTACCTCAATCGCCTACGCACGACTCGCCTACGCGCCGCCCCGGTTCGAGCCTCGCTCGAACGTCGATCTTCCACGCACGCGCCCAATGATTCGAACGCAGCTTCCTACATTGATTTGAATTTGATTATTGTTTGTAGAGAGGACTCGGCTGCCACCTTCTTTTTTTTTCTTTTTTTTGAATTGAACGAGATAATGAGGAACGGGATATTTAAAATTAAATGAGGCATGCCCTGCACGATTTTATTTCGTGATCTCTGGCGTGTTTTCAGGCTGAAACTAAGGGAAGAAAACATGTAATATAAATTAATATAAATATAAATTTTTAAATTTGAATTCGTCTTAAAAATTTAACGCATTTATTCGTCGTACGCTCACACAACAAATCAAAAAAAATACGAAATTTGAAATCCGGTAATAATTCAATATTACGAACCCAATGGAACTAGTTTCGTCGAATTCCGAGACTGTTTTAAAAATGACTATTTTTAAATATCTGTTCAAACAATTACATTCAAAACTGAGCAAAACAGTTTAAAATTAAATTCTGAAAGTTCGATTATCTCCGGTGTTATCAATATGAATTTTAAAAGTTTTTGAAATATTTTTCTTCAGCTTAAAACTGAAGATTCAAATTTTTATTCAACATTCACTAGATTAAATTTTAAAGTTTAATCGCAAATTTCAAAATTATATCGGGGATTCAAATTAAATTATCGTTCAAATATTTAAAATCAATTAAATATTTTCAATTTAATTTGTTCAAAATTCTGGGTCGTTACAAAAGCCATACACGATCCTCAAGACATCACATCATCTAAATATCTTAAACCCATATGAAACTAATCAACATCAATATCGAGAGACTTTATCACCCATATAGAAACATATCAAAACAGAAATCATAGAATCAACACGAATAGGTGATTCGCTCATATCCTGAAATCAACATTCAAATCCCGAAAACATCCATAATATCAATATAAGTAGACATATAAAATCAAAACATAGTATAACAGCGAAACATGCAAAAGGAAGATGTAATCGACGACACACGCCTATGAAAATATAGTTGGCACCAATAATGTATAATCGACGACACACATCTAGGATAGATAATTAGCAACACATGCCAATGAGATATAAAAACAACAGATACAAATAAATAATAATTGGTGATATACGTCAAAGAATAATAATAGGCGACACATGCCAAAGAAAGATACATGAATTGATCATACATAGGACACAGTCTCTGGTATAATCACAGTTTATCATCTCCATTAGGAGAATAAGTACTTGTTTATTTCACAACACACCAAAACCAAATGAGAGACTAACGCACCTACCTTCTCTAGGAGACTACACACGTAACCGGTGAACACGACACACGTTTCCGACCAGTATAGCTCTAACAGTCTTGGACCTCGAAGGATATTGTGACTCTTATCCACCGCATTTCATAAACACCCTACATAACTACATTCTACATTGGTCACGACCCTGCTTTTCCGCTAACGAAAACAAACTGCTGGTCCATGTAACACAAATGGCTAAACTTCGGCAACACACGGCTCTACACATTGACGACACACGGCTATAAATATTATCGATACATGACTATAACATTGCCAACACACGGCTATATAATTCCGACCCACGACATTGAGGTGTTATAGATCTGGGGCGCGACCACCACAATCAGGCCACCAGATTGGATACTGGCCAATCTGGTTCACTTCCGAATCATAAAGGGACTTGGACAGTAATAGACAAATACTAAATATATATAACAGCTGACACACGGCTATATACAAAAACCGACACACGGTACTATATGTAATGACCTAGAATTTCACCACTTTGATTTGTGTATATTTAATTAATTTTAGTAGAATGACATCTTTTTAGTAGAACAAAACACGGTTTTTCTAACTAAATTGTATTTGAGATATGTTTGGTAGAATAAATTATAGTTCTACCATAATTCACCATGTAGATTAGGATTAAATCTATTTAAGAAAAATAAAATCCATTCTTCTATTATAATAACTTAGACATGTGTTTAGCAGAACAAATCCCTGTCTGCTATTTTGGTAACTTGGCATTTGCCTATATAATGGTCGATTGTTATTGGTTGATTTCCTTACATATCTATTGTTATGTAAATACCTTTGTTATAACTTGGATAAGTTAAACTCAATTAAATGAACCAGAGTGGTCATTAAGCCTCCTTTTGATTTTGTGAAGTCAAATATTTCATTTTTATCCTTTTTGAAAATGGTTTAAAATTTACTATCATTTTAAATATGATATTTAAAGGATAATTGAGCAGTTACTTCATTAAAGGTGCTTTGAAGTATTTTAATACTTTTCAAATGATTGTTTAAAGACATTATTTGGATAACGAGGTTTAAAGATGAATTTAATGAAGGGTGTTTTAAATAATAACTTGTTTATTTACAGGAATTTTAAATAATTTCTTCGTTTATCAAAGGAAATTTATTGGTTAAAGTTTATTAAAGAACTATTGTTTTAAATAAGGAATGTTTATAAAAAAGAGTTTTATAAATTGAAAAGAGATCTTGAAATTTTGGAAGAAGTTTAATAAATGATTTGTGGATATTTACAATGGAAGTTTTCTAAATGATTTTGGAGATTTAAAATGAGTTATATAAATGGTTTTGGATATTTATAGGAGAATTTATAAATAAACCTGGATATTTATAAAAAGTTTTATAAATGGATTTGGAATTTTAGTATAGGATATTTTCATAAATGAAAGAGATCTATTAAAAGGATTTATTTAAGAAATTTAAAAAAGAAACTAAAATGGGATTTTCCCAAATTGACCCTCTTAAATTTGGTGGCATGGACATTTGTTCCACACTTAACAACGAAGGAATAGTATTTGGGTTTATACTTATCTCTGTTTCTTTTTAAATAACTTTTATGATCCTTTTAATATGATTTTGGATAAGAAATCTTTCACAAATTTTTTGTGAATATACTTATGCCGTGGGATAAGCATAAGAATATTTTAATAAATACTGTAAATTAGATTTAATAAATGAAAGATTTAAATGAGGCTTAGTGGTTACTATGTGTAATTAAATCTTTGAGATGTTGTTGTTTGTGTATTTGAAGTTAAATAATCGACTATCAAATCTTGACTTGTTTGACTTAGAATATTGTGTGTATATTCGAGTTCCCTAGAGGAATCGAATACTTGTTGCATACTTCTAAAGAACTAGGAATGAGGAACCATCCGTTGTTGGTTTGGAGAGACCAGGAACAGATATATTATCCCATATGCATTCGAATGGAAGACATCTTGAGGATGATTGAAGATAGTGCTCCTTGAAGTGCTTTTATTTTTGTTCGGACCTAGAAAGAACTTGTATGGATGAATGCTGACATTGCATTTCTGCCTAGAGGGCAGTGTTAGCATTCCAAGATGGTTTGCTATGAGAAAATGGTAAGAGCGTAGCCACTCAAACCTCACATCCCGGCAATGGCTAAAACATGGTAGATGTAGCAGGGCTATATGGGTCGCTCCCATTAAGGTACGATCATCACCATGTATAGAGTCGATATCTATATGTATGCTTCGGGACCCATTTTTGTTGTTGATAACAACCTAGGGGTAGTCATATTCGGTACTATGTAGTCAGGGGTAGGCAGGTCCTGTGTTGGTAGGGCTGCAAAGGTAACCGTGACCTATAATACATTTTATCTAATGGTGTACTCCTTTAGGAAGGTAGTTCCTTGCCTTGCCCTTTATTGGAATCCATTTTCCACATACATGCCTTAGCGGCTTTGGATTGTATAACTATTATTATTGTGATGTACACACATCACAGCTACTTGATTATTGGTATTTTAAACTCATAGACATTATGACAATATCACTGGATTTTATATAGAAATGTTTTGGTTATTGTAAGATAAAAACTTGTCCATGTTTATATGCGACGTGTTCTTACGAGATACCTTTGGTTTAAAGGTTTTTATAAAGTTAAACTTATGTTTTACTCATACCAGACCCATGTTTGACCCAGAGTTTTAATTTCTTTCCCTAATACTCTTGAGTGCTCAAATTTGTATGAGTAGCCAAGTAGTTCAGGTTTCCCATGGATGCATTTTTGGTGGAGCTTGGAGCAGGTGGCTTCATCGGTAGCTAGTTCTTTAACTTGATTCCGCCGTGTCTTATTATTTTGTACCAATTAAGTTGGGACCAGCAGTTATAATTGTCCTAAGGTAGAATTTGTCTATTATGACTCTAATGTATCATTTTGGGAATGACTATGTAAATTTTTATGTTAATTAATATATTTTATTCCGTTGCGTTGTGAGATTTTGTGTTGTTTAGTTTCTTCTTATCTTCTTGTCTTCTTTCTTTTTCAAACGATCCGTCTTTCCGGCACTTGGTTCCTCAGCACACGAGTGTCGTGGATGTATTAGTGTCGACTTCTGAGGGTCGAAAAGGTAGGACATTATAACGTGGTATCAAAGCTTAGGTTGAGTGAACACCTAAGCTTTGGTGGGGTTGACTCATTTGAGATAAGGTAAGTGAGACCCTAGGATGAGTTTGAGAGTATTATATACAAGAGCGTGTATTTGTTAGTGTATAAAAATGTTTTATATTGTGTTATTTGATCTATTGAGTGGCTTAAGAATTCTGGTCGATATATTTGGTCAAAGTTATCGATAGGAATTTCCTAAGCACTTGAGCAAAGCCAACCAACACAGTACTGTTTTAAAATTAGTAAATGAAATAATTTTACCTCGGGCTATATTTTATATATAAAATAAGAATTTTAAACATAAAATATAGTTATCTATAATGTGATTGCTGGTAGGAGTTGATTATATTTAATGATTATCATATAGGGTTTCTTTAGTCATGCTCGCCTAGTTTTGAGCATTGACTATTGTCTAATTTATTAGTAGTTTTTTCATTAAGTGTAGGTTGAGTAGATAGAAAATTTGTGGGAACATTGAAACAAACACCTTGTGGATTAAGTTTCACAGTTTGACTATAAGGCATTCATTGATGTGTTGGGTTAAAATTGGGTTTTACTAAAAGGTGTTTATTAAAAAGAAATATTTCAGTTGATTTTATAAAAAGTTTTTATAAATCTGGACTATAAAATATATTTTAAAAATATGATGGATTTTCAAAGACGTAAAAAATCCCGGTGTCTTGGAAGGAATTTCAAAGAGTTTTTGAAGAATAGTAATAATAGTATTACTAGAAAATATTTTAAAGTATAAATATTTCGAAAAGAAATTTGAGAGTAAGATTTTTCTTTGGACAGTTTGGGAGACGAGTCTCGATCTATTTTGTGATAATCAGAATAATCTTCTAAGTGACAATTGGGAGTTTTCTTAGATGAATATGATAGTGCACTTAGTAAATTATTCTCTTTGTCATTGTACGATCGAAACGAGTTTGAATCCCAATGAATCCAACGCAAGTGGATGATAAATATTTTGTTAAAAACTATTTAGTTGGAAATATATACATAGTATTATTTCTAAAAGGGGATTTGAAAATAAGAAGTATTTTTATAATTAACTAGTTCGAGTGACTTGAAAGTGACTAAAAATGGGCAGAAGATGTGTTCGGATGGTAAACACTTCTCTTGATTATTACCTTTTTGGTAAAGGGATATATGATACTATGGGGTAGTACCCAGTTCCGTGGTATCATTTTAGGGTTACTCGGGATATATATTTTCTAAGGGTTGAAAATAAGGTATCCTTTCAAAAGATTTTGAAATAACAAAATCGGGTATTTGGCTCCTGAGAATTCAAAAATAATAAGGTATTTTGATTAAAGAATGGGTTAATAAATGAAGTTTTAATTGAGTCAAATTTATTAAGAAGGTTTAATAAACTTTATTTTATTAAACTGTAACGATCCATAATTTAATCACTTTGAACTTGAATAGTCAGTATGTTTTTAAATGGTTTAATAATGGATTTTATATCTAGAATAAAAATTTGGATAAAATGTCTCGAATGGATTTTTTTAAACTGATGTAAAATGTTAGTTTAAAAATGGTTCGAGTTATAAGGCGATTAGGGGTATAAATTTATTTAAGAATAATTTTTCCTAATAAAACATAATAGTATAATTACTTGCCTAATAAAACAAGAAAGAATTATTAACCATGCCTAATAAAACAGAATAGTATAATTAATTGCCTAATAAAACAAGAGAGAATTATTAACCTTGCCTAATAAAACAGAACAGTATAATTACTTGCCTAATGAAACAAAATAGCATAATGATTATTATATTCCATGCGGATGGTTGTCGTTGGACCAAAATCTGGTCGAATCAGGTTCTGCCATGCAGATGGTTGCCATTGGACCAAAATCTGGTCGAATCATGTTATGCCATAGTTGATAAGGAGGATTCCTATTGGACCAAAATGTGGTCGAATCAAATTAAACCATTAAGATGTTTTCTATTGGACCAAAATGTAGTCGAATCAAATTAGGCCATCAAGATGTTTTCTATTGGACCAACATTTGGTCGAATCAAATTAGTCCATAAGGTTGGTTTCTATTGGACCAAAATCTGGTCGAATCTGGTTAGGCTATAGGAAATGACTAAAGTACCCTTCTTTTCACCTATAAATAGCCAAGTCCACATCTCATTTTAATTCATTCACAAACTAAAGAAAAGAACTAAAATTCATTATCAAAGGTGAAGTATTCCAAGTCTCCATCAAAGCAAATAGGATGTGAGTATATTCCTTGTTTTCATAGTTTAGTGGGTATAACTTATTCTGTGAGTATAATTTAATTATTTTACAGTCACTGTAATCTTAATCTCTTTCCTTTGACTCATTCACATTTTAACAAATGTTGTGTTAACTATTGATTGTAAATTGTTAATAAAAATGAGTATGTTATTATTCTTGTTTGATTTGTGCTCGTCCATTTTATGAGCAATAACTTTAATGTTTAGTTAATGGGAACTTACACCACCTTTTAACTTAGGATTGCCATTTAGTGACTTTTTGGTTAAAAGGAAATAACACCCCTTTTAGCTATCTAATTTGATTAAGAGGGAGGTTCACCCCTCTTGGTTGTATTCTCCTTTAAAGATTACGGGTTTAAGTTATGATTTTAATAGAAGTTTTAAATATTTGTTTAAAGTATTTTAAAGGAGCTTCAAAATTTATATAATGATTTAAATGGGTTATTTATGGAAAGTAAGTAGTTGTATACTTGGCACTAAAAGCCGATGAGTAGATTGATCCTCTATTTGTGAGATCTAGAACCGAAGTGTCTAAGCAAGGCTAGGAGCAACCAGTGCCCTGAATTACCTGGCTTTGTTTCTGGACGTGGGATAAAGTAAGTCGAGAATATTGAAAACATGACAATTGTAGGAGATTTGATTTCCATAAATGATCTTTATAATTATAATGGTATGGAAAACATTCGCATTTCTGGTAGACAATTGTTTTTGACTCATTAAAATATGCTTTTTAAATATGAAATCCTCTTAATTGTTTTGTGAATATACTTATACTGATGAGATAAGTATATGGATATTTTCCAAGCATTGAAAGAGTATAAGATTTAATTTCCACATACGATTGTTTTGTTATCCCCGATTGTTGATATCTTAACTAACGATTTCGATACCCTTCTTCCTTTTGTTTTTGTTTCATCAATCTAGGACATTTTGTTGCTCATTTAGAGCATTGATATCCTTTATCAGAAATGACTAAATAAAGAGCAAGCAGGGGCCAAGCTATGTGGGGTTGCTCCTATTAGAGTATTGTCACATCTACTCTAGATTGGTTTTGGTTGTATGCGCACAGAGATGTGAAATACTCGGATACTCGGTAAGGTTGGCGGGGTTTGGCTTGGAGGTTTCCGAGAGCCATCGTAGTTCTCAAGTATTTTTCTAGAGGTATACTTTCGATAAGGAGGGCGCACCCTCCTAGTTATTGTTGAAAAAAAATTCCCTTTCCTTATTTTTGATTCAAATCTTTGGATTGATTCTTTCTTAATTGCATCGGAAAGCATCTTACGCTCTTCGCAATGTTTAATTATTTGTGTCCATTTTTTTATACTTGGATGTTGTCCTTGTGAGGGAAAAACCCATTCTGCGTTTTTGCGACGTGGTCTCACTAGTTATTTTGTGTGTTCTATTTTTGGAGTTTACTCATACCGGACTTATTGTCTGACCCGAATTGTTTGTTTTCCTTAAACTTTCGAGTACTCATTTATATTTGAGTAGTCCGAAAACGACAGGTTTCTTTGGGCTCTTTTGAAGATGGTGGACAAGCAGGAGGTTCCTTATCTATCAAGCTATTTATTTCTGCTATAATGAGATGTTGGTTCTATGTATGTATATTTAAAAGAAGGTTGTTATAACTACCTAGACTGATAGTAGTACTTTTGTTGTAACTCTGATAACTCTATGCTGGGGAGTAACCTTATGTACTGTCTTAATTTTATGTTATATTTAACCATTCCATTGTGAGATTATTGTACTGTTCTTATAATTTACCCCATGACAAATCGTCTTTAGATACTTGGAAATGGCTCATGAATACGATGGACGTATTAAGTGTCATTCTCAGAGGTCAGAAAGGTGGGTCATCACAGTTGGTATCAAAGCTTCGGTTGAGCAAACACCTTGGCCTGATTGGGGTAAAACTCACTAGTGATAGGATAAGTGATGCCCTAGAATGAGTTAATCTTGAGAGAGCGTATTTGTGATTTTTATAATAATAATAATATTTATCCTCTAAAGTCTAGTTTTAAATCCTTTGGTGTTATTTCCTTAAACCATTTTAATCTTATTTTTGTATTCTAAAGATACTTTTTATTTGTTCAGATAATAGAAAATGAATACAAGAAGAGGAGGAAGGAGAGGACCTGGAATTAGCATGGCTACCAATGGCAAGGTACCTAGAAATGCTACTATGTCAGCTGTAGATCCGGTAGAGGAAATGTTAGTGCAATTTCAGACCCCTATGAACTTTGCAGCTTTGTGTAATAATTTTACCACTTTGGGTGGAAACCATTCTATGGGACTGAAGACATTCTTGGAGAGCAGATGTTGCTTCAAACTTGTGAAAGAATATTTGGAGATCTTCGGTTGGAAGATGGGGAGAAACGGCTATTGGCATCACAACAACTTCAAAAGTCAGCGATGGATTGGTGGGATTCAAAAACAGCCAGTACTCCGGAGGGGGAGTTTTCTTGGGCCAAGTTAAAGGAAGTTTTTGAAGCATAGTTTATTTCAGAAGCCGGAGGAACTCAGTTATTTAGATGTTTAATTGACTTAAATCAGGGTGATATGACGGTGTCACAGTATGAGCATAAGTTCAATGCTTTGTCCCGTTTTGGACTTGGATTGATAGACACATCGCTCAAGAAAAATGAAAGGTTTGTGAATGAATGCGACCAGAGTTCCATCGTGAAATGACCAATCATCTTATGAGTACATTCACCAACATTATTAGCATGGCTTTGAGGTTTGAGGCTCTTGATATTAAGGAAGGAGTCCAGAAGGGTGTAGTGCCAGCAGTAAGTGCCAAGCCTTTATCGATTATACCAGTTGAAGGAAAACCAAACTTCAAGCATAAGTTTAAGGGAAAGGAGCAGGGTGCAGGGAAAAAACCCCAAAGATGGCGCTCAAGCACAAAAGAAGCAGACCAACTTGGCCAACATTCTTTGTTTCAAGTGCAATAAGATGGGCCACTTTGCAAATCATTTCCCAGTTGCCACATGTTTTAATTGCGGCCTGCCAGGACATATTAAGAATGAGTGCCCTTTTCCTAAAAAGGGATCTCAAGGATAGACTTTTACCATTGAAGAGAAACCATCCAGTTCTTCAGATCAAAAAGGGAAGCAAGTGTTGCAAGGTACATTATCCATCTATGATAATCCTGTAAGGGTGCTATTTGATACAGGAGCTTCCCATAGTTTTATTTCTTTTGATCTAATGAACAAACTAAACCTTAAATATGTTATCATAAGGAATCCTCTTTGTGTGTCAAACCCAATTGGAGATCCGACAAATCTTGACACTGTGTGTCTAAATGTACTTATTTCTTGTCAAAATCATCCCTTTCCTTTTGACTTGTTTGTTCTTGGGTTATGGGTGTTATCCCGCCTTTTGGCAAGGCCGTGACACCAAGAAACTGACTAGAAATCAATGACAATCCGTCCTGGAAATTAGTTACATCACAAGAACACTGTGGATATCAATGAATTTTGTCCGAGTCCGGATCTGGCTACAATTGGTAAGACACGTCAAGCAAAGCCATAAGAGCCAGCATTCCAAATTTCAAGTCAATCCGAATCCGTATGCTCAAGTTATGATTGATGCAAGTTGGAGGAAATAGCCTCGTTTTCGTATCCATAGCCCTTGCTCGAATCCATGGGAAACACTCCTATTCGAATCCATCAGCAGTTAGCCTTGGTTCGCATCGATCAGCCATCGTCACGCACGACCTCGTATCCATCAGTAGCACCTGTGTTCGAATCCATCGTGTTCGCACCAATCGATTCGAATATGACTTCGCCACCATCTGGTTCGTATCCATCGACTTGAAGTCCTTTGAATCCATGAAGACACCCCGCTTCGAAGTCCACGTACGATGATATGTTCGAATCCATCAAGTAAATGCGGCGAAATCTCGAGACGACTCGATCAAACCGGAGTGAAAGGCGGATCGACCTAAAGATTGCACGCCACATCACCATGAGAGCACGTGCAGGCGATCGATTCGAAGGAATCGATTCGAATAGATCGATTCGAACAGGATGAACAGACGAAGAAAGCAATTTTGAATCGACCATATCTCGAGATCTACAAGTCCAAATTCTATGAAATTTTCACAGAAGCTTGCATACATGTTGAAGAATGTCCACACCAAATTTCAGCTCGATCGGCTGATTTTTTGATCGATTCGAATGGAGTTCGAATCGATCCCGAAGCGGGCCCAGATTTTCTGGATGTGGGCGCATGGGCCCCCACACGTGCCAGAAGTAGTCTCCCTAATATTAGGCAAAATATCAGCCTTCTACACCTATAAATAGAGCCCCTGGTCATTCAGAAAGGAGGTCGGATAATTTTAAGAGCTAAAGAGCACCCAGATTCTGCCAGATTTACTCCAAATCACCACTACTGCCTTAGATTCAGACTTAGATCATAAAATCTATTGTACTACATGATAAGAAACTGTGATCTTCAAGTATCAAGCAATAAAGTCATCAACTTCAGAGTGGACGTAGGCAAGATCGCCGAACCACTATAAATCCTGTGTCATTTACTGTTTTTATTGAGTTTCCTGAGTGATTTGCATACTTATTTCTCTACATATTTGATATTTGTGATCTCTGATTACGAACTGTTGCTTTTAATGGCTATTGGGTGTTTGTGACCAATTTTGGCGCAAACATTTTGGTGCTTTCACTGAGAATTGAACTTAGGAGTTCTATCATTTGAAAGTTGAATCAAAAGGCTAAGAAATTTAGATCCGAAGAATCATGACAAGACAAACAAGTAGAAGGCAGAGACCAGAGTGAAGTCAGCACGAAGGGAGTCAAGAGGCTTCCTCAGGAGCAAACCAAGCTTCAGTCTTCTTCACTAGGGATGAGATGGAGGCAATGATGAGAAGACAAGAGGAAATGATCCAAAATTTGTTTCAACAGATTGGGCAACTTGGAGCGCAAAATCAAGGAGCAACCAGAGTTCAAAACGAAGCAGGACCATCTGGCGCAGTGCCAGAAGTAGGGGGCACACACTTAGGACATGTTGATCCGAACTCGGGAAGAGAGGCAAGGACATCCGAGCAACCTGGCGGCGATAGAGGGATGAACGCTCAGCTAGGGGGGTAGACACCAGAAAGCTCACACGGACTCGGGGAACAGATCGAAGGTAGTGAACGAGGACTACAGCTTGGAGACAATGATAGATTGGCAGAGATGGTCAGGCGAGCCATGAGAGGCGGATTAGTAAACAGAGATCTTGAAGACATGAACAGGAGTCCCTTTTCTCCTGCGATTAGGATGGCTAGGAACCCACCAGAATTCAAGTTACCATCAGTGGAGATGTACGATGGGAGGACGGACCCTGCGGTCCATCTGATGAAGTATATGAGGCATATGGAGGTACTGGGGGCATCACAGGAAGTCATGGCCCGGTGCTTTCCATTGTATTTAAAAGATATCGCAGCATTATGGTTTAGGCAGTTGGAGAATGGCTCCATAAGAACATGGGCAGATTTAACTAAAAGATTCATGGAGCAATTTAGGGTCCACATTGCAAGACCCAAAAATGTGATGAGTTTGGCGATGCTAAAGCAGAAAGCTCGGGAGACTTTGAGGAATTTTCTGACGTGTTTCAATGCAACAGCAGCATCGGTGGATCGGCCGGATCCATCCATGATTATGATGGCAGCTGTGTCCGGAATAGCTGATGGCACAGAATTCAAAAATTCACTAACTAAAGACCCACCTATGGATCTAGGAGAACTTTACCATGAGGCAGAAATTTTTTTACGATTAGACGATGCTCGTACAGAAAGAGAAGAAGAAATTGATGTTTACACAGTTAGAGGCGGTAATTCACCTAGAAAAAGTGCAGAGACTGGTAAAGGGAAGCGGAAAGCTGGAGAAAATGACGACAGGTTAAAGCGACAACGGAGGGAGCCACGATTTACCACCTATTCAGAACTGAACGAGAGTTTGGAGCAAATCTACCAAGACACCAGAGAGCAAGTTGCCTATCGTAGACCAATGCGAAGGGATCCAACTGTTGACGAGAAAAAATCAGACAAATATTGCTTATTTCACGAGCTGAGTGGACATAGCACAAATGACTGTAGACACCTGAAGGATGAGGTAGAAGGGCATATCAGGAACGGTAGGCTACTTCAGTATGTGAGGAGGCGAGCTCCAACGGTGGAACCAGAGCGACCACCATCTACATCAGCTAGGGGTGGCCCCGAGCCGGGGCAACGTATGGCTATCAATTGATTGAAATAACGATGAACAAGTCGTAAACTTCTCACTAACATGGTTAAATCATTTTCACATGTGGGAGATCGCGAACGATCCACAGACATGCTCTGAATGACCATTGACCATATCGTAATGAGAATTTACACTTTGACATCCTTGCTTTACTTTTGTTTCATGTTGATTTGGACATTTAGACTTTGCTTGTTTGGACATTTCTGTTATGGGATTCATGTGCACGTTAATTTGATATCTGCAATTCTGTAGAATAAGTTACTCGCGTATGCTTTGGATCGCGAACGGTCCATAAGCACACCTTGTATGACGATGAACCGCCACGATCGCTGATTCAGAAATTCACCTGAACGTGAACCTGACATCGATAATACTAAGTCCCCCCTGGGCACACTCATTTGCCTCGAACGGCACCCGACCATGAATGGTCACCGTTTGCCTCGTATGGCACCCGACTGCGAACGGTCACACTTCATCTATTATAATATTCGATCGTGAACGATCACATTCTGCCTCGTGCGGCATTCGATCGCGAACGATCACGTTCTGCCTCGAGCGGCACTCGACCGCGAATAGTCACAATTCATTTAGTATGATATCTGATCGCGAACGATCACACTTTGCCTCGTGCGGCACCAGATCGCGAACGATCAAATTCTCCCTCGCACGACACTCGATCACGAACGATCACAATCCGTCTAGAACGACATCCGACTTCGAACAGTCACAATCCGTCTAGAACGACATCCGACTTCGAACAGTCACAATCCATCTAGAACGACATCTGACTTCGAACAGTCACAAATCATCCAGAACGACGCTCGATTGCGAACGATCACAATCTGTCTAGAACGACATTCGACTTCGAACAGTCGTAATCTGTCTAGAATCACACTCGATCGTGAACGATCACAATTCGCCTCGAACAGCACCCGGCCGTGAACGGTCACCATTCACCATGAACGACATTCGACTGCAAACGGTCACACATCCCCTCAAATGACATACGATCCCGAACGATCGTCATTCATGGTCAGATAAAAACTATTAATTTCTTTGCAGGTCGTCAACAGGATATGAACATCCATCTTATGGCATTACAAAACACACCTTCCTATCGCAAGGCATGTTTTGGGGGGCAAATGTTATCCCGCCTTTTGGCAAGGCCGTGACACCAAGAAACTGACTAGAAATCAATGACAATCCGTCCTGGAAATTAGTTACATCACAAGAACACTGTGGATATCAATGAATTTTGTCCGAGTCCGGATCTGGCTACAATTGGTAAGACACGTCAAGCAAAGCCATAAGAGCCAGCATTCCAAATTTCAAGTCAATTCGAATCCGTATGATCAAGTTATGATCGATGCAAGTTGGAGGAAATAGCCTCGTTTTCGTATCCATGGCCCTTGCTCGAATCCATGGGCAACACTCCTATTCGAATCCATCAGCAGTTAGCCTTGGTTCGCATCGATCAGCCATCGTCACGCACGACCTCGTATCCATCAGTAGCACCTGTGTTCGAATCCATCGTGTTCGCATCAATCGATTCGAATATGACTTCACCACCATCTGGTTCGTATCCATCGACTTAAAGTCCTTCGAATCCATGAAGACACCCCGCTTCGAAGTCCACGTACGATGATATGTTCGAATCCATTAAGTAAATGCGGCGAAATCTCGAGACGACTCGATTAAACCGGAGTGAAAGGCGGATCGACCCAAAGATTGCGCACCACATCACCATGAGAGCACGTGCAGGCGATCCATTCGAAGGAATCGATTCGAATAGATCGATTCGAACAGGATGAACAGACGAAGAAAGCAATTTCGAATCGACCATATCTTGAGATCTACAAGTCCAAATGCTATGAAATTTTCACAGAAGCTTGCATACATGTTGAAGAATGTCCATACCAAATTTCAGCTCGATCGGCTGATTTTTTGATCGATTCGAATGGAGTTCGAATCGATCCCGAAGCTGGCCCAGATTTCCTGGACGCGGGCGCATGGGCCCCCACACGTGCCAGAAGTAGTCTCCCTAATATTAGGCGAAATATCAGCCTCCTATACCTATAAATAGAGCTCCTGGTCATTCAGAAAGGAGGTTGGATAATTTTAAGAGCTAAAGAGCGCCCAGATTCTGCCAGATTTACTCCAAATCACCACTACTGCCTTAGATTCAGATTAGATCATAAAATCTATTGTACTACATGATAAGAAACTGTGATCTTCAAGTATCAAGCAATAAAGTCATCAACTTCAGAGTGGACGTAGGCAAGATCGCCGAACCACTATAAATCCTGTGTCATTTACTGTTTTTATTGAGTTTCCTGAGTGATTTGCATACTTATTTCTCTACATATTTGATATTTGTGATCTGTGATTACGAACTGTTGCTTTCAACGGCTATTGGGTGTTTGTGACCAATTTTGGCGTAAACAATGGGTTTTGGAGCATTGTTGGGAGTGGATTGATTATCTAAGTTTAAAGCTATCTTGGATTGTGGTAGAAGGATCGTTAGAGTTAGTGATGCAGGAAACGTTGGTGTTGATATTAGTTGAGAGCTTAAGAAGTTAATGAGCAGTTTTCTCTATTCACTCGAAGTGGCTAAAGTGGAGCTAGGAGATGTGCCAGTTGTTCAAGATTTCACAGATATTTTTGATGAGGCGCAAGGTTTACCTCCTCACCGTGAAGTCGAGTTCCGTATAGATTTGGTTCTGGGAACTAGACCTATTGTACAACCCTTACGAAGGATGGCTCCAAAAGAGAAGAGGGAGTTAGAAAGGCAGACTTATGACTTGTTGTAGAAGGGCTTGATCAGACATAGTACCTCGAGTTGGGGATCGTCAGTCGTCTTTGTTACAAAGGCAGACGGTTCTCGAAGGTTATGCGTAGACTATCGGGAGTTGAAAAAAAGGACTATCAAGAATTAATATCCTTTGCCAAGAATCGACGATATGTTTGATCAACTCCACGGTGCTCGCATATTTTCTCAATTAGACCTTGCCACCGGTTTCCACCAACTAAGAGTGGCATAGGAGAGTGTTCCTTTAACAGCTTTTCGAACTCCTGAAAATTTCTACGAGTGGTTAGTTATGCTGTTTGAATTGATTAACACACCCACTTATTTTTTGGACTTGATGAATCTAGTATTTCGAGATATTCTTAATAAATTTGTTCTCGTATTTATTGATGACATTCTTATCTATTCCACGACAGAGGAGGAACACAAATATCATCTCTATGTTGTACTCGATACCTTAAGAAGCCATGTGTTGAAGGCTAAGTTTTCCAAGTGCCATTTTTGGAAATCCAAAGTTAGGTTTATAGGGCATGTTATTTCAGGAGAAGGCATATCGGTGGACCCAGCTAAAGTTGTGGCGGTTCAAGACTGGAAGAAGCTCGAAAGTGCAACGGAAGTTAGAAGTTTCTTGGGATTGGCTGGTTTTTACCGTAGGTTTATCAAGAACTTCTCGAAGATTGCTTCTCATTTGACGAAGTTAACAAAGAAAGATGTTAAGTTCTTTTGGACTTCTAAGTGTGATCAAGCATTCAACGAATTGAAAGAGAATTTGACTAGCTTTCGTACATTAACCATTCCAAATGGGAGCGAAGGTTTAACCATGTATACAGATGCTTGTGGAACTGGATTGGGAGCAGTTCTGATGCAGCATGGGAAAGTTATTGCCTATGCGAGTCGACAGCTAAAGCCGCATGAGAAAAATTATGCTACACATGATTTGGAGCTTTTAGCTATTGCCTTTGCACTAAAGATGTGGAGGCATTATCTTTTGGGAGAAAGGTTCGAGCTATACATGGACCACAAATCCTTCAAATACCTTTTTACCCAGAAAGATTTGAATTTGAAGCAGCAGAGATGGCTGGAGTTTCTCGCCTCTTATGATCTAGAGGTTCTTTATACCTCTGGAAAAGCAAATGTCATAGCTGATGCATTGAGTAGGAATGTAGCAATGGTTGCAAATCTATAAGTTAAGCCAGTATTGTTAGAGAGAATTGCATCCAATCAAGAGGTAGATCCTATTTTGGCTCGACTTAAGAAGGATATTGAAGAAGGTCTTGTTTCTAGCTTTGAGATTGATCTCCGAGGCATATTGAAAATGAATGGGCATATTTGTGTTCCAGACTATGATGGACTTAGGCAAGAAGTGTTAGTCGAATACCACCATTTGAAGTTATCTTTTTCATCCAGGAGTGACAAAGATGTTTAAAGATATGAAGAGGGTATTCTGGTGGAAGGGGATGAAGCGAGATATTTCAATCTTTGTGAGTCGTTGTGCAAACTGCCAGCAGATTAAGAGTGACCAGTAGAAGACAACCGGACTGCTTCAACCACTTGAGATCCCAAAGTGGAAGTGGGAACAGATCTCTATGGACTTCATTGATGAGCTTCCTAGGTCAAAAAGAGGCAATGATGGAATTTTGGTTATAGTCGATCAACTGACCAAGAGTGCCCATTTCATTCCTGTTAAGCTGACTAGGACTGCTACGAGTCTGGCGAGTTTGTATGTGAAGGAGATTGTGAGACTCCATGGGATTCCTTGTAATATTGTAAGTGACCGAGACCCGATATTCACTATTAGGTTCTGGGAGGGACTGTAGACTACTTTAGGGACTGAGCTAAGTCTAAGTACAGCTTACCATCCCCAAACAAATGGGCAGACGGGGAGAGTGAAACGGATCTTGGAATATTTATTGCGAGCGTGCATTCTAGACTTCGAGGGTTCTTGGGAAGATCATTTACCCTTAGTCGAATTCACTTGTAACAACAGCTATCAAGCAAGCACTAGTATGACCCCTTTCGAAGCTCTTGATGGTCATCCATGTTGTTCTCCTTCATGTTGGGTTGAATCTGGAGATAGACTTGTTCTTGGACCCGGCATAATCTTAGAAGCCAATATGAAGGTAGCTGATATTAGAAGAAAGATGAAGGAAGCGCAAGATCGGCAAAAGTGTTATGCAGATCAAAGGCATAGGGATCTAGAGGTCTTAGTCGGGAACTTGGTATTTGTAAAAGTCTCTCCTCTGAGAAGTGTCGTGAGGTTTGGGAAGATAGGGAAGTTATCCCCTCGATATATTGGCCCTTTTCCCATACTGGACCGGATTGGTAAACTTGCATATAAAGTGGAGTTACCAGATCGACTATCAGATGTGCACAACGTATTTCACGTATCTCATTTACGTAATTATGTACACGACCCTTCGATGATAGTAGAACCAGGACAATAAGTTGATTTAGAGGTTCAGCCTAACCTAACCATTATTAGGCGGCCTATTCATATTATCGCTCGAGACATAAAGCGATTAAGGAAGAAGATTGTGAATCTTGTTAAGGTTCAGTGGAGTGAAGATGTTAGAGATTGTACTTGGGAAACTGAGGACTATATTAGGAAATTTTATCCCAAGTTGATGTAGTTGTTGTTTGTATTTATTTATTTCTTTTTAGTGTACTCACCAATTGTGTTGAGATCACTTTCCTTGTATCTTTGTGTGGTATATATGATATCATTTGGGTTTCTTTGATATCTTGAGTGTATGTGATTAATTTCGAGGACAAAATTTCCTTTAAGGAGGGGAGGATGTAATGATCCATAATTTAATCACTTTGAACTTGAATAGTCAGTATGTTTTTAAATGATTAAATAGTGGATTGTATATCTGGAATAAAAATTTGGATAAAACATCTCGAATGGATTTTTTTAAACTGATGTAAAATGTTAGTTTAAAGATGGTTCGAGTTATAAGGTGGTCAGGGGTACTAATTTATTTAAGAATAAGTTTGCCTAATAAAACATAATAGTATAATTACTTGCCTAATAAAACAAGAAAGAATTATTAACCCTGCATAATAAAACAGAATAGTATAATTACTTGCCTAATAAAACAAGAGAGAATTATTAACCTTGCCTAATAAAACAAAATAGTATAATTACTTGCCCAATAAAGTAGAATAGTATAATTACTTGCCTAATGGAACAAAATAGCATAATGATTATTATATTCCATGCAGATGGTTGCCATTGGACAAAAATCTGGACAAATCAGGTTCTGCCATGCGGATGGTTGCCATTGGACCAAAATCTGGTCGAATCATGTTATGCCATAGTTGATAAGGAGGACTTCAATTGGACAAAAATGTGGTCGAATCAAATTAAGCCATCAAGATGTTTTCTATTGGACCAAAATGTGGTCTAATCAAATTAGGCCATCAAGATTTTTTCTATTGACCAAAATATGGTCGAATCAAATTAGGCCATAAGGCTGGTTTCTATTGGACCAAAATCTGGTCGAATCTAGTTAGGCTATAGGAAATGACTAAAGTACACTTCTCTTCACCTATAAATAGCCATGTCCATATCTCATTTTAATTCATTCACAGAATAAAGAAAAAAAATTCATTATCAAAGGTGAAATATTCCAAGTCTCTATCAAAGCAAATAGGATGTGAGTATATTTCTCGTTTTCATAGTTTAGTGGGTATAACTTATTCTGTGGGTATAATTTAATTATTTTACAGTCGGTGTAATCTTAATCTCTTTCCTTTGACTCATTCACATTTTAACAAATGTTGTGTTAACTATTGATTGTAAATTGTTAATAATAATGAGTCTGTTATTATTCTTGTTTGGTTGTTTGATTTGTGCTCGGCTAGTTTATGAGCAATAACTTTGATATTTAGTTAAAGAGAACTTACACCACCTTTTAACTTAGGATTGACATTTAGTGACTTTTTGGTTAAAAGGAAATAACACCCCTTTTAGCTATCTAATTGGGTTAAGAGGGAGCTTCACCCCTCTTGGTCGTATTCTCCTTTAAAGATGATGGGTTTAAGTTATGATTTGAATGGAAGTTTTAAATCTTTGTTTAAAGTATTTTGAAGGAGCTTCGAAATTTATATAATGATTTAAATGGGTTATTTATGGAAAGTAAGTAATCCTATACTTGGCACTAAAAGCCGATGAGTAGATTGATCCTCTATTTGTGAGATCTAGAACCGAAGTGTCTAGGTAAGGTTATGAGCAACCAGTGCCCTGACTTACCTGGCTTTGTTTCTGGGCAAGGGATAGAGTAAGTGGAGAATATCGAAAACGTGACAAGTGTAGGAGATTTGATTTCCATAAATGATCTTTATAATTATGATGGTATGGAAAACATTCGCATTTCTTGTAGACAATTGTTTTTGACCCATTTAAGTATGCTTTTGAAATATGAAATCCTCTTAATTGTTTTGTGAATATACTTATACCGATGAGATAAGTATATGGATATTTTCCAAGCATTGAAAGAGTATAAGATTTAATTTCTCCATACGATCATTTTGTTATCCCCGATAGTTGATATCTTAACTATCGGTTTCGATACCCTTCTTCCTTTTGTTTTTATTTCGTCTATCTAAGACGATTTATTGCTCATTTAGAGCATTGATATCCTTTATCGGAAATAACTAAATAAAGAGCGAGTGGGGGCTAAGCTATGTGGCGTTGCTCCCATTAGGGTATTGTCACATCTACTCTAGATTGGTTTTGGTTGTATGCACACGGAGATGTGAATTACTTGGATTCTTGATAAAGTTGGCGGGGTCCGGTTTGGAGGTTTCTGAGAGCCATCATAGTTCTCAAGTATATTTTCTAGAGGTATACTTTCGATAAGGGGGGTGCACCCTCCTAGTCATTGTTGGAAAGAAAAATTCCCTTTCCTTATTTTTGATTCAAATCTTTGGATTGATTCTTTCTTAATTGCATCGGGAAGCACCTTACGCTCTTCGCGATGTTTAATTATTTGTGTCCATTCTTTTATGCTTGGATGTTGTCTCTGTGAGGGAAAAACCCGTTCTACGTGTTTGCGACGTGGTCTCACTAGTTATTTTGTGTGTTCTATTTTTTGGAGTTTACTCATACCGGACTTATTGTCTGACCCGAATTGTTTGTTTTCCCTAAACTTTTGGGTACACATTTATATTTGAGTAGTCCGAAAATGATAGGTTTCTTTTGGCTCTTTTGAAGATGGTGGACAAGCAGGAGGCTCCTTATCTATCTAGCTATTTATGTCTGCTGTTATGAGATGTTGGTTCTATGTATGTATATTTAAAAGAAGGTTGTTATAACTACCTAGACTGATAGTAGTACTTTTGTTACTCTAATAACTCTATGTTGGGGAGTAACCTTATGTACTGTCTTAATTTATGTTATATTTAACTGTTCCCATGTGAGATTATTATTTTATTCTTATATTTTACCCCATGACAACTCGTCTTTCAAATACTTAGCATCGGCACATGAATACTATGTATGTATTAAGTGTCGTTCTTAGGAGTCAGAAAGGTGAGTCATCACATAAACTGTGTCTTTTGATTTTAACATCTAGGAAGTTAAAAATTATTTGATGTTATTGTGCCGACTAAAAAACATTTTTACCTTGAAGTGTCAAAAGAAAAGTAGATTCTAGAATGGAGTTTGGGTACCAACATCCTACTCTTCTTAGCTAATTACTAGACCGAACGGGTAAAGAAGTTGTATTAGTCGAATCAGTTTTAAGGCCCAAATCATTTTGGGCCTACATTTGAGTAGTTAAAAGACAAATAGGTTTTTAAATCAGATGTTTTTTATATACTCTTAGGATATAGGAGAATATTATACAAATTAACTAATTAAAATTATTTTATGAAAATAGTTTCATAAATAAGTTGTATCATTTAAAATGCTTGAGCCTAAGTAGAGATTTTTATGAAACGTTTTCATAAATCTTTATAGGGAGGGTAAAGAATAGTTTGGGAGTAAGAACTAATAAGCTTAGTACGTAGGTTGTATGTAGATCTTTCCTCTTTTTCATATAGTTCTCGATTCAATATTCGAGTAATGGCTTGCTGTGTTTCACACCATTCCAAATAACAATCTATCACTCAATTTGTGACGGTGAACACATGGTGAGGGTTCCTAATGTGGGACCAAAAGTTTTTTATCATAGTATATGGCTATGTAAGGAGAATAGAGGTTTCTAATTAAGAAGCCTGATCAGAGTCCACACTAGGTTGTCGGGTGAGCGATACTAGTTCGGAAATAAAGCTATGTATTCAAGTTAGTGATCAAATTGGATTTTGCATAGGAATTATCTACGTATATCATACGGATTGATGAGTAGTGTTTAATTTCTAGGTTAGGATTGTGGTAAAATTTTAGGGACAAAATTCTTTTAAGGTGGGAGAGTTTAACGACCTGGAATTTCACCACTTTGATTTGTGAATATTTAATTAACTTTATATATTCAAATAGTGGATTTTATGATGGAAATAAAACTCTCTTAGATGATAAATAATGATGGTGAAATAGTTTTCCAAATTTGTTTACAGAAATAGGTAGTTCGATGAAAAATAAAAAATGTGACCGGATTTCATTTTTTGAATTTCCGACTTTTCATCGACTAAAATTTGTCGGAAAACGTTGTAAATCCTAGAGTATATATATTCACATATATTTATAAGTAAGTTAGGGTTATGTATTATTGTAGTGTATATATATACACTTAGGATAATATAATTAAATGTTGTATTATATATGTAAATAAAACATGAAAAAGTAAATTGAAACATTAGTAAACATTAAGTACACCTAGGTATCAAATCATGTTGGCGTGTTCATGAAGAAAGGGGGACAAGGGGTGGTGCACATGTACTAGGAGAGGAGGTGTCATGGTGAGGTGGCAAGTTTAGAGAGGAGGCATTTTCTAAGGGGTATTTTGGTAATCTACTAAATGTATTTCATATAAAATAGATTTCTCAAATTTTCTTTCTCATTTTTCTCATTTTCCATTTGCATGAAACTCCATCTTCCTTCCTTAAAGTTTTCATGGCTTCTTGGTTAGTTTTCAAATGATTAGAAATCATCTCTTTCCTACTTTAAATTCATGGAAACATAGTTTAATACCACCTCCTTCCATCTCCACACCTCCTCCTTTCCAAAAAAGATCCTTGCTCACTCAAACACCATGGCCGAGCCTACACCATGCATTGTCGAACCAACTTAAGGCCTCATGGGCACTAAAACTCCATTCTTTTTCGAAAGCTAGTAAGGATCTAGGGTGGTAGCTTGAGTTAGTAAAGATCCCAGTTGTTTTGGATAACTTTAGGTGAGTAAAAGCTCACCTTTCATTTTAAAGTTTATAACTTTATGTTTGTTGTTGTTATTGTTAAATTAGTGGTTCGTTCGGGTGAATATGATATTGATTTGAATATACATATGCATGCTTATATGTTATGTTTGGAGTAAATTTGAAGTTGGAGTTTAAATGTTGTAAATGATGAAAAGATATGACTTTGCTTATAGTTATTAGTGTGGTTTGTAAATGGATGTTATGAACTTGTGTTAGTTAATGTATGTTGAAAACAAAGTAGCACTTGGTTTGTAGTCATATCGACATCGAGATCTTTTGGTTTAAACCCAGTTGCACTTAGGTGATTTATGGAAAAGTTAATAAAGTATCTAACTTTATTTTGTTTGGGTTTCAAAAAGTTTATTCAAAGTTATAAAAGTAAGTTAACATAAAAAATAGAGTTTTAAAAGTGATTTGGAAAATAAAACAAGATTTGAAATTATTAAGTCGTATAGCGATAGTCGTTGTAAATGCAATTCGTAAACACGAACTCTTTTTCCAAATTAAATTTTGTTTTCATCTCAGATATTTTGAGAAGTGTTTTCAAACTTTTTTTAAGTAATAAAATTAATTTTTAATGATTATTTAAGTAATTAATTAAGTTAAGGTAGTTTGTATTTAATCATTAGTTAACAAAGAAAATTAGTACTTAATTATAAATTAAGTAAGCTAATTAGTTAATTAATTAAGTTAATTATTATTTAATTATTAATTAATGCTTAATTATTATTTAATTATTCATTAAAGATTAATTATTAATTAATTGTAAAAGGGTTTAAATTTAATTAATTTTTAATTAGGTTAAATTTAATTAAGATTTAATTAAGACTTAATTAATTTTCAAATTATTATTAATTAATTATTAATTAATTATTAATTAAAGATTAATTATGATTTAATTATTTATTAAATGATTAACTATTATTTAATTATTTATTTAAAGAATAATTATTATTTAATCATTTATTTAAAAGTTAATTATTGATTTAATAATTAAGGGTTTAATTATTATTAAATATGGAGTTAAGTGTTATTTAATTATTGAATAAAGGTTTTTAATTTTTAAATCAATTATTTATGAATATCAATTTGTTTAAAAGTAGTTTTCTTTTGTTAAATGTTTCAAACCAAGGAATTTCATTATAGATTACCCTTAAGTAACCCTAAATGGTTATGAAACCAAATGACATATGTTTAGCTGGAATAAAACACATTTCTGCTAACTAAATTGTATCTGACATATGTTTGGCAGAATAAATTGTTGTTCTACCATAATTCAACAAGTAGATTAGGATGAAATTTATTTAAATGGAATAAAAACCCATTCTGCTATTATAATAACTTGGACATATGTTTACCAGAACAAATCGCCGTCTGTTATTTTGTTAACTTAGACACTTGCCTATATAATGGTTGATTGTTATTGGTTGATTCCCTTTACATATTTGTTGTTATGTAAATACCCATGTAAGTTAAACTCAATTAAATGAACCATAGTGGTCATTAAGCCTCCTTTTGATTTTGTGAAGTCAAATATTTCATTTTTATCCTTTTTTTAAAATGGTTTAAAGTTTACTATCATTTTAAATATGATATTTAAAGGATAATTAAGCAAATACTTTATCATAGGTGTTTTGAAGTGATTTAATACTTTTCAAATGACTGTTTAAAGACATTATTTCGATAATGAGGTCTAAAGGTAAATTTAATTAAGGGGGTTTTAAATAATAACTTGTTTATTTAAAGGCATTTTGAATAACTGCTTCGTTTATTAATAGAACTTTATTGATTAAAGTTTATTAAAGAAGATTTGTTTTAAATAAGGAAAGTTTATAAAAAGGAGTTTTATAAATTGAAAAGAGATCTTGAAATTTTGGAAGAAGTTTTATAAATGATTTGTGGATATTTACAAAGGAAGCTTTATAAATGATTTTGGAGATTTAAAATGAGTTATATAAATGGTTTCGGATATTTATAAAAAATTATAAATAAATTTGGAAATTTATAAAAAGTTTTATAAATGGATTTGGAATTTTAGTAAAGGAGATTTTCATAAATGAAAGAATTTATTAAAAGGATTTACTTTAGAAAATTTTAAAAGAAATTGATGGGATTTTCCTAAATTGACCCTCTTAATTTTGGTGGTATGGACATTTTTCCATGCTTAACACCGAAGGAATACTATTTGTGTTTATCCTTATCTCTGTTTTTTTTAAATAACTTTTGTTTGATCCTTTTAATATGATTTTGGAATAAGAGATCTTACATAAATTTTTTGTGAATATACTTATGCCGGTGGGATAAGTATATGAATACTTTATTAAATTATCTAAAATGATATTTAATAAATGAAAGATTTAAACAAGGCTTAGTGTTTTCCATGGGTAATTAAAACTCTGAATTGTTGTTGTTTGTGTGTTTGATAGTTACATAACCGACAATCAAATCTTGACCTATTTTGACTTAGAAGTATGTTATGAAAATTCAAATTCCTAGGTGAGGACCTAAATACTTGTTGCATATTTCCAAAGAACCAGTAATGAGCCAACCAGGAACTATCGATTGTCTATTCGGAGAGACCGAGATCAGATATATTATCTGAAAACCACTTTGTACCAACACATGCGTTCGGATGGAAGACATCTTGAGGATGATTGAAGAAGGTGGTCCTTGAAGTGCTTTTGATTTTGTTCAGACCCAGAATGAACTTGTATGGAGGAGTGCTGACATTGCATTTCTACCAGGAGGGCAGTGTTAACATTCCAAGATGGTTTGATATGAGAAAATGGTAAGAGCATAGCCTCTCAAACCTTGCACCCTGATAATGGCTAAAACATGGTAGATGCAGCAGGGCTAGGTGGGTCGCTCCCATTAGGATATGATCATCGCCTTATCTAGAGTCGATATCTATATGTATGCTTCGGGACCTATTCTGGTTGTTGATCACAACCTAGGGGTGATCATATTTGGTACTATCCAGTCATGGGTAGGACGGTCCTATGTTGGTAGGGCTACAAAGATAACTACGGCCCATATTATATTTTATCTAGAGGTGTAATGCTTTTGGAAGGTAGTCGCTTACATTGCCATTTATTGGAATCCATTTTCCATATATGTGACTTAGCAGTTTTGGATTATATACATATTATTATTGCAATGTAACACATCACAAGTACTTAATTATTTGTATTTTTAACTCATGGACATTATGATAATATCATTGGATTTTATATAAAAATATTTTGGTTATCATAAGGTAAAAACCCATCCATGTTTATGTGCGGCACGGTCTTATGAGATACCTTTGGTTTAAAGGTTTTTATAAAGTTAAACTTATGCTTTACTCACACCAGACCCATGTTTGACCGGGAGTTTTATTTTCTTTCCCTAAAACTCTTAGGTGCTAAAATTTGTATAAGCATCCAAGTAGTTCAGGTTTCCCATGGGTGCATTTTTGGAGGAGCTTGGAGTAGGTGGCTTCATCGGTAGCTAGCTATTTATCTTGTTTCCGCCATGTCTTATGTATTTTGTACCTGTTAAGTTAGGACAGACGGTTATAACTGTCCTAGGGTAGAATTTGTACTATTATGACTCTATTGTATTAATTTAGAAATGACTATGTAAATTTTTATGTTAATTAATATATATTGTTCCATTATGTTGTGATATTCTGTGTTGTTTAGTTTATTCTTGCCTTCTTTCTTTCCCTAACAATCCGTCTTTTCGACGCTTTGTTGCTCGGCACATGAATAACGTAGATGTACTAGTGTCGACTTTTGAAGGTCGAAGAGGCAAGATGTTACACTATGCATATGCTAATACACAGCTAAATACATGTACCAACACATGACATTAAACATATGTTGTCACATAGCTAAATACATATGCCGACACATGGCTTTATATAATCGCTGATACACGGCTCCACTGAAGTCAACACATGACTGTAAATATTCATCATAGTGAATATAATCCTTCATATCCCAACATTAAGTGTCATCCAAAAGCAAAGGATAACCGAATAAATAACACAACGACGTCATACCACCGCATGTTACTAGTCCGTTTATTCAGTGCTCATACACAACACTCACCCTTCTTTATTTTATATAATGAGTTGAAAGAATAACCGAAAAAGTGTTACTAAAAGTCCTACACTAGACGTATCAATAAACTGTTATTGTTACTTCTTTTCACATAGAATAAATATCAATAAATCAATCTGAAAGGGTGTCATCACCGTACCATATTAAAAATCATCAACTAAATCAATACCAACGGCGAATCATTCATATTTTAATATATAAGGAAAGAATGCATAGAAAAGTAATATAAAATAAATTATCCAATAAATAAATATATACATGTAACAACAAATCAACATAAATAATAAATCCATCATAACTTATGGTCTTATATAACAAAATAAATAATTAGTAATGAATAACACATACAAGTATTCTAGAAATATCCAGCTAATTTACTAAACTCAAATGTGTTATATAATATATACAATACATTCTAATTTCTCAATCTTGCATAAAATTAAATAATAATTTAATATGCACCAAACAACATAAAAGTCCATTTCCTTTCATTTAATAACCCAAAATAGATTATAAAACTAAATATCTTGATTGAGAATAATTACATAACTTTCTACTATTGCATACTATTTATAAGTACTCATAAAGCATCCAAATCAATTTAATATATTCAAGTCAAATTTATAAACATATTTTCTAAACTTGAATTATATATATATATATATAAACTAAAGTTTCATACTTCAATAAAACGAAAACTAAAATCCATTTAAATAAATAATATAAAGAAAATCACTTTATTACTTTGTCAAACATACATATATACATTCTTTAATATACATATTTATTATATAGTAAACAAGTGTGTATATAATATTATTTTAAGTAAATATTTATTTTAGTCTAATTTAGAGGTAAATACGTATACGTATATTCTAAGTACAAACTATTGAAGTTTTCAAGTGTATAGGGTTGTGCGTACCACAAAATTGGACACTCATATTAAATGATTTACCAGGCTTGAACAACAAATATTTAATAATTTAATAGGTTTTTAATGCCACAAAATCCACAGATCATTGATATAACAAGACCGAACAAAGTATAAAGTAGTAACAACATTATATAATAAAATAATTAATCAAAAAGTTCGAGACATGGAAACACAGCAATGCGAAATCACTTACTTAAAATAAAAACATCAACAGAGCAAAAGATATAAAGGACCTCTCACATACAAATTCACATACGCACAAGGCTCATATATATAAACTGATATACTAATAATGCAATACCTTAGAACATATGCACTCATGCATGAACAAACACAGGCACACAATCCGTCACTCTTGAGCAACTCACACCCACATGCATGAGCAGGAGCATAAAATGCTCCCAGAGTTCGCCATCGGTCTATCGGTCCCTAAGAACCGGTCGACCGGTCATGGCTTAGAATAATGTTCCAAGTCGTGTCCATCTTCCTCCAGTGGCTTTAGCCACTTGATTGCCCTTTTCTCTCTCGTTATACTACACATAATACTCGCTTAAAGACGGATCCAATAACATATATATGAATAAATTCAATGACTAAAATATAGATTTGTAAGTAGTAACCACTTACTTGAAAACTGTCACTTCCCTCTCGCACACACGCACTCGACTCACTACCCTAGCAATTGAAATTCATGTTATAGATGAACGATGATGTTAGCATTCGCATACTCAAATTTGGAGACTTTACATAACTTATTTGATTTGTTATTAATTATTAAAGTAATAAGGGTTTGGGATAAATCCAATTTTGTAAAGTCAAATAACATAGCAGTAGATAGTATATTTATAAAATGAGAAGAAGAGTCTTGAGAAAGAAAGCACTAGGCTTAAAAATATCAGGATACACTAATTTGGGTTTGGGCTTAGGGATAATTGGACTTGGACCATGACAATAATACAAAATAGGTGTGTGTGTTTCTCTTTTCTTCTTTATAAAACTATTTTCTATTTAGAACAAATTACCATAAAATTCTAAACAAAATTTTTATATTCATACTATTCAATTATTTAGTCTCCACAATACAATTCCTAGAATTCATTTCCCTACGGCTCATTTAAATTCAAATATATACATCACTTATTTTAAACCCGATATTAAACAGTTTATAAATTAATTTATTTATCAATTCTTAAATAAACATTTATTCTTAAAATAATATAATTCCATTACTTTTATGAAATAATATTTTCACAATTTAAATCCTTTCTGCAAAATGATTTCTAAACAAATTATCAAATTAATTACCAAATTATATTTTAAATCTCTAAATTCTAATTAAATTAATTAAATCACTATTATTATCTTTAATTAATTGCTACTTAAAAATATGGGTTGTTACACCCATCTTGTATCCCATCATGTCTCTTTAAATCTATCCCGTGGGTTGTAATGAGGAGGGGGTCAGAACAACGTTCTAGTGACCAGTAAATTACATACTTTATCCGCAACACTAGTTTATGCCGATTGGTTTCCATTACATGTTATGCCTATTAGTTATTGATTAATTATTCGATGCCATATAGATGTAAGATTCATCCAACCTACTTCGAGGTATAAATATATGTATATATAAGCATCGCCGCAATCGATGGGCAAGGATAAGTCCCCCGGTAGTTTCTGTAACTATACACCGCTCCCCGCATTCTCCAAGGAACCTTCCAGTGTTGTCTAATAATGGCATTACAAGTAATTAGCCGTATTAGTAACTCGTCTCAAAGATTTGTCTAGGGGTTAACTAGCTCGCCTCCTAACAAACAACAACAAATTTTTTTTGAGACAATCACATATCCCATATGAAACCTACACTAGTAGGAAGTGTAGTCCATCTTTAGGCGTAATCCAAGTCTCTCTAATGAATGCTCAGGGCTGATGGCGTTCTCGACCTAATATGTACAACCTTACTACACAAATATATGGTACCAACAATGCTGACATAGCGTTGAGCTTTCGCCCACCGTCCAATTTAGATTGCATAACGCAAATCAAGGAAATGCCCATCTAGTTACTTAGTACCTCATATTGGAATTGTAGCATACCCCAACTGGCCATTTAAGACTTCAAATCCGAGAAAAACCCACTTTAGTATATTCTCTAAGCCTATACATGAATGTATATCCCCACGAGTCGTACTGTTGGAGATGTTTCACATCAGTACAATGTATACACAAATGCTGGTAGACCTTTATGGAGGGCAGACTTCCATTGTATAACATTACTAACCTCACATCCCAATCCATACTAATGACCACGTCATTTATAATTAATCTAAATATTAGGATAGACCCAATAATCCACACCCGTCATAAATGTATTCTTTTGGCTATATAATTTCAACTAGAAAATTATTATGCCTCCTAAGTTCAATTATTAGTTTTCATTTACTTGCCATGAATTTACTTTTTATTTCACAAATGCCATTAAGTAACCTTTACAACTTTTCAATTAATACAATTAAGTACCATTTATCGCTTCTTTCCAATTAATATAATTAAGTTTCATTTATTGCTTCTTTTCAATTAATACAATTAAGTATGATTTATTGCTTCTTTCCAACTAATACAATTATGTATCATTTGTTTCTTCTTTTTAATTAATACCTATTTTAACTTGATTACTATAACTTCTCTAATCCTTCAATTCATTGTCTTATTCATGTTTAAGGCTTATTATTTATTTTCTAACTTATATTTAACCATATATATTTAATTGATATGGATTTTTTTATTATTTCTATTTATAACACTTTAGTTCTACATTTAGAGATTTCTATATTTAATGTATTGGAACTATATCCTCTCCAAAAAGGAAATATTATCATTGAAATTTCCCATAAATTATCTAAAAAGAGGAATTGTGCAATGTTTGGTGTAACGCCCCACCTCTATGCTCATAATAACAAAGAGTATTAAAAGAAATACTGTCTATTATTACGAAGAATAAGGCTGGATAGGAGCGACCATCCGTAATTGATCTTACACTAATATTGGTTATCTCGATAGGAGTGGTATATACTTTTTATTTTTCATCTATTATTTATTTACTCCCATCGACATATCCAATTATCAGTATAAAACAAACTACGATAGTTCATAATAGTTTAGGACATTAGATATAACAATAACACAGATAATATAATTGCGGAACACAGATAAAAACAAAATTCTCATATATATATAACTGATGTCAGTTAATACATAGTTGACACAATACATACGATACAACTACAACTGTCGACTCTAGAAGTTATATATGCACGTACATTATCGACTAATATACATGAATACATATCGTTCTATACAATGACACGACTACTACAAAAGGACAATGACAACTTCAGAAGATGCGAAAAGTCTTCGAATCCCGAACAGCAACTCAAAGAAGAAAATCTACAACCTGAAATAACTCGGGTCTGACCCGAGTATTACATTCAAAAGAAAATAATACACGGGTCAGTCTAATTCAAACTCAGTTATTAGTGCATAGGAGCAATAATAATCAAACGTCAAATAGACGACAGTCATAGAAATTCCCGTCTATCCGACTCTTTAAACAAAGAAATCGGATAACAGAAAGATAACACTTAACAGTGTTAAACAATAAATCAGCAGATTTAAATCATCGACAAAGATAAGTGAAAAGAATATCAATGAAGATAATCTTAAAAACATCAGAACTGCCTAGTCGACAATTAACAACAAAATCCAATTATTAAAGAATAATTAGAAACTCGGAATCTAATTATCGAATAGATAATTAGACACAACAAAATGATCACTCGAAATGAATCAAATAAAATTCCCAAATATGGAATTGAACACAAAGCAATTCAAACAATTGAAACATCAATTAAAACGTCAATACCGTGTGGCTGCAGTTCACGCATGCGTGCACTGCCTCGCCAGTACCGTACGTCGAAACTGCAAAGGTCAAAGGGAAACCCATGCCAACAGATAATTAGAAAACACATAATCCAACTTATCTAAAAGACAATTAGATATCAACAAAATCATCAGATTAAAACAGAATCAAAATACGATTCAAAATATATTGAATTGGCCACACAAAACAATTCCAGGAATTGAAAGATCAATTAAAATGCTAAAACTGTTTTGGCTGCAGTACACGCACGCGTGTACTGCCTCTCCAAAACCAGATATAGCCAATTGGCCAGAGTCGAAAAGAAAATACTGTCAACAATGTCAATGCCCATACCAACAAGACAAAGTCAAAGACCATTTCTAAAACTGCCCGAGAAATTGTAAACTGGACAAAGTCAAAGCAATAATACCAACTCGAGATCAAGCTCAAGTCATTCCAGTAAAATTCAAACCAGAGGCAACTGGTATCAAGTGATACAGGCGTGTATATCCAAGATAAGGCAACTCAGCACAAAGCACCAAGGCTACAGGTGGAACAAACATGTGCGTAGCAGCAGTATGTACATGAAAACAACAATGGAATAATGTCAATCAGTTCAAATGTCCAAGTGAATTACAAACCAAAGAAGTGACGTGCACAAAGGTATAACATGTATGCACTGTAAACTGGACAGTGCAAATATCATACTCAAGAACAAAGGTTATAACAACAAAATGATCAACTCAAACCACAAGGGCAAAACTGCAGCAAGAGAAACTGCAGCCACCACATGAAGTATACAAGTTGCAATAAAAAGAAACAAATCAGTGATGCTCAAAGACCAACACAAAGTACACAAACACGGTCAGATCTGGACAGTACCATCAAAATGCAAGGAACAAAGCATGCAACAGGTCTCACTACATGGATGGGCAATCACCAATATGCAACAGCAATCATATATATGTGTGTGTATATATATATATATATATACATAATTGAAGACACAACAAACTTGTAACCATCGTACAAAGGTGATTCCCACTACCAAGGCTCAAGTGAAATCGAGACAAGCACTGAACAAAAATGGCCAGAGCCGAAGTCAAAAGGAACATCAAATAAAATCAACAAATATTTAGAACGACAGTTAAATGAACAAGGTTGCAGACACACGAACAATGCAAATGTTACAAGTAAGAAACCCTAAACTATGTAACCGAAATCAGATATGTCACAAGAGAGACTCTTGGACTAAGGCTACGCTGTGTAGGGATATTCAAATTAATGTATAACAAGTTCAAGTTGCAGGTCAAAGACATAATGACCGAAGTCTCGAGCCAAAAATGAGACTGCGGTTGTTTCAATCTAGTGATGAAAACACAGAGATGAACCAGAATTTCGCAAAGCATTTTCAGAAATCAAAATGGCCGAAGCAAGCACGATCAGTGTCAAAGCCAAAGTCATCAGAAAAACAAAGTTGAATTCACAAATCAAATTCAAAGTTGACCAAGTCAAAAATCAATGTCGAGATTATCACTTAATCAAACAGCGCAAATCGCAAAATTTAACAAGCCAAAAAAATCATCAAAGTAGAATTAGATGTGAGTGACAAGAGATCACTCACTTGGTTTTTGAGCAGCTGGACTATCGACGCAAGCAACAAATAATTGATCGGCAAGCAAGGATCCTCCAAATCGAAGCAATCATCCTCGGCCTCTACAATTTTATTTTTTTTGTACAAGCCCTAACTTGCCGAAGGGGAACGAACGAAAACGAGCCACCATTTTTTTTCGTTTTATTTAGGGTTACGAATCCAAGTGAATGAAGGAAGTAAAAGGGGTATTGATAATTCTCACAGCACCAATTAAAACATGGCCCAAAAATATTTATAAAGCCCATGCCCTTTTTAACAAATTTTCAAAAGAATTTCTACTGATTAAAAACTCCAACAACAATTAACAAACGATATTAATCGTCCAATGACGATAATAAAATAAAAATGCGAAATCCCAGGTTGTTACAGACTCCCCTCCTTATAAAAATTGCGTCCCCGCAATTTTCATAATTAAGGTCGTCACTTACAATAAATTTTCTAACATAAACTGGTTAAGCTAGAAAATAAAGGTAGATAATTCAAACGTCAAAGAAATCTTCTAATTCCATAAAAGAAATTCACAAATTCTCAACAAAATCTAATTATCAAATAGATAATCAGAAAACACAAAACTGATTAAATGTAATCATCAGCAATATTCAATTATCAATTAGATAATTTAAAATACAGAAATCACAAAACAGCAATATCTAGTTATCGATATGATAATTAGAAAACTACGATTCAATAAAATCAGCATATTCTAGAATCAATTGGAGACTAGAAAATTTCATATCAATAAAATCAGCAAACATCAATTATCTAATTATCTCAAACGATAATCATAAAACAAATCAAATATCTAATTACCACAAACGGTAATTTAAAGTTTCAAATCAACAAATATTCAATTATCAAAAATGATAATCAAATTTCTCAAATCAACAAATATTCGATTATCAAAAACGATAATCAAATTTCTCAAATCAACAAATATTCGATTATCAAAAACGATAATCAAATTCTAAATTTAACAAATATTCGATTATCAAAAACGATAATCAAATTTCTCAAATCAACAAATATTCGATTATCAAAAACGATAATCAAATTTCTCAAATCAACAAATATTCGATTATCAAAAACGATAATCAAATTTCTCAAATCAACAAATATTCGATTATCACAAACGATAATCAAATTTCAAATTCAACAAATATTTAATTATCAAAAGCGATAATTAAATCTCAAATAAGCAAATATTTAATTATCAAAAGCGATAATTAAATCTCATATTAACAAATATTTAATTATCTAAAGCGATAATTAAATCTCAAATCAGCAATTATTTAATTATCAAAAGCGATAATTAAATCTCAAATCAGCAAATATTTAATTATCAAAAGCGATAATTAAATCTCATATCAACAAATATTTAATTATCTAAAGCGATAATTAAATCTCAAATCAACAATTATTTAATTATCAAAAGCGATAATTAAATCTCAAATCAGCAATTATTTAATTATCAAAAGCGATAATTAAATCTCAAATCAGCAAATATTTAATTATCAAAAGCGATAATTAAATCTCATATTAACAAATATTTAATTATCTAAAGCGATAATTAAATCTCAAATCAGCAATTATTTAATTATCAAAAGCGATAATTAAATCTCATATCAACAAATATTTAATTATCTCAAGCGATAATTAAATCTAAAATCACAAATATTTAATTATCAAAAGCGATAATTAAATCTCAAATCAACAAATATTTAATTATCTCAAGCGATAATTAAATCTAAAATCAACAAATATTTAATTATCTCAAGCGATAATTAGAAACAACCAATATCCGATTATCAAAAAACGATAATCAGAACTCATATCAACAAATATCTAATTATCACAAGCGATAATTAGAAACAACAAATATCCGATTATCAAAAACGATAATCAGAACTCATATCAACAAATATCTAATTATCACAAGCGATAATTAGAAACAACAAATATCCGATTATCAAAAACGATAATCAGAACTCATATCAACAAATATCTAATTATCACAAGCGATAATTAGAAACAACAAATATTTAATTACCGATACGATAATTAAATCTCATAACATCAGATATCTAATTACCTGCAGATAATTAGAAACAACAAATATCTAGAAATCAATTAAGAAGACTAGAAAATCAACATAAAAGCTTGGATCGATCCCATCAGATGGCGAGTTTTTAATTCGCCGCACGTGCATCTCAGAGTGGCCGAAGCCTACCAAGTACTCAACATAATTTTGGCGCCCATCAGATTGACCCGAAGGTCCGCAGAGTGACCCGAAGGTCTAGTACTGGTATTTGACCCGAAGGTCCGCAGAGTGGCCCGAAAGCCCAACAAATGACCCGAGGGTCCGCAGAGTGGCCCGAAAGCCCAACAAATGACCCGAAGGTCCTCATAGTGGCTCGAAAGCACACGAAAGCATCAAAATGTTTCAATTAACGAGTCCGGAATTAACCGAAATAGCAAACTCACATGTCCCATACCACGTGTTTTACTAAATCGTTTGATTCTCTTCATCGTTTCCTTGAAAGTGTAAAATTCATCAAAATCATCAAAACAACAGATATTCAATTAACGAGTCCGGAATTAACCGAAAAAGTAAAAGTGTGGTTCCATACTCCGCACTTTTGCTAAATCGTTTAATTCTCTTCATCGTTTCCTTGAAAGTGCAAAATTGTGTATTTTGTAAAAATACACTTTACATTCTCAAACGGACAAGTCCGGAATTAAGCGAATCAGTAAAAGAAAGGGGTCATAGTCCTCGATTTTGCTGAAACGTTTAAATCGCTTCCTCATTCTTTTGAAAGCGTAAACTATTAAATTTCTGAAAACAATTTTATTTATTTTGTAAAAATAACAATTCACCTTCTCAACTGGACAAGTCCGGAGTTAAGCGAAACAGTAAAAGAAAGGGGTCATAATCCTCGATTTTGCTGAATCGTTTAAGTCGCTTTCTCATTCTTTTGAAAATGCAAACTGTTACAATTTTATAAAACAATTTTCATTTTAAAACAATTTTCCAATCACGTGATTAAAACAGCAAATCAGTAACAATTTCGATAAGGAAATTGTACTTCTCAAAATACCGTAAAAACGGTTACAAATCAGTATTGCGGAATAACCGCTTGAAAATCCACTTTTAAAATTTGGCGGTTACTGAAGCCAAAGCGACAGTAGTTTTAAAACGTCAAAATCACATCAAAACAATCTACATCAAAATGTAATGTTAGTGAATTTTCATTCATCAAAAATGCCACAAAACACCGTGCTTCAAAATATAGCATTGGTGTAAAAATCCCGTTATAAAAATAACGGCAAAAAAATACGTTTCATAACCAAGCATCGGTTCCACGTAAAAATAAATGCAATAACGTGCAATTTAAATTTTTGCACGTACTACAAAATGAACAAAGAATCATTCAAATGTATCTTCAATGAAGATAATTTAAAACAGCAAAAATCTAATCAATAGATGATTAGTACAAAAGAAAGCCAGCGGAAATTTCAACAAAAATCACATATCTGCAATTTCTTCGAATCCTCAATTCGGATTCGAAGTTCTTAAAGAAACAAAATAATTACAGCTATGTAAACAACAAATGAAATTCATATCAATTTCGTATTTTGATTTTTAAATCAAAAAGATTATCAGTTGTACTCAGCGAAGACAGTTTCACTGTTTCCGCTGCGCACTCTGATAAACAGAACACAAATCAATCAAATCATCAGAACACGATTTCACTATTATTTTTAAATAAAGTTATTTAAAAATTTCATCCAAATTTCAAAACTTTAGTTTTGACTCAAGCACAAATAAAACATCGACCGATAGTTATAACATATGTTCCTTCCGAGTTAAGTTTTATATTATGTCCATAAACCCCAAGCTCTGATACCAACTGTAACGCCCCACCTCTATGCTCATAATAACAAAGAGTATTAAAAGAAATACTGTCTATTATTACGAAGAATAAGGCTGGATAGGAGCGACCATCCGTAATTGGTCTTACACTAATATTGGTTATCTCGATAGGAGTGGTATATACTTTTTATTTTTCATCTATTATTTATTTACTCCCATCGACATATCCAATTATCAGTATAAAACAAACTACGATAGTTCATAATAGTTTAGGACATTAGATATAACAATAACACAGATAATATAATTGCGGAACACAGATAAAAACAAAAGTCTCATATATATATAACTGATGTCAGTTAATACATAGTTGACACAATACATACGATACAACTACAACTGTCGACTCTAGAAGTTATATATGCACGTACATTATCGACTAATATACATGAATACATATCGTTCTATACAATGACACGACTACTACAAAAGGACAATGACAACTTCAGAAGATGCGAAAAGTCTTCGAATCCCGAACAGCAACTCAAAGAAGAAAATCTACAACCTGAAATAACTCGGGTCTGACCCGAGTATTACATTCAAAAGAAAATAATACACGGGTCAGTCTAATTCAAACTCAGTTATTAGTGCATAGGAGCAATAATAATCAAACGTCAAATAGACGACAGTCACAGAAATTCCCGTCTATCCGACTCTTTAAACAAAGAAATCGGATAACAGAAAGATAACACTTAACAGTGTTAAACAATAAATCAGCAGATTTAAATCATCGACAAAGATAAGTGAAAAGAATATCAATGAAGATAATCTTAAAAACATCAGAACTGCCTAGACGGCAATTAACAACAAAATCCAATTATTAAAGAATAATTAGAAACTCGAAATCTAATTATCGAATAGATAATTAGACACAACAAAATGATCACTCGAAATGAATCAAATAAAATTCCCAAATATGGAATTGAACACAAAGCAATTCAAACAATTGAAACATCAATTAAAACGTCAATACCGTGTGGCTGCAGTTCACGCATGCATGCACTGCCTCGCCACTACCGTACGTCGAAACTGCAAAGGTCAAAGGGAAACCCATGCCAACAGATAATTAGAAAACACATAATCTAACTTATCTAAAAGGCAATTAGATATCAACAAAATCATCAGATTGAAACAGAATCAAAATACGATTCAAAATATATTGAATTGGCCACACAAAACAATTCCAGGAATTGAAAGATCAATTAAAATGCTAAAACTGTTTTTGCTGCAGTACATGCACGCGTGTACTGCCTCGCCAAAACCAGATATAGCCAATTGGCCAGAGTCGAAAAGCAAATACTGTCAACAATGTCAATGCCCATACCAACAAGACAAAGTCAAAGACCATTTCTAAAACTGCCCGAGAAATTGTAAACTGGACAAAGTCAAAGCAATAATACCAACTCGAGATCAAGCTCAAGTCATTCCAGTAAAATTCAAACCAGAGGCAACTGGTATCAAGTGATACAGGCGTGTATATCCAAGATAAGGCAACTCAGCACAAAGCACCAAGGCTACAGGTGGAACAAACATGTGCGTAGCAGCAGTATGTACATGAAAACAACAATGGAATAATGTCAATCAGTTCAAATGTCCAAGTGAATTACAAACCAAAGAAGTGACGTGCACAAAGGTATAACATGTATGCACTGTAAACTGGACAGTGCAAATATCATACTCAAGAACAAAGGTTATAACAACAAAATGATCAACTCAAACCACAAGGGCAAAACTGCAGCAAGAGAAACTGCAGCCACCACATGAAGTATACAAGTTGCAATAAAAAGAAACAAATCAGTGATGCTCAAAGACCAACACAAAGTACACAAACACGGTCAGATCTGGACAGTACCATCAAAATGCAAGGACCAAAGCATGCAACAGGTCTCACTACATGGATGGGCAATCACCAATATGCAACAGCAATCATATATATGTGTGTGTATATATATATATATACATAATTGAAGACACAGCAAACTTGTAACCATCGTACAAAGGTGATTCCCACTACCAAGGCTCAAGTGAAATCGAGACAAGCACTGAACAAAAATGGCCAGAGCCGAAGTCAAAAGGAACATCAAATAAAATCAACAAATATTTAGAACGACAGTTAAATGAACAAGGTTGCAGACACACGAACAATGCAAATGTTACAAGTAAGAAACCCTAAACTATGTAACCGAAATCAGATATGTCACAAGAGAGACTCTTGGACCAAGGCTACGCTGTGTAGGGATATTCAAATTAATGTATAACAAGTTCAAGTTGCAGGTCAAAGACATAATGACCGAAGTCTCGAGCCAAAAATGAGACTGCGGTTGTTTCAATCTAGTGATGAAAACACAGAGATGAACCAGAATTTCGCAAAGCATTTTCAGAAATCAAAATGGCCGAAGCAAGCACGATCAGTGTCAAAGCCAAAGTCATCAGAAAAACAAAGTTGAATTCACAAATCAAATTCAAAGTTGACCAAGTCAAAAATCAATGCCGAGATTATCACTTAATCAAACAGCGCAAATCGCAAAATTTAACAAGCCAAAAAAATCATCAAAGTAGAATTAGATGTGAGTGACAAGAGATCACTCACTTGGTTTTTGAGCAGCTGGACTATCGACGCAAGCAACAAATAATTGATCGGCAAGCAAGGATCCTCCAAATCGAAGCAATCATCCTCGGCCTCTACAATTTTTTTTTTGTGCAAGCCCTAACTTGCCGAAGGGGAACGAACGAAAACGAGCCACCATTTTTTTTCGTTTTATTTAGGGTTACGAATCCAAGTGAATAAAGGAAGTAAAAGGGGTATTGATAATTCTCACAACACCAATTAAAACATGGCCCAAAAATATTTATAAAGCCCATCCCTTTTTAACAAATTTTCAAAAGAATTTCTACTGATTAAAAACTCCAACAACAATTAACAAACGATATTAATCGTCCAATGACGATAATAAAATAAAAATGCAAAATCCCAGGTTGTTACATTTGGAATTACCTTTCCTCTTTTTATTGAAACAAACAATACAAAATACATAAACATCCCTATTTTGCACATCTATTTTCTTTGGGCATATTCCTTATTATTTCAGACGACACACTTTCATGTATAATTGTAAAGTTGGATAATTTATAGAAATTCACATAGACACATTCTTCATTCTAAAGAATTAAAATATAAGCTTAAATCCCAATCAAATTAGAAACATTTTTAGTTCAAGTTTAACAACTTAATAACATTCAAATAATGAAATTTGGAATTAACACACAATCTTATATATATAACTTGTTTCATTACTTTTAGGGACTATTTCACCTTTACATTCTAGATCTAGGTGTATGCAACATTTAATCAAAATTAACAATCTACTGAATATGTAAGTAAGAATCTCAAATTCATTATATATAAGCCTATAATTCAATGATTTAAATAAAGGCATAAAAGAAAAGATTCACAACCGATATAAACCCAATATTACGTAAAACACATAATTTTCCACTAACCTCTTAGCTTCCAAATCACTAGATCCAAATACATTCTCCTTACTTGACTCCCTTTCTTTTAACCCAAAAATATGTATTTAAAAGCATATACATACCTATAAGAATTATAGATCTGAGAAGTGTGACGATCCGCCCTTTCGACTCTCAGAAATCGATGCTAATACATCCTCGATATTCATGTGTCGCAAAAGCAAGTGCCGGAAGGACGGGGGTAAAAAGAAAATAAAGATAGAATAGAATCTTACATGAATGGAATAACATATATTATTTTAATATATATGATCTTTATAGTGGAAATTTTAAATACATTTATCGAAGTCTATCATATAAATCAACTTGGACAGTTATAAATCTCTGTCCTTATAAATGCTGAATACAATAAGTAAACTAATGCGGCAACAATGGAAATGGAGAACTATCTACAGCAACATCTTCTACTCTAAACGTCAAGCTCCATCACAATGCTCCAAGTTAAACCAGACTACTTGGTTATTCGAAAAAATAGGGCACCCAGAGTTTAAGGAAAAAGAAAATAAACTCCATGTTAGTCATGAGACCGGTGTGAGAAACTCAAAAATACGGGTATTGGAAAACAAAGGGTATCTCATAAGACCACGCCGCATATAATCACAAAATGGGTTTTTACCTTATGATAACCAAAACATTTACTATGCAAAATCAGGGATGTTGTCTTTAATGACATTCTTTGGAAACTCTTTCAAATAGATAGATATAATCATAGCTGAAATTGTTACATTATTAAATTCCGGAATACTAGGTTTTACAACTAGAATCGTAAAGGCTCGTATTGAAGAATGGATTTTATACAATGGCAAGGTAAGGGACAACCTTCTGACGGTACATCTCTAGAAAAATGCACTCAGGCACCAATAGATGGTCCTTTACTAACACTGAACCGGCCCACCTTTACCGTAGATAGTACCGAATATGATATCACCGTGGTCATTCCCGACCTATCTGAGAGCTCTCATAGCATACACAACATACCTGATATATAGAGGGTAATCTAGATAGGTGATTCTAATGGGTGCGACCGACATAGCCCTACCGCATCTACCTTGTTTTTGTCATTCTCGGGTGCGAGGCTTAAGGTAATGATTACCTTTCTCATAGCACACATTTCACTTGAATGCCACATTTCCAATTCCATCACACACTATTGATTTCCACAAAAATACAACCTCTGAGCTTGCACCTCTTAGATAAGGGTGTTAAGTATAGGAGAGTTACCTCCTACACCACCGAACAAATGTACGTTTGTAAAACTCAATATATGTGCATTTTAAAAATGCAATGTCAGATATTCGTCTATATAAGTTGTACATAAACAGGACAAACTGAAGGAACTCTCCTACTACATCCTTTCAGGAATCACCTCTAGGATTAGTAGCGAGTAGCCCTTGCATCGAAGATCAAATGAAGATATTACTGCCATACATATATGATATGAGAAATTTCCCCCGAGGGTCAGTGACAGGCAACCCTATATTCCATCTTCTAATTTATTATCATTTCATGTCTTTAATTCAAACGTGTATGTTGGTTCGAAGTGGTTTTCAAATAGGAATTCCCCAAATTCGATCCCCGTTTCTTCGAACCAATCATTGATAAAAGATGTTAAGTTTGAGGGTGATTATCATTTCATTTATCAATATCTTTCATCAAATAAAATATCTCTTTTAGAGGTATAAATCATTAAATCACATTCTTTTCCAATATATATGGAATCATTTAACCTCTCTTTAACTTTGGAAGTACCAAATCAAAATCATCTCTCATAAATCACATTGCAAAACCTTATTGAGTAAAAAGTGTCAATAGAAATTATACTAATTCTTCCCAATATAATTTCCGTATTCAACCTTTACTATTCATCGAATAACAGTGGGTCCGCCTTTTAAATTCACATGGATAGTACGGGTTCCCTCATTAGAATTTAATACCAACTATAAGAAGATTATTTCTATACAATCCAAGTTGTATGAAATTAAATTTGTAAATTTGAATCTTTTATACTTGTCTCGTTTTCAACATTTCGATCTTATCTATTACTCGCCCAGGAAAGAGGCCGGTGAGCTAGGGCACTGGTTACTCCTGAACATTTCCATAGTTTAAGCACCTCACATTTGGATCTCACGAATAGAAAAAACTAGTCTACTCATCGGCTTTTAGAGCCGAGATTAAATCACTTATTTATAACAGCTTTTCTTCTAATCATTTATTTAAACTCTTTTAAAATAATTACGAAACCTCCAAATAATCTTTAAACACTTAAATTTTCATTTGAAAAGGTTAATAAAAAGATTGGGGAAGAATAATTAAGTTAAAACCATATTTCATAAAAGTTACAGAAAACCGTCGTAGAAAAGTGCCGCGAATAGTGATTTAAAGCTTATTTGATTAAAACATAATTTTTATTTCATAAATGTTCATTTTTATAACTCAAATCCCTTTTAAAAAAATTTAGCATATTTGTAAAATTTATTTCATATTTCTAAAGTCTTAAAAATATCATTTCAAAGAAATTTCCATTTTGGATTCCGAACTACCAAACCGCGACTATTTTGAAAACTTGTTTTGCTCATAGTTCGAAATTTACTAAATAAAATCTCGATCGTTTTCTTTTGTTTGAAAACTATGATTATAAGAGTTCAAAAAATTCTTATTCCAATGAATTCCGACTCCGATTCCATCGTATAAATGGATTTAAACTATTACGCGCGAAATCGCGAACAGCCCTTACGCGACTCGCCTATTTTAACTTAATTTTCTTATCTTTTCTGAACTTTGTCAAAACCTTTTAGACATTTATAAAACATTTATAAATCTTTTAAATCATTTTAAAGGGGGTTAACTTTCTTATATATACTATTTCCTTTATTAAAGGAAGGTGATTTCCTTTGTGATATTCGACGTGTATTTAACGTGAATTGTTTACAAATCCAAACAAACATATTATCGTATCCAAACCTGGTTCACAATCATCACAGCCAAGCATAGCCATACACACACACAGATATATATATATATATATATATCATCCAAAATATCATAATATAAATAGAGTTTGTCACCTTCAATTGATATTGTACTTATGGAAATGGACTATAGCTTCGCTACGATTGAACCAAAGCTTATGGAATCAAGCTTGGGACCTTTGGAAAGCCACGACCTAAGCAAAGAAGAGATGGAGCTCTCAGCCAATGGTGATGGAGGTGGTGGCCGTGAGTTTGGAAGGTGGAGAGGAGTGGATTTCACTTGATTTTGAAGTGGATTGCTAATGTATATATACTTATATAAATTTATTTTCTTTTTGCTAATTTTTCTTCATAAATTTTCTAAGTATAGTAGCCATTAAAATAGCTCAAGAAAGAGGAAGAGGAAGATGACGAATGGTGTTAAAATTATGAAAGAATGGATGCGTATTTATAAGAAAATTTTGAAACAAAATATCTTAAGGTAGAATTACCTTTTTACCCCTCACCCACACCCCTCCTCACCCATCAAGGCTCACAGTCCTCCCCTTCCTCCTTGTCATCCTCCATGTGCAAGTGATGATGGTGTGTAAGAGTGAAGTGAGTGATGGTTAGTTTGCTTTTTAAGTGTAAAAATATCTTAGATATTTATAACTTTTACTATATGTAAATTTAAATGTAAATGGTAATATATATATATATATGTTATTTGTTATGTATATGTAATTATATGTATATGCATATCATATGTGTGTATAAGTTATATAAACAACTCTGCACAACTTCTCTACGTTAAATCGTTATGAATTTCGATTCCGATTTCGATTCTTGGTCATATTTTCACTTATAAATTAAATTACATATAAATGTAAAAAAAATTTGAAAATAATTTCTTATCATTTTTAACTAATTAAAATGATCCTATTTGAATTATAATACTATATAAATCAATATTAAATAATTTGTCTTTACAGAAAGTGCTATTATACCGATAAAGCGATGTCAATTTTCCTTATAATTTCAAATCAAATATATTTCTTTATAAAAATATTATAAATGATTTACTATCACTTCATAACTAATTAAAATGAATTGTTATTATTTAAAAACAATTATTAATTATTTAAATTTCATTTAAATACATCATAAAATATATAAAAGTGATGACATCCCTGATGATGTCATAAATACATTTTATTTCCAAAAATAAAATAAATAATTTTTATTTCATATTCTTGTTTATATGGATAAATAAGTGTATGTATTCAGTTCCGTGCACGCTAATATTGAGAAAATCTCAATTCTTCCAAAAATCGATTTTCTTTATTTTTCTAATGAAAATCCCAAATATCTATATTTGTTAATATACTTCTAAAACAAGTTTACCATCATTATTTATGTTTCAAAACACTATAATTTGTGTTATAAAATTTTGTATTTGAATACTTAAAAATAAATATAATTTATCAAAGTGATAAATTTGTGAGTCGTTACAAGAAGAGACCCGAGTTAAGCGGATTTTAATTTATAATTCTAGAATTTACCTTTTCCGTAAAATCGATTCACTCCTTCTCTTCTTCTCTCTATTTTCCTCTTATCTCCACACACACAGATATATATAAATATATGTATGTATGTATGTATGTATGTATAATATTTTATAATTTATATATTCCTAGAATTTATGGAGAAGAGAAAATAGTAGAACTTCGCCACTCGATTCAGAAATATAATAAGAAAAGTAAAAGGCTAGGCCATTATTTATAGGCGCTCAAATCAATTCTGTCTGTTAGACTAAATATATTAAATCCAGACCGTTAGGCCAAGGTTCATACAAACGTCCGTCCTTCCCAACCGATCGACCTTTTTGTTATCAACAGTTGTAACGACCTGTAAATTTTCAATAATTAAAGCTGTCAATTTAATAAGATTTTGGTAAATAAATTTGGAAGAAATAAAAAAAACTTTGTAATTTAATAATGAAATAAATGCCAAAATGAAATGTCAAGACCCAAAAATCGACCTTCGAAAATCGGCACCCGTACTTCACTTGTACTCAAAATGCCGTAGATTCAAATGCCGAATCTGGTTCTTGGGAGCTTATAACAACATTAAGTAAATAACACAGCGGAATAAATAAATAATACATTGATATACAATATCTGATACAACAGAGTGATACAATGAATATCAATATACATCAGAGATATGATACAACAAATAGCAGCGGAAAAGAAAAGATAACAACAGCAGCGGATAGAATATCTCCAATAGAATGCTCCAATCCATAGCTAGCGAAAAGCAAGGTCAGTCGTCCATAGACTGACTAGCTCCAGATAATCTACTCAACCTGAATATCTGAAAAGAAACCCAACTCTAGATTGCTCGTGTGGAAAATTATGAGCACCCAGAGTTTAGGAAGGGAACAATAAACTCTGGATCAGTCATGGGACTGGTGTGAGCAACAAAAACAGTTTATCTTTAAAAACAAATAGCAGAGAATTTTAAAGTCAATTCGTAATGCTTTTGGAAAATGAAACTACCATAAGACCTCCCACCACACACACAATGCAAACGCAGACTTGGAGGAGATTTCTTCTTATGATAGTCAAAGATGCTTACTACGCAAAATCAAATCATTGGATATTATTACTAGTGCATAGTGCAGAAAACATTTCGAAAGTATAATATTAATCTTAGCCAACATACGACCAGTATCGTATGCCTACTATAGCTACCATGTTCAATAGCAGGTTACCGCCACATTCCATAGCAGGTAATACAACTAAAACCGTACAGGGCTCGTATTGTTTTGTTTGGATTTCCAACAAATGGTCAGGCTAAGGAACTTCCTATTCCATGAAAGAAACGCCTCTGGCGGGATGTTCCGAGAACCACACCGTTCTCTGCCAAACAAGGCCGGCAACCCCTTTTCCCAAGGGATAAAAGAAACCTCAGATATGCCACCCCCGGTCCTTTGGGACCTTTAACCGAGGCGCCTCGAATCCAACATCACACGTCATAAATAAAGTGTGTCCACATGAGTAAGTATCTGGGCTCCATACCATGATACTACCCTTTTCCAGAAGGAATGGTCATACCCTAGGGGAGCTACCCCTGAAAACCTTGCCGCACGATTCCTGTTTCGACCATTACCGGGTTGTGAGGCTCGACGAAGTCTCGTCCACAAAGCTACGCTTTTTCAAAAAGCCACGCTTTGGGTCAACAGATGATCAACCTATGATCACAAAGATAAATGATCAAACAAATGATCATATCACAAATGATCAAACACTGATCATCACACAGCAACACTCAGCATGCCACATTACCAAATTGGGATATATCGCTGATAAATTTCAACTACATAACCTCTGAGCTCGTACGTCTCAGAGAAGGGTGTTAAGCTAAGAGAATAAATTCTCCGCCACCAAACAGAAATGTATTTGAAAGAAATCGGCTTTATATCTCAAAGTGTAATGTCAGACATACAATCCATACAAGTCTGTTCCGGGATCGAACAGAACCAAAGGCACTTCTCACGAAGCCCTTGCAAATCCGGATAATTTCCAATCACGTCCGGACTTCATGTCACAAAAAGAGTGATATAAATCTCTATACCGGGAGCTACCCAGTGCAGAGACATTCGACAGGTTGTCCTTTCATTTTCGAAAATATCCGGTCTTCAACACCGATCTTCAAATGCTATCCATATACGACGTATCACTATTCGGAATGGGTTATATGACACAGATGTCTTTTCCCGGCTAACCCAAATAGTGAGCGCAATAAAAAAAACATATGGATATGGGATTTCAATTAAGTCACAACTTAACAATTCCAAACTTTCTTTCAAATGGTTTAACAAATTTCCATTTTAATCTTTTTAAACAAAAAGATTTAATTCACAAAGTTCACTTAATTTCACAAAGATTCATTCACAGATTTTCCAAATCGATTTCCATTTCAATTTAATTAATTCGTTGAATCTTTAAATCAAAGATTTAACAAATAGCTTTCAAAACAATTTCATTTCGAATGGTTTAACAAAACATCATTTCAAATCTGTTAAAAATAAACAGATTAAATTCATAGCTTTCGAAAAGAATTCATTTATAACTTGGAAAATCCATTTTTCAATTAAATCTTGAAATTCCTTTACCTAAATTGGAATTTCATTTCTTATCTAAAAGCTTTTATTCTTTGAAAAACAAACAGTTTTCATTCTGGAAATCTGATTCATTTATACGAGTTAAGGTTCTTGGGTTAAATCCAAATTCCCAACTTATACTTTTAAAATGGTTTAAATTCATATAAACACATTTATATCATCTTTACTCCCTAGTTTCCAAATCATAGCTTAATTTCAAACTTGAATCCAAATTTAAATCTAACTATTTAAATTTTCAAAACTCGGTTAAGTTATTTAAAATAACTTTTATCTTTGAAAATCCATTTCAAAAGCTTTTTACTTTAACCCCGAATTTCAAATTTCAAAATCAATTGAAATTAAAAATTTCAATTTCAAAAACATCAAATTTAAATTATCTGTGACTTAACCGATTTCCTCGTGAAATCCATATTTGTGTGTGTAAAAGTGTAGTCCAGGGGTTTCACACACAATAGTGCAACATCGTAGAATCATCACAGATTTGCAATCACATAATATCAATAAGCGGTATATCCCAATAGCACTTATCTATATACACGGGTTCACAGATAGAAAATATGAATGCATTGTAAATAAATAAATTACATTCATCACAGATCATACTGAAACAATTTATAGCACAAAGCATAGCATATCAGAAATATCAAACAGTTCAGAAATCAATAGGATTCAATCATCCATAAGTGAACTCAATAATTATCTGATTTATTTAAATCAGATGGGTCATAGACCATGGTAAATTAACTATAACTGATTCCAAATCATTTGATTCATTATCCTATAATCATTTATTAATTAAATAAATCAACCTTCAATTCTTTAAATAATTATCCTTTAATTATTTACCATTAAGCAATCATCTCATAAAATTAATTATCGATTACCAATTTATCTAATGATTTTCTTAGATTAATTAAACTAAATTAATTAAATTTAATTAATCAAAATATTCAAAATCAATTACAATAATTGATTAATCCTTAATTACTTTTATTAAGCAATTTCATTTAAACAATTTATAACTGATTATCTAAATTTATTTATCTAATCAATTATTAAAATTAATCACCTTAATCAATACTTAAAAATCCTCAGTTAATTTTCTTCATTAACTAATAACATTTCTTAATCACTTTTCTTAAGAAAATTATCTTAGATTAAATCATCATTTATCATTTCTAATTATAAATAAATTCAAATCATTAATTAACTATTAATTATTCATTTCATTAACTTAAGTAGTTAACTTAATTGTTAGTTAACTTTATACTTAATTTAAATTAATTACTTAAACATTTCTAAGTTAATAAAATGACGTAATTAAAACTTATTAAATTTTTTATTTCCAAACTGGGCTTCAAACTACTTGAATTCATAGTTATACTTTTATTTTAAACTTAATTTAAACTTGCTTTATATTTTAAAATTTTAATTTTAAAATCCTGAACCCAGATCAGGTTTAAGAACCTGTTCACGATTCTTTTCTTTTCTCGAGCCCAGTTCAAAAATTCTTCGAGCCAACATCCCATTTCCCCGAGCCTGCTTCGCGTTCTCCTCCAACCTCATCTGCTTTGAGTTTCCACGTCAATAACTCCGAGTAGAACCCGGTACCACCTCACCTTCCCAAACCCACGACTATGCCTGACACACACTCTCGTGTGCACGTGTGCACATGTACGCCTACTCCGACCGACTACGATCATCTCTGCGACCATCTTCCAGTCGCCTACTACCCCCCTATCAACTCGAGCATCCATCATCACGAATTCGCCAGAGAAACAAAAACGAGCTTCAAGCTCAAACTGGAACATTCGAACCCAAACGAACCCATTCCTATCAATGTCTCGAATCCACGATCCCGACCATGAGAACCCACGAAGCTCCGGTCATCGACGCGACTACTCCCCAGCTTCCACTTCCCAAACTTCCGCGCCACTCGATCCATTGGTGGTGACGAACGAATCAAATATGTGATCCCTTTAAAACTAGGTTTAAAATTTTAATTTGGTCGCCGCTATCGCCACGTTGAGCTGGAGCATATCCCACCATTTTTCCTCGAATCTCCGTACGTCCCTCCACGCCTCCACGAAACCTCGAGAGCCCCACGTTCACCGATCACCAGAAAATGGTAAAATCCCATTTCCAGTTCAACTTCGAACTGCTACTTGATCCTAGCTTTAAATTTTTTGATTCTATTGTTAAAATTCGTCATTTTCAAATGCGAATTCAATTATATTATCAAAACGAAATGATTCAATACTCGAGTTTTTGCCTTAAGTGATTCTTTACTATAAATATTATTTTATTTTGAAAAATTACTGAGAATAAATACCTGGAATAAATTTGAAAACAATATCACAGTCTTATGATCATTTTCTATTTGTAAATCAAAATCTAAAATTGGTTGAATTAGATGCAGTTTAAATTTTCCCTTGGTGGCCTTAAGTTTGAGCTTCATAGGGTATAAAGTATGCGTGTAGATACAAACATACACACATGCAAATATAAAAGACAGTAAAGCATTTACAGCAACTCAAAGCATTTATAACACAAATTCATAGATTCAAGGTTCTGAATTAAAGGTTTGCTCACCTGATGGGAAGAAAGAAGAACAGAGAAAGAAGAGCAGAGCTTTTAGTTTTTAAATCTGAAAACTTTGCTTGAAGTTGAATTAGTTACTTTGCTCTTGATTTCCAGATTTTGGTTTCCAGATCTCTGCTTGGCTTTAAACTCTCAAATTTTCATTTTACTTTGATTCCTTTTTCCAGGCTGAAGTTTGATTGTTTTGATGTTTAAATCTGAGATGTTTAGGTTGATGTTTGGTTTTGGTTTGAAGTTTGTTTCAGCTTCTTTTTTTTTCTTAGTAAATGAATTGAAAACGAGGAAGGTGATGTATATAAGAAAAATGGGGTTACAGGGTGTTGTATTATTTTGTGCAATAGCATGAACATTGCTTTGTTTTGTACTAAGGCATGGCTGCTAAGGAATGGAAGCATTTAATGCTATGTACTTTATGTTTCCCTAAGCCATATTTGTTTGTCTCGGCTGATACCTTCTCTTGTATGCTAGAGGTAGTAGCATTGATCATTATCTATCTTGTTTATAGATATAAATATATTTACACTATTTTCTTTTACAAGCTAACGTATATATTTGCTTTGTTTACTTGTACATTTTGTTTATGCTTGCCTACAGGTTATTATATGCTGTACAAAGAATTTTTTCTTCTCCTTTTACTTCTCTGTTTTGTTTACTTCTTGCTTGTTTCCTTCATGCTTTGTATTTTATATACCTTTGCTTCATTTGTTAATATTATTTATATTTTGTTTTATTTTTGTTTAGTGTCTTCATTCATTTATACTTTGATTTATTTCTATTTTACACAAACCTGGTTTGCTTTCACACTTGATTTTATTTCTTGTTTATTTGTTTTCTCTAGTTTTCTTACTACTTTGAAATGTAAATAAATTTCTATTCTAAATTGTTGTTAGATTTTAACAAATATTCTACTTCTATTTTAATTAAAACTTACCTTATATTAATTTCAATTCCTAGTTCAAATATTAATTATCATTATTTACTTAATATTTATTGTCTTATATTTATTTTATAAACTCAAACCATCTTTAACCATCAATTCAAATATATATTAAATTTGCTCGTATATACCTAAATATATATATATATATATATACTCACATATACACTATTTACAATATTTTAATCTCAAATGATTTATACAGAATATACTTGGATATCGGGGAAACTCGCTCCATTTAATCAATTTAATTTCACAATTTTTATTCAAAAATTTATTTAATCATAAATTTAACTCAAAATTTCATTTAATTATTAATTTAAATAAATTTAAATATCGGGGTCGTTACATGAAAGGTAACAATGTATTTAAAAACTAATTATTAACAATTGAAATGAAATTACAATTTATTGAAGTAATGTAAATTGTTAAACTTGGCTATAAATTTTTGTAAGAAAACAAATGCAAACATTAAAATTTATAAATGATTTAGTATGAAATAAATGACCATTAAATAAAGATTAGGTATATAAGAATGGTAACATATGTTTGTGAACAATGAATTCAAAAGTGTGATTAAAGGTTATAGTAACGGTTGTAAGTTACTATTTAATTGGTCTATTAATCTAGTTGTAAATGTTACATTTGGGTATAAAACTGAATATAAGTAAATAAATGTAAGTGCTGTATGGATAAATGAATTAGTATATAATTTATGGTAACTAAATGAATTAAACATTATGTAAGCAATTATGATGATTAGTGGACATAATAAACTTGAGTGTAATATAAAGATAATAATAACATTTATTGCAAGTTACATTTTATTTAGGCAGCTAAATTTAAAGTTGGAAATCAATTACATTTAAGTGTAAGTAAATGTTCGTTAATATGAGATAAGACAGTAATGGTAAAAGTTGTGAATGTGATGAAATAGATGGAAATGTATATTTTATTCATAGATAAAAATAAAAGGAAGAAACCAAATTGAATAAATTGATCAAGGTTTTAATTATAATAAATGTATTTGACAAATTCAATAATTGAAAATAATAGTTAATACAAAGGAAAGTTGGAAATATGAATTTTGGAATTTTCCAATGTAAGTTTGAAATTTGTTTGTAATTTATTTTCCAAAGACAATAAAATAAACAATTTCTGTAAATTTTATATTTTGGTCAAATTGGTCAAATTTTGAATTTCAGTTTAAATTTTTAGATTTTAATTTTAAATTCTAACCTTTTATTTTGAAGCTGTATATAATTCTATTATCCGTTATGCTTTTCGTTTCATTAAATTCTGATTTATACTTTGTAAATTGGATAACATACAGCGCTTTAAAAACAATTAATTTCTGCGTTTATTTTATTTGTTTCTATATCCATCTCCTTATTTTATTTTTCTATTGTGTTGTATAAACTTTATTTTTATTTATTGAAGGTTTCTTTTGTATATATCTTTTATTTAATGGCTAGGAAACAAATCAGTTAGACCTATGATTACTTTGTTTTAATTTGGCATAGGCTACATTTGCTTTATTGCTTGCCTTTATTTGTTTGGCCTATTTATTTCCTACCATAGCCGTTCACCATTGTTTAGACATGTATTACTCCCATCAAATCACGTACAAATCTTCCTAAATATCTTTTCCTCATTTGCCTCTTCTGATTGAAGACTTTACATACGTTTCTTTTATTAAATAGGAAATAAAGCCTTCATTCACTAGCCTCTTTATCTCTTGCCATTCTCTTAGCTGTTTCTTTTTTTATTTTCCTTTCTTAGCCGTGTATTACATTTCCAAAGCCATACAAAACTTCTCACTTTTCCCTCATTCTTCATTTGCGTACAAAGAAAACAAATATCACAAGTCATGGCATCTTCTTCATCTTCTTTCTCTTTTTCTTTTTCTCTTTTCTTTCTTTGTTTCTTCATGTTTCTCGACCTCACCTCCAAGCTGACCCCATCACCATCTCCACCCTATGACCGACCACTATCATCACTTCTCCTCACCACCATCCATGGCCGTGAACACCATGAAGACTCCATCACCAAACAATGGAAAACATAACCTAGATCACCACATACATCCACTTCCTCCTTTATTACCTCGGCCACGCCACTCAAGCACCATCTCGTTTGCTTTACCTAACCTTAGCCATGCCTTATGATGTTCACTTGACCTAGATCCTAACTAGGCCGAGCACATAGAGACCATGGCCGAACCAATTGAGCACAACCCCTTGAGCTTTTGGCCTTCCATTGCTTTGTAACTTCCATCTCTTTAAATTCCTCACCATAACCGTGTACACACCACTTTGGCCAAGCCTAGGTGCCTCTAAACATGATGAGGCCGAGCACTACATGGTGTGGTCAAGCCCACTTGACCATGGCCTAGCCACTTGATTGATTTAAAGCAAGGTTATGTCACTTTGATTCATTCTTTTCATTGTTTTAATCTATAAATATTTGTGTTGAATTTTATTCTTATAATTTTGTAAATTGTTTGTATACAAGATTGGATCTTGACTCTCCATCAAAAAAAATCTTGTTCGTACCTAGTTGTGCTTTCGGAATTTGTTTTGTATCTCTTGTTTGTTATCTCCAGCTTTTAAAAGGTGAGTTTTATCACTCTAGACATATGTACTTATATTATTGTGAAATGATGACAAGTGAATCTGTATAAATTGACATGTTATTCATAAATGCCTGTGATATATTATATGATGTTAAATGTTGTTTATATACCTGTTATATTACCTGATATGTTATTATATGTTATACTATTCATTTTAATTACTGTATCTCACACTGCAAGTTCCCTATCACTATGGGTTGAAATGATACATACCCGAACATATATTAGAATAAGGAAAAATCATTATGGGCTGAAATGATAGGCTCGAGTGATTTTTATTGTTATTGTATTTTATTTGACTTGGGATTGCGGGTTTGAAATGATAGAATTCAGATTTTTCTTTTTAAATTATGGATTGAAATGACACATATCTGGATCACTTGACCTAGGTTAGAAAATATTATACAGGCCCATGGTTATATTTTTAAATAATATTTTTCTAAAAATTATTAAGTATTTTGAATGTTTAAATATATGAAATTTGAGCTAAAAGATTTGACTTAAATGACTTAATTATAAGAAGATGTTGGTTTTCTATAAGTTAAGATTTTATAAGTCAATAAGTGGCTTTAATGGAAATTTTAAAGATGTGTTGGTTTTAAATAGAATTTAAAGACATTTATTGATGATTAAATAACTTAATAATTGAATTTGACTTAATATGGAAGTTTTAAATCTAACCTAGTAATTGTTATGAATTTTACTTTATGAAACGGACATGTTTTGTGTAATAAATAACGTAATTTTAACTGATTAAATGAAATACAGTTTTAATTGGACATTTGTACTAAAATTTATTTGACTAGAAAATCATAGTTATTTGATGTCTAAATGAATAGATCTAAAAGAAAAATATTGATTGTTATATTATCTATGATAAAATATTCTTTTGTGAAATGTTATGTTTTGTAAAATAAATAGTTATGATTTTTAAATGGAAAAATGTAAGTTTAATTATGACCTAACTTGATAATTGGAAATTTGGTTTTTCAAATGGAAATTTTAAGTTAAGTAAATAAATAGAAATTTAGCTTTATTTATGAAATGGGTATTTTAAAATAAAGTGTTAGGTTAGTGGTAAAAAGATAAAAGTTAAGTAAAATAGTGTATTTTGACTTAATAAATGAATTATGGTTTAAATTGGATGTTTAATTATAAAATTTTATTTTATTAAATCATAAGTTAAATGATATCCAAATGAATGTTTTTGAAGCATGAAATATGATTTTTATAAGTTAAAAATGGCTAAAATTTGAAGTTTTAATGTTTCTGAAAAGTTATAATAAAATCTGGAATTTTATTGGTAGCATTTATAAATGCGGTGGATTTAAGATGACATTGTTAAGTGCTATCATTTCTGAAATTTAACTAAGTTCTGAAATAACTAAACATCTATTACAGCACTTTATAAGTGCTGCTGTTCTGAAATTTAACTATGTTTTGAAACAACTAAATACCTATTACAGCACTTTATGAGTGCTGCTGTTTCTGAAACTAAACTGTTTGTAAATAACTAAATATCTATTACAACACTTTATAAGTGCTGCTGTTTATGAAACTAAGCTGTTTGAAAATAACTAAATATCTATTACAGCACTTTATAAGTGCTGCTGTTTCTGAAACTAAGCTGTTTGAAAATAACTAAATATCTATTACAACACTTTATAAGTGCTGCTATTTCGGAATTTGACAATGTTTTGAAATATTACTAATATATCTACTGTAACCCTTTATAAGTGCTGTTGTTAGCTGAAAATACAATGTTTTGGAAATTTTATAATTGAATGAATGAACTTAGAAATGCTACAACTTTGAAATGAATATTATTTTAAAGGTGTTATGATTTTCTAAATATTATGATTTTCAAAGAATAACATTTCTAAATTGTTATGATTTAAAAATATTGTGGTTTCAAAGTGTTGGGTTTCAGAGTTGTTATAACTTTGAAAGGTACTATGGTTTTGAAAATGAAATTGTGTGAAATTGTATTTAATTAAGACTTGTCTTTAAATATATTAACGTGAAACTTATTGAAATTGAAGGTTTAAGAATGTGACTTTATAAAGTGGTTTGGTTTAAGATGATTTAAAGGAATATTTCAAGTTTAATAAATTTAAGGAAATATTCAGTGATTTGGAAATTTGGGTTTTATTTAAATGATATATTGATATGGTTTTTGGAATTTAAATGATATATTATTGCTTTGAGTTTTGAAATGGATATGATATTTTGGGTTTTAAAGTAAATGATTTTGAAATAAATATCCATGGCTTATAATAACGATTGGCTAGCAAAGAGACCGGGATCAGATATGGGTATACTCTCTGTCGATACCGAAAACCACTTTGACAACCGTGTACGCGGTGGAGATTTCAGAATGAAGTAGGATGGTGGCGACGATCCTATTGAGGTATGAACGTGGACCCGACTCCCGTGAGTTGGCATAAGGTGGCTAAAACAGGAGCGATTGATTGGCCAATGAGGTAGCACCTCTGATCGGACGCATTTCTTCGATACTATTCTATTACTTTATGATTTATTTGGTGGCCACCCATCGATTTTTGATTTGGGAGTGTGTTCCGAGGTGGGCGGTAGTGACTGCTATGAGTTTCCACCAGCCCGAATGCGTAACTGGTATATGTACCCTAGCATTGCCTAGTTGTGCCGTGTCACCTACCATATCGAGCTTTACTACGAGTTTGGATTTGTGCCGTAGCCTGTGGAGTATTGAGGGTAGCTCCCGATCTGGGGGTGCGCTAATACTGGATAGACTACTGGGACTATTATGTGTTAAGGGGGATATGGGTACTCCTTAACGCTATTTAAAAGTAAGTTTATTTTACTATTAGACATTATTATAATAGCGTATATTACTACATAGTAGATAGTTTAACGGATCCTTAAAGGATGGGCGATCCCAAGCATCCTTTTAGTTACTTGTGCATCTTTATTACAGTTCACTTGAGTTGGTTTACATTGTATAAGTATGTATGTCCTGACTCGAGTATTTTGTGTTTTTCTTTACGCTCAGGTCAGACTGAGTGATACAGTATTCGAGACTCACCTTTGGAGTTTGAGCTTTTCTTGGAGATCCAGCTATCTATTTCGCTTTCAGTTATCCAGTTGATTCCAGTGATTTATTCTGATTTATACTTGATTATCATGTTGAGACTTCTGTTGTATCTTATTACTTCTGTTGTATCTTGTTAACACTGATGTATATATATAGTAACTTCATGAACTACTATTTCTTGCTTCTGCTGCATTGTTATCTTACTCTGTGTCTGTGATCTGTGATTTATTTACTGTATATTCTGAGTTTTGCCAAATTTTATTTACAATCTATTATTTTGAATTATTCAAGTCCGGCATGTGTGGATTTATTGTCGATTTGAATGGTCCAAAATAGTGGGTTGTTACAACAGTCGACCGCTAGCGGTCGACTGGCTGATATTGGATGTCGACCGATGGCCTATTCACCGTCAGCATTCCCTGCCATTTAAGATTTAATTACTTATTTCCTTTTATGTATATTTAATTACATTTATTACCACCGTTTAAGATTTGTATTTAACATTTACTTTAATTTTAAGTTATCAATATTTATTTTCTTAATTCGTTTTGAATTATTTCTAGTCTGAAATCTTCAAACGTCGATAACTTCTTCTTTTGAACTTTGATCATAAAAATCTATATATGAAAGTTGATTATAAGAACTTCACGAACACAATATTGCAAGTTTCATGGGAAAATTCTAACCTTTGTTCAAATTCCTTTATGAGTTTTAATAATTATTGAATAAATATTCTTAATTAATTATTGTTTATTTTACGAGGTGTTACATGAAGGGTGAATTTGAATTTAAGATTAGCTTATTATTTTTGATGCCGCTTATTAAGTTTGTGTTTGAATATTCTTTCATAAGGAGTTCGTTGTTTCCATAAATAATTCTCTAGTATTTCGTAAATACTCGAGAATACTCTTAATTGCCATTCAATGATTTTAACTCAAATTTGATGTTCTTTCACTCTAAGTGCAGAAGTGTAACAAATTAACATTTTTGACCCTTTGATTTAACACAACCCAAGTTGTGTAAACCTCGAAAGTCAAAAATGACAAGTCGTTAAGAGGCGATAACAAGAAACAAAGCATATAATCTAACTGTAACTTTATGGAATTAATAGAAGAAGGAAATAAACATATAATATAAAAAATATAGCTATTATTTCGAAACAAATCTAGTCTATATAATCATGTTTGAAACAATCATAACCAATCACGCTTTATCGTCGGATGTTTATTTATATACAATTTATATACACAAGCAAATTCATCGTCATATGTACCTTCAAACGTCACTTGATCAGCAAACCCAACTCCATCAATCTAATTATAATAGACACAAGGGGAAAAACATAGAGAGGGGGTCAGCTAGTAGTGTGAGTGAATTAAACAATCTATTTTACCACATACTATAATATTTCCCATAAAATACCATGATTAACTATGGTATAAAACAACATACCTTAACCTATTTCATCTACAATAAATGAGTTGGTTCAATAATAGAACATGTATAGTTGACTTATAAAAATAAGGCAACAGTAAAAAACAATGCAAGGACAATGATATGGTCTCACCCGTATATACGCCAAGCCCAAACCCCTATTACATTAACACATGGCTTAGTCACAAGTAGTCCTATTGGGTCTCCTTGTCTATAAGGTAGTCTTTATCATCAATACTAGTGCTTTTAAATAGTATAGAAGCATTATTTTTAGAAAGGGGTTCAATTAATCCGTGTGTTATAAAAATATTTCCTTTTGTATGTTTAGGGATATTATAAATTTGCCAATCTAAAGGGATTTTTATTAGTAGATCTAAAAATACTTTTGTCTTACGATATCTTTCTAATATAGCGCATTTTCCTACATACAATGCTTAACCTAGAGAATTTAACTTTTCCTTTTTGAGGAGTAGTGCATATATAGTTAGGTGTATAATTTTTATTTGATTATGAGTTTCATTTATTGTAATCATATTTATTTTAAAACTGTCAAAAGAATCGTTAATTTCATATACTTCTTTAGTAGTGTCCGGATAAATTGATTCAATTTCATATACCGAAGAATTAACATCATTAGATATATCTTCAATAGTGCCTACATAAATACCTATTCTTCTATTTTTGATATTACAATATTTTGTATGTTTATAGGACATTCATTAGCATAATGCCCCTCTTTATTGCATTTAAAACATTTACACCCTTTACGAAAAAATTTCTCTTTAATAAAATTTTTCTTGGAAATTTTTTTTCTTTTCTAAATTTTTTATTATATTCTAGTTTTCATTTTTTCCAAGTAATCCGATATTTTGGTTTTGTTCTTCATTTGAAATTTCTTGCAAATTTTCTTTTGAATTCGGGTGAACATCCAAACCGTGTATTGATATCTTCCGTATACTTCATACAAGAAGAAAATCCAAGTTTGGAGTTTTTGATTTTATTTTTCATTTGTTTGTGTGCACTTACTTGCTCATAAACCCTTTCCATAGTATCCATACAAGCCTTTTTTAAGAGGCTTGTATTATGAATTTCATTAGAATTACTTTGTCATAAAACGTCACATCTTTCTTGTATAATGTTATTCCATGGATAAGGTATTTTCATAAAAAACCTTTTAATCATTACATTTTAACTAAAAAATTAGACCTATATGTTTGGTAGTAAATTCTTCCAACATATATATGTCAGATAATTGTATTTTTAACAATTTCTTTTCATAAGCTGTATCTTCAAGGAATGTTTCTCCTGTAAAGGCTGCTAGTAGTAATTTAAGTAATTTGCCAAGAGCTTCTTGTTTTGATGGTATATTTTTATTTTAATTGTGTTGGGTTTATTCTTTTGAGATTCAATAACCATGCTAAAGCATCTCCCATCCAATAAATTGTAGCATAATGTATGTATTCCATGACACTCATATTAGGGTAGTAAGTAGATTGTTCCACTAATATGCTAAAGCTATGTTATAATATATTTTATATTTTCCTATGAGGAATTCTCTCTATATTGAAAGTTAAACTATATGTTAAAGAAGATTTTTCATTATAAAAATCTTTTAATTGTTTTCATGAAGAATGAAACCTAATCCAGTCTGACATAGTACCATGTCTAAGCATTTTAGGATAAGGATCATTATGTGGACTATTATATGTATTTTCATCCTGCTCCCGATCTTCCATATCAACATCAGGAGAGGGATTGTTCACTATGGATACACCTTCTGGAAGAGATAACATCATTGTTCACCATGAATCTTGTTCAGAACTTTCATGCGAAGAAAGTTCTTCAATTTTTTTTTAATTTGAAATAGTTTATTTGTAGTAGAATGTTCCTCGTTGTAAGAATAAAGTTCACATTGTCTAATTCTCCAACAAGTTCCTTTTCTTGAAAAATAAGGTAATTTTGATAATAATAGGATCAATATCCTCCATATTTATTTTGTTATTTTCTTCAAAAGTATATTTAACCATTCTACTACTGTTTAGCGAATGGATTGTTGGTGTATTCTGGCTAAAGAATTTTACCACTTTGATTTGTGAATATTTAATAAATTTTAAATATTCAAATAATAGATTTTAAATTTAAAATAAAACACTTTTAAATAATAAATAATGATCGTGAAATAGTTTTCAAATTTTTTTTATAAAAATATTTAATTTGAAGAAAAATCGAAAATGTGATCGGAATTCGCTTTTCGGATTTTTGACTTTTCGTCGAATAAAAGTTGTTGGAAATATTGTAAACATTTTAGTGTATATATATATACACATACATTTAAAAATAGGTTAGCATGTGTTAGTAATATATATGTATATATATTTGTTCACTTAAGGTTATATGATTTTAAGTTTCAAATGACAAGAAATGAAAAAGTAAACATCACATCACAAGATATCTTAGGAAACGTGAAGTGACATTTTGTACCATGAACATTTAATACATATTAGAGCTTAGAAAAAGGGAGGAGGAGACAAGAGGGTGATGATGTGTCATGATTTGGATGGAGGGTATTGTACTTAAGGGCATTTAGGTAATTTTATACTTTCATTTCATATAAAACTAATTCCGAACTTTCTTTCTCCTTCCACTTCATGTTCTCATTTATTCCAAATGGTTTAGTTTTTTTAAAAAATTTTCAAAGCCATTCTAATTGCTTCCTTAGTTTTAATTTTTTTTTAAATCAAGTTTTTTCACTTTTTAACTCTTTAAGATCCCTTAAAAATCCTTCCATTTTGCCTACTCCTCTTCTTCTTTTAATTTCAAGCCCTCGTACCCTTGTTCACTCTTAGGCCAAGCCTTAAGCCCCTAGGCCGAACCCATTTTATCTTAGCTTTTGGTGAGCAAACATGTTTATTTTTTTTAAAGACTTTACCTTTATGTCTTGTATATGTGTATATGATGTTTGTTTAGTGGTATATCCATGATGTTTGGTTGTATATGTGTTGTATTGGTTATCGTCTTAATTAAACTTGTTTAATGCAGCTTAGAAGTTTGGTTTGGTGTTAAAGTTATCATCTTGCTTATATATGTGATGATATATATATATATACACATATATATATACACATATATATATACATATATATATATATATCTGTGTGTGTGTGTGTGTTTGGATATGTAAGTTTGGTTGTTGGTTATGTGCTATGAAAGTTAGCATCTTTGTATGCTAATGAGATTGGAGATCACTTGGAAAAGACCAAAAGTTGTTTATTTTTTTTCAAGTTATTAAAAGATTAAAAATTATTTAGTTTTCAAAATAAAATCTTTTATATATAATTTTAGGAGAAGTAAAGTTAAGAGTGAAGTTTGAAGTTAGATCTAAATAAAATCTAACTTTAACGAGTTGCATTCATAGCGATAGTCGCTATGAACGCAGTTCGGAAAAGGTTAGAGTTTAGATTTTAAAAATAATTCTTTTTGAATGGTTTTGAAAATTTTCAAAATATTAAGTAAGTTCAAAAGTTAATTACTTTGATAATTAAATCAGAGTTTAATAATTAATTAATTAAGATAATTATTAATTAATCATAATTAAGTTAGTTAATTTGGGTTCAATTATGGATTAAAGTTGATTAATTAATTAAGGAAATTTAATTAACGATTAATTAAGATAAAAGTAATTAGGAAATAATTTTATCATTAAGTTTAATTATTTAATTAATTATTGTTTAATTAGGGTTAATTAATAATTAATTACTAGTTAGGCAGGATTAAATTAATCGGTCTAATTGGATTAAATTAAGATACAATTAGGAATTAATTAAGTTTAATTAATATTTAATTGGTAATTAAATAATGATATAATTAGTAATTAAATAAAGATTTAATTATTATTTAATAAAGGTTTAATTTTAAAATTTACAAATTATTTTTGAGTCCGTTCTTTTTATAAGTAAACTGATTTAAACCAAGGGATCTCTTGTAACAACCTGTAAATTTAACCGGTTTTTAATAATGTTATTAGTTGAAATTTTGTGAAATTTTAAACGATAAAATTTTGAAATAAAAATTTGATATTTGGAATGCGTTTAGTTAAACATAGCTACTGGTAAATTTTCGTCCGAAAATATGAAAGTTTATTTCGCGCGTAAATTTACTTCAATTTAATCAGTTAAAAAGCGATGAAAATTAAATGTTTCCGAAACCTAAATAATTTTACATAGAAAAATTCTAAACCATCTTCTGAGCAAGATGTCAGTTTGTCGGTTTTCCAAATTCGGACATCTTTGGCTCCGTCGATCTTATTTTTCAGCGTTTTTCTTGCATTTTCCGCTATTAGAAAATTCAAAATTTTATAATCCGATCGTACCACTGATATCTGTATACCGTTTTGATCGCCTCGTCGTGCTGATCTCTATCGTATATTCAATTCTGTATTTTGGAGTCCGGTACGCAGTGAAATCTGCGTAACTGTTAAACCGTACCGGTACCATATTTCAATCTTTTGGACTTCTTGTCCTTTCATTTTTTTCAACCGAGAAAATTGAATAGCCACTGTCTATTAATAATTATAGAAATCAATTGTCATGACTTTAGCAATCCCACCTGTCCAATTTATATTACAACGATTCGTTTTATCTCCAACTTCATATTTGCTCTCTACCATACCTTCTTTTGCTTTGAACGAAACAGAAAAATGAATGAAATATATAATTGCATCTATATCTTTGTTGAAGTTAGGCTGTGCTCCTCTACTTGCCACGCAAGCAACATTTCTCTGCTTGGTTTACCTTCCGCCTCTCCATCCTTTGCAGCATCTCCTCACCACCGTTCATCCTCCCTCCATGCCAACTTTCGCCTGCCAACCCCTCAACCTTGCAGCCGACCCGATCTGCAGCATTACCACAGCCAAGCAGCCTCCTCCTTGCTTCCATATTATTTGATCTATTCTTGCTTTTGAGAAAAAAAAGAAAAAAAAAGAAAAGGAAATATACATAGTCGCATTCATGTTTGCATGGAAGCCTGCTCTTCTCTTTCCTTTGCTCGTGACTGCCCATTCATCTTGCTTTCCTTGGCCGAGCATACCCCTTCCACTTCCATGCGTGAAGAGCAACCAAGGGCCTTGCTTCACTAACCTGATCAAAGGTATATATATATGGTACATTATATATGCGTATTCAGACCTGCATGCTTTGCCATTCGCCACCTTCTTTTGCTTAAAAAAATAAATAAAGATATATATATGCGTATATGGTCATAAATATAGTTTATATAAACTTTTTATATATGTCAGTGTATAAGTTGTGACAGTGTAGTTTTATATATGTAAGTATGGTCCTCTGTTTACGTACTTATATATATGTTTAGGCCTACGCATGTATATTTATTATATATATATGTATTGATGTGTTTTATTTTATATACACAGCTCGTATGTTGATAGTTTGCTGCGAAAACTTAGTAAATATGTATAAATTTTATAAGCTCGTATGTTGTAGTTTTATAAGCTCGTATAAATTTTGTTGGAACTATTGGTCTATGGAAAAGAGATTTTACCCTACTTATATAATATGCAGTTATAAGAGGAGTATATATATATATATATATATATATATATATATATATTTATATAAGTTTGTTTCAAGGGTATAGTTATACTGGTCTATAAGTTACAGTGTATAAATATATGTATTTATAAAAGTTATATAAATTATATATGTTTTGCTTATATTTGTCTAAAGAGTATATATTTAAGTGAAGTTTTGTTTTGATTGTTTTATACTAATATATATTATTCGGTTTCAAAATAGTTTATGCAGATGCGTTAAAGAAATTTGTTTTTGTAATAGTTTTAAGAATAATAAAAAAATCTTTGATCTTTAATGCTTGAGTTTAAGAATAATGATTTAGAATTTTTTTTATATATATATGTTATTCCCGGTCTTGAATTAAAATACTGAAATATAATATATATATATATACATATATTCTGTTATATCGGGTTGATTTGATTTGTTCTCATCAATTTCTATCTATCAGCTTCACCTGTCAAATCCATGTCAGCTTACTTCGTTTGAGATTCGTTGTTTGGATCGATCGATTGTCGAATTTGTGATTTACCTCGTGCGTTGTTCTGTCTTCTCTAGCCTCGGAAGGTGAGCAGTCACTCACGATTAATGTTTTTTTATCTATTAAATTTGATTTCAATTGAAACGAAAATTGAAATATGCTGCTGTAGTTATTAACACTGTTATTTATGCTATTACCTGTATCAGTTCACCTGTGACATCTGACACCATTATCTGTTAATTATTTATGTGATGATAATACAGTTGGTTGATAATTGATTGATTGTTGATGTTTATATTGGACGTGAAATTGTTAGTGTTAAATGATAAATAATATGCAAAATTGAAATGGATATAGGATGGTTAACAATTTTAAAACTGATTTATATGTTAAATTTGATTAGTTGAATATGACCCCTTTTAATTGTTAAATTAATTGACATGTAGAATAGTGATAATTACACTTTGAACCATTGAACGTATATTTGATTAATTGTTGTAGTGTTAAAATTTGAAATCGAATGACAATTGAAGAACCGTATAAATATTAGTGTAATAATCTTTAATCTACATGAAATGATAGTGTAGATTCTAGAAATAATTTTATTAATTTACACAAATAACAATGTGAATTAATACGATTATTTCGGGATTATTTGAATTGATTATTGGATTGATATTGGTTGTTGTTATTGCTTGTTTATTTACTTTGACACCATCCCAGTTATCACACTGCAAGTTCCCTTTGCTATGTTTTGATTTTGAATTGAATTGGAATCGGGTTGAAATGATAATACCCAAAAATTGAACTTTGACCTAGGATAGAGAATTAAATAAAACCCGATTGGTCAATAATTTGATTTAAGAATAAACTAAGTTTTATTTGAATAAATAATATGGTTTTGAAATGAAGTTGAAATTTGAATTTTAATGAAATTTAGATGTGAATATTTAATAATCTGAAACAAAATATTAACAATATAATTGATGAAAAAAATGTTGTTTAATTTGAGAAATGATTGAATTAAGTTTGAAATGATTTAATAATCAAGTTTGAAATTATAATTAAGTTTGAAATTATTAAACCTTGAAATTATTTAATAATTAAGTTTTGAATTATTTAATAATTAAATAAGATTGAATTATTTAATGATTAAATTGAATTGAATTCTTTAATAAGAAAAATTGAACTTTGAATAAGTGAATTTTACTTCGTAAATAATTGAAATTGAGTTACTTTATTTATTAAGTTTTGGGAAATTATTTAAGTAAGTAAATAAGTGAAATTGAATTTCTTTAACGAGAAATAAAATGTGATTTATTGAAATTAATGTAAGACTTGAAAGTTGAAGAATTTGATTTGATGAATTTAATTTAACTCAATTTGTAAGTTTTGATATAATGAAGTTGAATTTAAATAATGGATTTAATGAATTGGAAATTTAATAGAAATTGTCTGAATGGCAAATTTACTTAATAAATATTGAATGAAATCGATAAATGAATTTAAATTGATTTAAATGTTAAATTAAATTAATTTAAATGATTTTGAAATGAATCTTATATACGAACTTGAATCAATATTTGAATTGTTTTAAATAAGATTGAAATTGTATGATAAAATTTTGAAATTATGAATTTGGAAGTTTTGAAACGTAAATTGTGGAAATTGTTTTAGAAAGAGAAATGAAATGTTGATTTCCAAATTCTAATTGAAATTGAATTTGATTGCTTTTGAAATATATAAACGACCAATCGGTGAAATAATTACGGAAGTTATTAAAGAGACCGGAATCGGTTATGGACATACTCTCTGTCTAAACCGAAAACCACTTTAATAACTATACGCGGAGTGGTGATCCAGAATGAAGTGGTTGGAATGATGTGCGTGATGACTGAAGAAAGAGAACGATAATGGATAGCCTTGACACTTGTGTCAAATTGGAAATGACTAAAACAGGAGCCGTGCCGGGCCAATGGAGGTCAGCTACCTCACGCGAACACACTTCTTCGAAACTACTCATTACTTGTTGTCGATTGGTGCACCCTTGATTTGGGAGTGTTGTTTCGCGGTGTTGCGGTCGCTGCGGCGATGCGTTCTCACCAGTCCGGATTAGGCAAACGGTAGTTTCACTACCTTGGGTATTGCCTCATGTGCCTTGTCATACTTGTATCCCTATATACGCGACCACTACGAATTTGTTTTGTGTTATACCTATGGAGTACTCCCTGATATCCCACTAGTTTACGGTGGAGTTTACAGTGCTGTATAGACTATAACGCTTGTATAAAATGTGTTAAGGGGGATAATGGTAACGCCTTAACACTATTTTGATACTTTACATTACTGATAGACATTATCTACTTAGCGTACATTACTACATAGTAGATAGTTTAACGGATCCTTAAAAGATGGTTATTCCAAACATCCTTTGAGTTACTTGTACTTCAATTGCTATTTCACTTGAGTTGGATTTATTGATATAAGAATGTTAATCCTGACTCGAGTGTTTTGTGTTTTGCTTTACGCTCGGGTCAGACTGAGTGTACCAGTATTCGAGACTCACCTTTGGAGTTGGAGCTTTGCTTGAAGATCCAGCCATCTATTCTGCTTTCAGTATTCGATGATTCCAGTGATGTATTCTGATTTGTATCTGATGTATCGTGTTACTCTTCCATTTTATCTGGTTTAACTCTGATGTAACTTATATATTTATATAGTAGCTTCATGAACTACTATCTCTTTTATTTCCGCTGCATTTATTACTCTGTGTCTGTGATCTGTGTTCTATTTATTTATTGTATATGCTCAGTTTTGCCAATTTAAATTAACAACGCGGTATTTTGAATTATTCAAGTCCGACATGTGCGGATGCGAATGGTGCAAAATAGCGGGTCATTACATCTCTTGTCTATGCCATTAAGTAGACAACTACTATATATAAGTTATACTAAATTTGGACATCTGTTAGCAGAATAAAACCCCATCCTGTATACTATAGTTGAATTGATTGTTTGGACATCTTTTAGCAGAATAAATCACCGTTCTGCTATTATGTTATTTGGACATATGTTTGCCAGTTGGTTTATATTGTCATGTTATTCCCTGATTTGTTTTATGGATTGTATTTACATATATGATGACCTATGTAAATGACTGTTATGTGATTTGAAATAAAAATTTAAGTAAATAGTAACTTGATTTAGTACCATTATAGTCACCAAGCCTCCTTTCAAATTTGTAACAATATGATTTCCAATTGACTTTAATTGTATATCAATTTAAGGTGAAGTTTTTTAAGTGATTTTGGATATTTATAAAAGAAATTTATAAATGATTTTGGAGATGTAGAAAGGATTTTTATAAATGGATTTATAATTTAAGCAAAGGAGATTTTATAAATGAAAATGTTTTGTAAAAAGGATTTATTAAAGAAATATATAAAAAAGGAATTTGAGATTTGGATTTTCCTTAACTGGCCTTCTTAATTATGATGGTGTGGAACTTCTGTTCCATGCTTAACACTGAAGGAATAATGTTTGGGGTTATTCTTATCTCTAATTTAAATAACATTTGTTTGATTCTTTTAATATGATTTTGAAATGAGAAATCATTCACAATGTTTTGTGAATATACTTATTCCAGTGTGATAAGTACATGAATATTTTGATAAATATTCTCAAAAGAGATTTAAATAAATGAAAACCTATTTTGAGACTTAGTGTTTGCCATGGGAGAACTAAATCTCTGAATTGTTGCTTGTTTGTTTATTTGATAGTTAAATAACTGACTATCAAATCTTTACTTATTTTAACTCAAGAAGTATATTGTGTATATTCGAGTTCCCCGGTGAGGACCCGAACACTTGTTGCATACTTCCAAAAGAACTGGAATTGAGTTAACCAGAAATTATTGCTTAGTTTTGGAGACACCTATTTCGGATAAGGACGATTTATCTGAACCACTCCAAACTAATAACGCTCGTGATAGATCGTTATGAAGTATGCTATGGAGTCGTAGTATTCTTCTCGTGGGTGATTCCAAAATGGAAGAAAGTAATTGAAGAATGTTTGTTTGATCCCAGAACAACTTGTATGGATGAACGCTGGGATTGCATTTCTGCATAGAGGGCAGTGTTTGCATTTCATGATGGTTTGCTATGAGGTAATAGGTAAGCATGGCCTCTCAAACCTCACATCCTGAGAATGGAAAAATAGGGTAGATGTAGCAGGGCTATGTGGGTCGCACCTATTAGGGTATGATCATCCTAAGATCTAGTGTCGATATCTCTATGTATGCTTCGGGCCCATTAGGGTTGTTGATCACAACCATGGGGTGATCATATTCGATACTATACAATAAGGGGTAAGCCGGTTCTATGGTGGTAGAGGTCGAAAGGTTTTCGATCTCACTGTATATTTTATCTAAAGGTGTACAAATTTTCAAAAGGTAGTCCCTTACATTGCCATTTGATAGAAATCCATTCTCCAATAAGTGCCTTCGGTTTTTGATTATATACCTATTATTGCTGTCATGTACACACATCATAGTTACTTGATTATAAATATTTTCAACCCTAGACATTATGATAATATCATTAGGTTTTATAATAAAATTGTTTTGGTTATCGTAAGGTGAAAACCCATCCATGTTTATGTGTAGCGTGGTCTTACGTGATACCTTTATTTTTAACGGATTTTATAAGTTATAATAAAATTCCTTATGATTTGAGTTTCTCACGTTAGTTTTACCAGACTGACCCAAGCGTTGCTTTCTTATAATGCTCGGATCAGACCGAGCATGTTTCTAGGTTAGCTTTGGATGCTTTGGAGTTCAGGAGACGAGATGAATGCCTAAGATGTACTTCCGTATTTTATTTTATTTTCCGTTGTTGTTATTATTGTAGATATCAGTAATTGTAAGGAAAGGTCGTTATAACTGCCCAAGCCGACAATAGGTTAGTGTACTCTGATGGATATATGTATATAAAAGTTTTCTTTTGTAAAGACCATTGTTATATTATAAATTATTCATTGCGATGTGAGATTCTGTGTTGTTTAGTTTCTTCTTGTCTTCTTCCTTCTTCCTTCCCCTAACCATCTGCCTTTCTGGCACTTGATTGTTCGGCACATGAATACCATGGATGTATTAGTGTCGACTTGCAAGGGTCGAAAGGCAGATTGTTATAGTTATAATTTGTTTTTGTAGTTTGTTATTTATATCTTTTACTTCTATTTTTATTTCTATAGTAGTTCAATTATAAAATTATGGATTCCATTTTTTGGGTTTTCATGCATTCATATTGTTCTGTATTTAGATTAAACTGACACTTATGTGTGTTAAGAATAACAAGTCTATTTTCTTCCATAAAAGAGGGTCCTTTGAACATAATTCAATTATAATTGTTTTAAAAATTATATTTTTAGATGAAATCCTTTCTTGAATGATAAATAAAGATTCATACACCTAAAGTTATTAGATTAGTTTTAACCCTATTTTAAGCGGCTAGACATGGTACCCCTTCATGCTTTCATAGCATACCGTGGATTTGTAGTAGGGTTAGGCCTCGAATTTTCAACCACTAGCATATACCGTCGCTCCACATAAATAGAGCATAATAGTGATTCGTTTCCCACTCCAACATGTAATAATCAAGAACAATAGGTGTTCGAATTGATTTAAAATTCTGAAATTTTTTTATTATGCGTAAAAGGTTTGTGAACTCATAATGTTGTGCATAAAGAATAGCTTAGGCCGACATTTTAAAATTTTTACTCTTTTTTTACCCTAATAATATGTATCCAGAATAATTGAAATTAGAATATATAAAACTAGAAGAACTTACCGAGCTCAGCCAGGCTCCAATACCAAACTCCAATTAACACAACAACAAACTGTAACAACCTTTTTTCACCCTAATAATATATATTCGGAGTAATTGAAATTAGAAAATATAAAAATAGAAGAACTTACCAAGCTCAACCAGGCTCTGATACCAAATTCCAATTAACACAAACAAAAGCAAAAAACGTTGATCTTTACAGAAACACGAACTCAGAAAATAGCAAAAGCCAAATGCAGAACTAAGATTTTATTAAGATAGTAGATAATTCTACAAAGGATGCTGATAATAGTACAATATATTTGATAAGAGGAAACAAACTTAAGAGACTTTCTTTTTCTGATGATCTTCACTAAAGGAAGAGCCCCTTATTTATAATCTCTTGAGTCTTTTATTTATTATTTGGTAGGGTTCATATATGTCCTCTCTAGTCTTCTAGGCATAATATGTGTCCATTACTTTATTGCATAGGCTGGGGAGGTGTCCTCTTTTTTTATTTCGTGGATAGGAAACCTGTTAGGTCTATTTAGGTGATTTGTCATCCTAAAGTAGTATCTAGATACCTTATGTTATTTCTTCATTCCGTAGTAGATAAAGACAAGGGTCCACCATGCTTCTGGTTATTTATGGATACCCGGGTTTGCTAGAGACTCATCATCGAAAGGGCCTATCCCAATAGTGTCTCTCATTATGGAGTCCTGTCTTGACCTTTCTTTTTCTACTTGTCCTTTGAAATATTATTCTTGTGCCATTAGGCCAACTGGTGCAACTTTGAGTTTGTCTGAGAACCGCTGAACTTTCATTATTCTATTTTTTGATGGTTCCAACTCTGATAGGTAGTCCAATAGCAATATTTTTTATGCACAGTCGCGGAGTGCGCTCCAACTTCGCCTTTGCTTATGACTTAAGTAAAGAATTCTTGTGCTGTTAGTAGCCTTTTATAAAGACTTAAGTTAATCTAATTCCATAAGTTAATCTAATTACAATTTATTAATTCCTTCAAACAAATATATTTGTCTCATCTATTATTCAATTAATTTATTATTCTATTTATTTCTATTAACATCTTTATAATCAAAAATTTAGTGTATAACATTTATTATAAACACTCAAATTTTATTTATAAAGACATTTTATATTGTATATTATCCAATTACATATTCAACTTCTGAATAATTTAGGTAAGTTATATATATGGAATGCAATTGAGTATTATACAAATAAAATTTTCAAATCCAATTATTTCAAGTTAAATATTTATCCAAAATTTAGCTTCATTTATAATTGAAATCGTTCCTCAACAAAATTTAAGAATTAAATTTCCGATTAACTTCCAACAATTTAGAGATAAATATAATACATGCTATATATAGCAGATCAAATCAAATCTAAAATCATATACATATATATATATATATATATATATAAAATCAAGCCATACTTAAGAAATTTAAATCAATTTACTTTTCCAAAACAAAAGTGTAGCAAGGCTACAAATTGGTCTCTCCACTTCGAAACCTAAAAATGAATATTGATGATGCGGCCGCCATCACCGAAATTATTTTCCAGCGACAAAAGAGGAGAGCACTGATTCCAACATTTTAAATTCTTTGAAACGAATTCTATTTGAAAACTAATTTAAATAATATGCATTTTAAAACTTTAAAACCAGAGTTTGAAATCACCGGAAATTAAATTCCCCAATTCCTGATTTAAATTCATTTCAATTCCAAATCAATTTATAAACCATGTTTATAGATTCATTTAAAGAACAATAAATGATAATCAAATATTATCATTTCAACAACCAATTTATCTAACAATTTAATTTTAGAAAATTTTACTTATATATTTATAATATAATCATACAAATTTATTTCATTTACCAAATTTGAAAATAATATTGTGTTAGTTTGCTCTGTTCAAGTGTTTTGGAATTCCTATCGATAGCGTTGATCAGACGAATTGATCGGAAACCCAAATCAACATCAGCAACTCAAACAACACACTATAAAACATTTTTATATTAATTACAAATACACTCCCTCACTCGATGATTCCAGAAAATGGATTTCAAAAATAAGGATAGAGATCCAAATATTGAGGGACCCTAATCAAAGAGATTTCTAACCGAGATGATAGGCTTGAAATGAAGATAAGATGATTAATTAGCAAAAGAGAAAAGGTGGATATACATATATAAATCGCGGGCAACCTTAACCAGGTCAACCGTGACTTCAAAATAAGATCGAGGTTGAATTCTGGAGCAAATCGACATTCGATCGCCAGACATAGAATTCAGGTATAGCAAAAGATAGCAGCATCGTAAACCGAGGATACAGAAATCTCCGGTGAATTGATGCTTATTGTAAAGGAGTTTCACTCTTTTACAAATCATTCGGTAGAGCTATGGGTTACTCCAGAAATCAAGGAACACAAATAGGGGAGACAAGGATGGATTTTGGAACCGAGGGGAACATTCCAAAATTCGAAGGAAAACGAATCGAAGAAGAAGGAATTCAAGCTCGAACGAATCTACTCCATATGCTGAGTTTTGCCTAAAACCAAAGCTCCGATACCAACTGTAACGACCCTGAAATTTTCAACCATTCGCATCCATACATGTCGGATTTGAATTGCTCAAAATATCATATTGTTAATTTGAATTTGGCAAAACTCAGCATATATAGTAAATAAATAATCACAGACACAGAGTAACATAATAATAATGCATCAGAAACAAAATAATAGTAGTTCATGAAGCTACTATATATACGAGTACATAGGCACGTCCAGGTGGACCTGCATTTGACCGTTGAGCCATATTTTTATAGCATGGATATTAAAATGCAATGACAACAAAATCAGTACATTCTACGTCAACACATACAAATATAACCAAAATGTCTTTGAATTGACTCATGAATTGGTTAGGTGTACATGAACAGTAAGATCCGTGTGGTAACAAATAAACAATAATATTCTATATACCTTTTAGTTTAAACCAATTATTTTATCAAACTATTTTCTACATGAACTTACATCAAACTATTTTTTCAATGCTTTCTCTATTGTATCAACCCTTCTTATACTGCAGTATAAAAAATTATGCATGTATCAACGTTTATTATATTGATCCTCTCGTATAGTGATCAGTTAAAAAAACATAAATCTTTATTGGTTAATTCAAATAGGATAGTTGATACTTTTCTACCAGCTTAAAGGATTCCTAACCAAGTCTTTGATTAAATTTATTATAGCAGTAACATGATGACAAATGATTGTTAGTCAATCTATTACATAATGAGTATTCTGTTGTATTAATAATAATCGTCAACCTTCAAATGAGAATCCGTTTGCATTACTTCTGGATCTAATCTAATTCGGATAAACTATGAATAAAACCCTGGACCATCAAACTCTAATTCAAAATACAAATTGTATTAAAAATTTACACATGATGTACCGTTGAAATATTGTAATAATAACATGCCTTTACACTAAATCAAACTACAACCACAATCAAAAAAATTTAGAAGCTTAATAATGATGCTTGTTGCCTCTAATTAGTTGAGTAATTGCAGGTGTTTAGAATTGTCCAGACACGGAATTTGTGTGCATGTCTCCGTGATTTATTCCTCGACATATGTTCTGATTATGATTTGACATAAGTTTTTTAGTTTTGAAGTGAAGGCATAATTTAAACTAAAAAAATATTATTTTTATTAATAATAATTGTAGTATGTTTGTTGCACATTTTTTGGATGTAAACGTAAACTACCCAAAAATTTAAATAATAGTTGTAACATATTTGATGTCATACTTTTTTGATATAAATGTAGGCTACTCGAAGTGCCCTTAAAAGGGAACAACAAATAGTTTAACAGATTTAAAAAGTCTTATACATAATTGTTGCGTCAAAGTTATATCCTTAATTTAAGACGGAAAAAAAGTATTAATTTTAACAATAGCTGTAACTTGTTTGATGTCGCAGTTTTTTCTAATGTAAAGGTAAACTACCTAAAATAACCTTAAAAAGAATAATAAATAGTTCATCAAATTTTTATACATATTTGCTAGAACAAAGTTTTATCCTTAATTTAAATAAAAGAAAAGTATTATTTTTTAATACCATTCTTATTAGTGAATAGAAATTATAATACCATCTTGGAATTACGGACCTTTAACCGGATCATCGAATTATGTTTTGATGGTTAAAAATTTCTCTAAAAGGAGCTATTATTGTAAAACCTTTGGTTTCATAGCTGTGTAAATCATTTTTCCTTGCATGTTTGAACACATGCCATTTGTAAAAAGCGAAGCACGTGTACAAAGAGCACAAATATACTGAACGGAGGTCTGAGTTACAAAATGATTTGTTGGATATCTTTACTTCACCTGGCAACAACAAATATTTTAACTACTACTACCAATAGTCAGATGAAAATATTACCAATTGTGAAGATATTTTGTTGCTATTGTTGGGCAGCTGTTCCTCAAATTGAAACTAATTTTTCATTATACATCATATATCATTGAAATAGATTCGGTAACGGCTAACACAAATTTTCCAATTCTGAGATCAAACATCCTCTTTCACTCTCCTTATCCAGATTCTATTTTCTCAATTATATTTTTTGTTTGAATATATAAATTTTCACAATCTTTGTGGACATTTTTGTAACTCTAAATCTAACCGTATCTTTATACCATGGCAATCTAAAAATACAGTACCAATATTATCATTATTTCTTAACCAAATCGATGAGCAGAGATGGTTAGTGACCGATTTCAAGACATTTGATCATCTATTCGCTGTGAACTCATGGGGAGAAAAAGGCTGTTATATGGTATGCAACTTAAAAACATAAATGATAATTTTGATGTTCAAAAGAGGGTCGGATTTGCTGACTCACCCTCAGAAATGCTGCAGAAAAATCCTTAAAAGATAATAAATCTCTAAACTTAATTATAACATGGCTATACTTAGTACCCTGCATGAACTATTGTTAACCTTTCTCTTTAGATATTTTTTGATCAGAGAAACGACAAATGACATCAGAAAATTATTGGAAAGCTAGTGAATCATCATCCCTCGTTATATTATAACCAAAAAATAAATGAAAACAGCAGTACATTTCTGATCAAAAATTATGTGACGCATAAAGTAAATCTGGATTTTGGAAATAAAAATGAAAAGGAGCTGCAGCATAAAGTAGGAATCTCTGAGGTATGATATGGATTTATACAATGAAATGCTAGTATACATTTCAAAAAATAAAACTGATCATCATTAAGCAATCAAACTTCTTGGTGCAAATAATCACAACCTTCATCTATTGAATGTGATTTTGGCACATATCGTTCTTTTCTCTTCTTTTCATATATTTCTCTTCTTTCTATCATCCTCTTTCACGTGCCTTCTAGATTACACAGGGGTAGTTTGTATAATTTTAACCAATCACCTTAGATTGCTTGAGATCCTAAGTTGGAGTTATTCGATGCCTTTAAGTTGTTTCGAGCTGCCTTGCCATTTGACATATGATTACCTAGTAAACACAAAAAACTTGCCATAAACGTTAAAAAGACGATCGGAATATAATCAAGAGTCCAAAAACATGAATAGTTATTAAAAAAAGAAATCAAATGATTCTTGAATATGCTGATTCGTGGTAAGCGCTACAGCTAAGTCCTATTTACTACATTGAATCATTCATAAACTGTTAAATCATCGTCATTAGTATAACCAGTAAGCATTATCACTTAGCTGAAAAGATATATTCTCCTTGGAAAACTGTGATACAAAAACAGACTATTCTATGAAAGTAGTTGTAATATATTAAATGCATTCTAATTGTTTTAGTAAATAACAAATTATATATAGAAACGATTAAGCATATATTTCACAAATTAAATATGGAAACGATTAAGCATATATTTCACAAATTAAATATGGAAACGATTAAGCATATATTTCACAAATTAAATATGGAAACGATTAAGGTAAATAACAAATTATAACAAACTGACATATATTTCACAAAACAAAACCAAATTAAGCAAGAATTGCAACCTTTTTACCGACTCATTGCATGACTAATATAGAATTTACTAACAGATCTGACTCTGAAAATGTGGTTTTCTCACAGGTTTGATTTTGAAAAATACAAAATTCCTGAATGGACATAAAAGGAAAAATCCATTTGTTGATTAAATGTGAATAAAAATGGTGCAAGCATCCACATTTAAATCTTTAAAAATACTTGAGAATAAGAAGATAATACCACTAAGTAGACCAATAGCACAAAAATTAAACATCAGACCTTAACTAATGAACCAAGCCATCAAAGTGAACAAAATGAAAATTGAAGCAACAAATTTATTTTGACATCAAGAATAAACCATAATTCAGTTTCTTTTCTTCTACCATTTCAAATTCCTAAATTAAGCATATATTGTATAAGTATTGCAGACATAGGGCATGTGAAGCTTTAGCATAGAGCCTTTGTAGTTGGTATAAAAAAATAAAGTAATAAAAAATGGATGTGAATTGTTCAATAATATTGGATATTTATAAAACTCGCCCATGGTGTAAATGCATACCTTGTTTAGATGTATCAAACATATATTTCTGAATTCTACAAACAAAGGATATTTATATTTCCTGGTAAAATGTGAAAATCTTATAGGCATAATATTAATTATTCAAGTTCAAAACAAAACTTAAGCTTCTTGATTAGAACCACTACATACATTATTGTTTCTCCATCAAAACAATACTCCAACTATATGTTGCTCTTCATGGCAGAAAAGAAGAAAAATGTATCTTACTTGTTGAAATTGTACAAAAATTACTTCTACACTGGCCATTGCTTTAGTAATTTGGATTCAAATTGATTCACTATATTTTTGTTGTGTATGATATAATAACTTTCAGCTTATATCAACTGGAATGGTATAATAACAAAAGGAAGGATTAAATTCATTTCATAATAGTTCTACCTGTTAACACATGACAAAATAACCAATTACTTAATCATGTTACAAACTTAATAATGATCAATAAGGAGGTTTGGAGAACATAGGACAATGATTGTTGAAAGAGGCAGACAAATTTTTCCTGGCTATTCATAATCTACAATGCCCTATGATTTTCTTCTCATCTAATGAATACACTAAAAGCATTAAATCAAAAGTCTATCTGTTTGATACATGCACAAAGTTTATTGCAAATAGCAATGAAAAGATTGGATAGAGTTTTACCAGCTTTATCTAGCTAATCATGACAAATTGGACCCGGATTCTGTTTCACATTGACCAGCAATGAAAACAATAGCAAGTCCTCATAATGAGAGAATTGATTTAATTTTTGCCACAATTACAAATGGAGATACGCCAGTTGGATGAGTGAGTAAAGAAATAAAGCTGAATCCTCAACCTCACAAGTGGTTATAATATAATAACCTACATTGAGAAATGAAAGCATGAATACTGTAAACGACATCATCATTTCTAAAATAAATTGAATGTTGTTTTGTTTGATGAAAAAAATTGCCAAATTTAGATAGACAGAAAACTTGAGTAAGTTTGAATACATTATTGTGTAAGTTTTGATAATATTTGAATGGAAATAATCACAGTCAGCCACAACTAACAAAAGCCAGCATTCAATAATCAAATGCACATTCAATGGTGTAATCACAACCATAGTTATCATCAATAAAATTAAAAGAAATATATGATACAGTTGTAGATTGGTAAAATTATTCCATCTTTTTTTCTGAAGTTCCTTGTGAGTTTTTTCATGCTTCAATCTAAACCATTGTCCAAGTTAAGATTAAGAATATACTATAACTTTCATAATAATTCAAGCTTAGTCCACATACTAATTTTTTTAAAACAAACATAAAAAGAAAAAAAGATAAATATAAAGCATTCAGCTACCTGCTTCATTTCCTTAATTACATGAAATCTTTCTTAAATGCACTATAATCTACAATGAGGAATCAAGTTCCTTTTTTATTAATGTAATAAAAATGCACCATAATCAGTGAAAAATAGCAACTGATGATTTTTTTTCGTTAAATAATGAAGATTTTGTGTTACTACGATTAGTTAAAAAATATATAACTTTAACTAACCGTGGTAACATAGAATCTTCATATTTAGGAAAAAACAAATCATCAATTATTATTTTCATTGAATGGTCATTAACATTGTCACTCCATGAATTCAAAACCTGTTTTTTTGTTTACTTAGGGTAAATAATAAAGGAACATGTGGATTAACGTGCATATAGTATATAAATTAACTAAAAAAATCAACAGTGAGCACAATTTTGATTGGGGAAACCAAATTTTGCAGCAAGTCGTCATTTATAGAAAAATTAAGTTAAAAAATTATTATTAATGTACTCTAATGATATTGTTCTTCCAAAATGTACATGATGCAACATAAATAAAATGTTAGTGGCACATTCCATCGATAAAGTTATAGATTTTTCAAACATTATAGTGGAAAAAAATAACAATATATCCTTTACTGATAAAATATTCATCAATATGCATCATCAAAATAATTGTGAACAATTTAACGAACGTACCTTTTTCGATTATTGAATCAGTATGTCATTGAATTTATTTCAGCACAATGAACCTGCAAAATAAGATTAACAAAAATTTGCAATAAGGCCGACCAATTGATTAAAATGACTAAAGAGAATCATGGTAGATTTGTATGAACAAAATTTCTACCACTTCATTTGAATGGGTTGGCAAAATCATGGTCAATAAGCACTTCTTGATTACAATTCCTGCTTATAAGAAAGTCCATTTAATGGCATTATTGGCAAAAGCTTCAATCTGTTTTATTACCAATATGAACTATTGTGTTTATATTCTATTATCGGCGTGTGAGATGTCGAAATGCAATAAAAATGATCTAGAAAACTGTTAAAAACTTAAATTGTAGTTATAACTTAGAATTATACATCATTTATAATAACAAACGATCCCCACAGCCCCCTCACCACACACACACACAATTTCCTACCACCAATCAATATAAAAGGTGCAAAATGTAACCATGGATAAATATTTCATTAAAAATTGTATTAGATAAATATTTCATTAAAAATTGTATTAACAGAGCATTCCCAATCAAAGACAGATATAATAATACAAATTTATTCATAAAAACGGTAAGTGCTCAATATATAATAGTGGATATAAGAGTTGAATATGTAACAATGCAGCAGGTGTAATATTTCTTTCCATGGCCATGACTAATATATTAGCTTGCATCCATGACTACACAATACCATATCATTCTTATCCATATAATCGAGCGAAAATAGATCATACTCATTTTGTTACAAATCAAAGAAAACTTGAAATAACAAAATCATGGGGTGGCAAATCGATTTTAATCGAAACTACAAACTAAATTAGCAATTTCCTAACCTGAATACCTTTTAGTTCATCGGTTCAATCCCACGTTAATACTCCAAAAATTTCCAAGTTGAAGAAGGTTAAGCATTCCAAATCGACACAGCATAGAGAAAATGAGTTTAGTTTAGGTGAAAATGGCCGTATTGGGAGAAGGAAAATGAGGCGATGGTGTTAAGGAGAAGGAAATAACGTGAACAAATCGTATAATAAAATCGCATAGCAAGATACCCACACTTATTATCTTTGCAATAATCCATATACCTAGCATGAGCCACTCGCTATCTACAGACAATTTCTGTAACGACCCAGAATTTTTGATAATTAAAATTCGAATATTTAATTTATTTTAAATATTAATAAATGAATTTAATAAGTCGAATAATTTAAAATTCGAATAACTGGATTTAAATCGATAATTTGATGATTGAAATTCTAGTAATAATTGAAAATCGAGTTAAAATGATTGAAAATGATTTGTAAAATTTTATTTAATCATACTGGAGTTATAGAAAGGTTATAGAACTTTTAAAATTGAATTTGGAGTTAATATATGAAAATTGAATATTTTAATATTTAATTATCGACTGTAAAAATAGCCAATTTTCGAACAGTCTCAGATTTCGACGAAACCAGTTTCATCGGATCCGTAATGTGATATTATTGCATGGTTTCAAATTTCGTAATTTTTGGATTTACCATTTGTCCGGTACAAATTAAAACGCCTCGAAATCAATTTAAATCGGTTTAATTTAAATTGATCGTTTTTCTCCATATCTCACACAGATGATCGAATTAGCCTCCGAAACCTGTTCCATTGCGTTCGGAACGCGGGGTAAACCTTAGAAACGTCAGCCGGCACGCTCGATTTCATGTTCGGAAAAATCATGAATGAATAGTGTTTGTCGGTTCTCTATAAAAGGACCCCTATCTTCACAAAATTATCAAACCCTAGTTTCTAATAGCCAGCCGCCACTATAATTCGAATGGCTGAAATCTTCCAACTTTCTTCCTCAAATTTCTTCTAATCCAAGCATCGATACAGGAAGTTATCAACTAGGAAATTGTAGAGCTACGTGAGCTCTACATTCTCAACGGTCAAGATCGTTTAATTCGTAACGGATTGACGGCAAAATGAAGAGGAAGGCCGTGACTTTGTTCACGTTTTTCGAAGGCAAGACACAACCGAGCTTCATGGGATCGCCGGCAATGGTAGGCGGGGGAAGTAGCTTCGAGATGCCAACATTTGATCGTTCTCTAGATGGTCGGATAGGGTCGCGTTTTGTAGGGTTTGGATGGCAAGTATGGGTTCTCACGTACGTAACGTGATGGGGAAGATAATAGAGCATGCGGTCCAGATCTGGGAGCAAGAATGAACGGCAGATGATGGTTAGGTTAAAAATAATAAAAGAAAATTTGAATTGTATATATTTTAAATTGTACGATGTTTAAAATATCATATCTACTTGATACGAGGTCGGAATTCGACGAGATTTTTTGCGTTGGAACCGTTTCGACGAGCACTATGCGATGCAACTGGATTGGAGTCGTTTGGAGCTAGTTTGAATTTCGGGTAAAATTAAACGCGTGTTTAATTTTATTCGAAATGAACGCTGAAATCAGAATTAAAATCACGGTGAGATCTTCTCACTCAAATGAAAGTGGATTTTCTTTTACAGTTATTGATTGATTGATTGACTGCTTGGATGTGATATTAGATATAGTAGGATATATCTATATATATATAGCAATATATACATATTGGCATATGTTTATATTGGATTGATGATTTCCCGCCTCGTATAGCGGATGAGACCCTATTGCGCCGTTAGTAAGCGGATTATTTTTATAAAACCCATATACCGCGATAATTCCGTACTGGAGCGGAATTGGTATTGTGCTAACGTCTTTGGATGCAGGGAAACAGGTTGGAGGGATCCAACTGGACCCCTCACATTGATTGAATTTATTTCTACTATGATGTGATAATCTGTGAATGATTATTGATGTTATTGAATTGATGTCTGGAAATTGTTTGAAAGCTAAAATTTAGCTGAATGGATGTTTGATATCATTGGATTCCAAAGATAAACGAAGTTGAATTTTTGAAATTCAAGTAGAAAATTTCTAAGTGAATCAATTTTTGAAATTGAAGAAATTTTGAAGAAAGGAATTTTAAAGTATAAAAAGTTAATTTTTATAATCTTATTGAATTAATTCCAGAATCAAGTGAAAATGTTAAATAAATGGATTTCGTAAAATAGTGATTTTAATTTGAAGAATTTAATTTAAGTATTTGGATTTTTAAATAAATTGAAAGAAACGATTGAAATTTATTTCCTTAAAAAAAGAATTTATTAAAAGAAGATAAGTTGGAAATCCAACTAGAAATTTAATTGGTAAATTGAAATAAATTGGGAAATCAATGTAAAATGACTTCAATTTGAAGAATCCATTTTAAAACAGAATATTGAATAATTTGAGAAAAAAATGAGGAATTTACTTAGTAGTGATAAATAAATTTTTAAATCAATATCGAAATTGATTTGGGATTGAAGTTTTTATAAATAGAATTGGAATTTATAAAGGTTGTTTATAAATCCGAAATCACTTATTTTTATAAGTGAATTATAGAAGTTAATAAAATGAGATTTATAAACCGGAGTTGTTATAGAAAATAGAAAATGGAATTTATAAACGTTGTTTTATAAATTCGAAATCAATCAAATTTGATGAATTTAATATAGAAGTTATTAAGGGAATTTTATCCACGATTTTGGATAGTGGATAATTCTTGAAGTATAAATGTGTAGAAAAGATTGAAATGTGGTTAGTGAAGTATATTCACGATTTTGGACAGTGGATAAGCCTTTAAATAAAACGTGTAGGAATGTTGAATTTGGATAATGAAGTATATTCACGATTTTGGACAGTGAATATATTATTAAATAAAATGGATATGTTTTGGAAAAGTGATATTACGAAATGAAGTAATTGTTTTAAAAGATGTTTTAAAACGTGATAAGTATCGAATACATAGATTTCAACATTCATTGTTGAAATAGACGTTTTCGAGAAATATAAGGAAATGGTGGACTATAACACTGTTGTTATAGTAAATGATTTCCGAAAGGAAATGTTTTATATAGTATTTGGATTTATATATCTATCTTAATTCCGAATCCCTATACTATTGATTTTGAGTCGTCGTAACGATGTTTTACGTAACATTCGTTTTGACTCAAATAAAGGTGTTAAAAGAATGTTTTCCTTAAAGAATGAAATATATACTTAATATTGATTTAAGTATATCGAATATTTTCCAAGTGTTGAAAATAAATAGATTTATGAAATACTTATTATTAAATAAGTATGGAAATGCTTTTCCAAAATGAAATGAAACGTTTTGAGATTTTATCTTCTTAAAGATAAAATGAAATTGAATATTTGAAATCGATATATTTTGAAAATATAAATTCAATATGGAATTTATAAAGGAAAGGGGAACTGTTTAGAAAAATAAATGTTGATTTATTTTTGAAGTGTGGAAATTTTATATCTAGTAAAGATATTTTGGAAAAGAAATTATTTGGAATCTGATGATGTTGCGCATCTTTATTGATAGTTAAATAACCGACTATCAATAATTACCTTAGATAGGTATTTGTTGTGAATTGGATGAATTTGAATGCCACACTTATTTTTGAATAATCGCTCACTATTCGGGTTAGCCGGGAAAGGACCATGGAGTCGTATAACCCATTCCGAATATGTGATACGTCGTTATGAATCGCATTCGAAGACCGGTGTTGAAGACCGGATATTTTTGAAAACGGAAGGATTACCGTCGAGTTACTCTACATCGGCTGATCTCCGATTTAGAGGTTTTATCACCCTTAGTGACGGGAAGTCCGGACGTGATTAGAAATTTATCCGGATATGCAAGGGCTTCGTGAGAAGTGCCTTCGGTTCTGTTCGATCCCGGAACAGACTTGTATGGATTGTGTGTCTGACGTTACAATTTGAGATATAAAGCTGATTTCTTTCAAATACATTTCTGTTGGTGGCGGAGAATTTATTCTCTTAGCTTAACACCCTTCTCTGAGACGTACGAGCTCAGAGGTTATGTAGTTGAAATTTATCAGCGATATACTCCCAATTTGGTAACGTGGCATACTGAGTGTTGCTGTGAAATGATCAGTGTTTGATCATTTGTGATATGATCACTTGTTTGATCTTATATCTTTGTGATCATAGGTTGATCATTTTTGTTTGACCCGAAGCAGGGCTTTGTAGAAAGCGTAGCTTTGTGGACGAGACTTCGTCGAGCCTCACACCCCGGAAATGGTCAAAACAGGAAGGATGCGGCAAGGTTCTAGGGAGTAGCGCCCCTTAGTGTATGTCATTCCTTCTGGATAGAGGTGGTATCATGGTATGGAGCCCAGATACTTAACCTATGTGGTTTGTTGGAAATCGGGGATCCTCGGGAAGATCGGTTACGATCGGGGGATGGCATACGCGTGTCAGTAGTTACCTATTTTTGCAGAGGTAACCCGGCCTTGTGTTGGCAGAGATCCGGTTAGGTTCTCGGGTCGTCTATTCCAGGGACGTACCCATCGTGGATAGGAAGTTCCTTAGCCTGACCATTTGTTGGAAATCCAAACTCCAATACGTGACTTGTACGGTATTAGTTGTAGAACCTGCCATTTACGTACGGTGGTCACCACTGTTTAGATGGTAGCTATAGTAGGCATACGATATTGGTCGTATGTTGGCTAAGATTAATATTATACTTTCGAAAAGTTTCTACACTATGCACTAATAATAATATCAAAAAGAATTTGATTTTTTGCGTAGTAAGCTTCTTTGACTATCATAAGAAGAAATCTCCTCCAATTCTGCGTTTGCATTGTGTGTGTGGCGGGAGGTCTTATGGTAGTTTCATTTTCCAAAAGCATTGCGAATTTGTTTTTATTTCCTTTGTGAAAGATAAACTGTTTTACGATCTCACACCAGTCACCATGACTGACTCGGAGTTTATTGTTCCCTTCTAAACTCTGGGTGCCCACCAATTTCCACACGGGCAGCCTAGAGTTATGTTATCAGGATATTCTGGAGCTTTGGAAGCAAGCTGGATAACGAGACGTAGTATTTGTATCTGTTAGTATTTATTCCGCTGTGTATTTTGTATGAGGACAAGTTATATAACTGTCCATTGTTGTATATTGACTCTGATGATTGATGTATGTATAAACTGATATAGTTCTTTGTTTTAAAAGACTAATGATTATCTATTATATATTGTTCCGCTGCGATGTGTAAGATTCTGATATTGTTTTCTGTTCTGATGTTGTTCTGTTGTTCTTCTTTCTTCTCTTTTTCTTCCATCTTCTTCTTCTTCTCCCTTTTCTTGTTCTTAAAACCCTCACTATTGGAGTTTCCGGCACTCGATTGCTCGGCAGTCGATAAAGTGAGTATCGATGTCGAATTTTCGAAAGTCGAAAATTTCGGTATGTGACTGCGTGGTATCAGAGCATATGGTTAAGCGACAACCCTGCTCTGTTGGGTGTTACTCATTAGAGATAGAGTCAGTAGTACTCTAGAATGAGTTTGAGTGTAATAATAGATACGAGCGCGTATTTGTTAGTGAATATAAAATTGTTTTATATTGTGATGATTGGTTTGTTGAGTGGTATATGGATTCTGGTCGGTATTGTCCGTACAACTCTATCGATATTGATCTCTAAACACTTGTATAGAACAATTCGGCACAGTATTGTTTTAAAATAGGGTAAATGAGATAATTTTGCCTAAAACTATTTTTATATAGAAAATAAATGTTTTTCTATAAAGTACTATAGTATATGGTTGCATGGATGTTAGGAAGTAATAATAGTGAATTATCATCACTAAAATTGAATAAGAAATTGAAATCATAACTCCAAAGTTAAGAAATAAATTCACATACAAATGAAATTTAAAGAATGTAAATTATAAATGTGAATTGTAATTTAAAACGGAATTCCAGAGAAGTTTTTGGAAATGTTTTGAAAAGAATTTGAAAATTTTGGAGATTTGGAAAGTTTAAATCATTTTTGATTTGAAAATGGATTTTGAAGGTTTGAAAAGTATTTTGAAGGAATGGAAAGCTCTAAACTCTTTTAGGTCGCTGGAAAATAATCCTGATGATGATGGCCACATCATTAGAATTCATTTTCGGGTTTCCAAAAGAGGAATTGCTGCTAAATTGTTTTAAATGGAAGTGTTTGGAAAATTTGGGTTTTGTTTTGGAAATTCAAAGGATAATTTGAATTGTTTTCAAAAATGGTTTTGAAAAGGTTGAAAAGACTCTGGAATACTATATATAAAATATTTATGAAATATTGTAAGTTGGTAACCTATACAAATTGAATTTTGATAGAATAAATCTAACTTAAAAGATGGAGTTAAATTAAAGAAAGTATAAGTGAATAAATTTGAATAAATGAAAGTGAAATTGAAAGTTGAAATTCATTTCGAATTTGTAAGCAATGAATTGAATTGAATAATGTAAATTGAAAGATGGATTAAAATTCATATGTTATTTGAAATCCAGTTTAATATAAGTGGTTATAAACCAAAATAGTGAATTGTAAATAAATTTTGGGAGCGAACAAAAGTGAATAAAACTGGAATTGAAACTGAATACTGAAAACAAATTTGAATAAGTGGATTAGAATTTGAAATGGATTAGTAACTAAAACTAATTTAAAATGGTGCGGTTATGAATGAAAGATAATCGATAAAATTGAATTCAAATAGAATTGAAATTGTAAACTGAATCCAAATTAGATTGGAATTGTGAATTGAATTCAAATGAATTTGAAATGTAAAAATTGAATGAAAAGAATGTATAACTTCAATAGTAAGCTAGAAATGTATAAACAGTTTATATTGAAAATTTTGTAATTAAATTTGCAAAATGTTTTGAATGTAGTAACTAGATATTATGGCTAGTAGGATATACAGGTGTTATAAAAGGAAATTGGAATTTTGATTTCGAAGATAATTTGAATTGCTCGAAAAAGGTATGTATTTAAATTTGAATATGAGATTTGATGACTTATTTCTCTAGCCGCTTGGCTTTTTCTTTTTCTTTTTGAAATCTGAGAGTCCGTAGGGACGTTTTGTAGTCGTACCGTATTAGCCGCGCAAAGGAGGCTATGGCGAAATTTTTCGAAAATTTAAGGCGTTAGAATATTTTTGAGAAATTGGAAAATTTGAAAATTTTGGAAAACTTAGTAAAAATGTTATAAAAAGTTTAACTATGGATTTTGAAATAGTTAAACACTTAAGTGGATTTGCAAAACTAATTTGAATAGTTTGTTTTGGAAAGTTAACGAATTCTGTAACTTCTTTCTTACTTGGTAATTTCGAGGACGAAATTCTTTTAAGGGGGGAAGTTTGTAACGACCCAGAATTTTTGATAATTAAAATTCGAATATTTAATTTATTTTAAATATTAATAAATGAATTTAATAAGTCGAATAATTTAAAATTCGAATAACTGGATTTAAATCGATAATTTGATGATTGAAATTCCAGAGATAATTGAAAATCGAGTTAAAATGATTGAAAATGATTTGTAAAATTTTATTTAATCATACTGGAGTTATAGAAAGGTTATAGAACTTTTAAAATTGAATTTGGAGTTAATCTATGAAAATTGAATATTTTAATATTTAATTATCGATTGTAAAAATAGCCAATTTTCGAACAGTCTCAGATTTCGACGAAACCAGTTTCATCGGATCCGTAATGTGATATTATTGCATGGTTTCAAATTTCGTAATTTTTGGATTTACCATTTGTCCGGTACAAATTAAAACGCCTCGAAATCAATTTAAATCGGTTTAATTTAAATTGATCGTTTTTCTCCATATCTCACACAGATGATCGAATTAGCCTCCGAAACCTGTTCCATTGCGTTCGGAACGCGGGGTAAACCTTAGAAACGTCAGCCGGCACGCTCGATTTCATGTTCGGAAAAATCATGAATGAATAGTGTTTGTCGGTTCTCTATAAAAGGACCCCTATCTTCACAAAATTATCAAACCCTAGTTTCTAATAGCCAGCCGCCACTATAATTCGAACGGCTGAAATCTTCCAACTTTCTTCCTCAAATTTCTTCTAATCCAAGCATCGATACAGGAAGTTATCAACTAGGAAATTGTAGAGCTACGTGAGCTCTACATTCTCAACGGTCAAGATCGTTTAATTCGTAACGGATTGACGGCAAAATGAAGAGGAAGGCCGTGACTTTGTTCACGTTTTTCGAAGGCAAGACACAACCGAGCTTCATGGGATCGCCGGCAATGGTAGGCGGGGGAAGTAGCTTCGAGATGCCAACATTTGATCGTTCTCTAGATGGTCGGATAGGGTCGCGTTTTGTAGGGTTTGGATGGCAAGTATGGGTTCTCACGTACGTAACGTGATGGGGAAGATAATAGAGCATGCGGTCCAGATCTGGGAGCAAGAATGAACGGCAGATGATGGTTAGGTTAAAAATAATAAAAGAAAATTTGAATTGTATATATTTTAAATTGTACGATGTTTAAAATATCATATCTACTTGATACGAGGTCGGAATTCGACGAGATTTTTTGCGTTGGAACCGTTTCGACGAGCACTATGCGATGCAACTGGATTGGAGTCGTTTGGAGCTAGTTTGAATTTCGGGTAAAATTAAACGCGTGTTTAATTTTATTCGAAATGAACGCTGAAATCAGAATTAAAATCACGGTGAGATCTTCTCACTCAAATGAAAGTGGATTTTCTTTTACAGTTATTGATTGATTGATTGACTGCTTGGATGTGATATTAGATATAGTAGGATATATCTATATATATAGCAATATATACATATTGGCATATGTATATATTGGATTGATGATTTCCCGCCTCGTATAGCGGATGAGACCCTATTGCGCCGTTAGTAAGCGGATTATTTTTATAAAACCCATATACCGCGATAATTCCGTACTGGAGCGGAATTGGTATTGTGCTAACGTCTTTGGATGCAGGGAAACAGGTTGGAGGGATCCAACTGGACCCCTCACATTGATTGAATTTATTTCTACTATGATGTGATAATCTGTGAATGATTATTGATGTTATTGAATTGATGTCTGGAAATTGTTTGAAAGCTAAAATTTAGCTGAATGGATGTTTGATATCATTGGATTCCAAAGATAAACGAAGTTGAATTTTTGAAATTCAAGTAGAAAATTTCTAAGTGAATCAATTTTTGAAATTGAAGAAATTTTGAAGAAAGGAATTTTAAAGTATAAAAAGTTAATTTTTATAATCTTATTGAATTAATTCCAGAATCAAGTGAAAATGTTAAATAAATGGATTTCGTAAAATAGTGATTTTAATTTGAAGAATTTAATTTAAGTATTTGGATTTTTAAATAAATTGAAAGAAACGATTGAAATTTATTTCCTTAAAAAAAGAATTTATTAAAAGAAGATAAGTTGGAAATCCAACTAGAAATTTAATTGGTAAATTGAAATAAATTGGGAAATCAATGTAAAATGACTTCAATTTGAAGAATCCATTTTAAAACAGAATATTGAATAATTTGAGAAAAAAATGAGGAATTTACTTAGTAGTGATAAATAAATTTTTAAATCAATATCGAAATTGATTTGGGATTGAAGTTTTTATAAATAGAATTGGAATTTATAAAGGTTGTTTATAAATCCGAAATCACTTATTTTTATAAGTGAATTATAGAAGTTAATAAAATGAGATTTATAAATCGGAGTTGTTATAGAAAATAGAAAATGGAATTTATAAACGTTGTTTTATAAATTCGAAATCAATCAAATTTGATGAATTTAATATAGAAGTTATTAAGGGAATTTTATCCACGATTTTGGATAGTGGATAATTCTTGAAGTATAAATGTGTAGAAAAGATTGAAATGTGGTTAGTGAAGTATATTCACGATTTTGGACAGTGGATAAGCCTTTAAATAAAACGTGTAGGAATGTTGAATTTGGATAACGAAGTATATTCACGATTTTGGACAGTGAATATATTATTAAATAAAATGGATATGTTTTGGAAAAGTGATATTACGAAATGAAGTAATTGTTTTAAAAGATGTTTTAAAACGTGATAAGTATCGAATACATAGATTTCAACATTCATTGTTGAAATAGACGTTTTCGAGAAATATAAGGAAATGGTGGACTATAACACTGTTGTTATAGTAAATGATTTCCGAAAGGAAATGTTTTATATAGTATTTGGATTTATATATCTATCTTAATTCCGAATCCCTATACTATTGATTTTGAGTCGTCGTAACGATGTTTTACGTAACATTCGTTTTGACTCAAATAAAGGTGTTAAAAGAATGTTTTCCTTAAAGAATGAAATATATACTTAATATTGATTTAAGTATATCGAATATTTTCCAAGTGTTGAAAATAAATAGATTTATGAAATACTTATTATTAAATAAGTATGGAAATGCTTTTCCAAAATGAAATGAAATGTTTTGAGATTTTATCTTCTTAAAGATAAAATGAAATTGAATATTTGAAATCGATATATTTTGAAAATATAAATTCAATATGGAATTTATAAAGGAAAGGGGAACTGTTTAGAAAAATAAATGTTGATTTATTTTTGAAGTGTGGAAATTTTATATCTAGTAAAGATATTTTGGAAAAGAAATTATTTGGAATCTGATGATGTTGCGCATCTTTATTGATAGTTAAATAACCGACTATCAATAATTACCTTAGATAGGTATTTGTTGTGAATTGGATGAATTTGAATGCCACACTTATTTTTGAATAATCGCTCACTATTCGGGTTAGTCGGGAAAGGACCATGGAGTCGTATAACCCATTCCGAATATGTGATACGTCGTTATGAATCGCATTCGAAGACCGGTGTTGAAGACCGGATATTTTTGAAAACGGAAGGATTACCGTCGAGTTACTCTACATCGGCTGATCTCCGATTTAGAGGTTTTATCACCCTTAGTGACGGGAAGTCCGGACGTGATTAGAAATTTATCCGGATATGCAAGGGCTTCGTGAGAAGTGCCTTCGGTTCTGTTCGATCCCGGAACAGACTTGTATGGATTGTGTGTCTGACGTTACAATTTGAGATATAAAGCTGATTTCTTTCAAATACATTTCTGTTGGTGGCGGAGAATTTATTCTCTTAGCTTAACACCCTTCTCTGAGACGTACGAGCTCAGAGGTTATGTAGTTGAAATTTATCAGCGATATACTCCCAATTTGGTAACGTGGCATACTGAGTGTTGCTGTGAAATGATCAGTGTTTGATCATTTGTGATATGATCACTTGTTTGATCTTATATCTTTGTGATCATAGGTTGATCATTTTTGTTTGACCCGAAGCAGGGCTTTGTAGAAAGCGTAGCTTTGTGGACGAGACTTCGTCGAGCCTCACACCCCGGAAATGGTCAAAACAGGAAGGATGCGGCAAGGTTCTAGGGAGTAGCGCCCCTTAGTGTATGTCATTCCTTCTGGATAGAGGTGGTATCATGGTATGGAGCCCAGATACTTAACCTATGTGGTTTGTTGGAAATCGGGGATCCTCGGGAAGATCGGTTACGATCGGGGGATGGCATACGCGTGTCAGTAGTTACCTATTTTTGCAGAGGTAACCCGGCCTTGTGTTGGCAGAGATCCGGTTAGGTTCTCGGGTCGTCTATTCCAGGGACGTACCCATCGTGGATAGGAAGTTCCTTAGCCTGACCATTTGTTGGAAATCCAAACTCCAATACGTGACTTGTACGGTATTAGTTGTAGAACCTGCCATTTACGTACGGTGGTCACCACTGTTTAGATGGTAGCTATAGTAGGCATACGATACTGGTCGTATGTTGGCTAAGATTAATATTATACTTTCGAAAAGTTTCTACACTATGCACTAATAATAATATCAAAAAGAATTTGATTTTTTGCGTAGTAAGCATCTTTGACTATCATAAGAAGAAATCTCCTCCAATTCTGCGTTTGCATTGTGTGTGTGGCGGGAGGTCTTATGGTAGTTTCATTTTCCAAAAGCATTGCGAATTTGTTTTTATTTCCTTTGTGAAAGATAAACTATTTTACGATCTCACACCAGTCACCATGACTGACTCGGAGTTTATTGTTCCCTTCTAAACTCTGGGTGCCCACCAATTTCCACACGGGCAGCCTAGAGTTATGTTATCAGGATATTCTGGAGCTTTGGAAGCAAGCTGGATGACGAGACGTAGTATTTGTATCTGATAGTATTTATTCCGCTGTGTATTCTGTATGAGGACAAGTTATATAACTGTCCATTGTTGTATATTGACTCTGATGATTGATGTATGTATAAACTGATATAGTTCTTTGTTTTAAAAGACTAATGATTATCTATTATATATTGTTCCGCTGCGATGTGTAAGATTCTGATATTGTTTTCTGTTCTGATGTTGTTCTGTTGTTCTTCTTTCTTCTCTTTTTCTTCCATCTTCTTCTTCTTCTCCCTTTTCTTGTTCTTAAAACCCTCACTATTGGAGTTTCCGGCACTCGATTGCTCGGCAGTCGATAAAGTGAGTATCGATGTCGAATTTTTGAAAGTCGAAAATTTCGGTATGTGACAATTTCTTTGTACAAAAGAAAATTTTGCTAAAATTTCCGTCTATAAAATAGTTTAATAAATTCTAAAAATGATAGTCAAGCATTTGATACCAAGCAAATTCTAAAATTTTGCTAAAATTTCCATCTATAAAATAGTTTATCCACCTTTACATAACAATCTCATGTTCGAACCGCTCTGACTAATGCACTTAATGAACTAAAACTTTCAAACAAATTATATTATGATAAAATATAGCAAATAAGGAGATTAGTTAAAATCCCAACTATTTTGAGTTAGCATATATAAAAGATATACTAATAAAATTTAGGAAAAAAATTATGATAAGTTTTGTAATAGAAATAGAATGATGCTAACATCAATTGTCTAAATCACCTAATACATACAAACAATAAATCGTCAATATTTAGTAAAATCCTTGTTTACACACCCCTCACCTCAATACATTAGAGACTTAAAATAGTATAGGATAGTAGGATAAAAATCAATTGAGAACCAAATATAATGGTAATAATATGAAATTCACTAAAAATGAAGCAAGTGTCTTCTTCATGTTTAGTACCATCTAAACATATTTAAATAAATGAAAATCACTGTAGCAAATATGCTTTGATCCAACAAATCAAAATGATCTAGACAACTGCTAAAAAAATTATTCATAATTTTAAAATTGAAGAATTACAGATTAGTCCTAAAAGAAAATATGAAAGTCTATGATCGAAAAATACAGTTTTTTTGGAAATATAAAAAACCAAATATTTCTAACATTGGAAAATATAAAGTTTAAAAGGGAAAAAAAGATAAATCAACTATGAAATTCATTTTTCTTTTGAAGAAACCAAATTCATGTAAGAATCAACATGTAAAATGCGCAAATTTAAAATACAGCCACTAACTGAAATAAATACTTTGAAAATGTAGTAATTGAGTCATGACAGTAATGTGAAAATGTAGTAATTGAGTCAATACCCTAAGTAGATTTTTTGTTGTTGCATTGTTTAATGTGGACAAAAAAATATACATGCATATGAGAATCAAAACATATTATAATTTGTTAAAAATGAATCAGATAATTCAGAGCATAAATAATTTGGTATGATATTAAACTGTTTTATAAGAAAATTGAAGTCATGACAGTTAAACATACATCCAAGAAAACTAATATATAAGTAAGGTAGGGAAAAAAGCAAGCATGCATTAGAAAATCGACTGACTATTTTTTTTTCTTTTTAAGTTATCAACCCTATATCGTATATTAACTCCTACTAAATTAAATTGACATGGAAAATGAAATAAATACTTGCAACAACAGGTTATAGAAAGATGATTAAAAAACAATGAACAATAGATAGCAAAATTTGCTTCATAAATTTATCTGTGCAGATGTGAGAAATAAAGTTGTTCAATTCAATCTTCCAACAGCTCCAGCAATTTTCGTGGAATTTATGTTGAATATGTATGGTTCTCGAGCTAAATACACATTTCTAATAACTTTTCATAATAGCTATTAACGCTTCCAATATAGGTAATCTCCTACATTAATTTTTGATATGGACGGAGTAAATGTGCAGATTTATGAAAGATCAATTGTGTTGGTTGATGTTCCATAACGGACATATATAGCTCCCTGTATAGTTCTAATCTAGAACAGTTGAAGGCGTTGACCCTCTTTTCACTTCTTAACGCTTCGAAAGCAATTTTAAATTGAAACGTGAATTAATTTATTACAACCTAATCGAGCAGTTCAATAGAACCTATTGTGCATATTAAAAGCCTCGTCAGTTTAAGGTCTCAAAAGACAAAACTAAAAGTCATCGATGCTTTGTTAGTGTAGCAAATTACTGTATGTTTTAAGTCGATCTGGACGATGGAGGATTCATGGGTAGCCTGGACTCAACCGCGGATAAACATGATGATGGCGATGATGTTTTCAGTCGATCTGGAGGATGGAAGATGTATGGGTAGTGCGGATTTGATCTAGGGCAACAGCGTCGATCGACTTAGAGGCGTTGATGATTTTTGAGGAGAATAGCGGTGAATTGCCCTGGCGATTAGAGATTAGAGAGGAGGAGGATGAGCGCAGGAGACGTTTGATTTCTGGGGAGGAGCGGTGAATCGCGTTCGCGTATACGAATAAAAGTGGACAAAATAAGACCCGAACAAAATAGCAGAAGGAATGGCATTTTTGATACTTCAGAAAGACATGGTTGAATCATGTTCAAAGAACTCTTATTATTAGTAGTAAAGATATATATATATATATATATATATATATAACCGAGTTAAGTAAGATACAACAGAGGTCTCGAATACATAGATGTCTAAATACAATAGTCAAATACAAGATCAGAATACATCACTGGAATCAACAGAATAACGGAAAGCTGGATAGATAGCTGGATCTGTAACGACCCAAAATTTTAGTGATTTTATTTATTTAATTAATTGAAATTTTGTGAAATTTTAAACAATAAAATTTGAAATTAAAATTTTATTATTTGGAATACGTCTCTTTAGACATAGCAACTAATAAATTTTCAATTAATTTTATGGAAGTTTATTTTATTGTGTAATTTTATTTCAATTTAAATCAGTTAAATATTGGTGGTAAATAAATGTTTTCCAAACTTGAATATTTTTATACAATAAATTTGTAAATCTTCTTCTGGGTGAGGCGTCATCTTTCGTTTTTCAAAATTTGGACTTCTATTGCTCCATTTATCTTAATTCTGGTAAAATAGCAGCATTTTCTGGTACCGATTATCGACTTTTGATCGGATGATCGTGCCACAGATATCTGTATACCGTTTTGATCGTCTCGTCGTGCTGATCTCTACGGTATATTTATTTCTGTATTTTGAGATCCGGTACGCGACAGAAACAATAAACTATGCGTCGTATCGGTACCCTAAATTGCGACTTTTAACTTACCATGCCTTTTCAAAATTCAAACGTGATGTCCAATCAATCAAGCAATTAATTGCTTTAAATATTTCGGATGAATCAATGTGAGACTATTCCATTTCCTTTCCTTTTCCGTTGCTTTCATTTATTTCTTACGTTACTTTGCCTAACATATTTTCACAAGCTTACTTCTAGATCTGCATTTCACTTTTTTTTTAAAAATCTCTTCTCCTCTTCCATTTGTTTTCTGCCGAAACCCAAAGAGCTTCCACCATAAAAATTCTCCTCAGATGGCTGCCACCACACTGTGTCCGCCACCTATTCCACCAGCCTCATCCGCAACTTCTCCGGCCTCTACGCTCGCAACACCCTCCGACGTTGCTAACGTGAGCAGCACACCACCTCCCGTGTGCCCTCCATCGCCGTCCCAAACCCTGTGTGCCGCCTCCCCTCCCTCTTACTTGATCACGTCAACCCGAGCCACCATTTTTCCGACCACCACCTCGGCCCGAGCTCAGGCAATTACCGGCCGAACCCCACTTCCAGCGAACCACCCTTCCCTTCCTATTTCCGTTTGCTCCTTCATGCATTCTCCTCACCTATATCTGTTTATATATATAGGTATGCATATGTATTATATATATTGTTGTTTGTTTAGATTTATATTAATAAACTTAGATAAATACAGTTAGTAACCACTAGTACATATATTGTTTACCATTTGATCCGGGAAGAGGATTTTATATGTTTACTATATATATGATACATAATGTTTATAGAGTAGGTATATATTATTTATTATTTTTATTATGGCAGGACAGTAATAGGTGTACTGTATTATATATAGGATTGTAAGGTATATACTATATACTGTAATATATATACTTTTCGAATATCTGGGTTTTCTTTTTATTTGTTGATATTTTGATTTTCATGTATAGGCTCGGTTTATATAAAGTATAATTTTTAAGGTCTGCATATATTATATGAACGTTTGCAAGATGATTTACTGTTTATATATTTATAAAATATATATGAGTGTGTGTGTTGTTTATATAAGCAGTGTGTGCTGTTTTATAATTTATTTTGACTTTAATATAATATATACCTGTTATATAGGGTACTTTATAATATGTCTTGATGCTATGTTATATTTTGTTGCCAAGTTCATATCAGTTTCTAGTATATAAATGTTTTCATTTCAGTTATATGACTTCAGATTTTGTATATATCTTTGGTATAGGGGCTGTTACAGTTTACATATATATGTAAATGTTTGGTTATATAAATTATAAATTGTATATTTTAAATTGCAAGCATCTCTAGTTTTGGGCTTGATGTGTATAGTTGTTTATATATATGTTTATACCACAGTTGTTATTATTCCAGGTATTTCAAGTTTATTTATACATGGGTATGGGTTTATAAATATGTACGTTTGTATATTGTATGTTCCTATATGCTACAGCATATATATTTAAGTTACAACATACTTTATATTTTGATGATGTATTATCTATGCTTTACAAGTGGTTCACGGTATGGGATATTATAAGGGAGTATTAATATGTTGTATATTGGCTGTATTGATATTCTATGTTCAAATTCTATACTTCTAAAATTTTAATTTTTTTTTGAGTATTGTTTTAATATGGATTTTAAAATATAAGTTTACGTGGTCTGCTATAAATTTTGCGTATACTTCAGAGTTGATTCTTTATTCTGTTTCAATACATATTGGTTGTTTTAGTGACCTTAAATATAAGTTAAAGATATATTGATTTTATATTAGGGATTTTGATATAATGTGTTTTAAATTTGATATAAATTTCTGAGTTATATGTATATATATGTATATGGATTCTATTTTAATGGGTGGGTTTTATTATATAAAGTGATAGTTTATATTTATTGAAATAAAGCAAATTTATTTTGATTTTTAAATGCAATATACATATAATATAATAATAAGGTATATATTTCAGTTTATAACAAAACTGATTATTTTGTTCTCATCGATTCTTATCTATCAGCTTTGTCGTCAATTCGTGCCAATCTAGTTTTGCTTTGGGATTCGTGCTTGCATTTCATAACTCAACTTCATTGTCTATCCTCTAGCCTCGGAAGGTGAGTAATCACTCACGATTTAACATTCTTATATTTATTAAATTTGATTTCAATTGAAATGACAATTGAAGTATGCTGGTGTAGTTATTTAAATTGTTATATATGTTATTATCTATAACTGTTCACCTGTGGGATATGACACCATATCCTATTGTTTATGTTATATTGTTATTGATGATATATGCCTATTGTTATATTTTATATTATATGTTATCACTCTACAAGTTCCCTGTTAGTATAGAATTCACTATGGATTGAAATGATACATACCCGAACGGACTCTAGAATAGGAGAAAATCGTTATGGGTTGAAATGATAGACCCAAGCGATTTTCATTTGAATTGAAATTGGGATTACGGGTTGAAATGATATCTACCCGTATATATTTAAACTACGGATTGAAATGATAAATATCTGTATCACTTAACCATATGATCGATATATATTACAGACACCGTTGGTCCATATATATAAATATTTTGAAAATAAGTTCTATGAATTTGGGAAGAAATATATGGTTTTAATAAATGTTGATTCTTAAATTATTATATATAAATGGTAATGATATATATATATATATATAAATTTAATAAAAATATTTGATTTAATTGAGATTGATTTAATACATATAATATGGTTAAGTATTTAAAATTATGTTTCGAAATAGATTTCGGTATAATTTGAATAAGTTAAAGTTGGGAAGATAATTTTATTTAATTAAACCGATTTGAAACTTATTAAAATTGAGATTTAAGATATGATTTATAACTTGGGTTTGATTTAAGTAATTTAATAAATATTTCTTGTTTAAATAAATTTAAGGAAATATTTAGTAAAAATGTAATTTAAGGCTAGTTAAATGATATTGAATTTATTAAGTGAATATTCCCTGATTAAATAATAAATGAAGTTAGATCAAGAGCTATACGAAACTGTTAAATTAACTTTGAAATGGTTGAATATTAAAGCTTTGAAATATATTGGAATTTAAATGGTTTATTTTGTGATTCAAATCTGTATTTGAAATCAATAAAATTTGAATTTGTTATTTAGAAACTGAATTGAATTAAAATGGAAAATTTTAGATTGAATTAAATGTGGATTTGGAATTTCAGTTGATTTGAATCGATTTGTGAGACTTGAGGAAATTATTAAATACTTTACTTTATAAATTATTTAATCTATCTATACTATTTTGGAAAATAGATATATTTGAAATGAAATGATATTTTGGTTTTGAAGTATAAATTAATTTGGAACGACCACGGTGTTATAATGTATATTTCCACCTTGTAGATAGTTCCGCAGATCCTTAGAGGATGGTTATCCCAAACATCCTTTAAGTTACTTGTATGTCAATTGATATTTCACTTGAGTTGGATTTATTGGTATAAGAATGTTAATCCTGACTCGAGTGTTTTGTGTTTTGCTTTACGCTCGGGTCAGACCGAGTGATACAGCATTTGAGACTCACCTTTGGAGTTTGGAGCTTCCTTTGGAGATCCAATTATCGCCTCAGCTTTCAGCTCTTCTAGTTGATTTGTTCAGAGAAGTCATCTATTATACTGGAGACTTCACTACATTTGAGATATTCTGTTGTATTTTATTTTAACACTGATGTTTATATAGTAGCTTCATGAACTACTATTTTATCTATTCCGCTGCGTATTATTGTATTAATCTGTGTCTGTGATTCTTTGATTGATTTATTTACTGTATATTCTGAGTTTGCCAAATTTTAAATTAACAATCTGATATTTTGAATTATTCAAGTCAGACATGTGTGGATTATTGTCGATTTGAATGGTCCAAAATAGCGGGATGTTACAGTTGGTATCAGAGCTTTGGCTCTAGGCAAAACTTAGCATATATAGTAAATTTATTTACAGAATCACTTTCGTTCGAGTTTGAATCTCTTCCGTTTGACTCGATTTCCTTTTGAACTTTGGAACGTTTCTTGCGGTTCCTAAAATTCATTCTTGTCTCTCACTATTTGTATTCTTTTGAGTCTGGAGTATCCCATAACTCCACTTCGAATGATCTCTATAAGAATAGGATCTCACCAATCTTTGAATGATTTGTGAAGGGGTGAAACTCCTTCACAATTGGCATTGATTCACCGGAGATTTCTATATCTATGGTTTAGATGCCGCTATCTCTTGCGATCGAATTTTGATTTTTTCTTGAAATTCTGCATCGATCTTGTTCCTGAAGTCACGGTTGGCCTAGTTAAGGTCGCCCGCGATTTATATAAGTATATTCATCTTCTATTTTGAAATTTAATTATCTCATCTTCGTTCGATCTTATCTTCGAATCATAATTCTATTTGATTAAGAGTTCCTCTAATTTGAATCTCTATCTTTGTTTGAAATCCATTCTTAAATCATCTTTTGAAAAATTGGGTTTGTTTGTATTTTGAATTTGTTTTATATATCGAAATTATTATTTTGGGAACCGAGTTGTGTTTGAGTACAGCTTATCACCCTCAAACGGATGGTCAGACTGAGAGAGTCAACCGAGTTTTGGAAGATCTCCTCAGAGCTTGTGTTTTGGATTTCGGAGGATCATGGGAAGATCACCTTCATTTGGTGGAGTTTGCGTACAACAACAGTTACCAGTCAAGTATTGGTATGGCACCATATGAGGCATTGTATGGAAGACCGTGTAACTCTCCGACATGTTGGTTGGAAACTGGAGAAAAGCTGATGCTTGGGCCAGAGATGATTCGTCAGACTTCAGATTGTATAGAGATCATTCGGCAACGAATGAAGGCAGCCCAAGACCGTTAGAAGAGTTATGCCGATAAGCGTCGTAAGGATTTGGAATTCGACGTAGGAGATATGGTTTTTGTGAAGATTTCTCCACTAAAGAATGTTATTCGATTCGGGAAGAAAGGAAAATTGACTCCGAGATTTGTTGGACCATTTCCGATCATCGAGCGAATTGGAAAGCTCGCCTACAGATTGGAATTACCTGAGAAGATGTCGAGTGTGCACAATGTTTTTCACGTATCATATCTACGGAAGTATGTGCACGACTCGAATACCGTGGTTTCTGCTGATAGCTGTGAAGATTTCGAAGTTGATCCAGTTGATAGAAGACCTCGTAAGCCGCTTCGTGTTGTTGAAACCGACACGAAACAGCTTAGGAGAAAGGTAGTTAAGTTGCTCAAGATACAATGGAGTGATGATGATAACGACTGTACGTGGGAGGTGGAAGAGAGGATGAAGGCAGCTCATCCTGAACTCTTCAAGGTATGGCCCTAAGGTGTCGTCTCATCTGGCGATATTGTAACTTGTTCTAAGTCTTAGAATTCTGTACGCTAAGCTAGAATTGGATGCATGGTTTGTTGATTGCTATGGATGGTAGGCGTACAGAACAGTTTTTGATTGCTTGGAATTTCGGGGGCGAAATTTCTAAGGGGGAGAGAATGTAACGACCCATATTTTTACGGATCGACATGTTTGTCAAAATCTGGAATTTTAGCACTTTCATGTCATTTCAGATTTTTAGGCAGATTTGTCTAAGTCCTAGGTCGTGGACGACCTAAGAGCTAAGTCGTGACTGACCTACAGGATGGTAGCGAGTTAAGAGCTATGTTGTAGACGACCTAAGATAGGAGACTTAAGGGTTTTGAGCGACCTAAGGGATAGGTCGGCAACGACCTAAGGAAATGTTGTGAGCGACCTAGTAGAGTTAACGACTTAGGGGATAAGCAGTTTGCGACCTATAAGAATTAGCGACCTATGGGATTGACCGACCTAAGTGTTAGTGTAGTTAGGTCGTTAGATCTGTGTTGAGTTAGGTCATAGGCGACCTAAGATGGTTAGGTCGCGTGTGTGTTAGGTCGCGAGTTTGCTAAGTCGTAGGTCGCGTGGGTGCTAAGTTGTTAGGTCGCAGGGTTTTGTAAGTCTTAGGTCGTAGCTTAGTAAGTTGTTAGGTCGCGGGTTGGCTTAAGTGTTAGGTCGCGTGGGAGTCTAAGGTATTAAGTCGTAACCTCGTTATGTCGTAGGTCGGCAAGGCAGTTAAGTGTTAGGTCGGCAACGACCTAAGTTAGGTCGTGGACTTCTATGGTTGTTAAGTCGCGATGTGTTAGGTCGCTGAGGAGTTGAGTCGTAGCCTATGTGTTAAGGCGCGCGTTGCGTTAGGTCGTAGGTCGCTGGGTGTTTGGATGCGCAGAAGGGTTAGGTCGGAGAGGCTTAGGTCGTAAGTCGGAAGCGACTTAGGGAGATAGCCAGATTTCGACTTAAGGAATTTCAGCTATAAATAGGAGGGGTTGTTCTCACTTTTTGGGATCCGGATTTTTGAAGCAATGAAGTGCTGCCATTTTGAGAGCTCGACTTCTACACTTCTTCACTTCTTTTCTCCACTCTAATCTAGTGCTTCCTTCCATCCAAATCAAAGATCAAGATTGAAGATTCAAGAGCTTAAGTTGAAGATCTTCATCTTTTCAAGAGAGATTTCATCGTTTGAAGCGGATTCGTGATAGATCAAGCTTGATCCTTTGCTGTCCAGATCTGAAGCGTATTGATTTGAGATTGTTTAGGTGATTTGGTGAGTGGTGATTATCTCTCACACGGATCCGAAGGAGTATATCGGATTGTTGGCTCGATTTGGTGTTAAAATAAAGATTTCCATGCATTTTCTTCATCCTAAGTGTAGATCCATATAGATCCATTGTTCATGATGATGTTACATCCATTTTATCATATGTTAACCTATGCAAGTTCATTCATCAAGTTTGTAGAGATATAATCCATGTTTTCATGCTTATTGGACTTTCAACTCTTTAATTACGAAAATGCCATTATTGTTATAATTGTCTACTTAGATCATTTTTGAATGCTTGATTGCTTGGATTGATGTTTGATTGATTGTTATGAACTAGATGATTGATGACTAGATTTAGATCGAAGGTGATTCAAAAGCTAAGGGAAAGGCTCTTGAATTGGGAAAGCTGCTCGTGGCATATGTAGCGGGATGATGAAGCTCTTATGCATAGATTGATGATGTGATGATGAGATGAGGCTTTGCGAGGATGTAATGAAGCGAGGCAATCATGTGATGAAGACTTGGTCTAATCCAGACGGGATCATTCCAAGCATGTTGATAACTCGGTGATATGATTCGAGTTGAGGATAATGAATGGATATGAGAATAGTCGTCGAGGAGGATGACTAGGAGGCTTGGATAGCATCGTTGTTGAAGGTTCTAGCATGCTCTAAGCAAGAGTACGTTTGGGCAGATTCAATAGTCCCAACGGCCAACTGTTGATGGTCGAGTACTCTGGGCAGATTCGATAGTCCTAGGCACGGGCTGCGACGACGTGCGGGAGTTATGTCTAGAACCGGGGTTTTCATTAGCCCTTGACGGACGGCTGAAAGAATGTGCCGGTCATTCAATTAACGGTGATATCGAAGCAATGATAACAGTGATAGCCAGAGTCATGGATGTTTGGTTGTATCGTCATTCAGACTCAAGAGCGGTATTTTCTGGGTACTTATCTGATTTAGGCCTTGGTACTTGGAAAACATCGCCCTTGACTCGAGTGATAGTAGCTTTACTTTAAATTGTATGCTCTGCCATGTTTGCTTCTGCTTAGTGTGTGTCTGGGGGCTATCACTGTAGAATGAGGTTGGAGTGGGAGGGTTGTATTCCTATTCCTTTTCCTTTATGCTCTTTTGGTATGTTGTTAGTTAATTTACTGCTCACTAAGACTGTTGTCTAACTCAAGGCTTTATGTTTTAATTCTTATTGCCATGGGCTGTTCGTCCATTTTGGGACGGGCAGACTAGGTAGTAGGTGACAGGTGCTGTTCTCTTCTCACGATGCTGATATCGAAGACGAGCTAGAGGGTTGCATATTATCTTCTTATATGTACTGGATATTCCGCTGTTTTGTATTCTCTGAGAGATATGTAGTGAGGCTGGATGTATTGACTATGTGGATGCTTGTATTCAACTATTATGGAGTTTTATATGATGTCATTTTGTTCTGTAAAGCTTCACTATACATATGTTCTATTGTATTTTGTCCATGCGCTGTGAGTAATACGATAGATTCTGTTGTTTTAAATCTTACCTTGACAATCGTCCATGGTCGCCTGGCACACTTTACAGCGCTCTATCTCTAGATTCGGTGCAGGGGTCATGGGCGGTCGTCACATTTGGTATCAGAGCGAGGTTAATCGATTTTACCCAACGCTCGCCGTCGTAACTACGTATGAGAGACGTAATTGTATTTTGATGGATGAATACTATAGATAATATAGTAGTTTGGTAGAGTTGAGTCCTTTATGCAGTTGTTTCTCTAGATGTTCTAATCATTCCTTTTTATAGATATTGAGAATGAGTCAAAGAGGGAGACCAGCTGCTAGGGAAGGCCGTGCTACTGAAGAGACTGCTGATTATGCAGCCATGTTCGAAGCTATGATGACTTCGATCATGAGAAGGATACCAGTTCTGGGGGCAGCAGTTGATGTTGGAGTTCAAGTCCAAACTCCGAAACCAGTGGATTTTGCTAAGCTGTGGAAGGATTATACTGCTCTTGGAGGGAAGGTTTTCTTGGGAACAGAATCTACCATTGAGGTCCAGAGGTGGATAGATGCTTGTAGAAGGATCTTTGGTGATTTGGGAATTGATGATGCAACTAAGAGGAAGTTGGCATCGAGGCAGCTTCAAGGGAGAGCTTCTGATTGGTGGAACTCTATTACCATCACTACTCCGGAAGAAGAGATTACTTGGGAGCAATTCCAAGTCAGATTTGAAGCTAAGTTCATTTCTACAGCTCAGAAGTCTGTTCTGTTCAAGAAGTTTGTAGAGCTCAAGCAGGGTGGAAGATCTGTTCTTGAGTATGTTTCTGAGTTTGAAGCTTTGTCCAAGTATGCCCGGTCATATATTGAATCTGCTTATCAGAAGAATGAGAAGTTTGTGACCGGCTTGGATAGTTATCTTGGGAAGCAGTTGGTGGATCATTTGGACGATTCATTTGAGAAGCTTGTGGAGAAAGCTCTCAGGCATGAGAGTCTGTTTCCTAAGGATGGATCTGTTGTTGCTGTGACCAGGGAAGAGTCTAAACCCCAGCAGGGTGGAAACAAGAAGAGGAAGCAGCAGCAGCAGAGGGGTAAGGATGGTCAGAAGAAGCCGAAAGGCGAGGTGACTTGCTACAACTGTCAGCAGAAGGGCCATTTCTCGAAGGATTGTAAGAATCCTAAGGTGCCGATGAAGTGTCACAACTGTGACAAGCCGGGACATTTCAGGAAGAATTGTCCAGAGCCGAGGAGGGACAAGCAGATTGTGCAAGCTTATGCTTTGGGAGCTGTTCCGTCGTCTTCAAAAGCTCCTACTGCTGAAGAGAAGGGAAAGAGTGTGGTGGTTCAAGGTACTCTTTTCCTATGTGGTATTCCAGTTAGAGTTTTGTTTGATACTGGAGCATCGCATTCGTTTGTTTGTAATGAACTAGTAGGCCGGTTAGATTTGAAACCGGATATTGTTGATAGGCCATTGGTTGTGACTAATCCAGTTGGGGGTTCGTCTTGTTTGTGTATGTTATGCCGTGGTCTAGTTGTATCGAGTCATGGTTGCTCTTTTGTTTGTGATTGTTTTGTTCTGAACTTTGCGGGGTTCAGAATTATTTTGGGTATGGACTGGCTTAGGAAGTATGCGGCAAAGGTTGACTGCGAAAAGCTGGAAGTGACAGTCGAGAATGTGGAGGGGCGAAAGGTTGTGATACGATGTAAGCATGAGGAAGGCGTCTTCATGAGCTTCATGTATTCGCTGGTTGTTCCACGGGATGGACTGTCATCAGTGCCGATCGCTAATGGATTCGAGGATGTCTTTGACGAAGTCAAAGGGTTGCCGCCGCATAGAGAGATCGAGTTTCGTATAGATCTAGTTGAAGGAGCCAGACCTGTTGTGATGCCTCTAAGGCGGATGGCGCCTAGGGAACAGCAAGAGTTGAGGGTGCAAGTTGATGACCTTTTACAGAAAGGATTCATTCGGTGTAGTGTGTCCGAGTGGGGTGCACCAGTTGTGTTTGCAACCAAGGCAGATGGGTCGTTGAGATTGTGTGTGGATTATCGTGAGCTGAATAAGGTGACTAAGAAGAACAAGTATCCATTGCCGAGAATAGATGACTTGTTTGATCAGCTTCACGAATCAAAGGTGTTTTCTCAGATGGATTTGGCAACGGGATTTCACCAGTTGAGAGTAGCTAAGGATAGTGTGCCGAAGACTGCTTTTAGGACACCATCCGGTTTCTTTGAGTGGCTGGTAATGCCGTTTGGATTGACTAACGCGCCAGCATATTTTGTGGATCTTATGAATAGAGTGTTCAGAGATCAGTTGAACAAGTTCGTACTTGTGTTCGTGGATGATATTCTGATTTATTCCAGAACTGAAGAAGAGCACAAGACGCACTTGTGTATTGTTTTGGAAATCTTGCGGAAACATCAACTGAAGGCTAAGTTTTCGAAGTGTCACTTCTGGAAGAGTGAAGTGAGGTTCTTAGGCCATGTGATTTCTGGAAATGGAATAGCGGTTGATCCCGCTAAGGTGGCAGCAATCCAGGATTGGGTTAGACCTAAGAATGCATCAGATGTGAGAAGTTTTCTTGGATTAGCAGGATATTATCGACGGTTTATCAAAGACTTCTCCAAGGTAGCTGCACCGTTAACAGGATTAACGAAGAAGAACCAAGTGTTCTGTTGGGATGCTAAGTGTGAGCAAGCTTTCGGAATCCTGAAAGAGCGATTGATGAGTGCTCCTGTTTTGACTATTCCTAGTGGGAATGATGAGATGGTGGTTTACACCGACGCATGTGTTACTGGACTTGGAGCAGTGCTGATGCAGAAGGATAAAGTTGTTGCGTATGCAAGTCGACAGCTGAAGCCACATGAAAGGAATTACCCAACTCATGATTTGGAATTAGCGGCGATTGTATTTGCTCTGAAGATGTGGAGGCATTATTTGTTGGGAGTTCGATTCGAGTTGTTTACGGATCACAAGTCGTTGAAGTATCTTTTCTCCCAAAAGGATTTGAATCTTCGGCAGCAACGTTGGCTAGAGTTTTTGGCATCATATGATTTTGGTATAGCTTATACTCCGGGAAAAGGTAACGCAGTGGCAGATGCGTTAAGTCGAAGACATGCAGGATTGGGAGCCATGTTTTCAGAATGGAAGAGTCTCGAGTATTTAGCTGGATTTGACTTCAGGCCTAGATGCGAATTGGAACCTGAGATGTTGGCAAACTTATCAATAAGACCCACTCTTGTGGAAAGGATTGGTGAGAGCCAAAAGCGAGATGATAAGCTTGTCAAGATTATCCGTGAATTGGAATATGGATTGGATCCAGAAAAGGATAAAGGATTCGAGGTCGATCAAGAGGGTTGGCTTCGGAAGCAAGGACGACTAGTTGTTCCCGATATAGATGAATTGAGGAGTGAAGTTCTGAAGGAAAGTCATCACTCGAAGCTGACAATTCATCCAGGTGGAAATAAGATGTATCGGGATATGAAGAGAACCTACTACTGGGAAGGTATGAAGAAGGATGTTGGAAATTTTATTTCCAAATGTATGAACTGCCAGTTGGTAAAAGCCGAACAGAAGAAGCCAAGTGGATTGCTTCAGCGATTAGAAGTTCCTACATGGAAATGGGAACAAGTGTCGATGGATTTTATTGATGGGTTGCCTAGAACCAGGACGGGAAATGAAGGGATTTGGATCATTGTGGATCGTCTGACTAAGAGTGCACGATTCATTCATGTTCGATCGACTAGGACTGCATCAAAGTTGGCTGAGTTGTATGTTAAGTGGATAGTCTGATTCCATGGTATTCCGAAGAGTATAGTGAGCGATCGAGATCCATTGTTCACTAGTGGATTTTGGAAGAGCTTCCAGGAAGTTTTGGGAACCGAGTTGTGTTTGAGTACAGCTTATCACCCTCAAACGGATGGTCAGACTGAGAGAGTCAACCGAGTTTTGGAAGATCTCCTCAGAGCTTGTGTTTTGGATTTCGGAGGATCATGGGAAGATCACCTTCATTTGGTGGAGTTTGCGTACAACAACAGTTACCAGTCAAGTATTGGTATGGCACCATATGAGGCATTGTATGGAAGACCGTGTAACTCTCCGACATGTTGGTTGGAAACTGGAGAAAAGCTGATGCTTGGGCCAGAGATGATTCGTCAGACTTCAGATTGTATAGAGATCATTCGGCAACGAATGAAGGCAGCCCAAGACCGTTAGAAGAGTTATGCCGATAAGCGTCGTAAGGATTTGGAATTCGACGTAGGAGATATGGTTTTTGTGAAGATTTCTCCACTAAAGAATGTTATTCGATTCGGGAAGAAAGGAAAATTGACTCCGAGATTTGTTGGACCATTTCCGATCATCGAGCGAATTGGAAAGCTCACCTACAGATTGGAATTACCTGAGAAGATGTCGAGTGTGCACAATGTTTTTCACGTATCATATCTACGGAAGTATTTGCACGACTCGAATACCGTGGTTTCTGCTGATAGCTGTGAAGATTTCGAAGTTGATCCAGTTGATAGAAGACCTCGTAAGCCGCTTCGTGTTGTTGAAACCGACACGAAACAGCTTAGGAGAAAGGTAGTTAAGTTGCTCAAGATACAATGGAGTGATGATGATAACGACTGTACGTGGGAGGTGGAAGAGAGGATGAAGGCAGCTCATCCTGAACTCTTCAAGGTATGGCCCTAAGGTGTCGTCTCATCTGGCGATATTGTAACTTGTTCTAAGTCTTAGAATTCTGTACGCTAAGCTAGAATTGGATGCATGGTTTGTTGATTGCTATGGATGGTAGGCATACAGAACAGTTTTTGATTGCTTGGAATTTCGGGGGCGAAATTTCTAAGGGGGAGAGAATGTAACGACCCGTATTTTTACGGATCGACATGTTTGTCAAAATCTGGAATTTTAGCACTTTCATGTCATTTCAGATTTTTAGGCAGATTTGTCTAAGTCCTAGGTCGTGGACGACCTAAGAGCTAAGTCGTGACCGACCTACAGGATGGTAGCGAGTTAAGAGCTATGTTGTAGACGACCTAAGATAGGAGACTTAAGGGTTTTGAGCGACCTAAGGGATAGGTCGGCAACGACCTAAGGAAATGTTGTGAGCGACCTAGTAGAGTTAACGACTTAGGGGATAAGCAGTTTGCGACCTATAAGAATTAGCGACCTATGGGATTGACCGACCTAAGTGTTAGTGTAGTTAGGTCGTTAGATCTGTGTTGAGTTAGGTCATAGGCGACCTAAGATGGTTAGGTCGTGTGTGTGTTAGGTCGCGAGTTTGCTAAGTCGTAGGTCGCGTGGGTGCTAAGTTGTTAGGTCGCAGGGTTTTGTAAGTCTTAGGTCGTAGCTTAGTAAGTTGTTAGGTCGCGGGTTGGCTTAAGTGTTAGGTCGCGTGGGAGTCTAAGGTATTAAGTCGTAACCTCGTTATGTCGTAGGTCGGCAAGGCAGTTAAGTGTTAGGTCGGCAACGACCTAAGTTAGGTCGTGGACTTCTATGGTTGTTAAGTCGCGATGTGTTAGGTCGCTGAGGAGTTGAGTCGTAGCCTATGTGTTAAGGCGCGCGTTGCGTTAGGTCGTAGGTCGCTGGGTGTTTGGATGCGCAGAAGGGTTAGGTCGGAGAGGCTTAGGTCGTAAGTCGGAAGCGACTTAGGGAGATAGCCAGATTTCGACTTAAGGAATTTCAGCTATAAATAGGAGGGGTTGTTCTCACTTTTTGGGATCCAGATTTTTGAAGCAATGAAGTGCTGCCATTTTGAGAGCTCGACTTCTACACTTCTTCACTTCTTTTCTCCACTCTAATCTAGTGCTTCCTTCCATCCAAATCAAAGATCAAGATTGAAGATTCAAGAGCTTAAGTTGAAGATCTTCATCTTTTCAAGAGAGATTTCATCGTTTGAAGCGGATTCGTGATAGATCAAGCTTGATCCTTCGCTGTCCAGATTTGAAGCGTATTGATTTGAGATTGTTTAGGTGATTTGGTGAGTGGTGATTATCTCTCACACGGATCCGAAGGAGTATATCGGATTGTTGGCTCGATTTGGTGTTAAAATAGAGATTTCCATGCATTTTCTTCATCCTAAGTGTAGATCCATATAGATCCATTGTTCATGATGATGTTACATCCATTTTATCATATGTTAACCTATGCAAGTTCATTCATCAAGTTTGTAGAGATATAATCCATGTTTTCATGCTTATTGGACTTTCAACTCTTTAATTACGAAAATGCCATTATTGTTATAATTGTCTACTTAGATCATTTTTGAATGCTTGATTGCTTGGATTGATGTTTGATTTGATTGATTGTTATGAACTAGATGATTGATGACTAGATTTAGATCGAAGGTGATTCAAAAGCTAAGGGAAAGGCTCTTGAATTGGGAAAGCTGCTCGTGGCATATGTAGCGGGATGATGAAGCTCTTATGCATAGATTGATGATGTGATGATGAGATGAGGCTTTGCGAGGATGTAATGAAGCGAGGCAATCATGTGATGAAGACTTGGTCTAATCCAGACGGGATCATTCCAAGCATGTTGATAACTCGGTGATATGATTCGAGTTGAGGATAATGAATGGATATGAGAATAGTCGTCGAGGAGGATGACTAGGAGGCTTGGATAGCATCGTTGTTGAAGGTTCTAGCATGCTCTAAGCAAGAGTACGTTTGGGCAGATTCGATAGTCCCAACGGCCAACTGTTGATGGTCGAGTACTCTGGGCAGATTCGATAGTCCTAGGCACGGGCTGCGACGTCGTGCGGGAGTTATGTCTAGAACCGGGGTTTTCATTAGCCCTTGACGGACGGCTGAAAGAATGTGCCGGTCATTCAATTAACGGTGATATCGAAGCAATGATAACAGTGATAGCCAGAGTCATGGATGTTTGGTTGTATCGTCATTCAGACTCAAGAGCGGTATTTTCTGGGTACTTATCTGATTTAGGCCTTGGTACTTGGAAAACATCGCCCTTGACTCGAGTGATAGTAGCTTTACTTTAAATTGTATGCTCTGCCATGTTTGCTTCTGCTTAGTGTGTGTCTGGGGGCTATCACTGTAGAATGAGGTTGGAGTGGGAGGGTTGTATTCCTATTCCTTTTCCTTTATGCTCTTTTGGTATGTTGTTAGTTAATTTACTGCTCACTAAGACTGTTGTCTGACTCAAGGCTTTATGTTTTAATTCTTATTGCCTTGGGCTGTTCGTCCATTTTGAGACGGGCAGACTAGGTAGCAGGTGACAGGTGCTGTTCTCTTCTCACGATGCTGATATCGAAGACGAGCTAGAGGGTTGCATATTATCTTCTTATATGTACTGGATATTCCGCTGTTTTGTATTCTCTGAGAGATATGTAGTGAGGCTGGATGTATTGACTATGTGGATGCTTGTATTCAACTATTATGGAGTTTTATATGATGTCATTTTGTTCTGTAAAGCTTCACTATACATATGTTCTATTGTATTTTGTCCATGCGCTGTGAGTAATACGATAGATTCTGTTGTTTTAAATCTTACCTTGACAATCGTCCATGGTCGCCTGGCACACTTTACAGCGCTCTATCTCTAGATTCGGTGCAGGGGTCATGGGCGGTCGTCACATTCTATATATAAAAGTGAAAATGTTTTCGATAAGGATTATATATACCTTTTTAAAATGAGAAATTGAAGTTTTGAAAGGATTTGAAGTTTTGAAAGTTATATAAGAAATTGATTTATATAAAAATGATTTGTAACTGAAGGGTTTCAAATTTTAAATTTGAGAAATTGAACTCTGGTAATTTTGAAAATTATTTTTAAGATTTTGAAAATATATGATAATACGATTTGAAAGTATTTACCGAATAAGAAATGTTTCAAATGATTTTAATGAGTTTCGAATGATTTTGAAGAAATTTCAAAAGAAGTTTGAGAAAAATAGAAGTCCAGAACTCACTTATGTCGCTGGAAAATAATTTCGATGATGAGTGCACACATCATCGACATTGATTTTCGAGTTTCAGAGTGGGGATAGGGCACTTCAGTAGCTTTGTTATGCGAGTGATTTTGTGAAACCATTTCGATTTCAAATTCCGAAGTAAGATTTGATATTCGAAAGATAGATGTATATATATATTTGAAATGATTTAAAGTAAGCCGGTGTTCAGTCCTTGAGTTTTGGATCTGATTTGATATAACCCTATCTTTTGGAATTGATTTACTGATTTGTTGGTGATTTCCAACTCTTGGATTTGAAAATATGATTTCTTCGACTATTTTGAAGGTTCGAGTACTTCCAAATCGAGGTTAACTTTTCCAAGCTATAAATTTTTGGAAAGTATAAAGTATATAAGTTTGATATGTAAGTTTAAAATATGTAGTAATATGATTTAAATAAGTTGAAACTGATTTGTTAGTAAACAAATAAGGCTATTTTGAATTTCCTAATATGAAATTTAGATTTGAAATGTTTGAAAAGAATTTGGTCTTCAAAATATTTTGAATAAAATTTAGTTTAAATATTTTAACTGGGTAACATATTTATAAAACTATATATTGAACAAGTTGGAATAGATACATAAGTCGTACATATACTGTTTTATTCGCATAAATAATTTGATCCATGTTTGAGTACACAAGTTCGAGGTGAATTACACCATTTCGTGTTAGGATTTTTCATTCGATTCTTGATGGCGAATATTTGATATGGATTTTTGGCTAAATTCTAGAATTCTCTATCATAGTATATGGCTATGCAAGGAGACTGATGGCTTCTAGTCGAGAAACCATATCGAAATCCGCATTAGAGAAGTCGAATGGACAATACTAGTTCGAAAGCGAACTTGTGTGATCGAGCGAGCGATCAAATGTGATTTTGCGAAATGATGACGTATGTACATCTTATATTCTAATATCATTGATATATTTTGACGCTGAAATTGAAAGCTGTCGGGTTAGAATATCTTTGCTTACTAAAAGTGAATTTCCAATTTAAATTACAAAGATATATAACCCATAAAAGCAAAGTTATTCAATCCCATATGACTCTTCATACAGCGAAATTTATTTTGTAAAATTTGACCCTTATATAAGATGGACCTTATGTAAGTATAATATGATTTTGAACACATTTGATTTTGGAAATGAATTGGTTGACTTAAATTATATTAATTTGGAAATTTGGATTTATTTTCTAAATTTATTATGTTGGAAACTTTGAAACTAAAGATATTTAAATTGAGAAGAAATGATTTGGTGGGATTGTATATGATTTTGAAACTGATCTGATATTGAAACAAATTTGAAATTTGAGAACCTTATTTTACTAAATACTTGATTTGGGAGTTATCGAACTTATATAAAAATTGGTTTGTATAAGTTTGATGTTGATTCGAAAACTATGGATTTGAAAAGGTACTCAAGTTGAAAAGTGAAATCTTATATAATTGAAGTCTATATAAGTGTGATTTGATATACTATTGATTTTGGAAAGTATATGATTTGAAAATGAAATCTTATATATAATGGACTTTATATAAGTAAGATATTTGAAATTAATTTGAAAGGTAGTATATGATACATATTTTCGAAGTAAAGATATGGAAAGTGCCTTCTGCTTGATATCCGATTTGTGGCCACATCTTGGATTCATTCTATCGATATTATTCTCTTTGATTTTTGGTTTTCCGGATATGATACTCGAGTGTCCTTCGAATTCCATGGCGTTACCCATGGTCTTACGAACTCGACTGCATAGCGTAATTCGCAAGGCAGTGATTGCTTAAAGGGTACGGATGTTTCCTGGGGGATCCAGGCGTAACCATTGTGTATCTGCGATCTATGGTCGTGTTAGTGGCGTAATCCGCAAGGCAGAGATTGCTTAAAGGGTATGGATGTTTCCTGGGGGATCCAGGCATAACCATTGTTATGTATCCTGCGGTCCACAGTTTTGTTATCATGGCGAAATTCGTAAGGCAGTGAATGCTTAAAAGGTATGGATATTTCCTGGGGGACCCAGGCGTAACCATTGTGTATCTACGATCCATGATTTGTTTGTTCTTTTTCTGGATTGTACTTTCCATATCTATTTTTAAAAGTTTTCAAATATTTTCACTGGGTGTTGAAACTGGTCTACTAAGTACCTGGAAAATTCTAGCTTTGCGCCTGATCAATGCACTGCCAGAGTCTGCAGGAACGAGGATAAACTTGTTGAAACATCGAGTTATAAAAGTATTTTATTATAAAGGTATTTTATTATAATAGTATTTCCAACAAAGAAATTTTGTATTAATATTTGAAATTGAAATTCTTATGGTTTGAATTAATTATTCATGCCCGATACTATTCTTTTGAATCTACCTTTTCTGCTCAATTTATTCATCTATATTCTATTTTTCCAAATCCTCCTTCTTTTCCTTGTTGACTATATCCTTTTTAAATATTGTTTATTTATATACTACATGGTTTAAAAATAAAAATTAGTATTATAAATATTTTGAGGTTATTAATTAAGAAAACATATTTAAAGAAATGATTATTGATTTATTAATAATGTTTGGAAAGTATCTTGAGATAAATTAATAAATTTATGAATCATAGATTTAATGTTTTCAATAGCTTCTTTGTAAATATAACTAAGGATGTAAATAATTATTTTCAAATAGTTTACATATATTTATAAATGTGTCATTTAAACATATAGATGGTATTTATAAAGGAAGCAAGAAAATTTTGCAAATGGGTTTGAAAAAAAAATATTAAAGTATTAAAGAAAAGTGAATCTCAAATGAAGTTTTCAAATGAATATTTCAAGTAAAATTTTATATAGTCTCAAATTTATTGTTTAATCTTGACTTTCAATCTACTTCTATTTCTGGTTGTTCTATTCTCCTACCTCCTTTCTTTTCGGGGATGAAAAGTTTTGAGTGGGGGAGAGTGTAACGACCCAAAATTTTAGTGATTTTATTTATTTAATTAATTGAAATTTTGTGAAATTTTAAACAATAAAATTTGAAATTAAAATTTTATTATTTGGAATACGTCTATTTAGACATAGCAACTGATAAATTTTCAATTAATTTTATGGAAGTTTATTTTATTGTGTAATTTTATTTCAATTTAAATCAGTTAAATATTGGTGGTAATTAAATGTTTTCCAAACTTGAATATTTTTATACAATAAATTTGTAAATCTTCTTCTAGGTGAGGCGTCATCTTTCATTTTTCAAAATTTGGACTTCTATTGCTCCGTTTATCTTAATTCTGGTAAAATAGCAGCATTTTCTGGTACCGATTATCGACTTTTGATCGGATGATCGTGCCACAGATATCTATATACCGTTTTGATCGTCTCGTCGTGCTGATCTCTATGGTATATTTATTTCTGTATTTTAAGATCCGGTACGCGACAGAAACAATAAATTGTGCGTCGTATCGGTACCATAAATTGCGACTTTTAACTTACCATGCCTTTTCAAAATTCAAACGTGATGTCCAATCAATCAAGCAATTAATTGCTTTAAATATTTCGGCTGAATCAATGTGAGACTATTCCATTTCCTTTCCTTTTCCGTTGCTTTCATTTATTTCTTACGTTACTTTGCCTAACATATTTTCAGAAGCTTACTTCTAGATCTGCATTTCACTTTTTTTTTAAATCTCTTCTCCTCTTCCATTTGTTTTCTGTCGAAACCCAAAGAGCTTCCACCATAAAAATTCTCCTCAGATGGCTGCCACCACACTGTGTCCGCCACCTATTCCACCAGCATCATCCGCAACTTCTCCGGCCTCTATGCTCGCAACACCCTCCGACGTTGCTCACGTGAGCAGCACACCACCTCCCGTGTGCCCTCCATCGCCGTCCCAAACCCTGTGTGCCGCCTCCCCTCCCTCTTACTTGATCACGTCAACCCGAGCCACCATTTTTCCGACCACCACCTCGGCCCGAGCTCAGGCAATTACCGGCCGAACCCCACTTCCAGCGAACCACCCTTCCCTTCCTATTTCCGTTTGCTCCTTCATGCATTCTCCTCACCTATATCTGTTTATATATATAGGTATGCATATGTATTATATATATTGTTGTTTGTTTAGATTTATATTAATAAACTTAGATAAATACAGTTAGTAACCACTAGTACATATATTGTTTACCATTTGATCCGGGAAGAGGATTTTATATGTTTACTATAAATATGATACATAATGTTTATGGAGTAGGTATATATTATTTATTATTTTTATTATGGCAGGACAGTAATAGGTGTACTGTATTATATAAAGGATTGTAAGGTATATACTATATACTGTAATATATATACTTTTCGAATATCTGGGTTTTCTTTTTATTTGTTGATATTTTGATTTTCATGTATAGGCTCGGTTTATATAAAGTATAATTTTTAAGGTCTGCATATATTATATGAACGTTTGCAAGATGATTTACTGTTTATATATTTATAAAATATATATATGTGTGTGTGTTGTTTATATAAGCAGTGTGTGCTGTTTTATAATTTATTTTGACTTTAATATAATATATACCTGTTATATAGGGTACTTTATAATATGTCTTCATGCTATGTTATATTTTGTTGCCAAGTTCATATCAGTTTCTAGTATATAAATGTTTTCATTTCAGTTATATGACTTCAGATTTTGTATATATCTTTGGTATAGGGGCTATTACAGTTTACATATATATGTAAATGTTTGGTTATATAAATTATAAATTGTATATTTTAAATTGGAAGCATCTCTAGTTTTGGGCTTGATGTGTATACTTGTTTATATATATGTTTATAGCACAGTTGTTATTATTCCAGGTATTTCAAGTTTATTTATACATGGGTATGGGTTTATATATATGTACGTTTGTATATTGTATGTTCCTATATGCTACAGCATATATATTTAAGTTACAACATACTTTATATTTTGATGATGTATTTTTTATGCTTTACAAGTGGTTCACGGTATGGGATATTATAAGGGAGTATTAATATGTTGTATATTGGCTGTATTGATATTCTATGTTCAAATTCTATACTTTTAAAATTTTAATTTTTTTTAGTATTGTTTTAATATGGATTTTAGAATATAAGTTTACGTGGTCTGATATAAATTTTACGTATACTTCAGAGTTGATTCTTTATTCTGTTTCAATACATATTGGTTGTTTTAGTGACCTTAAATATAAGTTAAAGATATATTGATTTTATTTTGGGGATTTTGATATAATGTGTTTTAAATTTGATATAAATTTCTGAGTTATATGTATATATATGTATATGGATTCTATTTTAATGGGTGGGTTTTATTATATAAAGTGATAGTTTATATTTATTGAAATAAAGCAAATTTATTTTGATTTTTAAATGCAATATACATATAATATAATAATAAGGTATATATTTTCAGTTTATAACAAAACTGATTATTTTGTTCTCATCGATTCTTATCTATCAGCTTTGTCGTCAATTCATGCCAATCTAGTTTTGCTTTGGGATTCGTGCTTGCATTTCATAACTCAACTTCATTGTCTATCCTCTAGCCTCGGAAGGTGAGTAATCACTCACGATTTAACGTTCTTATATTTATTAAATTTGATTTCAATTGAAATGACAATTGAAGTATGCTGCTATAGTTATTTAAATTGCTATATATGTTATTATTTGTAACTGTTCTCCTGTGGGATATGACACCATATCCTATTGTTTATGTTATATTGTTATTGATGATATATGCCTGTTGTTATATTTTATATTATATGTTATCACTCTGCAAGTTCCCTGTTAGTATAGAATTCACTATGGGTTGAAATGATACATACCCGAACGGACTCTAGAATAGGAGAAAATCGTTATGGGTTGAAATGATAGACCCAATCGATTTTCATTTGAATTGAAATTGGGATTACGGGTTGAAATGATATCTACCCATATATATTTAAACTACGGATTGAAATGATAAATATCCGTATCACTTAACTATATGATCGATATATATTACAGACACCATTGGTCCATATATATAAATATTTTGAAAATAAGTTCTATGAATTTGGGAAGAAATATATGGTTTTAATAAATGTTGATTCTTAAATTATTATATATAAATGGTAATGATATATATATATATATAATAAAAATATTTGATTTAATTGAGATTGATTAGTATTTAAAATTATGTTTCGAAATAGATTTCGGTATAATTTGAATAAGTTAAAGTTGGGAAGATAATTTTATTTAATTAAACCGATTTGAAACTTATTGAAATTGAGATTTAAGATATGATTTATAACTTGGGTTTGGTTTAAGTAATTTAATAAATATTTCTTATTTAAATAAATTTAAGGAAATATTTAGTAAAAATGTAATTTAAGGCTAGTTAAATGATATTGAATTTATTAAGTGAATATTCCCTGATTAAATAATAAATGAAGTTAGATCAAGAGCTATACGAAACTGTTAAATTAACTTTGAAATGGTTGAATATTAAAGCTTTGAAATATATTGGAATTTAAATGGTTTATTTTGTGATTCAAATCTGTATTTGAAATCAATAAAATTTGAATTTGTTATTTAGAAACTGAATTGAATTAAAATGGAAAATTTTAGATTGAATTAAATGTGGATTTGGAATTTCAGTTGATTTGAATCGATTTGTGAGACTTGAGGATATTATTAAATACTTTACTTTATAAATTATTTAATCTATCTATACTATTTTGGAAAATAGATATATTTGAAATGAAATGATATTTTGGTTTTGAAGTATAAATTAATTTGGAATGACCACGGTGTTATAATGTATATTTCCACCTTGTAGATAGTTCCGCAGATCCTTAGAGGATGGTTATCCCAAACATCCTTTAAGTTACTTGTATGTCAGTTGATATTTCATTTGAGTTGGATTTATTGATATAAGAATGTTAATCCTGACTCGAGTGTTTTGTGTTTTGCTTTACGCTCGGGTCAGACCGAGTGATACAACATTTGAGACTCACCTTTGGAGTTTGGAGCTTCCTTTGGAGATCCAACTATCGCCTCAGCTTTCAGCTCTTCTAGTTGATTTGTTCAGAGAAGTCATCTGTTGTACTGGAGACTTCACTACGTTTGAGATATTCTGTTGTATTTTATTTTAACTCTGATGTTTATATAGTAGCTTCATGAACTACTATTTTATCTATTCTGCTGCGTATTATTGTATTAATCTGTGTCTGTGATTCTATGATTGATTTATTTACTGTATATTCTGAGTTTTGCCAAATTTTAAATTAACAATCTGATATTTTGAATTATTCAAGTCAGACATGTGTGGATTATTGTCGATTTGAATGGTCCAAAATAGCGGGATGTTACAGGATCTCCAAGCGAAGCTCCAACTCCAAAGGTGAATCTCGAACACTGAACCACTCAGTCTGACCCGAGCGTAAAGCAAAACACAAAACACTTGAGTCAGGATTAACATTCTTATATCAATAAATCCAACTCAAGTGAAATAACAATTGAAATATAAGTAACTCAAAGGATTTTTGGGATAACCATCCTCTAAGGATCCGTTAAACTATCCACTATGTAGTAATATACGCTATTATAATAATGTCTAAAGTAAAGTAAACTATCAAAATAGCGTTAAGGCGTTACCCATATCCCCCTTAACACATTTTATATATTCCCATAGTCTATACAGTACCGTAATCTCCCCCGTAATAGGCGTCGTCAGAGGGCACTCCATAGGTATGGTACAAAACAAACTTGTAGTAAGGCGCGCTAGGGTAGGTGACATGGCACAACTAGGCAATGCCAGGGTAGATATACCAATTACGCATCCGGACTGGTGGTAACGCAAAGCAGCCACTACCGCCCACCTCGAGCCACACTCCCAAAAATCAAAGGTGCGCACCAAAACAATCACAGAGTAATAGAATGGCATACGATAGAGTGTGTCCGATCAGAGGAGCTACCTCATTGGTCCGGAATCGCTCCTGTTTTAGCCACTTTATGCCAACTCACGGGAGTCGGGTCCACATATATACCTCATATAGGATCGTCGCCACCATCCTACTTCATTCTGGAATCTCCACCGCGTACACAGTTGTTAAAGTGGTATTCGGTATTGACAGAGAGTATGCCCATATCCGATCCCGGTCTCTTTAACAACCAAACGTTATTATAACACTGCGGTCATTTCAAAATAGTTTATACTTCAAAACCAAATATCATTTCCATTTCAAAAACATATCGATACGATACCATTTCCATTTCAAATATATCCATTTCCAAAAATCATATCACTTTCCAAAGTTATATCGCTTTCGAAATCATAAGTCTTTTAAAATCAAAACACTTTGGAAATCAAACCTTGAAATTCATAACACTTTGAAATCATAGCTTGAAATCATAACATTTTGGAATCCATAACACTTTCCTCTTAAACAGTTTAAATATTAAAATTAGTATGTATAGTAAAATAGTTTATAAAATAAAATAGTTTATATAAAATAGACAATGTGTGGTTGGTAAACAAGGATTGGATTTTTAGCAGGGTACGGAATGTATTGTCAAATATTCAATATGATTCCACAAGATCTATTTTCGTTCAAGTAACGGATTCTAGCCAATCGAAAGGATCCTCTGATCAATCCAGAGATCATTTCGATTCCATTAGAAATGAGGATTCAGAATATCACACATTGATCGATCAAACAGAGATTCAGCAACTAAAAGAAAGATCGATTCTTTGGGATCCTTCCTTTCTTCAAACGGAACGAACAGAGATAGAATCAGATCGATTCCCGAAATGCCTTTTTGGATCTTCCTCATTATAAGTTAAAATAGTTTATAATAAAATAATTTATATTGAAAATGATTTATATTAAAATAGTTTAAACTAAAATAATTTATAAAGTAAAATATAAATAGTTTTAGATATAGTTTTTAAAAAATACGTTATATAAAAATAGCTTCCTTAAATTTCACAAATCGATTCAAATCAACTCGAATTCCAAAATTCAAATTTAATCAAATCTCAAATCATTAATTTCAACTCGATTTAGTTTCTCAATAAACCATTTCAAATTATCAATTTTCAAATAATATTTGAATCATAGAATAATCCATTCAAATTTCAATATATTTCAAAGTCAATATATTCAACATTTCAAAACTAAATTCGATAATTATATATATATATATATCAAATTCACTTTACTATTATTAGTTTTGAAATATTAACTTAATCATTTCAATAATATCTAAATACAGCTTCAATTTAAAAATATAAATAAACAAATATCCCATTTAAATTTATATAAATTTGAAATATTCATTTAAGTCACTTTTAATCAAATTCAAGTTATAAAACATATCTTTAAAATTTCAAATTTAATAAATTTCAAATCAAACTTATTTAAGTAAAATTCTTAAATAAATATAATTTCAAATCAATTTCAAATTTATCTTTCCAACCTGAATCATTATAAACTATATATTTGAAAATATATATATTAAATAAATACTTAAACATATTATATATCAACTTTAATAAATCTTTAAAATCAATATTTATCAAAACCATATATTTCTTTTCAAAACCATCGAAATCATTTCAAAATATTTATATATAGACCAACGGTGTTTGTATATAATTTTCTACCCTATGGTCAAGTGATACAGATATTTATCATTTCAATCCGCAATTTAAAATATGTACGAGTATATATCCTTTCAACCCGCAATCCCAAATTCAATGTCAATGAAAATCGCTTTGGTTTATCATTTCAACCCATAACGATTTTCTCATATTCTACAGATCGTTCGGGTATGTATCATTTCAACCCATAGCGAAATCTATACTAACAGGGAACTTGCAGAGTGATAACAGATATGATAATAATATAACAGACATATATCATCAATATAAATAATAGATAATGGTGTCAGATGCCATAGGTGAACAGATACAGATAATGGCATATATATAAAAATGTACATAACTAGCAGCAGCATATTTCAATTGTCGTTTCAATTGAAATCAAATTTAATAAATGTAAGAACGTTAATCGTGAGTGATTTCTCACCTTTTGAGGCTAGAGAAAATAGACAATGAGGTTGAGTTACGAATGCAAGCACGACTTCCAAAGCAAAGTTAGATGGACACGATTTGATGAACAAAGCTGATAGATAGGAATCAAGGAAATCAAATCAAATCAGTTTCGATATAAACCGAAAATATATATACATCATTATTGTGTTATATATATTTTCCCAATATTTCAAATTAAGCCAAGCCAAATATTAAAACAGTATAAAATTCCAAAAATCATTTTCTTAAATCTCAAGTATTAAGAATTTAAATATATACATAACCAGATTTTAAAATTTATAAACTATATAAACTGGAACATACTAATGTTTATATAAAATCATCATTATTATATAAAACAAATATAACTCTTACAGACTGTATATATACATTAATATATACAAAACAATATATACTAACATATCTACTTATTCATAAGCTAATAAAAATAAAACTATACTATATTGTTTACTGCAAACTATTTAGAAAGAGAGCTATATAGACAAAAATCCTATAGTACAATACTGTAATGAAATATATATAGTACTATGTACATGAACTACAACTATTACCCTCTTATATAAATATAAATATAAAACAGAACTCGGCAAAATATAACTGTTATATCAAAACAAATATATAGATCTGAGAACACTTGTACACTATTTGAGAACACTTGTACACGAATTCCATTTAAAAGCAAGTATATACATATATAAATATAGATCACACTTTTAAATCAAAGATATGAAAAACAAAATATACTGTTGTAAAATATATATACTGCAAATCAAACATATATGTAAACTACGCATAAATCATTCATGTATATAATATATATATCAACTTATATAAAATATATAACTTATATTTGTGACGCCTACCAAGCTTAACAATAATATATATATATATATATATATATATAAATACTCACCCATGATCATCACAGGAAAAGCCAATGGAGCGGAAGGAAGAGGGGCGGAAGGCAAACGGGTCTGCTGCGTGGTGGCTTGTGGCTATGCTGACCAGGCAGAGCAAAGGGGTCGAAAAAACAGGTGGTAGGGGCTGTTGCACTAGGAGGGTCGGCCAGTGATGGACCCGGTCAAGGAAGAGATCAGAGATGCGGTTTGGAGTTGGGTAAAAGGCGGTATGCTTGCTGCGGTGCAAGGCAACTGACGCGGGAAGAGGAGGCCGATGGGAAGAAACGCGGCCGCTACATGAGGATGGTGGTCAGACAGTATGGCCGAGCAAAGAATATTTTTTTATAAGCTTTCAAATGCGAATTTTGTTCAAAGGAAGAACAGAGAGAAGAAAAGAAAAATGGTCATGAGGAAGAGAACCCAAACTAGAAAATGAACAGACAAGCCAGAAGAATACACTAACAAAATTTTTGAAATTTATATTTAATATTGTCATCACCCAAAAGCACAGTGACCAAGAGAAAATGAAGGGGAACGAACCAAAGTGAAACAAAATGACAGATGTATATTGCAACATAGGGAATAGCAAAAGATTAGATAATAAATTTGGGGAATATAAATGGTCTAAACTGAATACAAGTAATAATAGCAACCGTCCATTGGTTTTAAACGTTAGATAACGAATGGTAACAGAGAAACAAAACGGACCATTATGATTAACCCTTTCGCGGATTTCGCTGTGCGCCAGACTTCAAAACACAGGATTGAATACATCGTGGAGACTAGCACGACGAGACGATCAAAACGGTATATAGATGTCAGCGATACGACCATCCGGTCAAAAATCGATAATCGGTACCGAAAATGCTGCCAATTTGCTGAAAATAAGGTAAACGGGGCAATAGCAGTCAAAATTTGACGAAACGGAAGATGACGTCTCACTCAGAAGATGATTTACAAATTTATTGTATAAAAATATTTAGGTTTGGAAAATAGTTTATTATCACCAAATATTAACAAATATAAATTGAAATAGAATTACACAAGAAAATAAACTTCATTATTATTAGATGAAAATTTATCATTTGCTATGTTTAAATGGACGTATTTCAAATATCAAAGTTTTATTTCAAAATTTTATTATTTAAAATTTCACAAAAATTCAATTAATTAAATAAATAGAACCACTGAAATTTATGGGTCGTTACAGAGGCCTCTTTGGAGGCTTGTTTGGCTTTCTTTGATGATTTCGCTTGTTGGAAATCCTCTTGCCTTTTCATTTTTTTCTAGCAATTCTTTAATTCTTTTTAAATCGTCTTCATTCATTTTTCATAACCTGGTAAGAAGATCAGCATCAAAATTAGTGTAACCCGGAATGTATTTAACATCATAATTATGGATTTATAAATACAATGCTAATATGATTCTTTAAAGATTTTCTTTTGGATTGTTTATGTTTTATCTTTAAGAATTGAGCAATAGATTTGTTGACTGTTTCAATTGTAAATCGTCAATGTAGCAGATAAATTTTTTGGACTTTTGATTGCTATTTAATAACAAATAATTCTTTGTCATAGGTAGCATAGTTAATCTGAAGTTTGTTGAACTTTCTAGAAGAATATGCCACCACCTCCTTTTGTTTTGCGATTAATACTCCTGCCCAAAAATTGTCAAATGCGTTAGTTTGTAGTGTAATTAATTCTTCATCTGAAGGAAAATAGAGGATTTTTTGATATTTTCCTAGATCTTTAATTTTCTTTATTTCCTCTTCTTCTTGTTGTTGTGAGGTAATATAAATTATGTCCGTGTTTCGTCTTCTTGGTTGTTCTCCATTATGTTGTTTATATTTTGCTTGTTAATTTGTAAGTTTCTTTTGTAAATTGTGAGTCTTAGCGGATAGATTAGGAATAAACTTTCTACCATAATTTAATAGTCCTAAGAAACTTTGAAGTTCATTTAATGTTTTGAATGTATTAGGAAAATCTTTAATTTTAGTGTAAATGTGCTGTTGTAATTCAATTTTCCATTTTTAATTCATTTTCCAAGGAAATCAATTTCTTTTTAAAAAAATTCAATTTTTTAGGGCTTAGGATTACACCATTTTTTAGTAGTATTTGTACTACTATTAGAAGATGTTGTTTGTGTTCTTCGGCAGTATTAGAGAATACTAGGATATCGTCTATATAAACAATCATAAATGGTAAATGTCCGAACATAGAGTTCATCCATTTTTGAAGTACTTGTGGTGTGTTTTTTAATCCAAAAGGCATAACTAGCCATTCAAGATGTCCTTGTGGGCAACTGAAGGCTGTTAATTCTTTGGATTGTTTATCAACAAGTTTTACTTGCCAAAAGCCTAATTTGGCATCAAATTTACTATAATATTTTGCTTGCTATATCTGTTTCATCCAATGTTCAGCAAAATATCCATCAAATTTTGTATAACTATTAAGCATTCTGTAATTTATTACCATTCTAGCTTTTCCTCTTTTGATTTCAGCATGATTCCTCACTAAGAAGGTAGGAGAAAATGAGTACTAAAACTTTTTTGTATTAGATTTAAATCTAATAGATCTTTTATTTGTTTTGCAAATTCTTCTTTGTTTGTTGGTGATACCATGATACTGTTAACTTGAACTTGGGAATCTTTGTATTGTTCCATTAGCTCAATTTTACAATACCTTGGCGCTTTAACAAACCGTTTTAATGGATTATCTGAATATAGCGGTTCAAGAATATTATGTAATAATATTTCAAACTCATTTGAAGTTAGTATGTTGTGAGTGCAAATTTTTGGCTATACTTTTTTTTGGTGTTTTTACATTTTCGGTTAATGTAATAGGTTTATCACCATGCTTTGCTGCCGGAGTATAATGTGGTGCTATTGTAACAGGTAATGTTACTTGTAACATCCCACTATTTTGGACCATTCAAATCGACAATAAATCCACACATGTCAGACTTGAATACTTCAAAACAGTGGATTGTGAAGAAAATTTGAAGCAAATAAAATCAAATACAGAATCATAGGCACAGAAAATCAGAATAACTCGCAGTAGAAATAAAATATCATAGTAGCTCATGAAGCTACTATATACATACTCTCAAAACATATACAAAATCTTATAGTCTAAAACAGATACAATAGAAGTCAGGATACATAAGTCAATAATACAAAGACAATACTGAATAGGAAATAACTGGAATAGAAGTCGATGAACCGATAAACAAATAAGCTCCAACAAATCTCTAGCTCCAGAAGGTGAATCCAAAGCTGTGATTCTCAAGCTGACCCGAGCGTAAAGTAAAACACAAACACTCGAGTTAGGACATACATACTTATACAATGTAAACCAACTCAAGTGAACTGTAATAGCAATGTACAATAACTTAAAGGATGCTTGGGATCGCCCATCCTCTAAGGATCCGTTAAACCATCAATTTAGCAGAAATAAACACTATCATAGAAATATTCATACTAAAGTAAACAATGCAAGTAACAGTGTTAATGTGCATAAAAAAAAACACAAGGAAATCAAATGGCACACAAAGAAGGTTACCCGTGGTTATAGATTTCAAAATGGTTTATAATTTCGAATTAAAATCATTCATTTAAACCATTAAAAGTGAAGTCATTATTCCTTCAAATCAAATATTCAATTCCCAAAAATTTAGCCTTTTCTGAGTTCATTTATTCAGTTAAATACTTCAAATATTGAAATTTCAGCTTTTCGCAGCACTTAGAAAATGCTGCGGTGAGTTATATTTGAGAACAATTCAATTCAGCAAAGACAGCATTTAAAAACTGCTGTCATAGTTCAGTTACATTCAAAATCACATTTCAGCCAACTGTAGCACTTAACAAGTGCTACAATAGCTCTGTTATTAGTTTCAGGTTTTAAATTTAGTTTCTACGACTACAGCACTTACAAAGTGCTGTAATAGCCCTTAGTTCATTTTAGCCTTTTAGTTCATATTTTAGTTATTATTCAGAAACGATAGCATTTCTGAAGTGCTACTAAAAGAATTTCCAGATTTACACTAGAATTTCAGAAACAATTAAACTTCAATTTAAACCATTCTAATTGAAAAAAAATCATATTTTTCCACTTCAAAAATGTACATTTAAATACCCTTTAATTTAAAATTTTATAAAGGAATTTTTTTATAATAATTATCAAATTTTTCAATAATTCACTTATTAAATTCAAGTGTACAAATTTCCCATTCTTTGCATTTACTTAACACTTTAATTTAATTTATCATTTCACAAATAAAACTTAATTTCCATTTTATTTTCTTTTACTTAAACTTCCATTTTTAAAACCAAATCTCAAAATTCCAAGTCAAGTTAAATTCCAAATTACCATTTTAAGCATTCATTTGTTAACATTTTATATTCATAGAAAAATCAATAACACTTTAATAAATCATTTGAAATTCAAATTTAATCAAAATGTCATAATATACATTTTAAAATACTTAAAATATCCAGAAAATACATAGAATAACCACGGGTCTGTATATTATTTTCTAGCCTAAGTCAAGTGATACGGATAATATATCATTTCAATCCGTAGTTTACAAAGAAAATCCGGGTTTTATCATTTCAAACCCGCAATCCCAAGTTAATAAAATTAAATAAAAATCGCTCAGGCTTATCATTTCAGCCCATAATGATTTTTCCTTATTATAAAGTCCGTTCGGGTATGTATCATTTCAACCCATAGTGATTCTATTCTACAGGAAACTTGTAGTGCGATTAACAAAAATAAAATAACAATATAACAGAATATAACATATCAAATGATGTGACAAGTTTATAACAGGGTTTACATCATAAATACATATCACAGGCAGGTATAACATGATATAACAGTTTCTACATATTCACTTGTTGTCACTTCACAAATTCTATAAGTATGAATGTCAAGCGTGAATAACTCACCTTTTTAAGCTGGAGTTCGCAAATCAAAGCACATAGATAAATTCAGAAAGCATGATATAGCACGACTTTTGATTCAAGTGGAGAGAGAGAGCCAAGATATTAATCTTGTATTCACAAATAAAACAAAGCAAATAAAAATACAATACCAAAATTTATTAGAACGAAAATAGAAATAGAATTTACACAAGACATCACCAAGCTTTTCCATCAATTTTGCTTGACCATAAATCACATATGCTTGGCCACAACATGGTTTAGGCTCGGCCACACAAGTTTTCAGGTTGAAATGGATCTGGTTTGGATCATAAGTGCACGGCCACAAAGGAATAGGAAGTGGTTTGGAGTTACAATGGGAAGAAGGTCAAAAGGCAAGGCAAAAAGGAGGTTTGGTTCAATCATAGGCTCGGCCTATGGCACATTTGGGCTCGGCCAGAGGCAAGTACAAGTCAGGTCAGAGGAGATGGTGATGTTCAAAGGTGGTGGCAGCAAGTGGTGGTGGAGCTAAGGGTGGTGGCCGAGGCTAAAGGAGATGGTGATGGGAAATAGGTGTTCGGCTATGCATTGTTCAAGGGTTTTGCAATGTTTTTGTGATGTTAGCCTACCTAAGTGGTCACAGCCAGATCTGATCTGAGGGATAGGTGTTTGGGAGTGGATGATGAGGAGGAGGGGATGGTGGTGGTGGTCGGAGAAGATGGTGGTGGTTGAGGCCGAGCTAGACAAGAGGAAGCAAGGCAAAATAATGGAAAAAGAAGGAGAAAAGTAGAAAAGAAGGAGGCCATTGCTTACCCAAAATTTCCAGAAATGAATTGGCTGTGAATGATGATTGAAATGAGAAGTTTTCTCGTGAAAATGAAAATAAAACTCACGGCTATACTAGAGGAAATGGACGGCTAAAGCTGGAAAGTGAAAGGGCAAGCAAATGAAGAGACTAGGCAATGTAAAGTCACAAGTTTAGTTTCTTTGAATTTCCAATTCATTTTAATTCAATATAAACAAATAAAAATCAATTTAACAAAATAAAAGTTAAAACAAAATAAAGTAGAAACGAAAATAAATAAATAGTCTTAGGAAAATAAGAAAATTAATAAAGAAAATAGTTTAATTTATTGAAACTAGAATTAAAAATTGTAAATAAACATACAACTAGTAAAGGAAATTCCAACTCAACAAAATTCACATAATTTAATTCAAAACCCAAAACAAAATAAAAGATGGCAAATAATATAGAAAATGAATAATAAGATACAGATAAAATTTTGCGTGTAAAACGCTGAATTTATCAAATTCTAAAAAGTTTAAAACGGAATTCGACGAAATGAAAAATAGAACGGATATCAGAACCAACTACTGTTTCAAAGAAAAGATTAAAATTTAAAATTTTAATATTTCAATTAATTTCAATAAAAGTCAAAGTTTGACAAAATATAACATTTCCAGAAATCAATATTTAATTATATTTGGAGAAAAAAAATAGAAACAAAAATCCAAAATATCTTGGAAGAATTCCAAACTTCAATTTAAAATTATTTAAAAATCAAAGTTTCAAAATAAAATTTAATTTTAAAATATTTATAAAAATTATGGGTTGTTACATTACTTGTGGTACTAAAATGCCATCAAGCTTAAACAGTATTTGTCAAATGGAGGAAACTGTCTCGGCTTGTCCATTCCTAGGATGCAATCACTATCAAATTCTTTTAGAAGTAATGTAAAATCAAAACTGTATATTTTATTATTTCCATGTATATCACGTATTTGTACCTATAATCCTTTTTATTTATGATTTACAAGAACTTGTCTTCCTATAAATCATTTACTATACCCTTTTTGTCTAAGGGTACCTAGAATTGTTGGGGTATAAATATTTCTTTTAATAAACTGGCTTTTGCGTCACAATCCAATAAAACATGTACCGTGAATTCTTGATATTTAGGGATACATATCGTTATTGGAAGATATATATGTAATTGTGCTTTTCTTTTTAGATCTATGGATCTAATCATGATGTTTTATATTTTCTGTAGGAACTTTTATAACCATTCAGTTAGATTCTTGTTCTTTTTTTTTCAAGTATTCTCATCATTCTTCCTTTATTAGATTTTCTTGTACAAAGCTCATACGATGATTAATACCCTTTAATATATTAGATGTAAGCTCAATTCAGACATTTTTTTATATGATTGTGATCTTTTTTATGTATTGGATGAATTCATTATTTTTAATTATTATAGAAATAGTATTACCTGATGCTATAAAATATTATGTAGGTACTTGTATTTTTGGTTTAAATGATTTTACAAGTACTTGAATTTCATTGTCAAATTTTAAATGTCTTATGTCAACCAATTTGGGTTGGATTGTTTTTCCCAATCCTACTTCAAATAGTTTAACAAATTGTTTTGGTGTAATTGATTTAAATGTAGCAATATCATTTAGAGCCATACAATGTTCCCGTTGTATGCTAAGAACTTTATATCCTGGTAAAATTTTAATATTTTATAAATTTATAGATAATGTACAGGCTTTTTCTATATTTTGATCTTCAAGAATTATACAGAAATCAGGATGCATATTTACTCCAAGTAATTTATTCACTAAATTAGACTTAGCTCCATCAATAATATTATTCAAAGGATTATTGATGATTCTTTCATCCATACAACTATCATTATTGGAGTATCAATCCTGTATTTAAATAATCCTGTTGTTTTTAATTGTATTAGACCTATATGTAGGTATTTCATTTTCGGATATCTTGCCTTTTTCTTTTCTATCTTATTTTTATTTAGAAGGCTTATGGAGTAAAATCTTCTTCTCCTTTTAATTCGACATTTCCTTGCATTCTTTCAAATATGTACGTATGTTGATTTAGAAATCTAGATTTAAAGGCCAAAGGTTCATAAGTATCCTTTCTGTCCGAGCAAGGAGTTGTTTCTTTTAATTTTTCTAAATCCTCGTTAATGACAATAAATTGTTCCTCTGTGCTACCTTGAATTTCCGGGTTTGATGTTTCATCAAATCTAAAAGTATTCATATATATTCTATATTCATAATATGTTTCTGGCACTTTGTTTCTTGATGATTGGGACGTTGAACCACCTAATGGGGTAAATGTATCATGATTATATATTTCTTCTTTTATAATTGGTAGATCTTCGTATTTATGTATAACAAGTAATCCTATTGGGTCTCCTTGTTCTATAAGGTAGTCTTTATCATCCGTACTAGTGCTTTTAAATAGTATAGAAGCGTTATTTTTGGAACGGGGTTCAATTAGTCCGTGTGTTATAAAAATATTTTCTTTTCTATGTTTAGGTATATTATAAATTTATCCATAATATCCTAATGGGATTTTTATTGGTAGATCCAGAAATACTTCTGTTGTATGACATCTTTTTAATTCAGTGCATTTTCCTACATACAATGTATAACCTGGAGAATTTACCTTTTCCTTTTTGGGGAGTACTGTATATATAATTATTATTGGTAGATCTAGAAATAATTCTGTTGTATGACATCTTTTTAATATTGTGCATTTTCCTGCATACAATGTATGACCTGGAGAATTTACCTTTTCCTTTTTGGGGAGCACTACATTTATAGTTAAGGATATGATTTTTATTTGATTATAAGTTTGATTTACTATCATCATATTTATTTTAAAACTATCAAAAGAATCATTAATTTCATCTACTTCTTCAGTAGTGTCCGAATAAACTGATTCAATTTCATAAACCGAAGAATTGGTATCATTAGATATATCTTCAATAGTGCCTACATGAATACCGTGTTCTTCTATATTTGATATTGCAATATTTTGTCTATTTGTAAGACAATCATTAGCTTAATGCACTTCTTTATTGCATTTAAAACATTTACAGCCTTTTCTTGGAAAATTTGTTTTCTTTTCTAAAAATTTTCTTATATTATGGTTTTCATTTTTTCGAGTAATCTAATATTTTGGTTTTGTTCTTCTTCCAAAATTTCTTGTCTTTTTCTTTTGAATTAAGGTGAGCATCCAAACTGTGTATTGATATCTTCCGTATACTTTGTACAACAAGAAAATTCGAATTTGGAGTTTTTGATTTTATATTTCATTTGTTTGCGTGCACTTGCTTGCTCACCAACCCTTTCCATAATATCCATACATGCCTTTTTTAAGAGGCTTATGTTATGATTTTCATCAGAATTACTTTATCTTAAACGTCATATCTTTCTTTTATAATGTTATTCCATGGATAAGGTATTTTTTTTAAAAAGCCTTCTACCCAAAAAACATTTTGATCATTACCTTTTAAGTGGAAAGGTAGACTTCTATATTTGGCAATAAATTCTTCCAATATACATATGTCACATAATTGATTTTTTAATAATTGCTTTTCATAATTCGTATCTTCAAGGAATGTTTCTCCTGTGAAGTCTACTAGTAATAATTTAAGTAATTCGCCAAGAGCTTCTTGTTTTGATGGTATATTTTAATTCTTTGTAATTGTGTTGGGTTTATTCTTTCGAGATTCATTAACCATGCTAAAGCAACTCCCGTCCAATAACTTGTAGCATAATGTAAGTATTCCATGACACTCATATTATGGGGGGAGTAAGTAGATTTTTCAACTAATATGCTAAAGCCATGTTATAATATATTTTCGTATTTTCCTTCGAGAAATTCTATCTATACCAAAAGTTAAACTATGTGTCGAAGAAGGTTGTTCATTATAAAAATCTTTTAATTGTTTTTGTGAAGAATGAAACCTAATTTAGTCTGACCTAGTATCATGTTTAAGCATTTCAGGATAAGGATCATCATGTAGACTATTATATGTATTTTCATTCTGCTCCTGATCTTCCATATCAACATCAGGAGAGGGATTGTTCACTATGGACACACCTTCTGGTGGAGATAACATCATTGTTCCTCTACTAGATTCAACTCAGTTGATAAATATATTGAAAATAAGTTTATTTGATGTCTCATACATATAATTTCATTCCGTCGAACTTTCAGAATCTTGTTTAGAATTTTCATACAAAGAAAGTTCTTCGGTTTTTTAGAATTTGAAATAGCTTACTGCAGCAGAATGTTCTTCGTAGTATGAATAATGTTCTATACAATCTATTTCTCTAACAAGTTCCTTTTCTTGAAGAATAAGGTAATTTGGATAATAATTACGATCAGTATTCTCCACGTTTTTTTTATTTTCTTCAAAATTATATTTAACCATTCTAATACTATTTAGCAAATGGATTGTTGGTGTATTTTGGCCAAATCCCGTTGTTACAGTTTGTTTTTGTAGTTTATTATTTATAGATCACTTTATCAATTTGTCAAACATATATTTACATTCTTAAATATATACATATATATTATTTAGTAACAAGTATATATAATATAGTTTCAAGTAAATATTTAATTTAGTTTAATTTAGAGGTAAATACGTATATGTTTATTCTAAGTATAAACTATCAAAGTTTTCAAGTGTATTGGGTTATATATACCACAAAATTGGCCACTCATATTAAATGATTTTACAGGTTTGAACAACAAATATTAAAGAATTTAATCGGTTTTTAATGCCATAAAATCCATAAATCATTGATATAACAAGACTGAACAAAGTATAAGGTAGTAACAACTTTATATAACAAAATAATTAAGCAAATAGGGTCGAGACATGGAAACACATCAATGCAAAATCAATTACTTAAAACAAAAACATCAACAGAGAAAAAGATATGCATGACCTCTCACATACAAATTCACATACACACAAGGCTCATATATACAAACTGATATGCACACTAATAATATACCCTAGCTCACACGCACTCATGCATGAACAAACACAGGCACACGATCCTTCACCCTTGAGCAACTCATACCCACACGCATGAACAGAAGCATAAAAATGCTTCCAGAGTTCGCCACCAGTCTACCGGTACCCAAGAACCGGTCAAAGCCTGGAACAATAATGTTCCAGGTGGCGTTCATCTTCCTCCAATGGCTTTGCCACTCGATTGCCCTTTGCTATCTCATTATACTACACATCATACCCTTTCAAAGATGGATCTAATAACACACACACACACATATATATATATATATATATATATATATATATATATATTCAATGACTAGAACATAGATTTGTAAGTGGTAAACACTTACCTGAAAACCGTTGCTTCCTTCTCATACATATGTGCTCAAGTCGCCATTACAGCAATTGAAATTCATGCTTTAGATAAAAGACAATGTCAGTATTCGCATACTAAAATTTAGAGATTCTACATAATTTATTTGATTAATTATTAAAGTAATGAGGGTTTGGGATAAATCTAATTTTCTGAAGTCAAATAATGTAGCAGTAGATAGTGTATTTATAAATGGAGAAGAAGAGTCCGGAGAAAGAAAACTCTAGGTAAATAAATATCAGGATACACTAATTTTGGTTTGTGCTTGGGGATAGTTGGGCTTGGACCATGATAATAATACAAAATAGGTATACATATACATACACATACACATACACATACACATACACATACACATACATACATACATACATACATACATATATATATATATATTTGTTTCTCTTTTCTTCTTTATAAAACTAATTTAAACAGATAACCATAAATTTCTAAATAAATTTTTTATATTCATACTATTCAGTTATTTACTCTCCACAATACAATTCCTAGAATTTATTTCTCCATATTTGAGCTCCTTTAAATTCAAATATATACATCACTTATTTTAAACCCGATATTGAGCAATTCCGAAATTAATTTATTTATCAATTCTTAAACAAACATTTATTCTCAAAATAATATAATTCCATTACTTTTATGAAATAATATTTTCACAATTTTGATCCTTTTTACAAAATGATTTCTAAAAAAATTACCAGATATCAAATTCTATGTTAAATCTATAAATTCTAATTCAATTAATTATATCACTATTATTATCTTTAATTAATTACTACTTAAAAACCCGGGTTGTTACATCCATCTTGTACCAGATCATGTCCCTCTAAATCTATCATATGGGTTGTAATGAGGAGTAAATCAGAACAACGTTCTAGTGACTAGTAAATTACATATTTGTAACACTAGTTTATGCCGATTGGTTTCCATTACATGTTTATGTCTATTAATTATTGATTAATCATTTCATGCCATATATGGGTAAGATTCTTCTGACCTACTCCGATGTATAAATATATGTATATATATCTACATATGTGTGTGTGTGTAAGCATTGCCGTAATTGATGGACAAGGATATATCCCTTACTAGTGACCATAACTATACACCGCAGCTTGCCTTCTCCAAGGAACCTTCCAGTGATGCCTAATAATGGCATTACAAGTAATTAGCTATATTACTAACTCGTCTCAAAGGCTTATGTAACGACCCGCAAATTTATCACTTTGATAAATTATACTTATTTTTAAAATATTCAAATATAAGCTGTTTAACGCAGATTATGTTGACTTGAACAATAAATAATGATGGTAACCTTATTTGATTAAGTATTTACAAAAATATACTTTGGGAAAAATATCGATAAAATGGTCGAAAACCATTTTATCAATAAACAGCTCTATAATTATCAAAAGTCACGCGTGGAGTATGATACATACACTTATTTATCCATATAAACAAGAGAATGAAATAAAGTTATTTCTTTTATTTTGGGAATAAAATATATTTATGAAATCATCAATAATTGTATCATATTTAATAATTGATTTAATGAATTTAAATTAAGATTTAATGATTTAATAATTATTATAAATATTCAAATAATTGTTTTAAAATGATAATAATTCATTTAGTTAGTTATATAGGGATAGTAAATCATTTATAATAGTTTTATAAAGGAATATACGTGATTTGAAAATATAAGAAAAATGATACCGTTTTATCGATACAATAGCACTTTTTTGTAAACATTTGTTTAATATCAATATATACAGTTAAAGTGAGATCATTTTAATTCATTTAAAATGATGAGAAATATATTCTCAAGTTTTGTTTATTAATACATATAGTTTAACTAAAAATTGGAAATGTGATCGACAATCGGAATCAGAATTCATAACGGTTTAACATGTAGAAGTTGTACAATGTTTTTATATCACTTGAACACATATCTAACATCCACATGCATACATTAACACATACATATGCAATTAACACATATAGAAAAGTAAAAATGTACTTACCATTTACACTAGAATTTACATATACTAAAAAGTACAAATATCAAAGTTTTTCCTATAAATACCCATCATTCTCTTCATAATTTTAGACACTCTTCTATTTCAACTTCTTCCTTATTCTCAAGCTTTTTTCACGGCTTCCAACCTTAAGGAAATTATGAAGAAAAATTAGCAAAAAGAAAATAAATTTATAGAAGTATATATACATTTGCAATCCACTTTAAAACAAGCTCAAATCCACTCCTTCCCTCACTCAAAACCCACAGCCACCACGTTCTACCACCAAGGCCAAGCCCATCTCCATTTGCAAGCATAAGCCGAGCCCATTCAAAGGTCCAAGGCTTGATTCTGTAGACTTTGATTCGATTGTAGCGAAGATATAACAAATTTTCATAAAGTTAGAAACCAATGAAGGTGAGAAACTCTATATATATATAATGATGATGTGATATAATTGCTATGGATGTTTACTATGCTTTGATCATCAAGTATTTTTTTTAATAAAATGTTTAATTGTGTAAATAAGTCACGTTAAATACATGTCAATATTACACAAGGAAATCACTTTGTGAATCAAGTTATAAAAGTGATATGGAATCATTAAACCCATTTAAAATGTTTTAAAATGGTTTATAAATGTTTTATAAACACTAAAACCTAATTTGGTGAAGTTTGTAAAAGTTATGAAATTGAGTCAAAACTAGGCGCGTCGCATAACGGAAGTTCGCGATTTCACGCCATAGAAAGTTAAATCCATTTATACAATGGAATCGGTGCCAGAATTCTATATAATAAGAATTTTACAAATCTTATAATCATAGTTTTCAAACATATAAAAAGATCAAGATTTCGTTTAGTAGATTTTGACATATGAGCAAAACAAGTTTTCAAAACAGTCGCGGATTGACAATTCGAAAACCAAATCTACAAATTCTTTATAAATGATATTTTTAATTCTTTAGAAACATGGAATGAATTCTATAAATATGTTAAAATATTTTAAAAGAGATTTGAGTTACAAAAATGGATTTCTAAATGATAGAAAAGTTTTCTGATTAAATAAGCCTTAAAAACACTATTTGCAACACTATTCGCAGCACTTTTTGCAACATTTTTAATAACTTTTGAAATATGGCTTTAAACTTGATTATTCTCTCCCAAATCTTTTATAAATGTTTTCAAATAAATAATTAAGTATTTTAAAGATAATGTGGAGGTTTTATAATTTATTTTAAAGAGTTTAAATAAATGATTTAAAGAAAAGCTGTTATAATCAAGTGATTTAATCTTGGCTCTAAAAGCCGATGAGTAGACTGGATTTTTCTTTTCATGAAATCTGGATCTGAAGTGTTTAAACTAAGGGGATGTTTAGGAGCAACCAAGGCCCTGGCTCACCTAGCCTCTTTTCTAGACGAGGAATAGATAAGGTCGAAATGTCGGAAACGAGACAAGTATAAAAGATTTAATTTTTATAATTAATTAATTGCAACTTGGATTGAATAGAGATAATATTCTTATACTTGGTGTTGAATTCCAAGGAGGGAACTCATACTAATCATATGAATTTAAAAGGTGATTCCACTTTTATTCAATGAATAGTACAAGTTGAATACGGAAATTAGTATTGAGTAAAATTAGTACAATTTCTACAGATCTGTTTCACTTGATACTAACTAATTTGGGTTTACCATCTTTAATAACATGGTTTCAACCAATTAAAAAGGTATGTGTTCGAAATAAGAAATCTTTGTTAAATATTTAAATAAATGATTTGGAAATATTTTCCTAAGTAAAGGATGAAATGATTTGGAATTATTCCAAGATTTAAAAAGGTTTTAAGTGACCAAAGGATTTGATAAGAGAGGTATAATGATTCTGTATATATTGGAAAATAATATGATTTAATAATTGAAATCTCTGAAAGAGAATTTATTTGATAAAAGATATTAATGAACGAAATGACAATCACCCTTAAACCTTAACATCTTTTTATCGATGATTGGTTCGAAGGAACTGGTGTTGGATTTGAGTGATCCCTATTCGAAAACCACTTCAAACAAATTTATGAATTCGAAAATGAAGACATGTTATAGACAAAGAAGTTGAAGACGAAGATCTTCATATCGGAAGGACTGCTTGCTGATAATTTTGGAGTAGCTTCCGAGATAAATAAATATAAGTGGTCCCTTCGTTCTGGGATCTTCATATGCAAGGACTACTCGCGACTAATCATAGGGTTAATTCCCAACATGATGTAGTAGGAGAAGTGCCTTTGGTTTGTCTTATTCCTGGATAACTTTTATGGATGAATGTCTGGCATTGCATTTCTCAGAATAGAGTACACTAATCTCTACAAATGTACATCTGTTAGGTGGTATAGGAGGTAACCCCTTTTATACTTAACACCTTTCTCTGAGACATACGATCTCGGAGGTTGTACTTTTGTTGAAATCAATAGTGTGTTGTTGGAAATGGCAATGTGGCATTTTAAGTAAAAATATCTACGAAAGGTAAACGTTACATCCAGCCTCACACTCGGGGAATTGTGAAACATGGATTGCTTTAAGGCTAAGTGGTTCGCAACAATTAGGGTATGATATCACCTTTCTAGATTTATTTTGCACCTACTATGACGTCAGGTAAAAATATATGTGGTGTATGGTATGAGAGCTCTCGGATAGGTCGGGAATGGCCAGGGTGATATCATATCCGGTGTTATCCGTACTATCTGTTAGTCTCGAGTAGGTCGATCTTAATTCATAGAGGTTTTGAAGATGTCGATCCTTGATACATTTCTCTAGAAATGTATTGTATGGGAGGTAGTCCCTTGCCTCGCTATTCATTGGAAATCCAAATATCCAATAAGTGCCTTCGGTTTTAGTTGTAAACCTAATACGCCGTCAAATTTAACCAATGTAACAATTTCAGCTATTTGAATATTTTTTTGAAAGGTTTTCAAAGAATGTCATTAGAAATAATATTATTGGATTCTACATAGAAATGATTTGGTTATCATAAGGTAAAAATCAGTTCTGTGTTTATGTGCGGTGTGGTCTTATGAGATACCTTATTTTTTTCCAAATACTCGTATTTTGAGTTTATCACACCAGTTCCATGATTGACTCGGAGTTTATTTTCTTTCCCTTAAATTCTGGATGCCCTATATTTCAAGGCAGCCTAGTAGTTAGGTTTTGTTTGGAACATTTTGGAAGAGCTCGGAGCATGGAGTTAGAAGATTCTTCTGAAGATTGTTATCCATTTTCACTACCCTCATGTACCATTGTATTCTGCATTTGTAAGGACTGATATTTTTAACTATCCATGTTAATGTTAAGTTAAACTCTGATAAATGTATTTTAAATTTTCCGCTGCAAAGGTTATATGTTGAAATAGTATATGTTATTCCATTCGTGTAAGATTTTGTTCTACTCTTTTCTTGTTCCTACCCTTGACCATCTGTGTAACACCCCTGATTTTTGATAACATTATTCAAAAGATTTAATTAAATAAATTAAATAGAATAATGATGATAAGGAGATTGAGATTTGGATAAATTATACATATATATATATAGGGTTGTGCTTAACCATAAAATAAATGGGCTTAAAAATTGGTTTATAAGATAATTAACTTACATAAGGCCTTATTAGTAAAAATACCTGCACTTTCTATTCACGGCTTTAGATTTGCCTTTGTCCATTCACGTTCATTTTATTTCTCAAATCAAAACAAACGCAAATTAAAGCCAAGAAGAGCCGACCATTAACAAGGGAAAAGAGGAATTTTAACCTAAAGCTAAGGATCAAAAGCTAGGGAGGATTAATCAACAACAAATCTCAAATTCCTTATAAATTTTAAGGTGAATAATAATCTCCTACCATCTCTATTTTATTTCAAGATTATATGGTTTCAGATTTATGGTTTAAATTCGTTTCTGTGATAAAATGGATGATGATTTGCTTGAGCTATATTATGTTGATTTATTTTAATTCATATGCATATGAATTTGCACGGTTTTGATGTAAAACCGAGAATACATGATTTCAGATTGCCATGGAAAAATTTAATGTTAAGTAAAACATGATTTTGGAGATGGGTTATAATTTTCAAAATTTTCCAAGCTATGGAAATTTTAATATGAATTTTTAATGAAAAATGTGACGACCGCCCATGACCCCTGCACTGAACAAAGGAATAGTGCGCTGTAAGGTGTGCCAGGCAGCCATGGACGATCGCCAGGGTAAGTTAAAACAGCAGAATCTATCGTATTACTCACAGCGCATGGATAAAATACAATAGAGAATATATATAGTGAAGCTTCACAGAATAGAATCTCATCAATTAAACTTCATAATAGTTGAATACAAACATCTGAATAGTCAATACAACAAGCCTCACTACATATTACTCAGGGAATATACAAAGCAGCGGAACACCCAGTACATATAGTAAGAAAATAATATGCAAGCCTCCAGCTCGTCTTCGCCATCAGCATCGTCAGAAACTAAGAACAGCACCTGTCACCTGCTACCTAGTCTACCCATCCCAAAATGGATGAACAGCCCAAGGCAATAAGAGTTAAACATAAAACCTTGAGTCAGACAACAGTCTTAGTGAGCGGTAAATTAACTAACAACATACCAAAAGAGCATAAAGAAAAAAGGAATAGGAATTCAACCCTCCCACTCCACCTCTTTCTACAGTGATAGCCCCCAGACACACACTAAGCAGAAGTAAGCATAGCAAAGCAAATATTTAAAGTAAAGCAATTATCACTCGAGTCAAGGGCAATGTTTTCCAAGTACAAACCCCCAAGGCCTAAACCAAGATCAGATAAGCACCCAGAAAACACTGCTCTTGAGACCGAATGACGATACAGCCAAACATCCATGACTCTGGCTATCACTGTTATCATTGCTTCGATATCACCGTTAATTGAATGACCGGCACATTCTTTCAGCCGTCCGTCAAGGGTTAATGGCAACCCCAGTTCTAGACAGAACTCCGCACGTCGTCGCAGCCCGTGCCTAGGACTATCGAATCTGCCCAGAGTACTTGACTACAATCATAGTCTTTAGGGACTATCGAATCTGCCCAGCGTACTCTTGCTTTGAGCCTGCTAGAACCTTCAACAACGATGAAACCTCAGCCTTCTAGTCATCCTCCTCGATGACTATTTCCATACTAGCTCAAGCGCCTCTCGAGCAAACCATTATCCTCTAACTCGAACCATTTCACCGAGTCATCATCATGCTTGGAGTGATCCCGTCTGGATTAAACCAAGGCTATCTCATATCATGCCTCGCCTTATCTCATCATAGCAAAGCCTCATCTCAACATCATCATCATCAAACCTATCCATATGAGCTTCATCATCCGCTACATATGCCACGAGCAGCTTTTCCCAATTCAAGAGCCTTCCCCTTAGCTTTTGAATCATCTTCAACCATCTTTTCTAAATCAAATCATCAATCAACTAATTTACAACAATCAATCAAGTCAATCATTAATCCACGCAATCAAACATTCAAATATGATCAAATAAACAATTATAACAATAATGGCAATTCTGTAAATAAAGAGTCTAAATTTAACAAGTATGAATCATGAGCAATATCTTTACAACTTGATGAATGAACTTGCATAGGTTAATCATGTAGTAAAATGGATGTTAAATCATCATGAACAATAGATCTATACTTAAGTTTACGAAGATGCATGAAATCACTATTTTAACGCATAATCAAGCCATCAATCCGATATACTCCTTTGGATCCGTGTGAGAGATAATCACCACTCACCGAATCTTCTAAACAACTCAAAAGTAACACACTTCAGATCTGGACAACGAAGAATCTAACTCGATCTATCAAAATTCCACTTCAAACGATGAAATCACTCTTCGATGGTTGTAGATCTTCAACTTTGGTTCTTGGATCTTCGATCTGGATGGAAGGAATCACAAGATTAAAGTGGAGAAAAGAAGTTAAGAAGTGTAGAACTTGAGCTCTCAAAATGGTAGCACTTCGTCGCTTCGAAATCCGGATCCCAAAAAGTGAAGAAAACACGGGTATTTATAGGCTGAATTCTTAGGTCGTCCGCCCCCTTAGGTCGTTCATGACCTAAAAACTGCGACCTACGACCTAACAAATTCTCTGACCTACGACCTATAAAACACCACGACTTAACAGACCTTACGACTTACGACCTAACTGAGATGCCGACCTAATGATTCAAGCGATCACGCGACCTAACATAAGTCGTCTACGACTTAACACATGCGCGCGACCTAACTGATATACGACCTAACACATGCGCGCGACCTAACAGAACTGCTAGACTTAGGTCGCTCACGACCTAACTACAACACTCCTTAAGTCGCTCGAACGACCTAGCTACCTTAAGTCGTCCACGACCTAACTTCCTTAGGTCGTTAACTCGCCCAGTCTACTAGGTCGCTAACTCCTATAAGTCGCTCCTAACTCTTAAGTCGCCCTACTCCTTAGGTCGTTGCCGACCTATCCTCCTTAAGTCGCTAACTCCTTAGGTCGGCCAAATTCTATAGGTCGTCCCAAACTATCATACGACCTAAACCACTACGCGACCTAACTGCTATACGACCTAAGTCCTTACCTCGTCCAGTCCCTAAGTCGTTAACTGCTACTACTAACTCTCTTAGGTCGCCAACTCCCCTTAAGTCGCCTACGACCTAACTATTATACGACCTAAGCTCCGAACGACCTAGGCTCTGAACAACTTAACCATACTACGATCAAATAACAATTGTTTTACAATGTTTTGATCCGTAAAAATACGGGTCGTTACATTCTCTCCCCCTTAGGAATTTCGCCCCCGAAATTCCAAACAAACAAAGCAATCAAAACTATTCTACATGCCTATCATTCATAGCAATCAACAAACCATGCATCCAATTCTAGCCTAGCATGCAGAATTCTAAGATTAGAACAAGTTACAACGTCATGAGATGTCACGACACCTTATGGCCATACCTCGAAGAGTTCAGGATGAGCTTCCTTCATCCTCTCTTCCACCTCCCATGTACAGTCGTCAGTCGTTAACATCATCACTTCATTGTACCTTGAGCAACCTAACTACCTTCCTCCTAAGCTGTTTCGTGTCAGTTTCCACAACACGAAGCGGCTTACGAGGTCTCTCATCGACTGGATCAATCTCGAAATCTACACCACTATCTGTAGAAACTACTGTATTCGAGTCGTGCACATACTTCCGTAGATACGATACATGAAAAACATTGTGCACACTCGACATCTTTTCTGGTAACTCCAATCTATAGGTGAGCTTTCCAATTCGCTCGATGATCGGGAATGGTCCAACAAATCTCGGAGTCAATTTTCCTTTCTTCCCGAATCGAATAACATTCTTCAGTGGAGAAATCTTCACAAAAACCTTATCACCTACGTCGAATTCCAAATCCTTACGACGCTTATCGGCATAACTTTTCTGTCGGTCTTGGGCTGCCTTCATTCGTTGTCGAATGATTTTTATGCAATCTGAAGTCTGTCGAATCATCTCTGGCCCAAGTATCAACTTTTCTCCTGTCTCTAACCAACACGTCGAAGAGTTACACGGTCTTCCATACAATGCCTCATACGGTGCCATACCAATGCTTGACTGGTAACTGTTATTATACGAAAATTCCACCAAATGAAGGTGATCTTCCCATGATCCTCCGAAATATAAAACACATGCTCTGAGGAGATCTTCCAAAACTCGATTGACTCTCTCAGTCTGACCATCTGTTTGGGGATGATAAGCTGTACTCAAACACAACTCGGTTCCCAAAACTTCCTGAAAGCTCTTCCAAAATCCACTAGTGAACAATGGGTCTCGATCGCTCACTATACTCTTCGGAATACCATGGAATCGAACTATCCACTTAACATACAGCTCAGCCAATTTTGATGCAGTCCTGGTTGATCGAACAGGAACAAATCTTGCACTCTTAGTCAAACGATCTACGATGACCCAAATCCCTTCATTTCCCGCTCTGGTTCTAGGTAACCCATCGATAAAATCCATCGATATTTGTTCCCACTTCCATGTAGGAACTTCTAATGGCTGAAGCAATCCACTTGGCTTCTTTTGTTCGGCTTTTACCAACTGGCAGTTCATGCACTTGGAAATAAAATTTCCAACATCCTTCTTCATACCTTCCTAGTAATAGGTTATCTTAATATCCCGATACATCTTATTTCCACCTGGATGAATTGTCAGCTTCGAGTGATGACTTTCCTTCAGAACTTCATTTCTCAATTCATCTATATCGGGAACAACTAGTCATCCTTGCTTCCGAAGCCAACCCTCTCGATCGACCTCGAATCCTTTATCCTTTTCTGGGTCCAACCCAGATTCCAAATCACGGATAATCTTGACAAGCTTATCGTTTCGCTTTTGGCTCTCGCCAATCCTTTCCACAAGAGTAGGTCTTATCGATAAGTTTGCCAACATCTCAGGTTCCAATTCACATCTGGGCCTGAAGTCAAATCCAGCCAAATACTCGAGACTCTTCCATTCTAAAAACATGACTCCCAATCCTGCATGTCTTCGACTTAACGCATCTGCCACTGCGTTACCCTTTCCCGGAGTATAGGCTATATCAAGTCATACGATGCCAAAAACTCTAGCCATCGTTGCTGCCTAAGATTCAAATCCTTTTGGAAGAAAAGATACTTTAATGACTTATGATCCGTAAACAACTCGAACCGAACTCCCAATAGATAATGTCTCCACATCTTCAGAGCAAATACAATTGCCGCTAACTCCAAATCATGAGTTGGATAATTCCTTTCATGTGGCTTCAGTTGTCGACTTGCATACGCATCAACTTTACCCTTCTGCATCAGCACTGCTCCAAGTCCAGTACCACATGCGTCGATGTAAACCACCATCTCATCATTTCCACTTGGAATAGTCAAAACAAGAGCACTTGTCAATTGCTCTTTCAGGATTCCGAAAGCTTGCTCACACTTAGCATCCCATCTGAATACTTGATTCTTTTTCGTCAATCCTGTTAATGGTGCAGCTACCTTGGAAAAGTCTTTGATAAATCGACGATAGTATCCTGCTAATCCAAGAAAACTTCTCACATCAGATGCATTCTTAGGTCTACCCCCATCCTGGATTGCTGCTATCTTAGCGGGATCAACCGCTATTCCACTTCCAGAGATAATATGGCCTAAGAACCTCACTTCACTCTTCCAGAAGTGACACTTCGAAAACTTAGCCTTCAGCTGATGTTTCCGTAAGATTTCCAAAACAATACGCAAGTGCGTCTTGTGCTCTTCTTCAGTTCTGGAATAAATCAAAATATCATCCACGAACACTAGTACGAACTTGTTCAACTGATCTCTGAACACTCTATTCATAAGATCCACAAAATATGCTGGTGCATTGGTCAATCCAAACGGCATTACCAGCCACTCAAAGAAACCGGATGGTGTCCTGAAAGCAGTCTTCGGCACACTATCCTTAGCCACTCTTAACTGGTGAAATCCCGTTGCCAAATCCATCTGAGAAAACACCTTAGCTTCGTAAAGCTGATCAAACAAGTCATCTATTCTCGGCAATGGATACTTGTTCTTCTTAGTCACTTTATTCAGCTCACGATAATCCACACACAACCTTAGCGATCCATCCGCTTTGGTTACAAACACAACTGGTGCACCCCATTCGGACACACTACGCCGAATGAATCCTTTCTGTAACAGATCATAAACTTGCACCCTCAACTCTTGCTGTTCCCTAGGCGCCATCCGCCTAAGGCATCACAACAGGTCTGGCTCCTTCAACTAAATTGATACGAAACTCGATCTCTCTATGCGGCGGTAACCCTTTGACCTCATCAAAGACATCCTCAAATCCATTAGCAATTGGCATCGATGACAGTCCGTCCCGTGGAACAACTAGCGAATACATGAAGCTCATGAAGACGCCTTCCTCATGCTTACATCGTATCACAATCTTTCGCCCCTCCACATTCTCGACTGTCACCTCCAATCTTTCATAATCAACCTTTGCCGCATACTTTCTAAGCCAGTCCATACCCAAAATAATTCTGAACCCCGCAAAGTTCAGAACAAAACAATCACAAACAAAAGAGCAATCATGACTCGATACAATCAGACCACGGCATAGCATACACAAACAAGATGAACCCCCAACTGGATTAGTCACAACCAATGGCCTATCGACGATATCCGGTTCTAAACCCAACCGGCCTACAAGTTCATTACAAACAAACGAATGCGACGCCCCAGTATCGAATAACACTCTAACTGGAACACCACATATGGAAAGAGTACCTTGAACTACCACACTCTTTCCTTTCTCTTCAGCAGTAGGAGCTTTTGAAGATGACGGAACAGCCCCCAAAGCATAAGCTTTCACAATCCGCTTGTCCTTTTGCGGTTCTGGACAATTCTTCCTAATATGCCCCGGCTTGTCACAGTTGTGGCACTTCACCGGCACCATTGGATTCTTGCAATCTCTGGAGAAATGGCCCTTCTACTGACAGTTGTAGCAGGTCACTTCGCCCTTCGGCTTCTTCTGGCCATCCTTACCCTTTTGCTGCTGCTGCTTCCTCTTCTTATTTCCACCCTGCTGTGGTTTAGACTCCTCCTTGGTCACAGCAACAACAGATCCTTCTTTAGGAAACAGATTCTCGTGCCTAAGAGCTTTCTCCACAAGCTTCTCAAACGGATCGTCCAAATGATCCACCAACTGCCTCCCTAGATAACTGTCCAAGCCTGTCACAAACTTCTCGTTCTTCTGATATGCAGATTCAATATACGATCGGGCATACTTGGACAAAGCTTCAAACTTAGAAACATACTCAAGAACTGATCTTCCACCTTGCTTGAGCTCCACAAACTTCTTGAACAAAACAGACTTCTGAGCTGTAGAAATGAACTTAGCTTCAAATCTGGCTTGAAATTGCTCCCAAGTAATCTCTTCCTCCGGAGTATCAATGGTGATAGAGTTCCACCAATCAGAAGCTCTTCCTTGAAGCTGTCTTGATGCAAGCTTCCTTTTAGTTGCATTGTCAATTCCCAAATCACCAAAGATCCTTCTACAAGCATCTATCCACCTCTGGACTTCAATGGTTGATTCTGTTCCAAAGAAAACCTTCCCTCCAAGAGCAGTATAGTCTTTACACAGCTTAGCAAAATCCACCGGTTTTGGAGTTTGAACTTGAACTCCAACATCTACTGATGGCCCCGGAGCTGGCATCCTTCTCATGATCGAAGTCATCATAGCTTCGAACATAGCAGCATAATCAGCAGCCCCCTCAGTAGCACAGCCTTCCCTAGCAGCTGGTCTCCCTCTTCGACTCATCCTTAATATCGAATAAAAGGAATGATTAATACACCTTGAGAAACAACTGCATAAAGGACTAAAACTCTTCTAAGCTACTATATTATATATAGTAATCATCCATCAAAATACAATTACGTCTCTCATACGTAGTTACGTTAGCGAGCGTTGGGTAAAATCGATTAACCAAAGTTCCAATACCAAATGTGACGACCGCCCATGACCCTTGCACTGAACAAAGGAATAGTGCGCTGTAAGGTGTGCCAGGCAGCCATGGACGATCGCCAGGGTAAGTTAAAACAGCAGAATCTATCGTATTACTCACAACGCATGGATAAAATACAATAGAGAATATATATAGTGAAGCTTCACAGAATAGAATCTCATCAATTAAACTTCATAATAGTTGAATACAAACATCTGAATAGTCAATACAACAAGCCTCACTACATATCACTCAGAGAATATACAAAGCAGCGGAACACCCAGTACATATAGTAAGAAAATAATATGCAAGCCTCCAGCTCGTCTTCGCCATCAGCATCGTCAGAAACTAAGAACAACACCTGTCACCTGCTACCTAGTCTGCCCATCCCAAAATGGATGAACAGCCCAAGGCAATAAGAGTTAAACATAAAGCCTTGAGTCAGACAACAGTCTTAGTGAGCGGTAAATTAACTAACAACATACCAAAAGAGCATAAAGGAAAAAGGAATAGGAATTCAACCCTTCCACTCCACCTCTTTCTACAGTGATAGCCCCCAGACACACACTAAGCAGAAGTAAGCATATCAAAGCAAATATTTAAAGTAAAGCAATTATCACTCGAGTCAAGGGCAATGTTTTCCAAGTACAAACCCTCAAGGCCTAAACCAAGATCAGATAAGCACCCAGAAAACACTGCTCTTGAGACCGAATGACGATACAACCAAACATCCATGACTTTGGCTATCACTGTTATCATTGCTTCGATATCACCGTTAATTGAATGACCGGCACATTCTTTCAGCCGTCCGTCAAGGGTTAATGGCAACCCCGGTTCTAGACAGAACTCTGCACCTCGTCGCAGCCTGTGCCTAGGACTATCGAATCTGCCCAGAGTACTTGACTACAATCATAGTCTTTAGGGACTATCGAATCTGCCCAGCGTACTCTTGCTTTGAGCCTGCTAGAACCTTCAACAACAATGAAACCTCAGCCTTCTAGTCATCCTCCTCGACGACTATATCCATACTAGCTCAAGCGCCTCTCGAGCAAACCATTATCCTCTAACTCGAACCATTTCACCGAGTCATCATCATGCTTGGAGTGATCCCGTCTGGATTAAACCAAGGCTATCTCATATCATGTCTCGCCTTATCTCATCATAGCAAAGCCTCATCTCAACATCATCATCATCAAACCTATCCATATGAGCTTCATCATCCGCTACATATGCCACGAGTAGCTTTTCCCAATTCAAGAGCCTTCCCCTTAGCTTTTGAATCATCTTCGACCATCTTGTCTAAATCAAATCATCAATCAACTAATTTACAACAATCAATCAAGTCAATCATTAATCCATGCAATCAAACATTCAAATATGATCAAATAAACAATTATAACAATAATGGCAATTCTGTAAATAAAGAGTCTAAATCTAACAAGTGTGAATCATGAGCAATATCTTTACAACTTGATGAATGAACTTGCATAGGTTAATCATGTAGTAAAATGGATGTTAAATCATCATGAACAATAGATCTATACTTAAGTTTACGAAGATGCATGAAATCACTATTTTAACACATAATCAAGCCATCAATCCGATATACTCCTTTGGATCCGTGTGAGAGATAATCACCACTCACCGAATCTTCTACACAACTCAAAAGTAACACACTTCAGATCTGGACAACGAAGAATCTAACTCGATTTATCAAAATTCCGCTTCAAACGATGAAATCACTCTTCGATGGTTGTAGATCTTCAACTTTGGTTCTTGGATCTTTGATCTGGATGGAAGGAATCACAAGATTAAAGTGGAGAAAAGAAGTTAAGAAGTGTAGAACTCGAGCTCTCAAAATGGCAGCACTTCGTCGCTTCGAAATCCGGATCCCAAAAAGTGAAGAAAACCCGGGTATTTATAGGCTGAATTCTTAGGTCGTCCGCCCCCTTAGGTCGTTCACGACCTAAAAACTGCGACCTACGACCTAACAGATTCTCTGACCTACGACCTATAAAACACCATGACTTAATAGACCTTACGACTTACGACCTAACTGAGATGCCGACCTAACGATTCAAGCGATCACGCGACCTAATGTAAGTCGTCTACGACTTAACACATGCACGCGACCTAACTGATATACGACCTAACACATGCGCGCGACCTAACAGAACTGCTAGACTTAGGTCGCTCATGACCTAACTACAACACTCCTTAAGTCGCTCGAACGACCTAGCTACCTTAAGTCGTCCACGACCTAACTTCCTTAGGTCATTAACTCGCCCAGTCTACTAGGTCGCTAACTCCTATAAGTCGCTCCTAACTCTTAAGTCGCCCTACTCCTTAGGTCGTTGCCGACCTAACCTCCTTAAGTCGCTAGCTCCTTAGGTCGGTCAAATCCTATAGGTCGTCCCAAACTATCATACGACCTAAACCACTACGCGACCTAACTGCTATACGACCTAAGTCCTTACCTCGTCCAGTCCCTAAGTCGTTAACTGCTACTACTAACTCTCTTAGGTCGCCAACTCCCCTTAAGTCGCCTACGACCTAACTATTATACGACCTAAGCTCCGAACGACCTAGGCTCTGAACAACTTAACCATACAACGATCAAATAACAATTGTTTTACAATGTTTTTATCCGTAAAAATACGGGTCGTTACAAAAAATATGATATAATTGGGTTTAAAATTTATTTCGAGAATTTCAGGAAAAAATTGGGTCTAAAATTTTAATAGTTTTGATTACATGATAAAATTGAATTTCTATGATTTTTGGGGATTATTCCTAATTGATTTACTAAGGAAAATAAATTATTTTAAAAGAATGATTTTTCTAAAATAATTGGTTTTAGTATATGGAAGCGCTAAAATGTTTCCTTTTTAATGGTTTTAACCTGATATAAATGTGGCAGTTTCAAATGTAAAGTATTTGAAAAGTTTTTATCACATCCAATCAATGGTTTACAAATAGGCAAGTTGTTAGAAAGTAATCACTAAAAGTTGCTATATTTCAACCTTTAAATCAGAAAAAAGGCGTTCCACCTCTATTAGTAAGGACTTTTTGACTCCATTGATTCCGCCTCATCCCAGTCGAAACCAACGTAGTTGAAACCCATGTAGTCGAAACCAATACACACAATATCACTTAGATGGTATGCAGTAGATTGGAGGGAAGGCGGAAGCCTTGGTTTCGAAAGGGTAGCTTTCGATAGGGTCGAAACCCTGCTTTGTTCTCATAAGTTAAAATCCTTGCCTTGTTTTACCTAAAGCTTTCGACATAGTCGAAACGTATGTTTTCGAAAGGTTTTTATAAGTAGCTTTCGAAGAAGGTTGCCATATTATGAAAGGAGTTGGCTTTCAAAGGGGTACTTTTTCCTTAAATAAGAGCTTTCAAAAGGACTGGTTTCGACAAAGTCGAAACCAAGCCACTAATTTCCCTTTCGACTGCATTGAAGTCATCCACATTGTCGAAGGGATTACTTAAAATTTAACCTAAGCCTTTTTCCTAATTGCTTTCGAAAGGGTTGAGGGTTTCGAAGATGATGGAGTCGAAAGGGGGTTTCGACTCTGTCCTTCGAAGTTTTGATTTCAAAGGTCTTTGCTTTTAACTAAGATTGTTCTGACACCATCAACTTTTCCCTAAATTTATTTTTGTTGGTTTCGAAAGAGATACTTTCGTATATAACCATTTTGAACCAAATGATTTTTAAAGAGTAAACCTAATACTTTCGAAAGAGTACTTCATTTTTTTCAAAGCTATGTTTTAAAGAATGTTTCTTGATGTCATCGAAAGGTATCATTGGTTTTGAAAGGTATATACTTAGAGTTTTGAAAGGAGGTTTTCTATGCTTTCGAAGGAGGTCACCTAGTGGTTTCGAAAGTGATGTTTTAAAGTTTCAAAACAAATGACCCATTCTCATTTTTAAGAAAAATCCATGGCATAAATAAAGATTTTGGAAATGTTATTCACATTGTCATTAACCTATAGCTGTATTTTGGAGAAAGGGCAGAATAACCGGTTAGGTTGACCCAATAGTGAATATAACTTTGCAGATGTTAAAATTATAATTAAAGATATTGGCAGGGGTTAATAGGTTTACAGTAAGCCTATGAAAACTATATGGTATTGGCAGGTGCCAATAGGTTCATATTCAGCCCATAATAACTATGATTTGATACTGGTAGGGGCCAGTAAGTTTGTAGTTAGCCCATGAAAACTATATCCGGATTAAGATATTGGCAATCAGCCAATAGGTTCCTAGTTAGCCCATGAAAACAAGGATAAGAAACAAGATATTGGAGTTACCAATAGGTTCTTAGTGATCCCTTAAAAACTAAGTAATTGGACAGATAGTCCATAGACATTTAACATGTTAATAGTAACCCTAGAAACTATAATTGAGACAAATAGTCAGAATGAATGAGGATGGGTAATCCAGAATTGATTTATTTCTTTTGCATATCATCATAATGTTTTGAAATACTATGTTTTAACCATTGTGGATGTAGGAACACGGTATATGGTTTTATAAATATATTAGGATACGAGTGAGGGGGAAACCCATTTGGCTAAGCGGCGTGGTCTTACTAGATATCTAAATGGTTTGAGATGGTAAATTTTTATTCATACCAAACGTTATGTCTAACTCGAAGTTTTTGTTTTCCCCATAAACTCTCGGGTACTCAACTTATTTTGAGTAAGTTGAGGGTTAAGGTTTCCAGGTTTCTTTTAGACGAAAATAAAGCTTCCGAGAACGTGCAGGAGGCAAGCTTGTTATTAGAGTTCTTTTATTTCCGCTGTGTGTTTTGTTTGTAAAGGCAAATTGTTTTCTTGCCTATCTATATACTCTGATCTACCAAGGGGGCATCTTCATATGCTGCTCTAGGTGTATTTTGTAATAATTATATATTATCTGAACGTGGTCTGCTATTTGGGATTATGTAATCAATTTGGAATATTTTGAAACAGAACTTGGAATTTGTTTGATGTTTAATTTTTTTCCATATTCTTGTGTTTCTGTGTATCAATGTATCTAATGTCGCCGTATTTGGTCGTTGAAGATTAATAACTATGGATGACTTGAACATCCGTAGCCATTAGTTTTGGGCCTCCAAGTAGGGGGATGTTACAATCCGCCTCTCCGGCACTTGGATCTACGACACGTGAATACCAAGGATGTATTAGTGTTGAATTATGAGGGTTGGAAAGGTGGGTTGTCACAACTTATCTAATGGTTAACTAGCTCGTCTCCTAACAACAAACAAACTTTGTGACAATTGCATTCCCATATGAAATCTACACTAGTAGGAAGTGTAGTCCATCTCTAGGCATAATCCAAGTCTTCTAATGACCACTTAGGACCAATAATGCTCTTGACCTAATATGTACAACCTTACTACTCAAATATATGGTACCAACAAAGCTGATATAGGATTGAGCTTTTACCCACCATCCAATTTAGATTGCCTAACGCAAATCAAGAAATGCACACCTGGTTATTTAGTACCTCATCTTGGAATTAAAGCAGACCCCAACTGGCCATTTAAGACTTCAAATGCAAGACAAATCCATTTTGGTATATTCTCCAAGCCTATACATGAACATATATTCCCATGAGTCCTACTATTAGAGATGTCTCATATTAGTGAATGCATACACAACTGCTAGTAGTCCCTTATGGAAGGTAGACTACCATTGTGTCACATTATTGACCTTGCATCCCAACCCATACTAATGACCGCGTCATTTATAATTAATCCAAATATTGGGCGAGACCCAGTAATCCACACCCATTATAAACGTATTCTTTAGGCCATATAATTTCAACTGGGAAATTATTATGCCTCCTAAGTTCAATTATTAGTATTCATTTACTTGTCGTGAATTTACTTCTTATTTCACAAATGCCATTAAGTATCGTTTACTACTTTTCCGTTAATACAATTAAGTACCATTTACCACTTCTTTCCGATTAATACAATTAAGTATCATTTACCGCTTCTTTTCAATTAATACAATTAAGTATGATTATTGCTTCTTTCCCACTAATACAATTATGTATCATTTGCAGCTTCTTATTAATTAATGCCCATTTTAACTTGATAACTGTAACTTCTCTAATTCTGACAAGCACCATTGTCCCAATGGTTAAGTGATTCGACTTTGGTGCGAGAGGTCACATGTTCGAAACTTACGTAGCATGATTCAAACATTTATTGACACATGATTTGTGGTTTGTTGTCCAAGTGACATGTTGTATCTAAGTCCCATTTCAAAAAAAACTTCTCTAATTCTTCAATTCATTGTCTTATGCATGTCCAGTGCTTATTATTTATTTTCTAACTTATATTTAATCACATTTATTTAATCGATACAGATTTTATATTATTTCTATTTATAACACTTTAGTTCTACATTTAGGGATTTCTATATTTTAATACATTGGAACTGTATCCTCCCGAAGTAGAAAATGTTATCATTGTAATTTTTCATAAATTATCTAAAAAGAGGAATTGTGCAATGTTCATAATTACAAGGAATTAACTTTCCTATTTTTATCGAATTAGATAGTACAAAATACGTAAACATCCCTATTTTGCACATATATTTCCTTTAGGCATATTCTTTATTATTTCAAACAACACACTTTCATGTATAATTGTAAAGTTGGATAATTTATAGAAATTCACATAGAAATATTCTTCATTCTAAAGAATAAAAGTATAAACTTAAATTCCAATAAAATTAGAAACATTTTCAGCTCAAGTTTAACAACTTATAACAGTCAAATAACGAACTCTGGAATTAACACACAATCTTATAGTATAACTTGTTTCATTACTTTTCGGGACTATTTCACCCTTACATTGTAGATTCAGGTGTATGCAACATTTAATCAAAATTAAAAATTTATTAAATATGTAAGCAAGAATCTCGAGTTCATTATACATACATATATACATACATACGTACATACATACATATATAAGCCTATAATTCCATGATTTAAATACAGGCATAAAAGAAACAGATTCAAAAATGATATAAACCCAATATTATGTAAAACGTATAATTTTCCATTCACCCCTTAGCTTCCAAATCTCTAGATCCAAATACATTCTCCTTACTTGACTCCTTTTCTTTCAACCCAAAAACATATATTTAAAAGCATATGCATACCTATTAGAATTATAGATCTAAGAAGAGACTTGAGTTAAGCGAAGTTTAATTTATAATTCTAGAATTTACCTTTTCCGTAGAATCGATTCACTCCTTTTCTTCTTCTCTCTATTTTCCGCTTATCTCCATACACACACATATATATATATATATGTATGTATGTATGTATGTATGTATGTATCTGTATGTATGTATTTATGTATGTACGTATGTATAATATTTTATAATCTATATATTTCCCAGAATTGGTAGAGAAGAGAAAATGGCAGAGCTTCGCTACTTGATTTAGAAAATATGATAAGAAAAATAAAGGGCTAGGCCTTTATTTATAGGCGCTGAAATCAATTCTATCCATTAGATTAAATTATATTAAATCCGGGTCGTTAGATCGAGGTTCATACAACCATTGGTCCTTCACAACCGATCAACCTTTTTGATATCAACAGTCGACCGCTAGCGGTCAACTAAATGATATTGGTTGTCGACCGATGGCTTATTCACTATTAGCGTTCCCTGCCATTTAAGATTTAATTACTTATTTCCTTTTGTGTAGATTTAATTACATTTATTACCACCATTTAACATTTTTATTTAACGTGTACTTTAATTTTAAGTTATCAGTATTTATTTCCTTGATTCATTTTGAATTATTTCCAATCTGAAATCTTCAAACGTCAATAACTTCTTCGTTTGAACTCCGATCTCAAAACTATATATATGAAAGTTGATAAAAAAAACTCTATGAAAGCAATAGTGCATGTTTCATGGGAAAATTCTAGCGTTTGTTCAAATTCCTTTTTAAGTTTTAATAATTATTGATTAATTCTTCTTAATTAATTACTATTTATTTTACGAGGTGTTACATCAAGGGTGAATTTGAATTTAAGATTAGCTTACTATTCTTGATGCCACTTATGAAGTTCGAGTTCTAATATTCCTTCATGAGGAGTTCGTTGTTTCTAAAAATGATAACAAGAAACAAAGCATATATATTCCTTCATGGGAAACCTCAGAAGTTGAAAATGACAAGTCATTAAGAGATGATAACAGGAAACAAAGCGTATAATATAACTGTAACTTTCTGAAGCTAATAGCGGAAAGAAATTAATATATATTATAAACAATATATCTATTATATCCAAACAAATCTAGACTATACAATCATGTTTGAAACAATAACATTCAATCACACTTTATTGTTGGATGTTTATTTACATAAAAATTTTATACACAAGCAAAGTCATCGTTATATGCACCTTCAAATGTCACTTGACCAGTAAAACCCAATTCCATCAATCTAATTGTAACAGGCACAAGGGAAAAAACATAGAGAGGCGGTCAGACAGTAGTGTGAGTGAACCAAGTATTCTATTTTACCACATATTATAATCATTCCCATAAAATACCATGATTAACTGTAGTATAAAACAACATACCTTAACCTGTTTCATCTACAACCAACGAGTTAGTTCAATAATAGAACATATATAGTTGACTTACAAAAAAAGGCCACAATAAAAAAATAACGCGAGGACAATGGTATGGTCTCACCCACATACATGCCATGCCCAAAGCACTATTGCATTAGCACATGGCTTAGTCACAAAATTAACTTAATTCCATATACTGTTTTTGAACTCATTTTCATACATCTACATGCACCTTATATTAAAATGAGCTATCGTGTCATCATGATAATCAATAAAAGAAATAAACTATATATATATAACATATAACAATAACATAGGTATGTTCAATATCACCTACGATCAAGCATATCAAGAAAATACAATTGCAACCATCAAACATTGGAAAATATTGACTCAATTGTTGCACTCATATGCCCTGCTGGGCCAGGTTGAATCTGCATCCTGCAGGTTCCAACCGGTCGACTGGTTGGTCACCGACCAATCGAGTAATTGATGTTTTTCCAAGCATAAGAAATTCATTTCCCATGTATTTTTTCTTTGATTGTCTTATTCTTCTTTCTTTAATTTTTATACCATATTTTAGTTGATTATCTCCAAACCATATTACATTGTTCAAACATATTTTCCATGTCATATTCATCCATTATTATTCTATAATTTATATACATTTATAAATCAAAATTATATTCCAAATTTAATATCCGTCTTCTTTAAAAATACCTAAAATATTATAAAACTCGAAATAAATATTTTTACAATATGAAACAGTGTCTCACATTTTCAATTACATTTCATATGATTTAACATCATATACTATATATAATTTGAAATATACTTCTCTTTATAAAATGCTTCTTTTTTTATATATTCTACTCATATATTTATATATATACATTAAAAATTATGTATTAACTCATTTTTATTCTCTGATATATGTACATATATTTTAGGAATTCATTCTATATTATTTTAATCATATTTATATTGATACTAATCCATATACAATCAAAATATACTTCATTTTCAAATTAAACATAGTTTCAGTACTTTTCCTCTCTCTCTCTCTCTCCATGTGTGTGTATATATATTAATTCAAAATTATTCTCTGATTATTTTATGTTGACATCATGGATCAATTTCATATCATTTTATCTACATTTATATAGTCTTTAATCAATATATAATCATAACAAACTTTCGTTTTCAATTTTTATGAAGCAATTTCATAACTTAATTCAATTTACTAATTCCAACATCTAATTTATATATCATTTAAATTTTAATGAAATTTGATTATTGTTTGTAATAGCAATTAATTAATGTCAATCCCAATTTCTTACCTAAGGCCATAGCAATCACGATAATTGCATAGGTTTGATCAAGTGGGTGGCAAATTAGAGAAACCACACTCACATAGATTATTTAGCTCTGAAACTAAGATATAAATTGACTAATTTTTCCACTGCCTAGATTAATTGCACTCTAAATCCTTGTATTTCCACATGAAATTGGCATTGTCTATAACCACCATCGTGCTAATCGATTTGATATCTTTTTTGCATGATTTAGTGAAGAATGGAGTGAGATTTGATTGATTGAATTTTTCTTAAGGAATGGTTTTTTGAGTGGAAAGAAGATAAAGAAGAACGTAAGTATTCCCTCTTTTAAACTTGAATATGAGAAATCGCCCTATATTTATAAATGAAGCAAACATCCATTCATCCAATTGGGGCGAGCTCATCAAAGCTTCCAAAACTTGTTTTAGAAAAACATCATTATCTCTCACATCCTATCTCCAATCCAAACAAACTTATATACCATTTTGATCAGAAAATTGACCCACTCACAATGGCATAAGTCTCATTGTCTGATTCATTTGTTTAAAAATTAACAGTTTGCCCTTATTGTCAGAATTTCTAAAATGTCCCAGTTTTAATTTGGTTATCGAAATACAGGGTATAACACTCCCCACCCTTAAAATGAATTTTGTCCTTGCAATTACCAACATTCAAATCTAAAATAATTTATTTTTAACCATTCATAATCAAACATATCAATGTATATATATATGTATCCATGTCCATGGCATAATCAATATTAAGCTAGTGCAAACATGCAATTGATAGATAGCTTCCGGAACTAGTCGGCCTTCTAATTGTATACAAAAGATGTGACATATAAATATGATGCACTACATTCCTAAATAAGTGTATATGAAATCTATATGGGTACTACAATTATAGACATATGATTGGTCAAAATGCCAAGCAAATTTAACAATATAACCTAGCATAAGTCAAAACCAAATCAACCAACCCTAAGAAAACAATTTCTAAGCATCCAAAGACTAAATCTTAATAATAAAAAATTCAAACCTAAGGAACATACCAATAAAGATACTAGGTGTGACAACCAGCCTACACCTAAGTACCTAAATACACATCATATACCATAAAAGTACGCTACATCGGTACCCAATCAAAGTAGGGAGGTAGTCAAAGGTGAAGTAACAAGAATCCAAGGTAGAAACTGTCATATAACATACAATGCATTGACAAAATATAATTACTGTCACGTTTCGAAATCCAGCGTTCGAAAATCGACGCCCGTACTTCACTTGTACTCGAATGCCGCAGATTCAATCGTTGAAATTTGACTCGTGCCGGAGCTTATAAAACATTAAGTATAACAACACAGCGGAAGAAAGAAATGAATGATATCATATACAACTCCAACGAATACAATATTCAGAATGATATACAACAATGATATCAATATGATACAACAATATCAGAGACAAATAATGATGATACAGCGGAAATAACAGAAGTGATACTCCAAGTGATTCGACAAAGAGAATAAGTCCAACAACTCCAATATCAAGCTCGAACCACCATCACGTTGCACAAAGATAAGCAAGGACAGTCATGATCTCTAAAAACTGAACTAGCTCCCGATAATCTACTAAACCTGACTATCTGAAAAACTCAACTCTAGACTGCCCGTATGGAAAATTATGGGCACCCAGAGTTTAGGAAGGGAACAATAAACTCCGAGTCAGTCATGAGACTGGTGTGAGTAACAAAAACAGTTTATCTTTAAAACAAACAACAAAAGAATTTTAAACATTGAAATCCGCAATGCTTTTTGGAAAATGAAACTACCATAAGGCCTCCCGCCACACACACAATGCAAACGCAGAATTGGAGGAGATTTCTCCTTATGATAGTCAAAAATGCTTACTACGCAAAAAAACTCTTTTGATATTATTACTAGTGCATAGTGTAGGAAACATTTCAAAAATATAATATTAATCTTAGCCAGCATACAACCAATATTGTATGCCTACTATAGCTACTATGTTTAATAGCAGGTTACGCCACTTTCCATAGCAGGTTAAATAACTAAAACCGTACCGGGTTCGTAATATTTCTTTGGATTTTCCAACAAATGGTCAGGCTAAGGAACTTCCTATTGCCACATGGGTACGCCTCTGGAGGGACGTCCCGAGAACTTACCCGGCTCTCTGCCAACACAAGGCTGGGTTACCTCTGTAACTAGGTAACTACTACTCGAGTATGCCACCCTCCGGTCCTTTGGGACCTTTATCCGAGGATCCTCGATTACAAAACAACAATCACACAGTAAATGAGATTGGAGCAACCACACAAGTAAATATCTGGGCTCTATACCATAATATCACCTTTTTCCAGAAGGAAATGACATACCCTAAAGGGAGCGACCCTCATCTGTAACAACCCGAGCTTTTTTTTATGAGAATTTAATATCGTCCTTAAACGATTAGAATTCTAGTTAAGTGCTCGATTGAGTTTTTGATCGATTGGAATCCTGTGATAAAACGGTTATTTAAAATTACAAGTGGAATTTATAGATTTAAATCTCTTTTATAATTCATTAATTGTAGGTGGGCTTTAAAACTTAAAGTTGGGCCACACTTTCATTCCTATAATTTTGTTGTGAAAAGTGTCCAAGACAATAAGGGTTCTCTGACATTCATTTATGGTCCCCAATCCTAAATCGAACGAATGAAAAAAATAATAATAATAACCCATACTTGCCCCATACCAGCCATGCCCTGTCAAACCCACGTTCATTTCTCCCCTCTCTTTAATCAATCAGATAATAAACAGAAAAATAAATGGAGACATCGTACGTTCCTCCTCCTTGCGAAACTAGGGTTTCGTATTGATTTCGCTCGTCCTCGTGAGTGCCGACTTCAATTAGATCAATCGAAGGCCCCTTTGATCATCGTGTGCTTCGATTCGTTTTGCAAAGGTGAGTAATTTTAGATTACTCACATCTAATTCGTACTTCATGTAGTGTGATTTTTGAGACTTCGGTCACTTTGAATTGTGGTAGTAATTTGGGCTTCGGCCATTTGGTTCTGTTTCGATGCCTGAGATAATACTTTGAATTGCTTAAAACTGCTAGTGCACTGGGTTTCATGTGTATAAATGAATTTGTTCCTTTGTTTTGTTCGAAACTGCTATGGATTTAAATCGACATTGATTTTGTGGCATTTGTTTTTGGGTTTCGTGACTTTCGCAGACTTGATAATTTGTTTTTTTTATTCACGACTTCGACTTGCTTTTGTATTATCATAACCTATACTTGGGCATTGGACTTGAACATCTGATACCATTTGGTATCTTTATTGATTTTGTTCTATCTCTGGTTTCCCGTTTGGTTCTTTGATTTTGAGACCATTTGTAACTCACTTTGCTAGTTTATCAAGTGTCAGACCCTTGAACAATTTGCGTGCAAAATGTGTCTGTGCCAGGCCTTCTTTCTTTGCATGAATTTATGTCAATTGTTTAGCACTTCATGTTGAAGTCTGTTGCACGCGTGACCATATTCAAGTACTCTGGTCCTTTGGTTAATTGAACTTGCAGTGGCCATCCTCTTTTACATAAAGCATAGTATCATGTTGGAAACAGTTGTTGCGTGTCTGCACATAAAGATGCCAGATCCTTGTAATTGTAAAATGCATGCAAGTTTAATTCCCTGTTACATTATTTCTAGTTCATTGTCCTCTTGATTCTTTCATACTTGTGTGTATCTTGTTGACAATGTATGCATGGTCTTCACTGGCCTGAACATGCTACTTGGGTGTATCTGGTTGGCAATGTCTGCATGCATCTATGTTTGCGCCTTGGTCTTGCATTGCACTGGCCAATGCCATTTGAGTATCAATGTGTGTATCTCACTGCATCTTCTTCTTCCTTGAACTTTGTTTGGGTTCACTGCACTGTCTAGTGTGACAGTTGCACATATGTTGTATCCTTTTGTTGATGATACTCGAGATTTTGTTGTACTTGACATCGTGATAATGTGGTTCCACTGTTTGTGTCATGTGCACTATAAGTTGCCTTAACTTCCTCCTATTCACTGTATTGAAGTGTAGCTTATATTTATTTGAATCTTTTCTCTGTCCCCATTTTTGGGTGTACTGTCACTTGAATTACATTCATCCTTGAGGTCAGTTCCTTGGTTTGTTGATTCCACTGGAGTCTGGGCATTTCTATGCTCTAGTCTCCACAGCAGCATTCATGCTTTAGTTGCTGACTGCTGCATTGCCCAATGTATTCAAGCGTAGCCTTCTTATATGTGCATACATTTGTTCTGAAGTGTAGCTTCACTTGAGTCAAATCGAACTTGAGTCACCTGCCTTATGCTAGTGTCTTCTGAGCATTCTTTATTCATGTATTCATTGAAATATCCATGTTGTATTTATGCTTGCTGCCCTATTGATCTCTGCCTGAACTTCACTTGGTTGCTTTGACATTATGGTTGCAGTTGTACATTTATAGACTTTGACCCATGTGTACATTGAACTGGTGCACTTCTTATTGTATATCGACTTGAGTTCATTGATGACACTTGTTGTTGTTATTGTTTCACTTGCTGCCACTGTCTTCTTTGTAGTTGCATTATGCCCTTGTCTTTGCAACTGTTTGCCACTGCAGTTTCATCGTGTTGGTTGTTGTGTATTCGTTTATGTCTGCGGTTGCATGTGTTTTGCAGTTTTCCCCCTGTTGGGATTTGTTTCTGAATTCACTTGAGTTGAATCCGGCACTTCGGGGTTTGACCTGGTGATCACCTGTGACTTCCACTGAGCTTTTGCGTATCTCTTGCGATGGTGGCGAGGCAGTGCACGCGTGCGTGCACTGCAGCCACCCAAACTCGACAATTTTGAATTGATTTTTCTTTTGCTTTTGATGCATTGATCTTTTATGCCGTATTGGCGAGGCCGTACACGCGTGCGTGTACGGCAGCCAAATCGAGTTTTGATGGTTTTAAAGTGACAATTTCAATGGCTTTAAATTGATTTAGTCGATTTGATAAATTGTTTACTTATCTCTGTTGATGATTTAAATCTGCTGATTTTTGTTAAACACTGTTAAGTGTTATATTGACCGTTATCCGGTTTCTTTGTTTAAAGAATCGGATAGACGGGAATTATTGTGACTGTCGTCTATTTAAATTATTCTGCTTATATGCACTAATAAACTGGTTTGAATTAGACTGACCTGGGTATTATTTTCTTTTGAATGTAATACTCGGGTCAGACCCGAGTTATTTCAGGTTGTAGATTTTCTTCTTTGAGTTGCTGTTCAGGATATGAAGACTTTTCACATCTTCTGAAGTTGTCAGTGTCATTTTGTAGTAGTCGTGTCATTGTATAGAACGATATGTATTCATGTATATTAGTCGATAATGTACTTGTATATATAACTTCTAGAGTCGGCGGTTGTAGTTGTATCATATGTATCGAGTCAACTATATTGTAACTGACATCGGTTATATATATATATATATGAGATTTTTGTTAATCTGTGTTCCGCATTTATATTATCTGTGTTATTGTTATATCTAATGTCCTAAACTATTATGAACTATCGTAGTTTGTTTTATACTGATAATTGGATACGTCGATGGGAGTAAATAAATAATAGATGAAAAATAAAAAGTATATACCACTCCTACCGAGATAACCAATATCAGTGTAAGGCCAATTACGGATGGTCGCTCCTATCCAGCCTTATTCTTCGTAATAATAGACAGTTTTTCTTTTAATACTCTTTGTTATTATGAGCATAGAGGTGGGGCGTCACAGTTGGTATCAGAGCTTGGGGTTTATGGACATAATATAAAACATAACTTGGATGGAACATATGTTACAACTATTGGTCGATGTTTTATTGTGATTGGAGTCAAAACTAAAGTTTTGAAATTTTGATGCAAGTTTTTAAATATCATTATTTAAAAATAATAGTGAAATTGTGTTCTGATGATTTGATTGATTTGTGTTCTGTTTATCTGAGTGCGCAGCGGAAACAGTGAAACTGTCTTCGCTGAGTACAACTGATAATCTATTTGATTTAGAAAATTGAAATAAATTTCATTTGTTGTTTACATAGCTGTAATTATTTTGTTTCTTTGAGAATTTCGAATCCGAATTGAGGATTCGAAGAAATTGCAGATATGTGATTTTTGTTGAAATTTCCGCTGGCTTTCTTTTGTACTAATCATCTATTGATTAGATTTTGCTGTTTTGAATTATCTTCATTGAAGATACATTCGAATGATTTCTTTGTTCATTTTATAGTACGTGCAAAAAAAAAAAAAATTGAATTGCACGTTATTGCATTTATTTTACGTTGAACCGATGCTTGGTTATGAAACATATTCTGTTGCCGTTATTTTTATAACGGGATTTTACACCAATGCTATATTTTGAAGCACGGTGTTTTGTGCCATTTTGATGAATGAAAATTCACTGATATTACATTTTGATGTAAATTATTTTGATGAGATTTTGACGTTTAAAAATTACTGTCACCTTGGCTTCAGTAACCGTCAAGTTTTAAAAGTGGATTTTCAAGCGGTTATTCCGCAATACTGATTTGGGACCGTTTTTACGGTATTTTGAGAAGTACAATTTCCTTATCGAAATTGTTACTAATATTGCTGTTTTAATCACGTGATTGGAAACTCGTTTTAAAAATGAAAATTGTTTTATAAATTTTTAAAGGTTTGCGTTTTCAAAAGGATGAGAAAGAGACTTAAACGATTCAGCAAAATCGAGGATTATGACCCCTTTCTTTTACTGATTCGCTTAACTCCGGACTTGTCCAGTTGAGAATGTGAATTGTTATTCTTGCAAAATAAATAAAATTGCTTTCGGGAATTTTAACAGTTTGCGCTTTCAAAAGAATGAGGAAGCGATTTAAACGTTTCAGCAAAATCGAGGACTATGACCCCTTTCTTTTACTGATTCGCTTAATTCCGGACTTGTCCGTTTGAGAATGTAAAGTGTATTTTTACAAAATACACAATTTTGCACTTTCAAGGAAACGATGAAGTGATTTAAACGATTTAGCAAAAGTGCGGAGTATGGAACCACACTTTTACTATTTCGGTTAATTCCGGACTCGTTAATTGAATATCTGTTGTTTTGATGATTCTACACTTTCAAGGAAACGATGAAGAGAATTAAACAATTTAGTAAAACTCGTGGTTATGGGACATGTGCGTTTACTATTTTGGTTAATTCCGGACTCGTTAATTGAAATATTTGATGTTTTCGTGTGCTTTCGAGCCACTATGTTGGACCTTCGGGTCATATGTTGGACCTTCGGGTCAAATACCAGTACTAGACCTTCGGGTCATATGTTGGACCTTCGGGTCATTTGTTGGGCGCCAAAAATTATGTTGAGTGCTTGGTAGGCTTCAGCCATATGTTGTTGCACGTGCGGCGGATTAAAAACTCGCCATCTGATGGGATCGATCCAAGCTTTTATGTTGATTTTCTAGTCTTCTTAATTGATTTCTAGATATTTGTTGCTTCCAATTATCTGCAGGTAATTGGATATTTGTTGATATGAGTTCTGATTATCGTTTTTGATAATCGGATATTTGTTGTTTCTAATTATCGCTTGTGATAATTAGATATTTGTTGATATGAGTTCTGATTATCGTTTTTGATAATCGGATATTTGTTGTTTCTAATTATCGCTTGTGATAATTAGATATTTGTTGATATGAGTTCTGATTATCGTTTTTGATAATCGGATATTTGTTGTTTCTAATTATCGCTTGTGATAATTAGATATTTGTTGATATGAGTTCTGATTATCGTTTTTGATAATCGGATATTTGTTGTTTCTAATTATCGCTTGTGATAATTAGATATTTGTTGATATGAGTTCTGATTATCGTTTTTGATAATCGGATATTTGTTGTTTCTAATTATCGCTTGTGATAATTAGATATTTGTTGATATGAGTTCTGATTATCGTTTTTGATAATCAGATATTTGTTGTTTTTAATTGTCGCTTTAGATAATTAAATATTTGTTGATTCGAGATTTAATTATCGCTTCAGATAATTAAATATTTGTTGATTTTAGATTTAATTATCGCTTGAGATAATTAAATATTTGTTGATTTTAGATTTAATTATCGCTTGAGATAATTAAATATTTGTTGATTTTAGATTTAATTATCGCTTGAGATAATTAAATAGTTGTTGATTGAGATTTAATTATCGCTTGAGATAATTAAATATTTGTTGATTGGAATTTAATTATCACTTTAGATAATTAAATATTTGCTGATTTCGAATTTAATTATCGCTTGAGATAATCAAATATTTGTTGAATTTGAAATTTGATTATCGCTTGAGATAATCAAATATTTGTTGAATTTGAAATTTGATTATCGCTTGAGATAATCAAATATTTGTTGAATTTGAAATTTGATTATTGCTTTTGATAATCGAATATTTGTTGAATTTGAAATTTGATTATCGCTTGAGATAATCAAATATTTGTTGAATTTGAAATTTGATTATCACTTTTGATAATCGAATATTTGTTGGAATTGAAATTTGATTATCGTTTTGATAATCGAATATTTGTTTTCTGATTATCGTTTGAGATACTCAGATATTTGATTTGTCTTCTGATTATCGTTTGAGATAAGTGAATATTTGCGATTTTTGAGATTTGAGCTTCGTCTTTTTCTCTGGCGATTCAAGTGAGTAATTTGATTTACTCACATTCAATTCGTGCTCTGTATGGGATTTCTGCTCTATTTTTCCTTCTCTTTTAGTTGCTGGAACTCGATTGTTCTTGCTTTTGTTAGTCGTTTGATTTTGATCCCTGATTCCCACGATGTTGATTCTTTTGATTTGAAGCAGTCGAACCTTTCGATTTCTTATCTAATACCTCCCCGCTGACACTTGCTTTGCTTATACATTCGACAGTGCCATGCTCTTTTGGTTGTTACCTTTTATCCATTTATTCCCTATGATTGTGTGGACGCAATTTCTTTAAGGAGGGGAGTCTGTAACAACCCGAGCTTTTTTTTATGAGAATTTAATATCGTCCTTAAACGATTAGAATTCTAGTTAAGTGCTCGATTGAGTTTTTGATCGATTGGAATCCTGTGATAAAACGGTTATTTAAAATTACAAGTGGAATTTATAGAGTTAAATCTCTTTTATAATTCATTAATTGTAGGTGGGCTTTAAAACTTAAAGTTGGGCCACACTTTCATTCCTATAATTTTGTTGTGAAAAGTGTCCAAGACAATAAGGGTTCTCTGACATTCATTTATGGTCCCCAATCCTAAATCGAACGAATGAAAAAAAAAAAATAATAACCCATACTTGCCCCATACCAGCCATGCCCTGTCAAACCCACGTTCATTTCTCCCCTCTCTTTAATCAATCAGATAATAAACAGAAAAATAAATGGAGACATCGTACGTTCCTCCTCCTTGCGAAACTAGGGTTTCGTATTGATTTCGCTCGTCCTCGTGAGTGCCGACTTCAATTAGATCAATCGAAGGCCCCTTTGATCATCGTGTGCTTCGATTCGTTTTGCAAAGGTGAGTAATTTTAGATTACTCACATCTAATTCGTACTTCATGTAGTGTGATTTTTGAGACTTCGGTCACTTTGAATTGTGGTAGTAATTTGGGCTTCGGCCATTTGGTTCTGTTTCGATGCCTGAGATAATACTTTGAATTGCTTAAAACTGCTAGTGCACTGGGTTTCATGTGTATAACTGAATTTGTTCCTTTGTTTTGTTCGAAACTGCTATGGATTTAAATCGACATTGATTTTGTGGCATTTGTTTTTGGGTTTCGTGACTTTCGCAGACTTGATAATTTGTTTTTTTTTATTCACGACTTCGACTTGCTTTTGTATTATCATAACCTATACTTGGGCATTGGACTTGAACATCTGATACCATTTGGTATCTTTATTGATTTTGTTCTGTCTCTGGTTTCCCGTTTGGTTCTTTGATTTTGAGACCATTTGTAACTCACTTTGCTAGTTTATCAAGTGTCAGACCCTTGAACAATTTGCGTGCAAAATGTGTCTGTGCCAGGCCTTCTTTCTTTGCATGAATTTATGTCAATTGTTTAGCACTTCATGTTGAAGTCTGTTGCACGCGTGACCATCTTCAAGTACTCTGGTCCTTTGGTTAATTGAACTTGCAGTGGCCATCCTCTTTTACATAAAGCATAGTATCATGTTGGAAACAGTTGTTGCGTGTCTGCACATAAAGATGCCAGATCCTTGTAATTGTAAAATGCATGCAAGTTTAATTCCCTGTTACATTATTTCTAGTTCATTGTCCTCTTGATTCTTTCATACTTGTGTGTATCTTGTTGACAATGTATGCATGGTCTTCACTGGCCTGAACATGCTACTTGGGTGTATCTGGTTGGCAATGTCTGCATGCATCTATGTTTGCGCCTTGGTCTTGCATTGCACTGGCCAATGCCATTTGAGTATCAATGTGTGTATCTCACTGCATCTTCTTCTTCCTTGAACTTTGTTTGGGTTCACTGCACTGTCTAGTGTGACAGTTGCACATATGTTGTATCCTTTTGTTGATGATACTCGAGATTTTGTTGTACTTGACATCGTGATAATGTGGTTCCACTGTTTGTGTCATGTGCACTATAAGTTGCCTTAACTTCCTCCTATTCACTGTATTGAAGTGTAGCTTGTATTTATTTGAATCTTTTCTCTGTCCCCATTTTTGGGTGTACTGTCACTTGAATTACATTCATCCTTGAGGTCAGTTCCTTGGTTTGTTGATTCCACTGGAGTCTGGGCATTTCTATGCTCTAGTCTCCACAGCAGTATTCATGCTTTAGTTGCTGACTGCTGCATTGCCCAATGTATTCAAGTGTAGCCTTCTTATATGTGCATACATTTGTTCTGAAGTGTAGCTTCACTTGAGTCAAATCGAACTTGAGTCACCTGCCTTATGCTAGTGTCTTCTGAGCATTCTTTATTCATGTATTCATTGAAATATCCATGTTGTATTTATGCTTGCTGCCCTATTGATCTCTGCCTGAACTTCACTTGGTTGCTTTGACATTATGGTTGCAGTTGTACATTTGTAGACTTTGACCCATGTGTACATTGAACTGGTGCACTTCTTATTGTATATCGACTTGAGTTCATTGATGACACTTGTTGTTGTTATTGTTTCACTTGCTGCCACTGTCTTCTTTGTAGTTGCATTCTGCCCTTGTCTTTGCAACTGTTTGCCACTGCAGTTTCATCGTGTTGGTTGCTGTGTATTCGTTTATGTTTGCGGTTGCATGTGTTTTGCAGTTTTCCCCCTGTTGGGATTTGTTTCTGAATTCACTTGAGTTGAATCCGGCACTTCGGGGTTTGACCTGGTGATCACCTGTGACTTCCACTGAGCTTTTGCGTATCTCTTGCGATGGTGGCGAGGCAGTGCACGCGTGCGTGCACTGCAGCCACCCAAACTCGACAATTTTGAATTGATTTTTCTTTTTCTTTTGATGCATTGATCTTTTATGCCGTATTGGCGAGGCCGTACACGCGTGCGTGTACGGCAGCCAAATCGAGTTTTGATGGTTTGAAAGTGACAATTTCAATGGCTTTAAATTGATTTAGTCGATTTGATAAATTGTTTATTTATCTCTGTTGATGATTTAAATCTGCTGATTTTTGTTAAACACTGTTAAGTGTTATATTGACCGTTATCCGGTTTCTTTGTTTAAAGAATCGGATAGACGGGAATTATTGTGACTGTCGTCTATTTAAATTATTCTGCTTATATGCACTAATAAACTGGTTTGAATTAGACTGACCTGGGTATTATTTTCTTTTGAATGTAATACTCGGGTCAGACCCGAGTTATTTCAGGTTGTAGATTTTCTTCTTTGAGTTGCTGTTCAGGATATGAAGACTTTTCACATCTTCTGAAGTTGTCAGTGTCATTTTGTAGTAGTCGTGTCATTGTATAGAATGATATGTATTCATGTATATTAGTCGATAATGTACTTGTATATATAACTTCTAGAGTCGGCAGTTGTAGTTGTATCATATGTATCGAGTCAACTATATTGTAACTGACATCGGTTATATATATATATGAGATTTTTGTTAATCTGTGTTCCGCATTTATATTATCTGTGTTATTGTTATATCTAATGTCCTAAACTATTATGAACTATCGTAGTTTGTTTTATACTGATAATTGGATACGTCGATGGGAGTAAATAAATAATAGATGAAAAATAAAAAGTATATACCACTCCTACCGAGATAACCAATATCAGTGTAAGGCCAATTACGGATGGTCGCTCCTATCCAGCCTTATTCTTCGTAATAATGGACAGTTTTTCTTTTAATACTCTTTGTTATTATGAGCATAGAGGTGGGGCGTCACAATAACCTTGCCGCATCTTTCCTGTTTCAACCATTTCCGGGTTGTGAGGTCCGATGAGGTCTCGTCCACAAAGCTACGCTTTACACGAAAGCCATGCTTTGATCAACAAATGATCAGTAACACACAACAACACTTAGCATGCCACACTACCAAATTGGGAATATATCACTAATAACCTTCAACTACATAACCTCTGAGCTCGTACGTCTCAGAGAAGGGTGTTAAGCTAAGAGAATAAATCTCCGCCACCAAATAGAAATGTATTTGAAAGAAATCAGCTTTATATCTCAAAGTGTAATGTCAGACATACAACCATACAAGTCTGTTTCGGGTTCGAACAGAACCGAAGGCACTTCTAAAGAAGCCCTTGCAATCCGGGTATCCACAATCCCGATCGGACTTCCCATCACTTAGGGAATATCTATACCGTAGCTACTCAGTGCAGAGACAATCGATAGGTTATCCTATCGTTCTCGCAAACACCCGGCCTTCAACACCGGTCTTCAAATGCTATCCATTTACGTCGTATCACTATTCGGAATGGGTTATATGACAAAAAGTCCTCTCCCGGCTAAACCGAATAATAAGCGCAATATTTTAGAACATATGGATATTGGGATTTCAGTTAAGTCATCACTTATTACCCAAAACTTCTCTTCAAATGGTTTAAACAAATTACCATTTTAATCTTTTACAAAAAGATTCATCTCATAAAGTTCACCCAGTTTCACAAAGATCTATTCATAGATTTTCCAAATCAATTTCCATTTCAATTGGATTAACTCATTAAATCTTTAAATCAAAGATTTAACTTATAGCTTTCAAAACAATTCCATTTCGAATTGGTTTAAACAAATCACCATTTTAAATCTGTTAAAAATAACAGATTTAATTCACAAAGTTCACCCAGTTTCACAAAGATCTATTCATAGATTTCCATTTCAAACTTGGAATTCTTTTGACACAAATTGGAAATTCATTCCTTATATGAAAGCTTCTATTATTTGAAAACAAATAGTTTTCATTTTGGAAAATCTGATTCATTTATACGAGTTAAAGTCCTTGGGTTAAATTCAAATTCTCAAACCAATACTTTTAAAATGGTTTAAATTCATATAAACACATTTATAACATCTTAACCATAATTTCCAAACATGGAATTCAATTCCAAATTTTGAATTCAAATTAAATTATTTAAATTGAAAAACTTTACCAAGTTATTCAAAATAACTTTTATCTTAAAAACTCCTTTTCAAAGCTTTAACATTTAACCCAAATTCATTTCCAAAATCAATTGAAATTAAAATTTCAATTTCAAAAACGTCAGATTTAAATCATCTCTGACTTAACCGATTTCCTCGTGAAATCCATATTTGTGTGTGTAAAAGTGTGGTCTAGGGGTTTCACACAATAGTGCAACATCATTCAATCATCACAGATTAAATATAGGAATATAGTTGATAAGCGGTATAAACTATAACGCTTATCGTTCATTTACAGATCACAGATATATATATACAAATGTATCACAAATAAATGAATAAATTATACACAGCTCAATCCATAGAATAAAATATCACAGATCAGATAGGATAATGAATTCAAGGCATCTCATACAATACAATCATTCATAAGTAAGGTCAAACATTCAATAATCATTTATGAGCAGGATTAATTAATTGTTTAATCCTAATTAATTCAATTTATTTCCAATTAAATAAATTACTCATGAATTAGTTATCCAATCCTGTTGAATTAATTACAAATCACTTGATATAAATTAATTTATCAATTACCTTAATTAATTAAATTATTCTTAATTACTCTTAATTAATCTCATTTATTAATTAATCCTTAATTAATCTCCATTTGATTAATTATCCTTAATTAATCATAATAAGAAATTAACCTTAATTATTTAATTAACACTAACCATTAATTAATTTCTTTTAAATAAGTAATTATCTTTAATCATTTTCAGTAGTTAATTAACTTTTAACTTAAATTAATTATCTCAAATTAATTACCTTAATCAATTTCAACATTAAAACCTTGTATTATATATTGATTAATCACTTGATTAATCAACTTTAATCATTAATTAATATTTAATTAATAATTCTTCATTAATGATTTTAACCCTTTAATTACTTACTTCATTAATCCAAATCATTAACAAATCATCATTAAATCTTTTTTAATTTAAAACCAATCTCATTTTTATTAATGATTTTATTGTCACTTCTAAATATGTTGGGACATTTATATTCAATTCACTATCCAATTCATTTTAAATTCAAAATTTAAAATAAATACCAATTGATTTCTAATAAAGTTTAAAACCAAATTTTAAAACCTTTAAATTCTCATGTTAAAGTAATATTCTTATTATAAAAGAAATTTTAAAGAATTAAATTGAATTCCTTTTTAAAGTCACATTTTGAAATATACTTTAACATTTAAATTCATTCTAAATATTTAAATTTATAAAACTTCATTTTATCTCCAAATCCGAAATTCAAGGCTAGATTTAAAATTCAGGTTTCAAATTTTTGATTTAACTTGTTTAAACCTTTCCTTTATAATTTAAACTTCATTTTAAATTCAAATTTCCTCTTTTCAATGCTTCAACATTTTTAAGTATTAAAACAATTTAATTTTAAAACTTTATTTGTTTCCAAACTAAATCCAAATCAAACTTGAACTTACCTTTACACTTAGATTTGAAATTCATTTTAACCTTGATTTAAAAACTTAAATTTCAGAAGACAAAAACAGGTTCGTAAACCTGGAACAAAGCTACCCGGGCCTCACCATTCCCTGCTTCGAGTCCTACTCGGAAATACTCGAGTAAAGCTTCGAGTCACACACGAGTGTTCACACAGCTACCCAGATTTTTCCAAACTTCCAAACAAATGCACGGTGCACGTGCACCGTGGCTCTGGCCATCTCTGGCCACCGCGTACACTTGCTTCACATCGCCGATCATCATCAGAAATGATCACGACCCCCAGAATCATCACATTGGCTCGAATCAAAAATCTAGTAGCTAAATCAAAACCTGGAACTCAGACAGAACCCCAAATCCAAAACCTGTCAACGCTTCGTCCACGCGGCTCCGATCACCTGAATTCGTGCAACTCCAGCCCCGACTTCGACAACATCCCCTCTATCGTTTCCCAGAGCCACGTCGCACTCGGTCGACTATCGAGAACGTACGAATCAAATTTCTCAGGCTTAGTAAAACTAGGTTTAGGAACTTCCAACGTTCGCCGCTGCCACCTTGACCATCTACACCCCCATCCACCACTTTTCCTGCAACCACCATAGACTCCTCCACCTCCACACGAAACCCCGAGCTCCACGAACTAACAGATCGCCGGAAATCACCAAGTCGATGAATTTCGAACAAACTCGAACTGCTTTTTGATCCTAACTCTAAAAATTATGATTTAAGCTTTAAAATTCATGTTTTAGTATACCAATCCAAATTACACACCTGAATTCATGAATTAACAAGTTTGAAATTTGACTAAATTAAAGTTTTTCTGTGTTCTTTTAATTTCCAGAAACATTAACAAGTTATTTTAACTTGTATACATTTTTAAAACTTAATATATACTGTAACAAACAATTTTTATTTTGATCCCAAGTTCAAAAAGTCACTAGATCAAGAGAAATTAATTTTTTTGAAGCAAACTTATGTTCAGAGTTTTAAAGCAGAGAACATCCATATGAACAAAAGCCTGCACACAATTCCTCTACCATTCACTTATACACAGAGAGCTTATATATATATATATATATATATATATCAACATACTTATCAGAGCTTTAACTCGCAACAGATCCATATTTAAAAAGAAGTTACTCACAGTGTTTCAAGAGAAAAAGAACAAAGCCTGAAACTTGCAAGCTGAAGCTTCTTTTGATCTCTGGATTCCATTGATGTGTTTTGTACATCATCAGATTTTTTTCTTGGCTGATGAGATTGTGTGGTGGCTGCATTTATTATCATTTGTACAAATATATATTTATTTTGTTTCTTCCATTGCAAGCTTCACTATATATTATTTGTTTACACTTGAATATATGTTTTCTTTTGCAAGTGTATATACATAACTATGTATATTTGTTCACACTAGAATATACTTGAATGTATTTTTATTTTATTTTCTTTTCTTTTGCAATATCACTTCAAAATATAATAAATTTCCATTTTAATTTTTCTTTAGATTTTATCTAAGTGTTAATTTATCTTATATGTATGTAATTTATTTTTATTTATTTTCATAGTTTACCTTATATATATAATTTTTCTCTTGTATTTCTATTTTAATTTGTTGTTAAAATTTTAGCCAATGTTTACTTTGTATTTTATAGCTTATCTTTTATTTATTTATCTCTATTTATAACTCAAATATTTATTTTACTTCTATTTTTAGTTTAAATATTTATTATTAATTTTACTTTAATAATTATTGTTTCATATTTCTCTATATACACATATATTCACACATATATACAATATTTAACTTTAAATGATTTAACACATTTTTATTTGATTTCGGGGAAGCTCGAATCAATTTATCAATTAATTCCATAATTTTTATTCAAAAATTAATTTAATTATCAATTTAAATTTAGTTAAAATCTGGGATCGTTACAGGTTCCCCCTTAAGAAATTTCGTCCCCGAAATTTGCCAAGGAGACACAAAGATAGATGAAGAATATTTCATCAAATCAAATTGAGCATCTATTCTTCATTTGGCTTACCAAATCAGAATATCAATAATAGATACAAGAACGAATCTTTTTAATGTTTTCGCAAAATACTCGGGTTATCCGTATCTACGAAATATGCAGTGGCATTTGTTAGTTCGAAGGGATAACTAACCATTCGTAGGACATATCCGGACCCAAATTACATTCATATATCTGTCTATTTTTGGGTGCAATTTCAAAACTTTTAGTTTAGAACTAAAGTATACGTATCAACCATAGCAACCAATGCAACCAATTCACACAAACAATTCTGACCTATTTGGAGTTTATGTCCCATATCAAATCTTCTTCCTGGATCTACCAGGAACTATCAAAGAATTGAGAAAAGATGACGAACAAAAGAGATTGATAGAGAAAAGATTGTTTCCTTGTTGTTACAGGGTATTGATCATTTATAGTCGTATTCCCCTGTCCCCTATCTCATCCTCTTCTTGCACTCATACTTACTATCGGTGGATAGTAAGAGAATTTACTGAGGTATACGGACAGATATCTTAGGGATACTCATTCTAGGGTATACTTCACCCTATCTCTAATGAGTTATTTAATGTGTTATACTCCTGAGCTAAAGTTTAACCTTAGCTCTGATACCACTTTGTCACGTTCCGAAATCCAGCGTTCGAAAATCAACACCCGTACTTCACTTGTACTCGAATGCCGTAGATTCAATCATTGAAATTCGACTCGTGCCGGAGCTTATAACACATTAAGTATAACAACACAGTGGAAGAAAGAAATGAATGATATCATATACAACTCCAACGAATATAATATTTAGAATGATATACAACAATGATATCAATATGATACAACAATATCAGGGACAAATAATGATGATACAATGGAAACAACAGAAGTGATACTCCAAGTGATCCAACAAAGAGAATGAGTCCAACAACTCCAATATCAAGCTCGAACCACCATCACGTTTCACAAAGATAAGCACGGCCAGTCATGATCTCCAAAAACTGAACTAGCTCCCGATAATCTACTAAACCTGACTATTTGAAAAACTCAACTCTAGACTGCCCATGTGGAAAATTGTGGGCACCCAGAGTTTAGAAAGGGAACAATAAACTCCGAGTCAGACATGGGACTGGTGTGAGTAACAAAAACAGTTTATCTTTAAAACAAACAACAAAAGAATTTTAAACATTGAAATCCGCAATGCTTTTTGGAAAATGAAACTACCATAAGGCCTCCCGCCACACACACAATGCAAACACAGAATTGGAGGAGATTTCTCCTTATGATAGTCAAAAATGCTTACTACGCAAAAAAAACTCTTTTGATATTATTACTAGTGCATAGTGTAGGAAACATTTCGAAAATATAATATTAATCTTAGCCAGCATACAACCATTATTGTATGCCTACTATAGCTACTATGTTCAATAGCAGGTTACCGCCATATTCCATAACAGATTATACAACTAAAACCGTACCGGGTTCGTATTGTTTCTTTGGATTTTCCAACAAATGGTCAGGCTAAGGAACTTCCTACTGCCACATGGGTACACCTCTGGAGGGACGTCCCGAGAACCTACCCGGCTCTCTTCCAACACAAGGCCGGGTTACCTCTGTAACTAGGTAACTACTACTCGAGTATGCCACCCCCTAGTCCTTTGGGAACTTATTCCAAGGATCCTCGATTACAAAACAACAATCACACAGTAAATGAGATTGGAGCAACCACACAGGTAAATATCTGGGCTCCATACCATAATATCACCTTTTTCCAGAAGGAAATGACATACCATAAAGGGAGCGACCCTCATAACCTTGCCGCATTTCCTGTTTCGACCATTTCCGGGTTGTGAGGTCCGATGAGGTCTCATCCACAAAGCTACGCTTTACACGAAAGCCATGCTTTGATCAAAAAATGATCAGTAACATACAACAATACTTAGCATGCCACACTACCAAATTGGGAATATATCACTGATAACCTTCAACTACATAACCTCTGAGCTCGTACGTCTCAAAGAAGGGTGTTAAGCTAAGAGAATAAATCCCCGCCACCAAACATAAATGTATTTGAAAGAAATCAGCTTTATATCTCAAAGTGTAATGTCAGACATACAACCATACAAGTCTGTTCCGGGTTCGAACAGAACCGAAGGCACTTCCAAAGAAGCCCTTGCAATCCGGGTATCCACAATCCCGATCGGACTTCCCATCACTTAGGGAATATCTATACCGTAGCTACTCAGTGCAAAGATAATCGATAGGTTATCCTATCATTCTCGCAAACACCCGGTCTTCAACACCGATCTTCAAATGCTATCCATTTACGTCGTATCACTATTCAGAATGGGTTATATGACACAAAGTCCTTTCCCGGCTAAACCGAATAATGAGCGCAATATTTTAGAACATATGGATATTGGGATTTCAGTTAAGTCATTACTTATTACCCAAAACTTCTCTTCAAATGGTTTAAACAAATTACCATTTTAATCTATTACAAAAAGATTCATCTCACAAAGTTCACCCAGTTTCACAAAGATCTATTCATAGATTTTCCAAATCAATTTTCATTTCAATTGGATTAACTCATTAAATCTTTAAATCAAAGATTTAACTTATAGCTTTCAAAACAATTCCATTTCGAATGGTTTAAACAAATCACCATTTTAAATCTGTTAAAAATAACAGATTCAATTCACAAAGTTCACCCAGTTTCACATAGATCTATTCATAGATTTCTATTTCAAACTTGGAATTCTTTTGACACAAATTGGAAATTCATTCCTTATATGAAAGCTTCTATTATTTGAAAACAGATAGTTTTCATTTCGGAAAATCTGATTCATTTATACGAGTTAAAGTCCTTGGGTTAAATTCAAATTCTCAAACCAATACTTTTAAAATGGTTTAAATTCATATAAATCTTAACCATAATTTCCAAACATGGAATTCAATTCCAAATTTTGAATTCAAATTCAAATTAAATTATTTAAATTGAAAAACTTTACCAAGTTATTCAAAATAACTTTTATCTTAAAAACTCCTTTTCAAAGCTTTAACATTTAACCCAAATTCATTTCCAAAATCAATTGAAATTAAAATTTCAATTTCATAAACGTCAGATTTAAATCATCTGTGACTTAACCGATTTCCTCGTGAAATCCATATTTGTGTGTGTAAAAGTGTGGTCCAGGGGTTTCACACAATAGTGCAACATCATTCAATCATCACAGATTAAATATAGGAATATAGTTGATAAGCGGTATAAACTATAACGCTTATCGTTCATTTACAGATCACAGATATATGTGTATATATATACACACACACAAATGTATCACAAATAAATGAATAAATTATACACAGCTCAATCCACAGAATAAAATATCACAGATCAGATAGGATAATCAATTCAAGGCATCTCATACAATACAATCATTCATAAGTAAGGTCAAACATTCAATAATCATTTATGAGCAGGATTAATTAATTGTTTAATCCTAATTAATTCAATTTATTTCCAATTAAATAAATTACTCATGAATTAGTTATCCAATCCCGATGAATTAATTACAAATCACTTGATATAAATTAATTTATGTTTGTACCAAAATTGGGCACAACACTCTTCGGAAGTCTTTGAAGAGATAAAGTGAAGAAATTAAATGAAAAAAGAGGATTTATCTAACAAAAACTCCAAATTTCAGAAATGAGAATAATTAAAGTGCAAGGAGACACAAGAATTTAGAGTGGTTCGGCGTATAGCTTACGTCCACTATGAAGTAGTTTGCTTTATTGATCTTTCTTTTGTGTTTACAAGTGAATTCAATGATTTACAGCAATCAATTGTGATTTGCAGCAGTGAATCTCGTTGGTAGCAGCAACAATGGAGTTCAGATCTGGATCTGGCAGAGTTCGGGCGTTGGAGATCTCAAAAAGGAAGCAGAACCTCTTTTTTGTTGGCTTTGGGGGTCTATTTATAGGTGTAGGAGGCTGATATTTCGCTCAGATCTCGGGAGACCCTCTCTGGCACGTGACCAGGCCCGTACGCCCAAGCCCGTGAAGTTTCGGTCCGATCCGTGATCGACACGAACAGATTTCAACTCGCTCAAGATTTCATCCAATGGAGTCGAAATTTGGCGTGGACATTCTTTAGCATGCACGTAGTCTTCTGTGAAAATTTCATAGCATTTGGACTTGTAGATTGGGAGATATGATCGATACGAAATGGAGTATTCGGTAGGCTGTTTCCTTCGACTCGCTTCCGTTTCGACTCGCTTCCGTTCGACTCGCTGACGTGGCACTTGATTCTTACTCTGTCCTGGATGTTGCTTCGAGCAAGTCGAAGTAAGTACTTGGTCGAGCGAGTCGAAGCAAGCATTGGTCGAGCGAGTCAAAGCTAGAACTGGTCGAGCGAGTCGAAGCTAGAACTGGTCGAGCGAGTCAAAGCTAGAACTGGTCGAGCGAGTCGAAATGGGGCATCCTGGAAGGTTTTAGCAGTGGAGTCGAAGTTGATGGAGTCGAACAGTTATTCGAGCGCAGCGAGTCGAAGTGTGCGCTTTCAAGTTTTCGAACTGGAGCGAGTCGAAGAGAGTAGCTCTGAGGGACGTGGAGCAAGTCGAAGTTGGCTCCTCCTGAGTGTTGCGAAGCGAGTCGAAGGAGCGATTCGACCGGCAACTGACCTTCATCCAATCTTGTATCGCTCATAACTTGAGCATACGAACTCAGATTGACTTAAGATTTGAAATGTTGGCTCTCATGGCTTAGCTTGTCATGTCCTACCAATTTTGGCTCGACCCGGACTCGGATAAAATTCATCGATATCCATAATGAGCCTGTGTATAACTGATTTCTAGGATGGGTCGTCATTGGTTACGGGTCAATTCCTTGGCGTTACGGCCTTGCCAAAAGGCAGGATAACATTTGCCCCCCAAAGTACGTCTTGTGGGAACATGATGTGCTTTGAAATACTGCTATCCTTACTCCGGATAGTTATCGTCTTTTCGATGAAAGCTATAATCTTCGACTGATTTTTCTCGATAATGTAAACTGTTGACCGTCAACTGTTGTACCCTATATTGTTGCGACTGATTGCTATAATCGTTATTGAATGAGTTTCTGATTCCTGAAAAGTTCTGAATTACGTATCGATCTTCTCCTGAACCGATGTGAAATTCGCTGCAACAACGCTTGATGGTTGCTTTTGGATGTTCCTTCGTAACGATCCTCTCCTGAATCGATGTGAAGGGTTGAAACATTGAAGATGATTTTCATTGGATTTATGGATGTGAAGTAAGTATGTCGAGTTGATGGAGTTGTTCTCCGGAAGTCATGATTTCATGGATTCGAACTGGTTGTTCGACTCGGTTTTGATGACGGACTCAAACTGAGCGAGTCGAAGTGGAACGATTCGATGTGGACTCCCTGATGGATTCGAACAAGATGTTCGACTCGGTCTTGGATTCGAACTGCATAGGAGTCGGAGTCGAAACACATAGGAGACAGAGGAGCGAGTCGAAGGAAAGATGGAGTCGAAGTGATGTCTTTTATTGCTGCATGAGGGAGTCGAACTGTCACGGGGATGGAGTCGAAGGAGCGATACGAAAGGGAGCTCCGCATCAGTGCATTGAAGAGGGAGTCGAAGCGCGTGTTCGACCCCACTGGAATTCGAATCGATTATTCCCCTTGCCTTCGACTCCATATAAATACCTGGAACTTAGCCGTTTTTTCACTTTTTATATTTCGTCCTTATCTTCCTTGCCTTCGTATCGCTCTGTGACTTAGAGAAAACAAAGCAGAAAAAATACTGTCACCTTCGAACTGATTTACATCTTCAATTACTCGAACCAATTAACAAATTGAGGTAATCCATTGAGCGAATACATCATGTAAACGAGGAGACTCGAGTCTTAACACTAAATCGATCAGAGTCGCGATCGATCGAGGAGTCCGTGGCCTTAGCTTCGTGTTGATCTGGAGTAGGAGTTTCGAGATGATGAGGCGGAGGCCTTCGTATCGATCGATGGTGGAGCTTTGCATCGAGTCGAATGCTTTGAATATGTGGATTGATACGAAGGGGCTGTGTCTAATGGACTCAAAACAATGGCCCTGAATCGAGTCGAAAAGTATATCTTTTGATCGAGTCGAAGTACAGGCCTGGGATCGTTCGAAGTGGAGTGCCCGGAGATCGAGTCGAACTGCGTAGCTCTGGATCGAGTCGAAGCAGAGGCTTTGGATCGAGTCGAAGCGCGTGGTTTGGGATCGAGTCGAAGTAAAGGCTTCGAAGCGAGTCGAAGTGCGTGGCTTTGGACCGAGTCGAAGGACATGGTCTTGGATCGAGTCGAAGTGCATACTCCCAAATGATCGATTCGACCTCGATCCTTAGTGAACGATTCGAATTCAAACTTGAATAATTGCCTTGAACTTGAACTTTTGATGTTTGACCATTGGTTTAATTTCGACGATATCGAAAATTCTAGTGCCTTTGACCACTCAACTCCGACGAGCTTCAGATTTGCTTAACCGGACTTAATTGTTTCAACGTACACCTAATTGCCTATTGAAGTTCATCGATGAAACTGGAACATACTAAAACAATAACACATTTTAACTTGGACTGATAGCTAATAACTGGATGGCATGGTTGTGACGGTCAACGATGACGGTCCCTCCGACTGAATTCCGAAGTCCCGTCGTTTACACGTTTTCTTTAACTTCCCAAATGATATACAGTACTGCACTGCACAACACACTCACACACTTTACACTGGGGGATGCACGGGTGTTATTTATCAGTTTAACAATGATTTTTTAAAAGCTAGCTAGTCATGGACCCTTCAAGTTCTCAACAGCCGGAATTCCCAAGTTATGTTCCTCCAATTATAGAGATACCGGTTATAGAAGCCGAAGTTATTGAGCAAGCTCCGGACGAGCGTCTAGGGGCTCGGTTTATTTGTAGTCCACCCGATTCGGTGCCGTCGGGTATTTCTGAAGACATGTTAGGCCGGATCTGTTTAAGGCACGGTTTGTCGCTTGACGACGTGCTACTTCCTGGGCCGAAGGATAGGCCACATTATCCCCCGAAAGGGTTTACTACTTTCAACCGTCATGCTTGCACGGCGGGAACACTTCCTCCCTTTAATGACTATATAAGGGAGACATTACCGTTTCTTGGCATAGCTCCATCTTCGCTACATCCGAATGGATATGCCTTGCTGAACAACACCTTCATCTTGTTTATAGAGATCCTCTTTCGACCGCCGAAGTCGATCGAAATCAAATATTTATTCAATGTCAAAAGCCGTGGAGATAGCCCTTCTTTCACCTTCCTGGAGGCAGTCAGAAACTACCACATTATGCTGGGCTCCTGGGGGAGGCTAAGTTATTACAAATCCGAATGGTTCTACGTTCGGTGCCCCCCTGGATTTGCTAGGCGGTGGTTAGATAGACGTAAGTGCCACCATCCCCTCTTGAATTACTGAGATGTTAGTGACCGACTTCAAAAACTAACATACTTTTCCTTTCTTATAGCCACAATCTCTCGCCCCGATGGCGCGTACTTCAGAGAGCTTGTTCGGATTCTTCAAGCGTTTCCGGGCGAAGAGAGGCACATAGACTTAGTCCTGACCGACATGAATTTGAGGGCTGTCGGGCTGATAGAACGAAGACAGAGCATACACCTGGATGTGATACATAGGGTGGCCCCGAAGAAACGCGTGAAGCGCAAAGCGCCCGCAGTTGTGATCACCGAAGAAGTTGATCCAGAAAGAACGCCCACCGATACCGAGCTCCCGGCCGGGCCTCCTTCCGACGTTCAGGATTCTGGAGGAAGAAGAAAAGGCAAGGCCGCTGCTCACAAACGCCCTAAATCTAAGAGATTTAAATCTGTGTTCGTGTCTTTACCTTCCCAGGGGATTAGAATTTCAGAGGCTCCTCCCCCACAAGTGGAGAGTCCTTTTGCAGGGCTTGATGATATCCCGATTCCGGAATTCGTGTCGTCTCCACAGGACGCCGGGATGGAAGGGCTTGATAGTGCTTTTGAACCGAGCGGGTCACTTGCTACGAGTGCGGCCGGCATTTCCGGTTGGTCGGGGGATTGCACATGCATACACTTCACTACACTAAATGATTCACAACTGTACTTCACCCGACTTAGGAAGTTACTAACTCTTTCTTCGCTTCTCATTTTCAGGTACTATGTCCGGAAGGGGATCTATGCTCGGTAATCTTCGTTCTGCTCGAAAATCTTCTGGTTACTATGATTCCCGCAGGAGGGATTCAGACAGAGATCGCGATCGCGATTGTTCTAACCAAGATAGGTACGGGCGTGACAGGGAGAGAGAATACCGACACCGGTCTAGATCGCTCTCTCCTCCCCTAGACTTCCATCTCCTCCTCCTGTTCAAACTTCATATCCACCAGAGCCTCCTCGTCATAGGCCGTCCTCTCATGCTTCTAGGTCCGAAACTCATCTTCAAAGAGTTGAGACCACGGCCTCCATGATTACAGAGCAGGTCCCAACCGACCCCACAGGAGAAGGGGCCCTTAATCTGGCTCAAATGAGAAAAGACTTTCTGAACATATGCTTTGATGGCTATGTCTTCCCGCCACACTTAAAAAGAATTCCCGTCTGGAGTGGAGAACACGATGCATGAATACGTTCATGACATATACACCCAGTACCGAGAGTGGGCAAAGGCTGTTGAAAAAGCTTCTAAAGTGGCCTTCGAGCAGGCTAAAGAGATCAAGAAGATGGAGACCGAGCTCGCAAAAAGGGACCGTATTATTCAGGTACTTTCCACCGAGTCCGAGTCTTCTCGGAAATCTGAGATTGAGGCCATTAAGAAGGCTGATGAAGCGAAGGCGGAGATGGAGAGGTTGGGGCAGACACACGTTGCCCTGGTGGAGGAGATGGGCCACCGGAACACCAAAGTCATTGCTGAGCGGGACGCGGCGGTCAAGGAGCTTAATGAACTCAAGGCCAAATTTGCTGCTATGGCCAAGGAAAAAGATGACGCAAACAACGCAGCCCAGGAGGCGTGCGAACAAGCTGTCCTGCTCAGGGACGAACGGGATGTGGCCGTGGCTAAAGTCCAGAAAGTGGAGACTGAGGTCGAGGAGAAGGTGAAGCTGGCCAAGTCCAAGCTAGAGGCCGACATTGAAGACCTCCTTGTTGTTTACAACGCTAATGTGTTGAGGCATAGGGGCCTAGCCTGGCTCGATGACTTTTTAACTCATCTCCACAATGCTTGGAGCCGACTGGTTGAGAAAGAAAAAGAGGCGCATCAGGGCGAGTTCGTAGATGAATTCGAACTCGAGAACCGCATTTTGACTGATGATGAAAAGAAGGTTCTCCATGAGTCGATGATTCTACGTGAGAAGGAAAAGCTTGGCGCCCAGCATTTTGAGGTGGGAGAGGGTTCTGGAGTTGACCACCATGAAGCAAGTATTGAAGTTTCTGTGTCAACCCAGCCCGGATCCTCGTCTGTGGTCGATCCCCAGGCTGTTCCTGCTTACAATCCGGATCAGCCGTAGATGCTTCCGGCTGCTGCGCAAGTTACCGATGCCGCCCTACCGCCTACAAGTCGAACTGAGGAAGGTATTATGAACATTCCACTTCTCTTAAATCGGAATCTTCGATCGAGTTAAGTCCTAACAGTTCTTTTATTCTTTGTCCCGTGATCGACGCCGCACCGGCCATGCCTCCTACCACTCAAGAATCATATCAAATGCAGGAGGCTATCGTGACCGAGGCAACCACCGTGAGTACAGATGCCCCGCTTGACAATCTGCAGGGAGGTAAGATTGCGTTCGACGAGCAGCTAATGGATGAACTCTTCCGCTGCCACGGCGATCCTTGTGCTGACTTGTCATCTGTTATGAGCGAAACTGATCCTGCTGCAAGCTCTTCAATGCCGACTACTGATGCCCCCAGCGGGGCTCAAGCAGTAACTATAGAGCAGATGTTTGCTCAGATTGACGTTGAACTGGCAGCAGCGGGTTATGGCGGCCGCTTTGGAGGTGGGATGGCAGCATCGGGACCTACCCCGCTCGGAATGATGTCTCCTGGTGGTTCTGTCTTTCTCACCAGCCTGCCCATTCCACCGTCTGTAATTGATCCCGTTCCTCCGACTCCGCCCGTAGGAAGCATTCTTATTCACACGAGCTCGAAGGAGGACGTTGACATAATGCCCTCGCCTGAAGACCAACCGCCGAAAAGTAAAGGCTCGAAGAGGAAGACTGACGAGAGCTCCAGCGGGTCCACATTGAGGAGGAAGCTAAGGAAAAAGAAAGATTAGGCATGCTCTCCCGATGTATTTTGATGTGCATTTTGTTAGCCGTGTATAGATGCGGGTTCGGCCCCTGCTAGTAGGAATTTTTTGGAAACTTGTACACGAACTTCTTCTATAATCAATAGAAATGACACTTTTCTTTTTTGACTTCTCTTCTATCATTGCTTATTTGTCTAAGTGTTTAAATATCTGGAGTGCACTTGTGAAGTTTCATGTTCCGAACCAAGTTTGTTTTAGTTCGCCAAGTTCGGAAACTGTGGACATGGCTTGTGACCGAGAAGCGAGTTGAATCCCGACGTTGCATCGCTTCAATCAATGGTTGATGCTTAAGTCATGCCCCCCAGTCTTGTGGATGAGTTGTAAACCGTCAGTCGACGATCGCTTCTTACTTATAACATGTTGAGACTTGTGCCACCGAACGGATGTCTGAAACAGGCGGAGATAGAGTAATGCATCCATGCTTGTTCGATTGTTGATGATCATATCCGTACTCTGGTGATTCTTATTTGCTTACTGGCGGTCGGTCACGCCAGCTTAAGTTTCGATCATATGTCCGCAATCGGGAGACTTGGAATTGGAATTTGCACTCTGGGAATTCGGAGTTGAATGTTTATACTCTGGTTCGCGCTTTGGGAACTCGGAGTTGAATGTTTATACTCCGCTTCGCGCTTTGGGAATACAAAGTTGAATGTTTATACTCCGCTTCGCACTCTGGGAATTCGGAGTTGAATGTTTATACTCCGGTTCGCGCTCTGGGAACTCGAAGTTGAATGTTTATACTCCGCTTCGCACTCTGGGAATACGGAGTTGAATGTTTATACTCCGCTTTGCACTCTAGGAATACGGAGTTGAATGTTTATACTCCGGTTCGTGCTCTGGGAACTCGGAGTTGAATGTTTATACTCCGGTTCGCACTCTGGGAACTCGGAGTTGGACGTTTATACTCCGCTTCGCACTCTGGGAATTTGGAGTTGAATGTTTATACTCCGGTTCGCGCTTTGGGAACTCGGAGTTGAATGTTTATACTCCGCTTCGTGCTCTGGGAATACGGAGTTGAATGTTTATATTCCGCTTCGCACTCTGGGAATTCAGAGTTGAATGTTTATACTCCGGTTCGCGCTCTGGGAACTCAAAGTTGAATGTTTATACTCCGTTTCGCGCTCTAGGAATACGGAGTTGAATTTTTATACTCCGGTTCGCGCTCTGGGAACTCGGAGTTGAATGTTTATACTCCGGTTCGCGCTCTGGGAACTCAGAGTTGAATGTTTATACTCCGGTTCGCGCTCTGGGAACTCGGAGTTGGACGTTTATACTCCGCTTCGCACTTTGGGAATTTGGAGTTGAATGTTTATACTCCGGTTTGCGCTCTGGGAACTCGGAGTTGAATGTTTATACTCCACTTCGCGCTCTGGGAATACGGAGTTGAATGTTTATACTCTGCTTCGCACTCTGGGAATTCGGAGTTGAATGTTTATACTTCGGTTCGTGCTTTGGGAACTCAGAGTTGAATGTTTATACTCTGCTTCGCGCTCTGGGAATACGGAGTTGGATGTTTATACTCCGCTTTGCACTCTGGGAATACGGAGTTGATGAAGGATTGTCATGTATCAATCCTTTTTTGACTTTGATGTGATGGCTTGCTCCCGAGCTCGGGTTTCACTTAGTGAGTGATTGGTTGCACCGCAGTCACTATCTATTTGAATAAATACCACTGTATGATGAGACTTAGCTCTCCGTGCATAGTGATGGTCATATGAAGTATTTCAAGTAAATCACAGCTCTGGCTCGAAGAGGTTGCATTTTATTGCTGAAATAAGAAAGCATGGTAAAGTCAGTTGCCTTATTACAAGTTCTAATTTTGAAATGCAGAAACAAATTGCAGAAAATGAAAGTAAACTAAATGGATAGAGATAGCCTGTCAGGTGTAATAACGGCGAAGGCTCTCGCTATTCCAAGCTCTTGGCAGGGTAAGACCGTCGACGGTCGATAATTTGAATGTGCCATCTCCGAGCCTTCGTTCAATAACATACGGTCCTTCCCATGTCGGCTTCATATGTGAAGGAACCGGATAGATTCTTTTTAAGACGAGATCGCCTAGTTCGAAGGTTCGCGGACGGACCTTGGCGTTGTACAATCGGGCGACTCGACTTCGATGCGCAGCTGCCCTCAAATCAGCCTCTTCACGCTTCTCATCCAGTAGATCGAGAGATTTAGTAAGTAGTATAGCATTCATCTTCGGATCGTAGTATGTCACATGATGAGAAGGTACTTCTAGCTCGACCGGAATAACGGCCTCTGAACCGTAAGAAAGAGAGAACGGAGTGTGGCCGGTCGCGGTCTTGTGGGTTGTTCGGTAAGCCCATAGAGCCATAGGAAGTTCATCGACCCACTTGCCCCCGACCTTTTCCAGTCATTTTTTCAGGATGGACTTTATAACTTTATTAACTGCTTCGACTTTCCCATTTGCTTGAGGATGTGCGACTGCGGAAAATTTCATTTGGATGTGAAATCGTTCGCAGAAATTTTTGAATTCAGCATTGTCGAATTGAGTTCCGTTGTCCGTAATTATGGTATGTGGGAGACCGAATCGACATATGATGTTACGAACCACAAAGTTGATTACTTTTTTCGTTATAATGGTAGCGAGAGCTTCGACTTCAGCCCACTTTGTAAAGTAATCAACTGCGACGATGGCGTACTTCGCACCACCTTTTGCCAGAGGTAGAGTACCGATGATATCGATGCCCTACATTGCGAATGGCCATGGGCTGACCATTTGTGTTATCTTAGTAGGAGGAGCTCTAGGAATTCGGGCATATTTCTGGCACCTATCACATTTCTTTGCATAGTCTAATGCATCGCGATTCACGGTTGGCCAGTAATATCCGTACCGAAGTATTTTCTTGGCAAGTGCTTGCCCCCCAGTCTGATCGCCGCATTCTCCCTCATGCACTTCGTGCAATACTCGTTTGATTTCATCATGAGCGATACACCGGAGTAGAGGAACAGAGTACCCTCTTCTATACATGATCCCATCTTGAATGACGAATCGTGAGGCCTTTCGGAGAACTTGTCTCTTTTCACTCCTGCGTTCTGGCAGGATTCCGTGTTCGATGTAATTTTTGAGCGGAGTCATCCATGAGTCCTTTTCGGGAACGGTTTCGCATACCCGGTTTATTTCTGTCCGATCGATACTTGGGGAAGGTAGCGTTTCTACGAGAACGAGTCCCATTTGCTGAGCTTCGCCTGTGCTGGCTAGCTTTGCCAATGAATCGGCCTTTTGGTTGCGCTCCTGGGGGATACAATAGATGGCGTAGTAATCAAACTGGTTTAGTACTTCCTGAACTCGAGCTAAGTAAGCAGCCAACCTTCGATCTCTTGCCTTATACTCTCCCCGTACTTGACACACAACCAACTGTGAATCACAGTAAATTTCCATAGCGATGATTTTCAGATCTCTGGCGAGTTTCAAACCAGCCAAAAGGGCTTCGTATTCAGCTTCATTATTGGTTGCATGAAAGTCAAACTTCAAAGCGTAGCATATAGATCGACCTTCGGGGGTTTCGAGCACAACACCAGCGCCTGAACATCGGTCATTCGATGGACCATCGGTATACATCTTCCAGACAGATTCGGGGGATTTACTGGTTTCGAGCAAGTCCTCTGGAATGGTGAATTCAGCTATGAAATCAGCGAGGACTTGTCCACGGATTGCTCGTCTTGGAGTGTAAGTAATATCGAACTGGCTCAGTTCGATGTTCCACTTGAGTAACCTACCAGACGTCTCAGGCCGCGAAAGGACCTGTCGTAATGGCTGGTCGGTGTAAACAATAATGGGATGCGCCTGAAGGTATGGTCGGAGTTTTCTTGATGCAACGACAAGGCAGTAAGCCAACTTTTCCAGCTTCGGATAATTTCTTTCAGCCCCAGTTAATCGTTTGCTGACGTAGTACACTGGCTTCTATATCCCATCTTCTTCTCGAACCAAGGCAGTGCTGATTACGTTTTCTGATATCGCCAAGTATGCATACAACTTCTCATGATCAATAGGCTTTGACAGTATCGGCGGTGTGGACAGATGTTGGACTAGTGCTTCGAAAGCGCCCTCGCATTCTGTGGTCCATTCAAAATTTCGTTTCCCTTTTCGAATCAAATCGAAGAAAGAGATGCATTTGTCAGTGGACTTTGAAATGAACCTGCTCAATGCTGCTACCTTTCCATTGAGACTCTGGACTTGCTTTATAGTTTTGGGGGTTTCAAGATTTCTGATTGCCCAAATCTTTTCAGGATTGGCTTCGATTCCCCGGGAGTTAACGATGAACCCAAGGAACTTTCCGGATGCAACTCCAAAGTGACACTTCAGTGGGTTGAGCTTCATCTTGTACTCCCGAAGTATGCTGAACATAGTTTCCAGGTCTTTAACATGGTCAGTGGAGAGTCGTGACTTCACAAGCATGTCGTCTACATATACTTCCATGGTTTTTCCGATTTGATTGGCAAACATTCGATTAACCAATCGTTGATAAGTAGCTCCGGCGTTCTTGAGTCCGAATGGCATAACCTTGTAGCAGTAAAGTCCTAGGTTGGTCACGAAGCTGGTATGCTCCTGATCGGGTAAATGCATCGGTATCTGATTGTAGCCGGAGTATGTGTCCATGAAGGATAAGAGTTCATGCCCAGTTGTCGAATCTACTAGCTGATCGATTCTGGGGAGTGGAAAACTGTCTTTGGGACATTCTTTATTCAGATCAGAATAATCGACGCACGTTCTCCACTTTCCATTCGGCTTTCGGACGAGCACGGGATTCAACACCCATTCAGGATATAGTGCATCTCAAATGAATCCGTTCGCTTCATGATTTTCTACTTCCTCCTTAAGGGCGGCAGATCTCTCTGGATCCATACCGTGCCTTTTTTGTTTGACCGGGACATGTCGCGGGTCAATGTTCAGAGTGTGGCTTGCGATGTCCGGCGAGATCCTGCACATATCAGAGTGTGTCCAGGCAAATACATCAAGATTTGCCCGCAGAAATTCGACCAATTCCTCTTGAGTTTTCTGGCTTAGTTGAGACCCAATCTTTATCATTCTTGAATCATCGTCACTGTCAACTGGGACATCAATTGTCAGTTCAGCCGGGGATGCTTTACTTTCTTTAGATTCTCCTTCGTCTTCAGTTTTTCTTGGGTCAAGATCCCTGAGGAATTGGCTGGGGTGCCCGGGACTGGGCCCGGGCGTTAATTGTCAATTATCGGCGAAACGGACGCATAGAGATTCCTCTACGCCCTTTCCCTTCTCCTTTCGCTGTGCCTCCCGCAGCTCAGCAACATAACAGGCTCTGGTAGTGGCCTGGTCTCCCTGAACGATTCCTATTCCATGATCAGTGGGAAATTTTAAGGTCAAGCACCATGGGGCAATGGTAATTCTGAATTCAGCGAGGGCCGATCGGCCCAAGAAAGCATTGTAAGGGGAGTCTATGTCCAAAACGATGAACTGCAACATCCGTACTCACCGACGTTCTCCAACTCCCAATTCTACTGGCAGTTCCACCATCCTAGTGGGGATTGTGGCACTTCCATTGAAACCATGGACTCGAGATTGACAAGGCTTCAAGTCTGCGGCTTCCATCTTCATTTGATCATTAGCTCGTTTGAACAGAATATTCACAGAGCTTCCACTGTCAACTAAGATCCTTTTCATCCAAGCGGGACCTACTTGTGCTGAGATGACTAGTGGATCGATAGTGGGAGCTTCGATTTTATCTGCGTCTTTGCTCCTGAACACGATGTCATCCGTCATCGTTTTCTGTTGCTTGGCCGGAGCTCCCTCATCAAAACTACTGTAACACTCGAAGTCCGCATGCCTAATAGAACTGGCATACAACTCCATTTCCTTCCAGCTTCGATCTGCTGGGTGAGGACCACCACTTATTGTATTGATGACTAACCTCCCGTCCGCACGAGCGAGCTCTTCCTGTCTTTCCTGATTCGGTGCACGATTCTGATTTGATGGGCCCGCACCACCGGATTGTGGCGCCCATACATACTGATCCAGCTTTCGCTCACGTATTAGTTTTTCAATGAGGTCTTGTAGGTGATGACACTCATTGGTGTTGTGGCCATAACTCTCATGGAATCTACAGAATTTTCCTGTTTGGATTTGTCTTTCAGTTGGTGGTTTCGGGGCAGGTTTCTTGAATTGCATGGTATTGCAGATTTGTAAATACACATTTTCCAGCGACGTGTTTAACGGGGTGTAGTTATCATACATGGAAGCTCTACGCCATGGACCATGATTCTGATCGCATTTCTTGTTTTGATTCCCATTGTCCCTCTGTGGATTTCGTTTATTTTGTACGTTTTACTGAACTTTCCCAGAACTATCTCCGGACTGTTTAATAGCGATGTTACTTTGGATTCCTTCAACGTTGGGCCCTGCGTCATCCTTCTTCCTAGACTGTTTCGCATCCTCCCTTCTCAAGAATTGGGCTGCCTTGGAATAGAAACGGTCCAATGACGCAGGTGGTTTTCCGGCTAACCAATTTCCGAACTCGGAATAAGCATCAATCCCCTTAGTCAGCCATCAGGATTGAGTTATCATTAGGATTGCTTATTTCTGCACACGCAGCATGGAATCTCTCCAAGTAACGTCTAAGTGTTTCTCCGGGAGCTTGCGTAACACTAGACAGAGTGTTAACGTCCTTTGGTCTCGCCACGTGCATACGGAATTGTTCAATAAACTTGGTGGCCATCTGGTCAAAGTTAGAGATGGATCGCGGTGGAAAGCGAGTGAACCACATGGTAGCGATGCCCCCTAAGGAAATGGGGAAACTACGGCACTTTACTGCGTCATCGGCTCTAGCAGCATTCATCAGCCATTCGTATTTCAGGACATGTTGATTGGGATCAGAACTTCCTTCATAAATTGGCAAAGCTGGCATCCTGAAGTGCCGAGGTGGTTCAGCGTATAAAACATCATCGGTGAAAGGGGTATGACTTTGGGAGATTCCCCAGTTGTCATTAGAGAGACCCTGACTTTCACGGATCATTTGGCGGATCATTACTGGTATATCTGGTGTTCGGACACTTGGAGCATGTTGTGCCAAGGTGTGGTCGGGTTCCACAATGCGAGTCTGGACCGGACGCGGTCGACGGTCCGTGCCTCGCCTCCTTGGTTCAACATCCTCAGGGAAATAAGGCTCAAGAGTCTGCTCTTGTTGGCTACGTTGAGGATCAGCTTAGTTTCTAGCGTCACCTCCCCGTCCGGCAGTGGTGGTAGTAGCGATGTTGCCAAGAACATGATAAGGAGCAGCTCCTCCTCGAGTTGAAGGTTCTGTGCGGAGACTAGCGAATGGTCCAGCTCTAGGTTGCCCAATGTTCGAAGCAGGTTGGAGTCCCGTGGCTTGGGTGTAGCTCACACCTAACCGTGGACGTGTGGATCTAGTTTGGCCATCGTAGGAGGCTGAACTTTCCGTGGATTAGTGAGAATTTAGGTCTCTTCTGGATCTTCTTCGCCTTTGGCGATTTAGCTGGTTAGTCAACTCCGCGTTGGCGCGTAGTTGTTCCGCTAGCTGCTGCCGACTTTAGGTCAACTCTTGAAGCAATGTCTGGAATTCTTGCCTAGTGATTGGACCTGATGGATCTTGAGGTCCCGCAGCATTTTGGTTGGATGGCGGCGATTGCACGGGATTTTGTCGGTCCCATGCTCCTTGATCAGCTGCCACTCTTCGGAAGTCTTTGAAGAGATAAAGTGAAGAAATTAAATGAAAAAAGAGGAATTATCTAACAAAAACTCTAAATTTTAGAAATGAGAATAATTAAAGTGCAAGGAGACACAAGAATTTAGAGTTGTTCGACGTATAGCCTACATCCACTATGAAGTAGTTTTCTTTATTGATCTTTCTTTTGTATTTACAAGTGAATTCAATGATTTACAGCAGTCAATTGTGATTTGCAGCAGTGAATCTCATTGGTAGCAACAGCAATGGAGTTCAGATCTGGATCTGGCGGAGTCCGGGCGTTGGAGATCTCAAAGAGGAAGCAGAACCTCTTTTTTGTTGGCTTTGGGGGGTCTATTTATAGGTGTAGGAGGCTGATATTTCGCTCAGATCTCGGGAGACCCTCTCTGGCACGTGAGCAGGCCCGTACGCCTAAGCCCGTGAAGTTTCGGTCCGATCCGTGATCGACACGAACAGATTTCGACTCGCTCAAGATTTCATCCAATGGAGTCGAAATTTGGCGTGGACATTCTTTAGCATGCCCGTAGTCTTCTGTGAAAATTTCATAGCATTTGGACTTGTAGATTTGGAGATATGATCGATACGAAATGGAGTTTTCGGTAGGCTGTTTCCTTCGACTCGCTTCCGTTTTGACTCGCTTCCGTTCGACTCGATGACGTGGCACTTGATTCTTACTCTGTCCTGGATGTTGCTTCGAGCGAGTCAAAGTAAGTACTTGGTCGAGCGAGTCAAAGCAAGCATTGGTCGAGCGAGTCGAAGCTAGAACTGGTCGAGCGAGTCAAAGCTAGAATTGGTCGAGCGAGTCGAAATGGGGCGTCCTGGAAGGTTTGAGCAGTGGAGTCGAAGTTGATGGAGTCGAACAGTTGTTCGAGCGGAGCGAGTCGAAGTGTGCGCTTTTGATGTTTTCAAACTGGAGCGAGTCGAAGAGAGCAGCTCTGAGGGACGTGGAGCGAGTCGAAGTTGGCTCCTCCTGAGTGTTGCGAAGCGAGTCGAAGCAGCGATTCAACCGGCAACTGACCTTCATCCAATCTTGTATCGCTCATAACTTGAGCATACAAACTCGGATTGACTTGAGATTTGAAAAGTTGGCTCCCATGGCTTAACTTGTCATGTCCTACCAATTTTGGCTCGACCCGAAGTCGGACAAAATTCATCGATATCCATAATGAGCCTGTGTATAACTGATTTCTAGGATGGGCCGTCATTGGTTACGGGTCAATTCCTTGGTGTTACGGCCTTGCCAAAAGGCAGGATAACAATTTATCAATTACCTTAATTAATTAAATTATTCTTAATTATTCTTAATTAATCTCATTTATTAATTAATCCTTAATTAATCTCCATTTGATTAATTATCCTTAATTAATCATAATAAGAAATTAATCTTAATTACTTAATTAACACTAACCATTAATTAATTTCTTTTAACTAAGTAATTATCTTTAATCATTTTCAGTAGTTAATTAACTTTTAAATTAAATTAATTATCTCAAATTAATTACCTTAATCAATTTCAACATTAAAACCTTGTATTAAATATTGATTAATCAACTTTAATCATTAATTAATATTTAATTAATAATTCTTCATTAATGATTTTAACCCTTTAATTACTTACTTCATTAATCCAAATCATTAATAAATCATCATTAAATCTTTATTAATTTAAAACCAATCTCATTTTTATTAATGATTTTATTGTCACTTCTAAATATGTTGGGACATATTCAATTCACTTTCTAATTCATTTTAAATTCAAAATTTAAAATAAATACCAATTGATTTCTAATAAAGTTTAAAACCAAATTTTAAAACCTTTAAATTCTCATGTTAAAGTAATATTCTTATTATAAAAGAAATTTTAAAGAATTAAATTGAATTCCTTTTTAAAGTCACATTTTGAAATATACTTTAACATTTAAATTCATTCTAAATATTTAAATTTATAAAACTTCATTTTATCTCCAAATCCGAAATTCAAGGCTAGATTTAAAATTCAGGTTTCAAATTTTTGATTTAACTTGTTTAAACCTTTCCTTTATAATTTAAACTTCATTTTAAATTCAAATTTCCTCTTTTTAATGCTTCAACATTTTTAAGTATTAAAACAATTTAATTTTAAAACTTTATTTGTTTCCAAACTAAATCCAAATCAAACTTGAACTTACCTTTACACTTAGATTTGAAATTCATTTTAACCTTGATTTAAAAACTTAAATTTCAGTTTGAATTTCAGAAGACAAAAATAGGTTTGTAAACCTGGAACAAAGCTACCCGGGCCTCACCATTCCCTGCTTCGAGTCCTACCCGGAAATACTCGAGTAAAGCTTCGAGTCACACACGAGTGTTCACACAGCTACCCAGATTTTTCCAAACTTCCAGACAAATGCACGGTGCACGTGCACCGTGGCTCTGGCCATCTCTGGCCACCGCGTACACTTGCTTCACATCGCCGATCATCATCAGAAATGATCACGACCCCCAGAAATCATCACATTGGCTCGAATCAAAAATCGAGTAGCTAAATCAAAACCTGGAACTCAGACAGAACCCCAAATCCAAAACCTGTCAACGCTTCGTCCACGCGGCTCCGATCACCTGAATTCGTGCAACTCCAGCCCCGACCTCGACGACATCCCCTCTATCGTTTCCCAGAGCCACGTCGCACTCGGTCGACTATCGAGAACGTACGAATCAAATTTCTCAGGCTTAGTAAAACTAGGTTTAGGAATTTCCAACGTTTGCCGCTGCCACCTTGACCATCTACACCCCCATCCACCACTTTTCCTGCAACCACCGTAGACTCCTCCACCTCCACACGAAACCCCGAGCTCCACGAACTAACAGATCGCCGGAAATCGCCAAGTCGATGAATTTCGAACAAACTCGAACTGCTCTTTGATCCTAACTCTAAAAATTATGATTTAAGCTTTAAAATTCATGTTTTAGTATACGAATCCAAATTACACACCTAAATTCATGAATTAACAAGTTTGAAATTTGACTAAATTAAAGTTTTTCTGTGTTCTTTTAATTTCCAGAAACATTAACAAGTTATTTTAACTTGTATACATTTTAAAACTTAATATATACTGTAACAAACAATTTTTATTTTGATCCCAAGTTCAAAAAGTCACTATATCAAGAGAAATTAATTTTTTTGAAGCAAACTTATGTTTAGAGTTTTAAAACAGAGAACATCCATATGAACAAAAGCCTGCACACAATTCCTCTACCATTCACTTATACACAGAGAGTTTAAATAAATATATATATATCAACATACTTATCAGAGCTTTAACTCGCAACAGATCCATATTTAAAAAGAAGTTACTCATAGTGTTTCAAGAGAAAAAGAACAAAGCTTGAAACTTGCAAGCTGAAGCTTCTTTTGATCTCTGGATTCCATTGATTTGAGTTTGTGTTGTTGTAGTTGAAGTTTGTTCTGATTTTAAGATGATATCACTTCAGAGATATTACTCTGTTTAGAATATATGAGACTGGTATGTAAAAAAATGAGTTACAGGGTATGTTGTTTTTATATAGGGTGATGATATCTGGTTAGTACAAGTTGATATTTTTGTGTTTTGTACATCATCAGATTTTTTTTCTTGGCTGATGAGATTGTGTGGTGGCTGCATTTATTATCATTTGTACAAATATATATTTATTTTGTTTCTTCTTTTGCAAGCTTCACTATATATTATTTGTTTACACTTGAATATATGTTTTCTTTTGCAAGTGTATATACATAGCTATGTATATTTGTTCACACTAGAATATACTTGAATGTATTTTTATTTTATTTTCTTTTGCAATATCACTTCAAAATATAATAAATTTCCATTTTAATTTTGCTTTAGATTTTATCTAAGTGTTAATTTATCTTATATGTATGTAATTTATTTTTATTTATTTTCATAGTTTACCTTATATATATAATTTTTCTCTTGTATTTCTATTTTAATTTGTTGTTAAAATTTTAGCCAATGTTTACTTTGTATTTTATAGCTTATCTTTTATTTATTTATCTCTATTTATAACTCAAATATTTATTTTACTTCTATTTTTAGTTTAAATATTTATTATTAATTTTACTTTAAAAATTATTGTTTTATATTTCTCTATTCACACATATATACAATATTTAACTTTAAATGATTTAACACATTTTTATTTGATTTCGAGGAAGCTCGAATCAATTTATCAATTAATTCCGTAATTTTTATTCAAAAATTAATTTAATTACCAATTTAAATTTAGTTAAAATCCGGGATTGTTACAATTACCAACATGGATATAAATTGGGCAATACAGTAATATTACCGGATGAACCAAAATAAATAAACATAAGGTTCGTTATAAGTATACAAAACTAAGTGGCAATAGATTTTATACATCTGAATCAAACAAACTCCAAAAGGAACCATCTCTAATGATAAATAAGTACTGATATAGCTTTATATTACTACATAGAGGAATATAGCAGTTATAGCTCCAAATATAAATATATGAAAACGTAAGCCTCCTACCCATCCTTTGCATAGATCGATGTGTTATCTCATATTTGTTATATCTTATTCTACTAATTTAAGAGTACTCAAAATGATAAGAAGCAAAGAAAATAACCTTGGTTCAAACAAAAGTCTAGTATGAGTTATCTATAATCTCAAATAGATATACATACTGTATAGTTATGTGGGAAGACATAGTATGGAGAATCATACCTGACATGTCAATGCCTCTAACAAGTTAGCATATAAACAAGATATATACACTATTAGCATATGAGTGTACTGTACTAAGTACAATAAAGAGTGCCGAGGTACCTAACTCAGTAGTAACTACATCACATGACATCCATCTCGAAACACATTAATTGTAGCAAGCACAACAATCTTGACAAACATAGCAACCATCAACCAAATCTTGCATCCCGTACTCAAATGTTGTTGGATATATGATAACTCATATGGCCATCACTAAAGTCAATGACCACACTGTATTAAGAGTACAGGGATGCTTGAACAAATACCACAACTAAGGTACTGCCATCGCTAAAGCGAGTTGGACCAACACCAAGGCCTAGGGTACATAGGTGAACACTTTCACATACCCTAGCTCTATGAGCACATATCACAATTATGAGTTATCAATTAACACTTTGGCACATATCTCGATAGTAGAACCCATCATACATTCTACTTCACAAGCCCGCATCATTGAACGCGCCTCCTCGGACCATCTCTAAATATCGATAATTAGTTAAATAATTAGTTAAAAGTATATCAATAAGAAAATCCTTAAATAAAATATCATGTGATTATAACTACAAATATTTACAATCATAAGTAATTAATCACATTATATATTAACATTTTATTTTAAATATTTCTGGTTAAGATGTTTTGAGAAAAGATATCAGGACATTCATTGAGACCGGAATATGTAACGCTTTTCAAATGTTGGGAAATGTATTACTCATGGCTATTAGGTGGACCAAGGGGTTACATACTCATAGTTATTGCTATGGAATGACTCATCCGAGAGTTTCCAATTTCTTGATAACAACTAGGTCAAATAGGAAACTTCGATGTAACGATGTTATATATTTTTATCGACTTGAGAGTACCATCGAGCTTCAGTGTAGATACATAACTTTGATTACAGTTAAATCGTAGCATGAAAACCATCGAGTGACTATAGTTTAGTCTGAGTTAAAGCATTGTAAGTGAACCACTATTCACTAAAGAATTTGTCTCTTCAGTTGTATGAGGTTAGTATTACGGTGAATTAAAGTCAACTTAAAGTCAAAATCTCTGGTCAGAGTAGAATAATTAATGGTAAAAGTTATTATTAAACCAAAGACTTATGTTATGGACTAATCAGTTGAATATGGATATTATTAGAGTTTTGACCGATACTAAACTCCATATATCATAAAGTGATATAGTGTTGACGAAGAGATCGTGTGTAAATTATTGTCACCGAAGGTACCACTTAAGAAAATGCAAAATAGGATTTTGTTAAAAAGATTTATAAGTGTTGAATTCAGTCAAACAATCACACCACTAGCTATGATGATGTGTGAAGATTAATATGTGAGTTGTTCAATATTAGTCGCTGATTGAATTCACACCTCTAAGTTACACAACAATATTTGTGAATTCTTCGAAATACCACATGATTTAATTAGTTTATAAAGTGTTATAAATAAGTTAAATTAAATTTAATATAAAAATATTAATTATTGCTGGACTTGATATTTAAGGTGTATTTAGTAAATGGGGTTTCTCTTAAAAATGTTTTGGGTTTTGCTGGTAATTATTTGCATGCACTTATAAAAATTATATATGCATGTATCGATATACGATATCAATATATATTTAAACATGCTTTAAATATAATGAATTCCTTATTGGGTTTCTAGGTTTTTTTCATCCATATGATGGACATGTTTAGTCGGCCATAAGAGAAGGGGAAGGAGGAGATATTTTATTTTGAATGGATAAGAGAGGATGAGTAAAAGATGGTAGATTTTCTCTCTATTAATACAGAGGCAAACTAGATCTTTTTCACTTGATTTTTTCTACCCCTTAGCCTCCATTCTAGCCATGCATACTTCATCCCCAGCTAAGCTCCCTTGCACCTATTATAACATCAACTAATGTAACGACCCGTAATTTTCGATAATTAAAATTAGTTAATTTAACAAAGATTTTGTGATTTAGTGTTGGAAGAAATAAAAATTTGTGATATATTAATGAAATAATAACTAAAATGAAGTGTAATAATGTTAATTTAAGTTAATTACTAATAATTTGAATGAAATTTCAATCAATTGAAATGATTTAAAGGTTATACTTAATTATAAAGTGGATATAGGAAAACAATGTAAGTATTGAATTAATTAATGAAATAATATATAATTAATGGTAATTGAATAAAATCAGTGTTAGGTAAGTAATTATAACATCTGGTTGTAAATAATAAACTTATTAATGTGATTAAAAGTTAATGGTGACAAACTATTATAAGTTACCTATTTATTTAGTCTGTTAAATTAAATTGGAAATCAATTATAATTAAATGAAATTAAATGTTACATTAATGTGGGTTAAGACAATAACTATAAATTGAGAATGTAATAAAATGAATAGAAATGTAATTATATTCATGAGGTAATAATTGATTTAATAAAAGAATGAAACCAAGATAAATAAATTAATTGGGATTTGAAATTATAATTAATGTGTAAATTTGACAAAATTCAATATAATTGAAATATAGTAGTTAATACAAATAAAAGATGATAATTATTGAATATTTGTGTAATAAGATATAAAACAGTGTTAACTATGTTATTAGAGTAATAATTGATTGAGTATAAAGATAGAAATCAAATTAAATCAATTTATTTGAATTAAATTATAATTAACTGGATTAATTGCAGTTGAAACTGAACATTGTATTTTGGAAATCAATTAACACTGAAATTTTATGTAAGCTCATTCTAAATTATTATAAATGTCTAAGTAATTCAAAATGATGGAATTTTTTAGTTTATAAATATTGAATTAAAAAGTGATTTAATTAATTTAATATTAATTTATTTAATTAATGTAAAAAAATAGCAATTTTGGCCAATATCTAGGATTTCGATGAAACCAGTTTCATCGGATCTGTAACGGTGAATTATTGTAAGGTTTCAAGTTTCGTAGCGATCGGACTTGTCATTTGATCGTACGAACTCGAAACGCGTAGAAATCAATTTAATTAAATTTAATTAAAATCAATTTGAAATAAGCTATTTTTAAGTTAACTTCTTCATACGATGGAATTAGGACCTAAAACATGTTCCATTGAGTTTAAAAATATTGAAAACATCTATTTTGATATATGGGATGACCCATTTCCGTTTCAGGAATGAAACGAGCTTTTCGGGTCGTTTATCGTTCAACTTTCAAATCAATCTTGTCCATTTATTTCTATTTCTGTTATGTCTATAAATAGCCTGTTATAAACCCTAGCTATTTCTTATTCCATTTTTCTATATGTACAATTTCATCTGTCCACTTCTCCTTCTCAATGGCAGACCAACAAATTCCCAATTCAATTTCAAATAAAAATCGAATCGAAAATCAAATCTCCTTAAACTATATCATATTATATACCGTTTTGAAGTTCTCGATGATAGGAATCAACGTCTGGTGTTCGTTATTCATAACAGTGCTTCAATCAATGGCAAATCTCGGTCAAAGCTATGAACGGCAAAACCTTACTTTCCATTTGGCGGTTTTCGATTGCGGTATCAATCGACGAAATTGAGATATGGGTTGTGAAGAGATGTCATGTGGAGTTTCCTGGTGGTGGTCGCATCGCCTATAGTGGCTGGAGACGGTCGGAAATGGGTGAGCTAGGGCTCAAAACGGTGGTGGCTGATGGTGCTTTGGGGCAAACGCGTGGTGCAAGGGAGATGCGGCCGAAAATGTAATATACGGCGGTGGTGGCGGCTTGGTCGTTGGTGGCCCCTAGGCGCGAGCGACGTCGGTCAAAGGCATGGCATCGGCGGTTTTACTGTATGCGGTCGTGACGTATTTCACGAGGAAGAGGTATACGTGGATTCATTTTAATATTATTTTATTTGTTTAAATTCAATTATTCCAATCATTCTAATTATCATATCTTGTACATACGAACTTGGATTTGGGCGCATTTTGTTTCATTGGGATCGTATCGAAATTCCGAACATTTTGACGTGGGTTTGGATGAATTCTAAGATAGTTGAAATTTGGACCTTTATTTGAATTTCAAATCGATTTGAATTTAAAAGGTGAGTGTTTTGACCCACTCACAACTACTAAATTATCTTATGTTAGTTAAATTAAATTTATGATATGTTTAGGAATTGATTGGTTGGTGTTTGGTATATTTAAATTGTCATTCTAGTTAAATTTGACTTTTATTTCATTAATTATCATTTAATTTAATATTGAATTTAAATTGTATATCTAATACCTGTTATTGATTATCAGTTATCTGTTGATGTTTATTTATTGATTTGGATGATGATTGTGATGGATGTTTTATTGTTGACATTGGATGACTGGATGTTGTATTTTTATATTGTATAACACTGTAAGTTCTCTATGGGTTGAAATGATACATATCCGAACGATCTATAGATTTGGAAAAAAATGTTATGGGTAGAAATGATAGTGTAACGACCCGTAAATTTCAACTGTTTTAATAACGTAATTAGTTGAAATTTTATGAAATTTTAAACGATAAAATTTTGAAATAAAAATTTAATATTTGGAATGCGTCTAGTTAAAAATAGCAACTGGTAAATTTTCGTCCGAAAATATGAAAATTTATTTCGCGCGTAAATTCACTTCAATTTAATCAGTTAAAAAGCGTTGAAAATAAAACATTTTCAAAACCAAAATATTTTTACATAGAAAAATTCTAAAACATCTTCTGAGCAAGATGTCAGTTTGTCGTTTTTCCAAATTCGGACATCTTTGACTCCGTCGATCTTATTTTTCAGTGTTTTTCTTGCATTTTTCCGCCAGTAGAAAATTTCGAATTTTTATAATTCAATCTAACCACTGATATCCGTATACCGTTTTGATCGTCTCCTCGTGCTGATCTCTATGGTATATTCAATTGTCAAATTCGGAGTCCGGTGTACGTTGCACTTTGCGTAATGCCTACCGTATCGGTACCCGTCGTTTTGAGTCCTTTCTCCTCTGGGTCCTTTTATCTCCTTCGTCTATTCAGTTTCCATCGTGCAACAAGCTGTCATCCACTTTTTCAAATATCAAAGAACACGTCCATTAATTGTATTCGCGTTAAATTTTGGGTGTTTGTTCATTTCCATGCGTTGAAAATATATTTTTACTCATACCTTCCACTGTCCTTTCTAATTGCCTGCTCCACTTCTCTTTTCCTTTCCCTAACTCTCATTCTTCTTCTACAATATGTATTCACGTTAAATTCTCTCCTCACATTTCTTGGCCACCACAAACCCACGCAAGTGAGCCTCTACCCAAACCGCTCCTTTCCTCTGTCCCACCACCGGCTTCTCCACCTCCGCTGCTGTACCCCGACTTCACCCACATCCTCAACCTCCGGCCAGACTGTTTATAGCCGTGCCCAAGTTTCCCTGCCACTTCACTTTTTCCTTTCCCCGCGAGCGAGTCATCAGCCGCATCCTCCCAACGCTTCATCCCATCCGCATCCACATCACCAAGCACCACCCTTATGTCGGTACTCTCCAACACCATAACCGAGCCATGTTCTCCTTCCACCTCGTTGGCCTCCTCCGCCCGGATGCGCGTGCTTATTCCCATCCTTGTTTCAATGCCCTACCACATCATTTCGGTCATCTTCCCCGAGTAAGCTTCCTTCTATCTCCACTGACCACACATGGCAGCAAGCACTCAGATTTGTCCAGCCTGTAGCCGCCGAACTTGCTTCTCGACCCGCCTCTGAGCCTCCTTGCCTTTCCCTTTCTCGTCATTTTTTTAGGTAAGTATATACACTAAGTTTATTCAAGTGTTATGACCTGTTATATATTTACAGTAAAGTACAATGTATATATGCTTAAGTGTTGTATATTAAATAAGATTTATATATATTGGTATACATATATGGGTTTCGACTGTAGTTTATAAGTCATATATTAATTATTCTTGATTTCTATATTACAGCTTTGTGAAATCCATTGAGTCTATATGTATATATTATCAAAGTAATCTATATATGTTCTGTTATAGCATCTCTGTTTAGGTAAGTTATACATAATATCGGTTTTAGTATAAGTTGTATATCTATTTCAATAAAGTAAGTCACTTGATTTTTTTTTTAAAGTTGGATCTGAAGTAGACACAACAGGTTAGACAAATAAGGTAGTTTAAAATGATTAAATTTTATGAGTTGTAAATCATCTGATGTTGTATATATATAACAGTTATATAGATTTATATATATATAATATAAGTGTTGTGATGTGAAGATACATAAGATTTATGTACTTGTTTGTATAAATCTGACATAAAAAAATTTCAACTTGAATGTTTGGCAAATAACTGTTCATAGTCTGAAGTACGTGTAAGATATATGAAGTTTACTTGATATTTTATATAAAGAGTTTACTGTTTATATATATATTAAATATTTTGAAGCATGTATGCATTTTGTGTAGCTGTACTAGTATGGGTCAAGGTACATATATAAAAGGATGTTAGATTTAAAATATAGATAAGTTATAAAGTATTTTACTATATACGTTATACCTATATATATGTTTTACATTCTGGTATCCCTTTGTTACTGTTTTATGTATGTTTATATATATTTACAGAAGAGAAAAAAAAATATGAGTAAGTATATATGTTTATATATATATATATTAGTCTATATAGTTATATTAGATCTGGATTTTTTTTTATTATGTGTTTACTATATATGCCAAACAGTGTTATACAAAATGTTCATTAGCATATGACATAATATGTTTAAAAGCTTGGTTATGCCGATCTGTTTTATATAAATTTATGGGACGATTTAGTTATATTTAAGTTTATTTAAACTGGAGGTTTTATAGCTTGTTGTTAATATACGCAAGTTGTTTGGGTATACTATTTATTTTATAACCGCTTTAGCATGAATTTTTCTTATACCATATATATCTGTTTATACATAATTTGCTTATATATTAATTTATAAATAGTTGATATTGATGTATACTGTATATGGTTTCTGTATATATCTAGACGATTCTAATTCGTTTTCGTCAATCCCTATTTATCAGCTTCGTCCGTCAATTCGTGCCAATCTTGCTCTACTTTGGGATTCGTGTTCGGATTCGTAACTCATTTCAGCGTCAAATACCTCTAGCCTCGAAAGGTGAGCAATCACTCACGATTAACGTTCTTTTATTTATTAAATTTGATTTCAATTGAAACGACAATTGAAATATACTGCTGTTAGTTAATTACACTGTTATATATGTTATTACCTGTATCAGTTCACCTGTGACACCTGACACCATTATCTGTTAATTATTTACGTGATGATAATACAGTTTGGCTGATAATGGATTGATTTTTGATGTTTATATTGGACGTTAAATTGTTAATGTTAAAATGATAAATAGTATGCAATTGAACTTGATATAGGATAGTTAAATGTTAAATTTGATTAACTGACATTTGTATAATATGACCCCTTTAAACTGTTAAATTTATTGACACGTAGAATTTGTTTAATTACACTTTGAACCACTGAATGTATGTTGTTAAATTGATGATGTATGAAATTGTAAATAGATGACAAGTGAAGAACCGTAATGTAATAATCTTTAATCTACATGAAATGATAGTGTAGATTCTAGAAATAATTATATTAATTTGCACAAATAACAATGCGAATTAATACGGTTATTTTGGGATTATTTGAATTGATTATTGGATTGTTATTGATTGTTGTTATTGCTTGTTTATTTACTTTGACACCATCCCAGTTATCACACTACAAGTTCCCTTGTTATGTTTTGATTTTGAATTGAATTGGAATCGGGTTGAAATGATAAATACCCAAATTGAACTTTGACCTAGGATAGAGAATTAAATAATAAAACCGATTGGTCAATAATTTGATTTAAAAATAATATAAGGATTTTATTTGAATAAATATTATGGTTTTGAAATGAAGTTGAAATCTGAATTTTAATGAAAGGAAATTGTAATATTTAATAATCTGAAACAAAACATTTACAATGTAATCGATGAAAGAATGTTGTTGAAATGATTTAATAATTAAGTTGAAATTATAATTAAGTTGGAATTTTAAAACTTTGAAATTATTTAATAATTAAGTTTGAATTATTTAATGATTAAATAAGATTGAATTATTTAATGATTAAATTAAATTGAATTCTTTGATAAGAGAAATTGAACCTTTGAATAAGTGAATTTTATTTCGTAAATAATTGAAATTGAATTTCTTTATTAATTAAGTTTTGGAAAATTATTTAAGTAAGTAAATAATTGAAATTGAATTTTCTTTAACAAGAAATGAAATGTGATATTTTGGAATTAATGTAAGACTTGAAATGTAAAGAATTTGATTTGATGAATTTAATTTAATTAAATTTGTAAGTTTTGATATAATGAAGTTGAATTTAAATAATGGATTTAATGAATTGGAAATTTAATGGAAATTGTTTTGAATGGCATAGTAACTTAACGAATATTGAATGAAATCGATAAATGATTTTAAATTGATTTGAATGTTAAATAAGATTTGATTTAAATGTTTTCGAAATGAAACTTGTATTCGAATTTAAATTGATATTTGAATTGTTTAAATAAAGATTGAAATTGAATTATAAGATTTTGAAATTGTGAATTTGGAAGTCTTGAAACGTAAATATTGGAAATTGGTTTTGAAAGACAAATGAAATGTTGGTTTACGAATTGAAATTGAAATTGATTTGGTTTTTGAAATATATAAACGACCAATCGGTGTAATAATTACGAAAGTTATTAAAGAGACCGGGATCGGTAATGGATATACTCTCTATCTAAACCGAAAACCACTTTAATAACTATACGCGGAGTGATGATCCAGAATGAAGTGGTTGGATGATGTACGTGATGACTGAAGAAAGAGAACGATGATGGATAGCCTTGACACTTGTGTCAAATTGGAAATGACTAAAACAGGAGCTGTGCCGGGCCAATGGAGGATTGATACCTCAAGTGGACACACTTCTTCGAACTACTTATACTTGTTGTCGATTGGTGCACCCTTGATTTTGGGAGTGTTGTTTCACGGTGTTGCGGGCGCTGCGGCGTTGCGTTCTCACCAGTCCGGATCAGGCGAACGGTAGTATCACTACCTTGGGTATAGCCTCATGTGCCTTGTCATACTTGTATTCCATTTATGCGCGACCACTACGATTTTGATTTGTACCTTTAGTATATGGATTGCCCTCTGGTGACTTCCGGTTTTGGGGAAACTACGGTCTTGTATATGCTTTTGGGAATAAAAATGTGTTAAGGGTGGAATGGGCCATGACTTAACGCTATTTTGATATCTTTATTATTACTGATAGACATTATCTACTTATCGTACATTACTACATAGTAGATAGTTTGACGGATCCTTAAAGGATGGTTATTCCAAACATCCTTTGAGTTACTTGTATTTCAATTGCTATTTCACTTGAGTTGGATTTATTAATATGAGAATGTTAATCCTGACTCGAGTGTTTTGTATTTTGCTTTACGCTCGGGTCAGACTGAGTGGTTCAGTATTCGAGACTCACCTTTTGAAGTTGGAGCTTTGCTTGAAGATCCAGCCATCTATTCAGCTTTCAGATATTCGATGATTCCAGTGATGTATTCTGATTTGTATCTGATGTATCGTGTTACCCTTCCGTTGTATCTGGTTAACTCTGATGTATCGTATTACTCTTCTGTTGTAAACTCTGATGTATTTTATATATTCATATAGTAGCTTCATGAACTACTATCTCTTTTATTTCCGCTGCAAAAAAATTATTACTCTGTGTCTGTGATCTGTGATTATTTTATTTACTGTATATGTTCAGTTTTGCCAAATTTAAATTAACAACGCGGTATTTTGAGCAATTCAACTCCGGCATGAGTGTCTACCTATACACTTATAATGGATGCGAATGGTCCAAAATTTTGGGTCGTTACAGTTGGTATCAGAGCTTTGGTAGCTCTAGGCAAAACTTAACATATAGGGTAAATATATTTACAGAATCACTCTCATTCGAGTTTCAATCTCTTCCTTTGACTCAATTCCTTTGAATTTTGGAACGTCCCCCTCGGTTCCGAAATTCATTCGTGTCCTTCAGTATTCGTCTTCTTCCAATTCTGGAGCACCCCATAACTCCATTTTGAATGATATCTATAATAGATCGGCGGTCTTGCCAACCTTCGAATGATTCGTAAAGGAGCAAAACTCCTTTATAATAGGCATTGATTTACCGGAGATTTCTGTATCCTCGGTTTACGATGCTATCTACCTCCTGCTATACCTGAATTCTATTTCTTGAGATCGAATGTAGATTTGCCTTGAAATTCTGCATCAGTCTTATTCTTGAAGTCCCAGTCGACCCGGTTAAGGTGGCCCGCGATTTACATAAACCCATCCATCTTCTTATTCCGTTATTTAATCATCCTTTCTTCTGTTTCGAACTTATCTTCGAATCAGAATTCTCTTTGATTTGAGTCTATCAAAAATTTGAATCTCTATACTTATTTTGAAATCCATCCTTGTATCGTCGAGCGAGGAAGTGAATTTGTAAATTTATATTTAAAATGTTTTATATATTGTGTTGTTTGAGTTGTTGATGTTGGTTTGGGTTTCCGATCGATTCGTCTGATCAACGCTATCGATAGGATTTCCAAAACACTTGAACAGAACAAACTGACACAATGTTGTTTTCAAATTTGGTAAACAAAATAGTTTTGGATGATTATATTATATATAAATCTAAGTTTTCTGAAATTAAATTGTTAATAAATTTGTTGTCTGAAATAATAATAGTTGATTTTCATTTATTGTTTTGTAAACCATTGACTATTGCATAATATAAATAATTGAATTTATAAACTTGGTTATAAATTGATTGAAATTTGAAATGAATTTAATTCAGAAATTTGAGAATTTATTAGTTCCGGTGATTTCGAACTTTGGTTTTAAAAATTTTAAAGTATATATTATTGAAAGTATTTTCAAATAGAAATCGTTTTCAAAGAATTTTTAGAATGTTGAAATCGGTGTTCTTCTCTTTGTCGCTGGAAAATAATTTCGGTGATGGCGGCCGCATCATCGACATTCATTTTCGAGTTTCGAAGTGGAGAAACCATTATGTAGCTTTGCTACGGTTTTGTTTTGAAAAATATTTTGGTTTGAATTTCTTCAGTATATTTTGATTTACATATATATAGGTATCTTATTTTAAAATTTAATTTGATATGATATAAATATATTATATATATATATATCTAAATTGTTTAAAGTTAATCGGAAATCTAATTCTTAAATTTTGTTAAAGGATGATTTTAATTATAAATAAAACCAAAATTTGGAACAAATATTTAAACTTGAATAATTGAAATTTGAAAAAAAAAATTATTTGTATATTGTTCAACTGCATTCTAATACAACTTACCTAAATCATTCAGAAGTTGAATATGTAATTGGATAATATATAAGATAAATTGAAATTTTAAATAAAATTTGAGTATTTAAAATAAATGTTATACACTAAATTTTGATTATAAAGATGTTAATAGAGTTAGATAGGATAATAAGTAAAACTCAGTTAATAATGAAATAAATTTATTTTGAAAGAATTAATAAATTGAAATTTGATCAACTTATGAAAATACCTTGAATTTAAAAGCAATTAGTAAATATAAATTACTTTAAATCGAAACTTTTATGGTTTAAATTAATTTATATGGGTTAAATATATGTAATGAGATATATTAAGTGAAATAAACTTAACAATAATTTGGAATAAAGAAGAATTTAAATTGCTAAAAAAATATGATTATAATAAAAGACTGTTCAAATTTATGGTTTTAGAAATTGTAAATTGAAGATAGATGGGATAATAAGATAATGAATTTAGAAATAGTTGAGATTGATTTAGTGAAATCAAATGGATTAAATCAATTATATTGATTATCAATTAATTTAAATTTGAATTTATATGGTTTAAATTAATTGTTATTTTGTATTTTAAATCTAGTTTTCTTTCTGGTTGTTTCTATTCTCCTACCTCGTTCCTTTTCGGGGACGAAAAGTTTTGAGTGGGGGAGAGTGTAACGACCCGTAAATTTCAACTGTTTTAATAACGTAATTAGTTGAAATTTTATGAAATTTTAAACGATAAAATTTTGAAATAAAAATTTAATATTTGGAATGCGTCTAGTTAAAAATAGCAACTGGTAAATTTTCGTCCGAAAATATGAAAATTTATTTCGCGCGTAAATTCACTTCAATTTAATCAGTTAAAAAGCGTTGAAAATAAAACATTTTCAAAACCAAAATATTTTTACATAGAAAAATTCTAAAACATCTTCTGAGCAAGATGTCAGTTTGTCGTTTTTCCAAATTCGGACATCTTTGACTCCGTCGATCTTATTTTTCAGTGTTTTTCTTGCATTTTTCCGCCAGTAGAAAATTTCGAATTTTTATAATTCAATCTAACCACTGATATCCGTATACCGTTTTGATCGTCTCCTCATGCTGATCTCTATGGTATATTCAATTGTCAAATTCGGAGTCCGGTGTACGTTGCACTTTGCGTAATGCCTACCGTATCGGTACCCGTCGTTTTGAGTCCTTTCTCCTCTGGGTCCTTTTATCTCCTTCGTCTATTCAGTTTCCATCGTGCAACAAGCTGTCATCCACTTTTTCAAATATCAAAGAACACGTCCATTAATTGTATTCGCGTTAAATTTTGGGTGTTTGTTCATTTCCATGCGTTGAAAATATATTTTTACTCATACCTTCCACTGTCCTTTCTAATTGCCTGCTCCACTTCTCTTTTCCTTTCCCTAACTCTCATTCTTCTTCTACAATATGTATTCACGTTAAATTCTCTCCTCACATTTCTTGGCCACCACAAACCCACGCAAGTGAGCCTCTACCCAAACCGCTCCTTTCCTCTGTCCCACCACCGGCTTCTCCACCTCCGCTGCTGTACCCCGACTTCACCCACATCCTCAACCTCCGGCCAGACTGTTTATAGCCGTGCCCAAGTTTCCCTGCCACTTCACTTTTTCCTTTCCCCGCGAGCGAGTCATCAGCCGCATCCTCCCAACGCTTCATCCCATCCGCATCCACATCACCAAGCACCACCCTTATGTCGGTACTCTCCAACACCATAACCGAGCCATGTTCTCCTTCCACCTCGTTGGCCTCCTCCGCCCGGATGCGCGTGCTTATTCCCATCCTTGTTTCAATGCCCTACCACATCATTTTGGTCATCTTCCCCGAGTAAGCTTCCTTCTATCTCCACTGACCACACATGGCAGCAAGCACTCAGATTTGTCCAGCCTGTAGCCGCCGAACTTGCTTCTCGACCCGCCTCTGAGCCTCCTTGCCTTTCCCTTTCTCGTCATTTTTTTAGGTAAGTATATACACTAAGTTTATTCAAGTGTTATGACCTGTTATATATTTACAGTAAAGTACAATGTATATATGCTTAAGTGTTGTATATTAAATAAGATTTATATATATTGGTATACATATATGGGTTTCGACTGTAGTTTATAAGTCATATATTAATTATTCTTGATTTCTATATTACAGCTTTGTGAAATCCATTGAGTCTATATGTATATATTATCAAAGTAATCTATATATGTTCTGTTATAGCATCTCTGTTTAGGTAAGTTATACATAATATCGGTTTTAGTATAAGTTGTATATCTATTTCAATAAAGTAAGTCACTTGATTTTTTTTTTTTTAAAGTTGGATCTGAAGTAGACACAACAGGTTAGACAAATAAGGTAGTTTAAAATGATTAAATTTTATGAGTTGTAAATCATCTGATGTTGTATATATATAACAGTTATATAGATTTATATATATATAATATAAGTGTTGTGATGTGAAGATACATAAGATTTATGTACTTGTTTGTATAAATCTGACATAAAAAAATTTCAACTTGAATGTTTGGCAAATAACTGTTCATAGTCTGAAGTACGTGTAAGATATATGAAGTTTACTTGATATTTTATATAAAGAGTTTACTGTTTATATATATATTAAATATTTTGAAGCATGTATGCATTTTGTGTAGCTGTACTAGTATGGGTCAAGGTACATATATAAAAGGATGTTAGATTTAAAATATAGATAAGTTATAAAGTATTTTACTATATACGTTATACCTATATATATGTTTTACATTCTGGTATCCCTTTGTTACTGTTTTATGTATGTTTATATATATTTACAGAAGAGAAAAAAAAATATGAGTAAGTATATATGTTTATATATATATATATATTAGTCTATATAGTTATATTAGATCGGGATTTTTTTTTATTATGTGTTTACTATATATGCCAAACAGTGTTATACAAAATGTTCATTAGCATATGACATAATATGTTTAAAAGCTTGGTTATGCCGATCTGTTTTATATAAATTTATGGGACGATTTAGTTATATTTAAGTTTATTTAAACTGGAGGTTTTATAGCTTGTTGTTAATATACGCAAGTTGTTTGGGTATACTATTTATTTTATAACCGCTTTAGCATGAATTTTTCTTATACTATATATATCTGTTTATACATAATTTGCTTATATATTAATTTATAAATAGTTGATATTGATGTATACTGTATATGGTTTCTGTATATATCTAGACGATTCTAATTCGTTTTCGTCAATCCCTATTTATCAGCTTCGTCCGTCAATTCGTGCCAATCTTGCTCTACTTTGGGATTCGTGTTCGGATTCGTAACTCATTTCAGCGTCAAATACCTCTAGCCTCGAAAGGTGAGCAATCACTCACGATTAACGTTCTTTTATTTATTAAATTTGATTTCAATTGAAACGACAATTGAAATATACTGCTGTTAGTTAATTACACTGTTATATATGTTATTACCTGTATCAGTTCACCTGTGACACCTGACACCATTATCTGTTAATTATTTACGTGATGATAATACAGTTTGGCTGATAATGGATTGATTTTTGATGTTTATATTGGACGTTAAATTGTTAATGTTAAAATGATAAATAGTATGCAATTGAACTTGATATAGGATAGTTAAATGTTAAATTTGATTAACTGACCTTTGTATAATATGACCCCTTTAAACTGTTAAATTTATTGACACGTAGAATTTGTTTAATTACACTTTGAACCACTGAATGTATGTTGTTAAATTGATGATGTATGAAATTGTAAATAGATGACAAGTGAAGAACCGTAATGTAATAATCTTTAATCTACATGAAATGATAGTGTAGATTCTAGAAATAATTATATTAATTTGCACAAATAACAATGCGAATTAATACGGTTATTTCGGGATTATTTGAATTGATTATTGGATTGTTATTGATTGTTGTTATTGCTTGTTTATTTACTTTGACACCATCCCAGTTATCACACTGCAAGTTCCCTTGTTATGTTTTGATTTTGAATTGAATTGGAATCGGGTTTAAATGATAAATACCCAAATTGAACTTTGACCTAGGATAGAGAATTAAATAATAAAACCGATTGGTCAATAATTTGATTTAAAAATAATATAAGGATTTTATTTGAATAAATATTATGGTTTTGAAATGAAGTTGAAATCTGAATTTTAATAAAAGGAAATTGTAATATTTAATAATCTGAAACAAAACATTTACAATGTAATCGATGAAAGAATGTTGTTGAAATGATTTAATAATTAAGTTGAAATTATAATTAAGTTGGAATTTTAAAACTTTGAAATTATTTAATAATTAAGTTTGAATTATTTAATGATTAAATAAGATTGAATTATTTAATGATTAAATTAAATTGAATTCTTTGATAAGAGAAATTGAACCTTTGAATAAGTGAATTTTATTTCGTAAATAATTGAAATTGAATTTCTTTATTAATTAAGTTTTGGAAAATTATTTAAGTAAGTAAATAATTGAAATTGAATTTTCTTTAACAAGAAATGAAATGTGATATTTTGGAATTAATGTAAGACTTGAAATGTAAAGAATTTGATTTGATGAATTTAATTTAATTAAATTTGTAAGTTTTGATATAATGAAGTTGAATTTAAATAATGGATTTAATGAATTGGAAATTTAATGGAAATTGTTTTGAATGGCATAGTAACTTAACGAATATTGAATGAAATCGATAAATGATTTTAAATTGATTTGAATGTTAAATAAGATTTGATTTAAATGTTTTCGAAATGAAACTTGTATTCGAATTTAAATTGATATTTGAATTGTTTAAATAAAGATTGAAATTGAATTATAAGATTTTGAAATTGTGAATTTGGAAGTCTTGAAACGTAAATATTGGAAATTGGTTTTGAAAGACAAATGAAATGTTGGTTTACGAATTGAAATTGAAATTGAAATTGATTTGGTTTTTGAAATATATAAACGACCAATCGGTGTAATAATTACGAAAGTTATTAAAGAGACCGGGATCGGTAATGGATATACTCTCTATCTAAACCGAAAACCACTTTAATAACTATACGCGGAGTGATGATCCAGAATGAAGTGGTTGGATGATGTACGTGATGACTAAAGAAAGAGAACGATGATGGATAGCCTTGACACTTGTGTCAAATTGGAAATGACTAAAATAGGAGCTGTGCCGGGCCAATGGAGGATTGATACCTCAAGTGGACACACTTCTTCGAACTACTTATACTTGTTGTCGATTGGTGCACCCTTGATTTTGGGAGTGTTGTTTCACGGTGTTGCGGGCGCTGCGGCGTTGCGTTCTCACCAGTCCGGATCAGGCGAACGGTAGTATCACTACCTTGGGTATAGCCTCATGTGCCTTGTCATACTTGTATTCCATTTATGCGCGACCACTACGATTTTGATTTGTACCTTTAGTATATGGATTGCCCTCTGGTGACTTCTGGTTTTGGGGAAACTACGGTCTTGTATATGCTTTTGAGAATAAAAATGTGTTAAGGGTGGAATGGGCCATGACTTAACGCTATTTTGATATCTTTATTATTACTGATAGACATTATCTACTTATCGTACATTACTACATAGTAGATAGTTTGACGGATCCTTAAAGGATGGTTATTCCAAACATCCTTTGAGTTACTTGTATTTCAATTGCTATTTCACTTGAGTTGGATTTATTAATATGAGAATGTTAATCCTGACTCGAGTGTTTTGTATTTTGCTTTACGCTCGGGTCAGACTGAGTGGTTCAGTATTCGAGACTCACCTTTTGAAGTTGGAGTTTTGCTTGAAGATCCAGCCATCTATTCAGCTTTCAGATATTCGATGATTCCAGTGATGTATTCTGATTTGTATCTGATGTATCGTGTTACCCTTCCGTTGTATCTGGTTAACTCTGATGTATCGTATTACTCTTCTGTTGTAAACTCTGATGTATTTTATATATTCATATAGTAGCTTCATGAACTACTATCTCTTTTATTTCCGCTGCAAAAAAATTATTACTCTGTGTCTGTGATCTGTGATTATTTTATTTACTGTATATGTTCAGTTTTGCCAAATTTAAATTAACAACGCGGTATTTTGAGCAATTCAACTCCGGCATGAGTGTCTACCTATACACTTATAATGGATGCGAATGGTCCAAAATTTTGGGTCGTTACAGATAGACTCGAGCGATTTTATGGATCATTATTTAATTCGAGATTGCGGGTTGAAATGATATATAATCATAAATTTTATATTGCGGATTGAAATGATAAATATCCGTATCACTTGACTCTAGGGTAGAGAATTATATATGGACAACGGATTGGTTAAATTAAATGATTTTTGAATCTTTAAATTTTGAGTTCAGTTAACTGATATTATGAAATAGAGATTGATTTACATAAAATGAATTATTTTCGATAATCCAAGTGTTAAATGTTGAAACTGGAATTGATTTAATAAATTGTTCAAAGGATTTAAATTGGAATTTTAAGGTTGAAGTGTCGAATATGAATGGATTTATTAGAATTGAGTTATTGAAATGTTGGATATAACTTTGAAATCTATTTCAAACTAATTTAAACTATTTAATTAAATTAACTATTTTAATCAATTTAAAATATCTTTATATATATTAATCTATTATACCTATTTAATCCAATTTAAATCTGTTTTACCGATTTTAAACTAATTAAATTTATTTAATCTATTTTAAATCTATTTAATGTAATTTAATCTATTTAATCCATTTTAAATTTATTTAATCTATTTAAAACCTATTTAAGATAATTTAAATCCACTTAATCTATTTTAAATCTATATAAATCATTTTAAATCTAATTAAATCAAATTTAAATCTATTTAAAACTATTTCTATTTAAACTATTTTAAATCTATTTTAAACCATTTTTAAAACTATTAAAACTATTTATAACTACCTAAACTATTTTCCAAATTTTCAAACTATGTAAAGTTGAAGTATTTATGTTTAAAATCCTTAATGATGATACAACCTAAGTTGTGATTTGGAGTTGATACCTTTTTGAAAATCCACATATTGAATAAATATGATTTTTGAAAGTGGAATATGATTTGAAAGTGAATATGATTTTGGAAGTCAATATTGTTTGGAAATGAATATGATTTTGAAAGTGATATGGTTTTGAGAATGTGATATTTTGATATAAATTGTGAATTGACTTTTGAAATGTAAAAGAACCATCCGGTGTGAAATAAGCATTTGGTTGTTAAAGAGACCAGGATCAGATATTGTCATACTCTCTGCCAATACCGAAAACCACTTTAACAATTGTGTACGTGGTGGAGATTCCAGAAATGAAGTAGGATGGTTTGGCAAACGATTTCTGTATAAGGTATGACATGACCCTGACTCCCATGAGTCAGCTTAGATGTGACTAAAACAGGAGCCAGGCCAGGCCAAGTGAGGTCGCACCTCCGATCGGACACATTTCTTCGATACCATATTATGACTTTGTGATGATTTGGTGGCCACCCCTCGATTTTGATTATGGGAGTGTATTCCGAAGTGGGCGGTAGTAGCTGCTACGTGTTACCACCAGTCCGGATACGCAATTGGTATATCTACCCTGGCATTGCCTCGAGTGCCGTGTTCACATGCCCTATCGCGCCTTCTACGAGTTTGTTTTGTACCATACCAATGGAGTGCCCTCTGGGTAAACCTCCAGTTTACGGAGGAGTGTACGGTACTGTATAGACTATGGGAATATATAAAATGTGTTAAGGGGGATATGCGTAACGCCTTAATGCTATTTTAATACTTTTACTTTACTGTAGACATATTATAATAGCGTATTGTACTACATAGTAGATAGTTTAACAGATCCTTAGGAGATGGGAATCCTGAACATCTCTTAAGCTATTGCACTCACGTTAAACACTGGATAGGAGATGTCAAACCCCGTAAAAATCTCTGATGCCATTCCACTCATATTTATTTACCGTTGATTTAACTTACATAAGATCTTTTAGTTCTGACTCGAGTGTTTTGTCTTTTCAATTCGCTCGGGTCAGCTTGAGCACTTCAGGATTGAAGGCCTTATTTCTGGAGGACAAAGACGAAGATTTGTACTATTACTACTTATTATATGTATTCCACTGCATCATGTTATTCCGCTACATTTATTTATTTATTTCTGTTTTATTTAACTCTGATTTTTGTGTTGTAAAAGATTAATCTAATGTATTTGTAAAACAGCTCATGAACTATTATTTTATTTTTATATTTTGTCATTCCGCTGCGAGATTTTGTATTTGTTTTATTTGTTTCTCTTTTTCTTATTTACCCCAATAATGATCTGCCCTTTTGTATGGTTTGAGTCGGACGTGTGTGGTTTATCGTCGATTTAAACTGTCAAAAAATGTAGGTCATTACAGTTGGTACTGGAGCTTCGGTTTAGCGATAACCTTAGCTTGGTGGGGTTTGACTCATATAGAAATAGGGTAGTAATACCCTAGAATGAGTCGCCGAGTGTATATATATGGGAGAGCGTATTTGTTAGTGTTATAAAAGGTTTTTCTATTGTGTTAATTTGTTCCATTTTGTATTTATAAATTCCGATTGGTGCATAGGACGCTATGACATCGATAGGGATTTCTAAACACTTAATAGGACAGACCGACACAATATTTGTTTTGAAATATAGGTAAATGAAATAATTTTGCCTATTATATATTTTTGTATATAAAATAATAAATTTTATAAATGATATACATGGTTGTAATATATTTGTTTGTTAGGTAATGAAATTTACAAATAATGGTTGAAATGAGATTGTAAATAAAATAAATATAAATTAGAAATTTAGAACTTAAGTTCCGGGATTTTTGAAATTTCTTTCAAAGGATTTTTGGAATATAATATTAGTAGTATTTAGAAGTATTTTCTGATATGAATATTTCATGAGGATTTGAAAGAAAGTTTAAAGGGAGCTTTTAAAGGAAATAAGTTATGTACTCCCCTCTCTGTCGTTGGAAAATAATTTCGATGATGAGTGCACGCATCATCGACGTTCATTTTCGGGTTTCAAAGTGGGAAGACTGTTGTAGTAATTTTACTGCACATTTGTTTGATAAAAAAATTTTAATTCTAATTTCTAAATATGATTTCATATATGTATATATAAGTTATGAGTATATCTTATTTTAAAAGAATTGAAAGGGACCCGGTTGTTTAGTTCTTGAGTTTCAGTAAATTAGAAATTGAAATTTATTGTAATGAATGGAATTTTGACTATATTAATAATTGAAAACTTCTAAATTGAAATAATAAATTTGATGTTAAAATGATTAATGAAATAGGTAAGAAACTAAAATTTTGAAAACTGTAAATAAAAGGGAAATGAAAATAAAGAATGTGACTATTGAACATTTGTTAATTTAAAATAAATAGGATAACTTTTGTGTAACCTTCTATGGCATGCTGAAACATATAAATAACTTACCAAAATGTAAAAGTCGAAATGTTAATAAGAATATGTAATAGAATATTATACAAGTAAAACTTTAGTAAATGAAAGTGTTCAATGGAATTGCATCTATAAATAAGAATTCTAATGCTATAAATTGTTATAAATTGAAGTTAATAGTTTAAAATGCTATTAATTAAATTTAATGAAGGCAAATAATGTAAGAAAAATGATTATAAACTTAAGTTGACATTTCAAGCTATTTAAAATCAGATTGAATAGTAAAAAGGTGAATACCGTAAGTAAATAATTATAAACTTGAAATAATATTAAATTCATTTATAATTAAAATGAATACTATATAAATTGAATGATTATAACTTCAGAGAACCTTGGAAATGATTTAGAAATGAATTTAATATTCAATAATACTATATATAGAAGAATGAATGTGAAGAGGAAAATTTATAAATGGTGAATTGAATTGCAAAGAAACTTACCAAATAATGTATAATCCAATAATTAAAATAAAAATAACTCATTTAAGCAAACAAATGTGAAGTAATAAAACAAAAGAAAATGGCATTGTGTGAATAAAGGAGAAATGAAATTTTGTCAGTAATAACGAATGTACATTAATGAAAATAAACATTATATGAATGAGAAAAGAAAAGTAAATGAAGTGAATGAAAAAAAGGAGAAAAGCAAACTAAATTGTAAATGTGAAGTAAACTGAAATAAAATGTACACAATAGTTCAATAATGAATCCATTTATAATTCAAATAATTAAAATAGATATAACTTATGGAAGTAAAGAATGTAAAGTAATGAAATAGGCCTTACATGAATGAATGAAAATTGAAATTTTGTAAGTAATGAACGTGAATTAAAGAAAATCATTGTATGAAAAAAAACAACAAATGATGTAAAAAGGATAGATATAGTAACTTAAAAATGTGTTGAATTCCTTGTTTTCTTGATTTATGGATTGGTTGGGAAAGGATACTTCTATTTTATATAGAGATGTATAAATAATCTATAAAGTTTTATCTACGACTGTTGAGTGTATGGTTTACTTCCTAGTTTATTTGTCATTTTATATGATTAGAATTTCTAAACCCGAACCAACCTATTGATGGTTGTTATGGATGAATTTTTTTTTGATATTTTGGCTGTATGTGATGATTGTATGATTAGTTGTAAGAAATTAGGTTATGTTGTATTGATTTGTTTTGTTATTAGTTGAAAACAACTTAAATACTTCTCTTTATATAATTATTAAGATCTTTGGATTATATAAGTGAAATACAGGTTTATGGAAGCAATTGCTACTACTTTTGGTTTCATAAAATAAGCGTTATTTGCCCGACAAATAGGTACGTTCTCGGATTACGGTTTTATACCAATATTATATTGTTTTTCCGTTGTTTGGGATATATTATTTTGAAAAATATGATATATTGTTATTATTAATATTACCATTTCTCCCAGACCTCTCCGTACAAAGGAGACTCTGCCGAAATTTTCTATAAATTTTGGACTTAGAAAATTTTGTGAAATGTTTTCCAAACTTTTGTTAACTTGAATATAAAGGATTTAATTGTTATAAATGGATATATTTTATTTAAATTATTTAATTATGTAAATTAATTGTTTATAAATTTAATATTTTGAATAAGATATATTGATTTCTTAGTTCCTTCTTTTCCCTTCTTTTTCCTCTTCGAGGTTAAAAAGTTTTGAGTAGGGGAGAGTGTAACGACCCGTGATTTTCGATAATTAAAATTAGTTAATTTAACAAAGATTTTGTGATTTAGTGTTGGAAGAAATAAAAATTTGTGATATATTAATGAAATAATAACTAAAATGAAGTGTAATAATGTTAATTTAAGTTAATTATTAACAATTTGAACGAAATTCCAAGCAATTGAAATGATTTAAAGGTTATACTTGATTATAAAGTGGATATAGGAAAACAAATGTAAGTATTGAATTAATTAATGAAATAATGTATAATTAATGGTAATTGAATAAAATCAGTGTTAGGTAAGTAATTATAACATCTGGTTGCAAATAATAAACTTATTAACGTGACTAAAAGTTAATGGTGATAGACTATTATATGTTACCTATTTATTTAGTCTGTAAATTAAATTGGAAATCAATTATAATTAAATGAAATTAAATGTTACATTAATGTGAGTTAAGATAATAACTATGAACTGTGAATGTAATAAAATGAATAGAAATGTAATTATATTCATAAGGTAATAATTGATTTAATAAAAGAATGAAACCAAGATAAATTAATTAATTGGGATTTCAAATTATAATTAATGTGTAAATTTGACAAAATCAATATAATTGAAATATAGTAGTTAATACAAATAGAAGATGACAAATGTAGAATATTTGTGTAATAAGATATAAAACAGTGTTAACTATGTTATTAGAGTAATAATTGATTGAGTATAAAGATAGAAGTCAAATTAAATCAATTTATTGGAATTAAATTATAATTAACTAGATTAATTGCAGTTGAAACTGAACACTGTATTTTGGAAATCAATTAACACTGAAATTTTATGTAAGCTTGTTCTAAATTATTATAAATGTCTAAGTAATTCAAAATGATGGAATTTGTTAGTTTATAAATATTGAATTAAAAACTGATTTAATTAATTTAATATTAATTTATTTAATTAATGCAAAAAATAGTCATTTTAGCCACCGTCTCGGATTTCTACAAAACCAGTTTCATCGGATCCGTAATGGTGAATTGTTGTAAGGTTTAAAGTTTCATAGCGATCGGACTTGTCATTTGATCGTACGGACTCGAAACGCGTAGAAATTAATTTAATTAAATTCAATTGAAATCAATTTGAAATAAGCTGATTTTAAGTTAACTTCTTTGTATAATGGAATTAGGACCTGAAACATGTTCCATTGAGTATAAAATATTGAAAACATCTATTTTGATATATGGGATGAATCATTTCCGTTTCGGGAATGAAACGGGCTTTTCGGGTCGTTTATCGTTCAACATTCAAATCAATCTTGTCCATTCATTTCTATTTCTAATCTATCTATAAATAGCTTGTTATAAACCCTAGCTATTTCTTATTTCATTTTTCTATACGTACGATTTCATCTGTCCACTTCTCCTTCTCAATGGCAGACAAACAAATTCTCAATTCAATTTCAAATCAAAATCAAATCGAAAATTAAATCTCCTCAAACTATATCATATTATATACCGTTTTGAAGTTCTCGACGATATGAATCAACGTCTGGTGTTTGTTGTTCATAACAGTGCTTCAATCAACGGAAAATCTTGGTCAAAGCTATGAACGACGAAACCCTACTTGCCATTTGGGGGTATTCGATTGTGGTATCAATCGGCGAAATTGAGATATGGGTTGTGAAGAGAGTGTCATGTGGAGTCTCCTGGTGGTGGTTGCATCACCTATAGTGGTTGGAGACGGCCTGAAATGGGTGAACTAGGGCTCCAAATGGTGGCGGTTGATGGTGCTTTGGGGCGAACGCGTGGTGCAGGGGATATGCTGCCGGAGATGTAGTGTGCGGCCGGAGATGAAGTGTACGGCGGTGGTGGTGGCTTGGTCGTTGGTGGCCCCCAGGAGCGAGCGACGTCAGTCAAAGGCATGGCATCAGAGGTTTTACCGTACGCGGTCGTGAGGTATTTTGCGAGGAAGAGGTATACGTGTATTTTGTTTAATATTATTTTATATGTTTAAATCAATTATTCCAATCATTCTAATTATCATATCTCGTACATACAAACTCGGATTTAGGCGTGGTTTATTTCATTGGGATCGTATCGAAATTTCGGACATTTTGACGCTGGTATGGACGAATTCTGAGACTGTTGAAATTTGGACCTTTATTTGAATTTCAAATCGATTTGAATTTAAAATGTGAGTGTTTTGACCCACTCACAACTACTAAATTATCTTATGTTAGTTAAATTAAATTTATGATGTGTTTAGGAATTGATTGGTTGGTGTTTGATATATTTAAATTGTCATTCTAGTTAAATTTGACTTTTATTGCATTAATTATCGTTTAATTTAATATTGAATTTAAATTGTAAATTTAATACCTGTAATTGATTATCAGTTATTTGTTGATGTTTATTGATTGATTTGGATGTTGATTGTGATGGATGTTTTATTGTTGACATTGGATGACTGGATGTTGTATTTTTATAATGTATAACACTGCAAGTTCCCTATGGGTTGAAATGATACATACCTGAACGATCTATAGATTTGGGAAAGATCATTATGGGTTGAAATGATAGACTCGAGCAATTTTATGGATCATTATTTAATTCGGGATTGTGGTTTGAAATGATGTATAACCGTAAATTTTTAAATTGCAGATTGAAATGATAAATATCTGTATCACTTGACCCTAGGGTAGAGAATTATATACGGACACCGGATTGGTTAAATTAAATGATTTTTGAATCTTTAAATTTTGAGTTCAGTTTACTGATATTATGAAATAGAAATTGATTTACATAAACTGAATTTTTTTCGATAATCCATGTGTTGAATGTTGAAGCTGGAATTGATTTAATGAATTGTTCAAAGGATTTAAATTGAAATTTTAAGGTTGAAGTGTCGAATATGAATGGATTTATCAGAATTTAGTTATTGAAATGTTGGATATAACTTTGAAATATATTTCATACTAATTTAAACTATTTAATTAAATTAACTATTTTAATCAATTTAAACTATCTTTATTTATATTAATCTATTATACCTATTTAATCAAATTTAAATCTATTTTACCAGTTTTAAACTAATTAAATTTATTTAATCTATTTTAAATCTAGTTAATTTAATTTAATACATTTTAAATTGATTTAATCCATTTTAAATTTATTTAATCTATTTAAAACCTATTTAAGATCATTTAAATCCACTTAGTCTATTTTAAATCTATATAAATCATTTTAAATCTAATTAATCAAATTTAAAATTATTTAAAACTATTTTCTATTTAAACTATTTTAAATCTATTTTAAACCATTTTTAAAACTATTAAAACTATCTATAACTACTTAAACTATTTTCCAAATTTTCAAACTATGTAAAGTTGTGATTTGGAGTTGATACCTTTTTGAAAATTCACATATTGAATAAATATAATTTTTGAAAGTGGAATATGATTTGAAAGTGAATATGATTTTGAAAGTGAATATTATTTGGAAATGAATATGATTTCGAAAGTGATATGGTATTGAGAATATGATATTTTCATATAAATTGTGAATTGACTTTTGAAATGTAAAAGAACCATCCGGTGTGAAATAAGCGTTTGATTGTTAAAGAGACCGGGATCAGATATTGTCATATTCTCTGCCAATACCGAAAACCATTTTAACAACTGTGTACGTGGTGGAGATTCCAGAAATGAAGTAGGATGGTTTGGCAAAGGATTTCTATATAAGGTATGACGTGACCCTGACTCCCGTGAGTTAGCTTAGATGTTAATAAAACAGAAGCCATGCCAGGCCAAGTGAGGTCGCACCTCCGATCAGACTCATTTCTTCGATACCATATTATGACTTTGTGATTATTTGGTGGCCACCCCTCGATTTCGATTATGGGAGTGAGTTCCGAGGTGGGAGGTAGTAGCTTCTACACGTTACCACCAGTCCGGATACACAATTGGTATATCTACCCTGGCATTGCCTCGAGTGCCGTGTTCACATGCCCTATCGCACCTTCTACGAGTTTGTTTGGTACCATACCTATGGAGTTCCCTCTGGGTAAACCTTCGGTTTACGGAGGAGAGTACGGTAGTGTATAGACTATGGGAATATATAAAATGTGTTAAGGGGGATATGGGTAACGCCTTAACGCTATTTTAATACTTTTACTTTACTATAGACATATTATAATAGCGTATTGTACTACATAGTAGATAGTTTAACGGATCCTTAGGAGATGGGAATCCCGAACATCTCTTAAGCTACTGCACTCACGTTAAACACTGGATAGGAGATGTCAAACCCGTAAACATCTCTTACGCCGTTCCACTCATATTTATTTACCGTTAATTTAACTTACATAAGGTCTTTTAGTTCTGACTCGAGTGTTTTGTCTTTTCAATTCGCTTAGGTCAGCTGTAAAAACCCGGGGTTTCATAGTAGTTGAGTATTATCAAATGACGATTTAATTTATTTGACAATTGCAATTGGAATTTTATTCGAGTTGAAATTCGTTCATAAAAATTATTAAGTGCTTTTATCAGTTGTAAATTCTTCTATAAAATGGTTATTGGAGTTTTTATATCAAGTAGAAATTCTTTTGAAAATTGGTTAGGGGTGGTTGAGCTTTGCAAGTTTGAATCTCGGCCCATCCATTTTGGTGCCTTATTGTTTGAAGTATAACCCGAATCCACCTTCATTTTATTTTTCCTGTTCGTAAACCCTAACCGAGATAAACCAAGTAATGGCGGCCCGTCCCTTCTTCATCGTTCGAAATTAGGGCATCGAAAAATCGAAGGCGCTAACCCCTGCAGCTCGATCGAGTGACGTTTCATCCTCGCCTTGTCGATCGCATACTTCTTTGAGTCGCTCAAGGCTGTTAGGGTTTCGCTTAGGGTTCGCTCGTTCTTGTTAAGTGCTTGGCTCCGACTGCTCCAATTCGTGGCCTTCAAAGCTTGTGAGTAATTTACTCACATCTAGTTCAACTTTATATACGTGATTTTGTGATAGTATTTGACTTCGGTCTCCTTTTGCTTTGCGAATTCAAATTGGGTTTTACTGATGAGTGAATTTCGATTTCACCCACATCTACTTCAAAGTGTTGTTTATAGATATGTTTCGAGACCTTGACTTTGTTTATATCAGTTCGCTCTCCTTTAATTGAGTTTGTATCTGTATGCTTGAATCTGTCAACTGTTTTGCTCGGCAGTTTGAATTGTTGGACATTGGTGGTTTCTTTGATTTTATGCATTTCGTATAATCTGATGCTTGGTACTCACGGACTTGATTTTATCTTGGTTCGATTTTCAAATGTGTGTTCAACCGAGAGCTGCTTGCCTTCGTCTCGGCCATTCGAGTATATTTTGATAATGATGATTTATCTTAGCCAATTGATTTTTGTTTTAATGCTATGACTTTGTTTTCTGGTCATCATGGTTTTGTGAATTTGCTGATTTGTGGTGGACTTCGGTCACTATGATTTTGTTGACAATTGAATTGTTATATTTGTTGTTTTCCCTGCTACATATATGCTTTACGTATAGGCATTTAATCTTGAAGATTTGGGAACTTTGAAGATATACGGTTCCAAATGTAAATTTCTGGCTTGACTCATTTGAAACATGTATCATGAGTGTACTATGATTTTGTCGGTGATGTACATTTGAACTTGGTTTGGATTTTGTTTTGGTACTGCCTGTGGTAGTTGCACTTTACATTCATGTGATTGCACGATCTAGTATTTTGGATGAAGAAGCAATATATTATGCCTTTTTGCTTCGGCACTGCACCTTGTTCTTGATTGTGATACTGGTACATTAGTTACTGATTTATGTTGCATTCACCCGCATACCTATCCATCATGTAATTCACTGTATTTGACCTCGAATATGGCTAATTCATTGTTTAAGTTGCTGCACTTCACTTGTACCATTCAGACCCTTGTTGCCATTTACTTGGTGCAGTAGTTTGCACTGATTTATCTTGATTTCTCTTGATCCTTAGTGTAGTTGTAGTTGCATCTGTACATTGCCTGAGTCACTTGTAACCGCTGCTACATGTTGTTCGGTCTCATTTACGTCGACTTAGTTATGATTGCTGCATATGGACTAGATTGTGCAGTGTCATGAGTGCATTTCGTTGTTCAGTCTGTTAGTCGAGCTTGCATTTGATCTGGGTATTCATTGTTGCCATATTGGCTTCACTATATCTTCATGTAGCTGCACATTTGAGTTTGGTCTTGCATCATGTGCCGCCATTGTTTTATATACTTTGGGTTCTGATTGCATTCCAATTTCATTTAATTAGTTGACTCTGATCTGGTTGGCACTGCTTATACTAGCTGTATTCATGTGTGTCTGCTACACATGTCTCAATTTTGCATGTTGTTACATTTCTCAATTGTCCTCAATTGATTTGGGTTGTTTTGTAGTGGCGAGGCAGTACACGCGTGCGTGTACTGCAGCCCTAGCAGGATTGATAGATTTAGTGATATTTCGATTGTTAAATTTTTTCGTTGGTTTAATTCAACATTTTGAAGTTGTATTGTGAAATGATTCATTCTGATTTGAGTTGGATCCGTTTGCTTTTGGATTCATTGATCTTCTGAGTATTTCATAGGCTGTATTGGCGAGGCAGTACACGTTAGCGTATACTGCAGCCAATCAGCATTGATGTTTTTAATTGACATTTCAATTGTTTAAATTGTTATGGATTGCTGATGTGTTGTTTAACACTGTTTAGTGTTACATCTGCCGTTATCCGATTCTCTTATCGAGAGATTGGATATACGAGATTTCTGTGACAGTCGTCTATATTGTTATTTGATTATTATTGCTTCTGTGCATTAATAACTGAGTTTGAATTAGACTGACCCGTGTATTATTTTCTTTTGAATTTAATACTCGGGTCAGACCCGAGTTATTTCAGGTTGTAGATTTCCTGCTTTGAGTTGCTGTTCGGGCTATGAAGACTTTTTTATCTTCTGAAGTAGTTTTCGTCATTTTGTAGAAGTCGTGTCATTGTATAGGATGATATGTATTCATGTATATTAGTTGATAATGTACTTGTATATATAACTTCCAGAGTCGACAGTTGTAGTTGTATCATATGTATTGTGTCAACTATATTGTAACTGACATCAGTTATATATATATATATGAGACTTTTGTTTTATCTGTGTTCCGCATTTATTTTATCTGTGTTATTATTATATCTAATGTCCTAAACTATTATGAACCATCGTAGTTTGTTTTATACTGGCAATTGGGTATGTCGATGGGAGTAAATAATAAGATGAAGAAATGAAAAGTATATACCACTCCTATCGAGATAACCAATATTAGTGTAAGGCCAACTACGGATGGCCGCTCCTATCCAGCCTTATTCTTTGTAATAATAGACAGTATTTCTTTTAATACTCTTTGTTATTATGAGCATAGAGGTGGGGCGTTACAGTTGGTATCAGAGCTTGGGGTTTATGGACATAATATAAAACATAACTTAGATGGAACATATGTTACAACTATTGGTCAGTGTTTTTATTTGTGCGTTGAGTCAAAACTAAAATTTTGAAATTATGATGAAATTTTTAAATATCTTTGTTTCAAAATAAAAGTGAAACTGTGTTTTGTTGATTGATTGATTTGTGACTGTTTATCAGAGTGCGCAGTGGAAACAGTGAAACTGTCTTCGCTGAGTACAACTGATAATCTTTTTGATTTAACAATTAAGATATGAAATTGAAATAAATTTCATTTGCTGTTTACATAGCTGTGTTTATTTTGTTTCTTTGAGAATTTCGAATCCGAGTTGAGGATTCGAAACGATTGCAGTTATGTGATTTTTGTTGAGATTTTTGCTGGGTTTCTTTTATGCTAATCATTATTGATTAGATTTAGCTGTTTTGAATTGTCTTCATTGAAGATACATTCGAATGATTTCTTTGTTTATTTTGTAGTACGTGCAAATTTAAGTTGTACGTTACTACATTAATTTTACATTGAACCGATGCTTGGTTATGAAACGTATTTTGTTGCCGTTATTTTATAACGGGATTTTTACATCAATGCTAAATTCTGAGGCACGATGTTGTTGGCAATTTTAATGAATGAAAATTCACTAGTGTTACATTTTGATGTAAATTATTTTGATGAGATTTTGATGTTTGAAAATTACTATCGCTTTGACTTCAGTAACAGTCAAATTTTTATAAGTGGATTTTCAAGCGGTTATACCGCAATGCTGATTTGTGACCCGTTTTTACGGTATTTTGAGAAGTATAATTTCCTTATCGAAATTATTACTGATTTACTGTTTTAATCACGTGTACTAAAAATCGTTTTAAAATGAAAGTTGTTTTATAAAAATTTTAACAGTTTGCGCTTTCAAAAGGATGAGAAAGCGATTTAAACGTTTCAGCAAAATCGAGGATTATGACCCCTTTCTTTTACTGATTCGCTTAATTCCGGACTTGTCCATTTGAGAATGTAAAGTGTATTTTTACAAAATACACAATTTTGCACTTTCAAGGAAACGATGAAGAGAATCAAGCGATTTAGTAAAACACGTGGTATGGGACATGTGCGTTTGCTATTTCGGTTAATTCCGGACTCATTAATTGAAATATTTGATGTTTTGATGATTTTGATGCTTTCGTGTGCTTTCGAGCCACTATGATGGACCTTCGGGTCATATGTTGGACCTTCGGGTCATATGATGGACCTTCGGGTCAAATACCAGTACTAGACCTTCGGGTCACTCTACGGACCTTCGGGTCATTTGTTGAGCGCCAAAATTATGTTGAGTACTTGGTAGGCTTCGGCCATTTGTTGATGCACGTGCGGCGAATTAAAAACTCGCCATTTGATGGGATCGATCCAAGCTTTTATGTTGATTTTCTAGTCTTCTTAATTGATTTCTAGATATTTGTTGTTTCTAATTATCTGCAGGTAATTAGATATCTGATGTTATGAGATTTAATTACCATATCGGTAATTAAATATTTGATGTTTCTGATTATCGTTTTTGATAATCGGATATTTGTTGCTTCTAATTATCGCTTGTGATAATTGGATATTTGTTGATATGAGTTTTGATTATCGTTTTTGATAATCGGATATTTGTTGCTTTTAATTATCGCTTTTGATAATTAAATATTTGCTGATTTGAGATTTAATTATCGCTTTTGATAATTAAATATTTGTTGATTTGAGATTTAATTATCGCGTTTGATAATTAAATATTTGCTGATTTGAGATTTAATTATCGCTTTTGATAATTAAATATTTGTTGATTTGAGATTTAATTATCGCTTTTGATAATTAAATATTTGCTGATTTGAGATTTAATTATCGCTTTTGATAATTAAATATTTGCTGATTTGAGATTTAATTGTCGCTTTTGATAATTAAATATTTGCTGATTTGAGATTTAATTATCGCTTTTGATAATTAAATATTTGTTGATTTGAGATTTAATTATCGCCTTTGATAATATTTAATTATCACTTTTGATAATTAAATATTTGCTGATTTGAGATTTAATTATCGCTTTTGATAATTAAATATTTGCTGATTTGAGATTTAATTATCGCTTTTGATAATTAAATATTTGCTGATTTGAGATTTAATTATCGCTTTTGATAATTAAATATTTGTTGATTTGAGATTTAATTATCGCTTTTGATAATTAAATATTTGTTGATTTGAGATTTAATTATCGCTTTTGATAATTAAATATTTGCTGATTTGAGATTTAATTATCGCTTTTGATAATTAAATATTTGTTGATTTGAGATTTAATTATCGCCTTTGATAATTAAATATTTGCTGATTTGAGATTTAATTATCGCTTTTGATAATTAAATATTTGTTGATTTGAGATTTAATTATCGCTTTTGATAATTAAATATTTGCTGATTTGAGATTTAATTATCGCTTTTGATAATTAAATATTTGTTGATTTGAGATTTAATTATCGCTTTTGGTAATTAAATATTTGCTGATTTGAGATTTAATTATCGCTTTTGGTAATTAAATATTTGTTGATTTGAGATTTAATTATCGCCTTTGATAATTAAATATTTGCTGATTTGAGATTTAATTATCGCCTTCGATAATTAAATATTTGCTGATTTGAGATTTAATTATCGCCTTCGATAATTAAATATTTGCTGATTTGAGATTTAATTATCACTTTTGATAATTAAATATTTGCTGATTTGGGATTTAATTATCGCTTTTGATAATTAAATATTTGTTGATTAGAGATTTGATTATTGCTTTTGATAATCGAATATTTGTTGTTTTGAAATCTGATTGTCGTTTTTAATAAGTAGATAATTGATGATTTGATGTTTTCTGATTATCGTTTTTGATAATTAGATATTTGTCGATTTGTTTTCTGACTATCGTTTGGATAATTCGATGTTGCTGATTTTATTGATATGAGAATTTCTAGTCTCTAATTTAGTCTAGATTATGTTGATTTTATTGAATTGCTATTTTCTATCTATCTCTGTTGATAGTTAGAGTTTACTGATTTTGAAGTTTGTGTTTTCCAGTTATTTGTTGGATAACTAGATATTTGCAGTTTTGTGATTTGCGATTTGTTGTTTTCTAATTATCGTATTGATAATTAGATGTTGCTGTTTTGTGATTTCTGAATTCTAATTGTCTAATTGATAATTGAATATTGCTGATAATTGCGTTCATTCAGTTTTGTTGTTTTCTGATAATCTATTTGATAGTTAGATTTTTGTTGAGAATTGTGAATTTCTTTTATGAAATTAAAAGAGTTCTTTGATGTTTGAATTCTCTACCTTTATTTTTCTAGCTTAACCAGTTTATGTTAGAAAATTTATTGTTAATGACGACCTTCATTATGAAAATTGCGGGGATGCAATTTCTATAAGGAGGGGAGTCTGTAACAACCCGGGGTTTCATAGTAGTTGAGTATTATCAAATGACGATTTAATTTGTTTGACAATTGCAATTGTAATTTTATTCGAGTTGAAATTCGTTCATAAAAATTATTAAGTGCTTTTATCAGTTGTAAATTCTTCTATAAAATGGTTATTGGAGTTTTTATATCAAGTAGAAATTCTTTTGAAAATTGGTTAAGGGTGGTTGAGCTTTGCAAGTTTGAATCTCGGCCCATCCATTTTGGTGCCTTATTGTTTGAAGTATAACCCGAATCCACCTTCATTTTATTTTTCCCGTTCGTAAACCTTAACCGAGATAAACCAAGTAATGGCGGCCTGTCCCTTCTTCATCTTTCGAAATTAGGGCATCAAAAAATCGAAGGCGCCAACCCATGCAACTCCATCGAGTGACGTTTCATCCTCGCCTTATCGATCGCATACTTCTTTGAGTCGCTCAAGGCTGTTAGGGTTTCGCTTAGGGTTCGCTCGTTCTTGTTAAGTGCTTAGCTCCGACTGCTCCAATTCGTGGCCTTCGAAGCTAGTGAGTAATTTACTCACATCTAGTTCAACTTTATATACGTGATTTTGTGATAGTATTTGACTTCGGTCTCCTTTTGCTTTGCGAATTCAAATTGGGTTTTACTGATGAGTGAATTTCGATTTCACCCACATCTACTTCAAAGTGCTGTTTATAGATATGTTTTGAGACCTTGACTTTGTTTATATCAGTTCGCTCTCCTTTAATTGAGTTTGTATCTGTATGCTTGAATCTGTCAACTGTTTTGCTCGGCAGTTTGAATTGTTGGACATTGGTGGTTTCTTTGATTTTATGCATTTCGTATAATCTAATGCTTGGTACTCACGGACTTGATTTTATCTTGGTTCGATTTTCAAATGTGTGTTCAACCGAGAGCTGCTTGCCTTCGTCTCGGCCATTCGAGTATATTTTGATAATGATGATTTATCTTAGCCAATTGATTTTTGTTTTAATGCTATGACTTTGTTTTCTGGTCATCATGGTTTTGTGAATTTGCTGATTTGTGGTGGACTTCGGTCACTATGATTTTGTTGACAATTGAATTGTTATATTTGTTGTTTTCCCTGCTACATATATGCTTTACGTATAGGCATTTAATCTTGAAGATTTGGGAACTTTGAAGATATACGGTTTCAAATGTAAATTTCTGGCTTGACTCATTTGAAACATGTATCATGAGTGTACTATGATTTTGTCGGTGATGTACATTTGAACTTGGTTTGGATTTTTTTTGGCACTGCCTGTGGTAGTTGCACTTTACATTCATGTGATTGCACGGTCCAGTATTTTGGATGAAGAAGCAATATATTATGCCTTTTTGCTTCGGCACTGCACCTTGTTCTTGATTGTGATACTGGTACATTAGTTACTGATTTATGTTGCATTCACCTGCATACCTGTCCATCATGTAATTCACTGTATTAGACCTCGAATATGGCTAATTCATTGTTTAAGTTACTACACTTCACTTGTACCATTCAGACCCTTGTTGCCATTTACTTGGTGCAGTAGTTTGCACTGATTTATCTTGATTTCTCTTGATCCTTAGTGTAGTTGTAGTTGCATCTGTACATTGCATGAGTCACTTGTAACCGCTGCTACATGTTGTTCGGTCTCATTTACGTCGACTTAGTTATGATTGCTGCATATGGACTAGATTGTGCAGTGTCATGAGTGCATTTCGTTATGCAGTCTGTTAGTCGAGCTTGCATTTGATCTGGGTATTCATTGTTGCCATATTGCTTCACTATATCTTCATGTAGCTGCACATTTGAGTTCGGTCTTGCATCATGTGCCGCCATTGTTTTATATACTTTGGGTTCTGATTGCATTCCAATTTCATTTAGTTGACTCTGATCTGGTTGGCACTGCTTATACTAGCTGTATTCATGTGTGTCTGCTACACATGTCTCAATTTTGCATGTTGTTACATTTCTCAATTGTCCTCAATTGATTTGGGTTGTTTTGTAGTGGCGAGGTAGTACACGCGTGTGTGTACTGCAGCCCTAACAGGATTGATAGATTTAGTGATATTTCGATTGTTAAATTGTTCCGTTGGTTTAATTCAACATTTTGAAGTTGTATTGTGAAATGATTCATTCTGATTTGAGTTGGATCCGTTTGCTTTTGGATTCATTGATCTTCTGAGTATTTCATAGGCTGTATTGGCGAGGTAGTACACGTTAGCGTATACTGCAGTCAATCAGCATTGATGTTTTTAATTGACATTTCAATTGTTTAAATTGTTATGGATTGCTGATGTGTTGTTTAACACTGTTTAGTATTACATCTGCCGTTATCCAATTCTCTTATCGAGAGATTGGATATACGAGATTTCTGTGACAGTCGTCTATATTGTTATTTGATTATTATTGCTTCTGTGCATTAATAACTGAGTTTGAATTAGACTGACCCGTGTATTATTTTCTTTTGAATTTAATACTCGGGTCAAACCCGAGTTATTTCAGGTTGTAGATTTCCTGCTTTGAGTTGCTGTTCGGGCTATGAAGACTTTTTTATCTTCTGAAGTAGTTTTCGTCATTTTGTAGAAGTCGTGTCATTGTATAGGATGATATGTATTCATGTATATTAGTTGATAATGTACTCGTATATATAACTTCCAGAGTCGACAGTTGTAGTTGTATCATATGTATTGTGTCAACTATATTGTAACTGACATCAGTTATATATATATATGAGACTTTTGTTTTATCTGTGTTCCGCATTTATTGTATCTGTGTTATTATTATATCTAATGTCCTAAACTATTATGAACCATCGTAGTTTGTTTTATACTGGCAATTGGGTATGTCGATGGGAGTAAATAAATAAGATGAAGAAATGAAAAGTATATACCACTCCTATCGAGATAACCAATATTAGTGTAAGGCCAACTACGGATGGCCGCTCCTATCCAGCCTTATTCTTCCTAATAATAGACAGTATTTCTTTTAATACTCTTTGTTATTATGAGCATAGAGGTGGGGCGTTACAGTCTAAGCATTTCAGGATTGAAGGCCTTATTTCTGGAGGATGAAGGCGAAGATTTGTACTATTACTACTTATTATATGTATTTTACTACTTATTATATGTATTCCACTGCATCATGTTATTCCGCTGCATTTATTTATTTATTTATTTATTTCTGTTTTATGTAACTCTGATTTTTGTGTTGTAAAAGAATAATTAATCAAATGTATTTATAAAACAGCTTCATGAACTGTTATTTGATTATTATATTTTGTCATTCCGCTGCGAGATTCTGTATTTGTTTCATTTCTTTCTCTTTTTCTTATTTACCCTAATAACGATCTACCCTTTTGTATGGTTTGAGTCGGACGTGTGTGCTTTATCGTCGATTTAAACTGTCCAAAAAGGTAGGTCATTACAACTAATATGATGCAGTGGTGTAGTCGATTGTGGAGAGATGGGATGCTGTTTCTATGGAGTCTAGGAGTTATTTACGAATTGAAGTGTAACGAAGAAATAAATATGTAAGGTATAATCTCTATATCTACATTTTATGTATGTCCTTTGAATCTAATCATATACATCTGTATATTGCAATTCATACAAGTGGTTCGATTCGATATTATTGTGTTTATATATGTATGTATGTATATGTGTTTAAGATTTATATATAGCACTAAAAATATCCATCTACAAACAATATACACATATAGTAATGTGTGTGTACACACAATAGATATAAATCACAATATCTATGTGTGTGTGTAGTTATACACATGTTGTTATATTACTATGTCGACATCTTATCTCTATATGAATATAGTAGATATGTTCATAATGATAATTAAATCTTTATCTTTATAACTAATAAGATTAATTAAATATAATGTCTAAAGTAAAATATAATTTTATTTAATAAATAGCCTAGATCTGATGTTAATTAATAGACTTCATAGGCTCATTAAGATTCGATTAAGTATTTTTTTATGAAATTTACCTATTTTACCCATTGCCAAATGAGCTAGTTCTAATAAAGGTATTAGAGCACGTATAGCTATGTAGTCTAATTAGTCAACATTTAAGGTCAATTAATAAATTTTTCTTTCTAATGGATGCCTAGAGTAGTAGTGTCTAGGTTTAGGGCTGAATAATAAGTATGCTACCTCCTGGCTACTAGCCTAGCCCAATGAGTAAAGTAAGCCCAAAAGATTGATCTAGATGTAAGGCTCAGAGTTATTTGGACCTTGGGCTAATTATCAGGTTAAAATTTGAAAATTTAAAATTTATTTCAATTTATATGTTATATTTAAAATATAAAAGGAGATTTTATGAATGTCACAAAATAAATTTAATAATTTTTAGTTTTTTAAAATATTCAAGTAATACGATTAATTAAATAAACAAATAACTAAAATTTATTTAATTAAAATATATGTGTTGATATATATATATAACTATAAAAGTTATAGCTAAATACTTATCCATAAAATGTTTAATGTAAATTAAATAAATCTTTTCAAATTTATTAAAGTATTTAATTAATGTTTAACTAAATAACTTATTTAATAAATATATAATTAAATATTAATATAGACACACATACATAAATTAATATATAAATTAAACTATGAAGGTTATAGTTGATTATTCATCTTATAAGTGTAGGATGAATAAAACAAGATTTATAAACTTTTAAATGAAATTTAATTAAATTAGATAATTAAATTAAGAATTAAAATTAATTCAATTTTATTTAATTAATAAGATCACTATAAATATTATACAAGTTAATTCTATTATAATGGTTATAAATAAATTAAATTTATATAATTATTTATATGTATATGAACATAATGTAAGTTGTATTTGTGCAGTTAAAGTGCTTAGCGGTTCTGTAGCAGTGGAGGTGCAAAAAGTTATTGCTGGGATAAAACAGAGATATAGCGGAAAATAGAGAAGGTGCAAAAAACATAGTGGAATCGTGGCGAATCACCTCGAATCCGCCAAAGTTGCTGCTTGAAGTCGCGGCGGTTATGGGTTCCATTTATGGCGACGGTGGCCGTGGGGTGGTCGGTGCTTGGGTCGATGGTCGATAAGAGGGTGGCGGTTCTGGTGGGGTGAGTGGATCTAGGTCCGATGGCTTGGAAGAGGAGTGACGTCGAAGTTATGAGTCGCGTGGTTGGGTTGTAGTGCATGCACGAGTACGGGAGGAAGGAGGCTGGGTAACGTTGTTTTTTTATTTTGTTAATTATAGTTTAAATATATCATTATGATAATTATCGCATAACTTTTTCGTACGAGGTCCGATTCGAGCGAAACAAATCGCTTGGAATCGTATCGACAAAGGCTTCAATGTACAATCAAAGTGGAATTTATTTGAAGGTGCAAAATTTTCAGTTTCAGAAAAGGTGAGTGTTTTATAACGCTCACGACGTACTAAAATAATTTTTATGTTGGTTAAATTAACATTAGGAAGCAATTTAATTTTATTGACTGTTGTTTAGTAAATTTAATTGACATTTAAATTGATATGAATTAAAATGATAGGAATTTGAATTGACAGTTCAAATTTGAAATGGAAATTAAATTGCTAGTTAAATTCTCGATTATTGATAACTAGTAAACTGTTATGATATTTTAACTGATTTGGATGTTGATTGTGATGCTATTGATTGATATTTTGGATGATTTGGGTGTTTATTTATTTTGATATATCCTGTTATCATTCTGTATATTATTTACAGTATACAAAACTGTAAATCGAATTATTTTGAATAAATTAAGAAATAGGTTGAAATGATGTATACCTACAACATTTATTTTGGACTGAAATGATATATATCCATCCCTGAATTAAATATAAATAACTGATTCACTTGGTCATAGGATAGAAAAATATATACAGACATAGGATTTGGTTAAATTAAATGATTTTAAAAATTTTGATTTGAAATTATTTAAATGATTTTGATTTAAAGAAATATTAACCGAATTTATGGAAATCGAATTATTTTCGAACTTGAGCTCAAATGTGGAATTAAAACGTGTTAAACAAAATTATTTAAAATGAAATTTGAGATTTTGAAGTTATAATTGAAATATGATTTGAGTTTTGGAAATTGATTTGTTTTAAAGGATTTAGATTTTATTCGAACTTTGAAATATTGCTAAGTAAACGTAATTTAAAACGATATTTCAAAATTAAGCTCAGAATTGATGTATTGAAGATTTGAATCTTAAATTGAATATTGAAGTTAAATTTAATTTAAATGATTAAAATTGATATTTTGAAATCGACTCGAACTCATATAAATTGAAATGGTTTAAAACTGAAAATTGAATTGAAATTAACTAGAATTGAAATTGGAATTGAATTAATTTGAAATCGAAATAGAAATTGATTTGAATTGAAATTGGAATCGAAGTTAATTCGAATTGAAATCGGAATTGATTCGATTTAAATTGAAATGGAAATTGGATTGGTTTGAATTGGAAGGTTTGGAATTGAATCAGTTTGACTTTGAAACTATTTCCAAATAATTTATTTTAATATAAACTGTTTAAAACCTATCTTTTTAAATATTCAAATTATTTTGATTTTCCAAACTATTTCCTATATAAACCATTTTTAATATATAAACCTTTTTATTAAACTATTTTATGTCAAACTATTTTAACTTGTTTTAACTATTTAAAACTATTTTCTAAAAATTCAAACTGGTCAAGGACGGAATGTTTATATTTAAATCGTTGATTTAAATACTAATTGGGTTAAAATGAAGTTATAACCTAAATTTAAATTCGAAATAATTTTGGAAGCGAAATCGAGATATTGTGGCGAAAATGATTTTAAAGTGATATAGTGTATTTTGAGTAAATATGATGATTTCGAAATGAAATGATATTTTGAAGTGAATATGATATTTTGATATCAAATATGAATCGTTTCGAAATGTAAAAGTACCAACCGATGTATAAAACGACATTTGGTGGTTAAAGAGACTGGGGCCTCTTATTGGCATACTCTCTGTCAATATTGGAACCACTTTAACAACTATGAATGCAGAGGAGACTCCCGAATGAAGTGGTTGGATTTGGCTTCGTATGCTAGATTTGAAGAAAGAGAACGATGATGGATAGACCCCGACACTTTTGCCAATTTGAAATGACTAAAACAAGACGACTTGATAGGGCCAAGCGGGTTAGCTCCCCCTAGCGGAAATCCGTTCTTCGAATTTCTTGGACTTGGTCCATATTATTACTCTTGTTATTAGTTTCGATTGGTGCACCTTGATTTTGGGATAGCCTCCATTTGACCCGATATGGGATGGATGTACACGGTGGGCGATCGTGACTGCGATGCATTACCACCAGCCCTACAACCCGAACTAGTAGTATCCTACATTGGGCATTGCCTCACGTGCCTTGCAATACTTTTATCCATATACGAGACCACTACGATTTGGTTTAGTGTTGTCATATCACGGCGCATCCCTATTCCCCAACGTGCTACTGGGGGGTTATATGCAAACTGTACGACAATGCTTAAAAATGCATTAAGGGGGATTAATGTAAAGCCTTAACGCTAAGAAAAATATTTATTTTACTGATTAGACATTATATATATAGCGTATTCTACTATATATAAATAATTTGATGGTTCCTTTAGAGATGAAAAATCCCGTAACATCTCTTGAGTTATTGCACGCACGTTATACACTGGATAGGAGATGTGAAATCCCATAAACATCTCTGACGCTATTACACTCATGTTATGTGATATGGATTGGACTCACATAAGGATATTTTAGTCCCGACTCAAGTGTTTTGATTTCATTACGCTCGGGTCTGTCCTGATTTTTTCAGTGCCTTGAATATTATTCTCTGGAGGAAGAAGACGAAGACGAAGATTTAGTATATTATTATTACTAATATTATTTCCATCATCATGTTGTTCTGCTACATCATATTTTGTTTATGTTGTATATATAACTCTGATAAATGTTATATAAATTCTAATCAAATATATAGTGAACAGCTTCATGAACTATTTATTTGATTATTATATTTTGTCATTCGGCTGCGAGATTCTATATTGTTTTCTTCTTCGTTTCTTATTTTTCTTAATTAACCCCATTAATTATCTATGTTTCAAATTGTTTAAGTTGGACATGTGTGGATTATTGTCGATTTAAACCTTCCGAAATGTGGGTCATCATAGTTGGTATTAGAGCTTTGGTTAAGCGATAACCTTAGCTTTGTGGGGTTTGACTCATTAGAGATAGGGTAGTAATACCCTAGAATGAGTTGTTTGAGTGTATATACATATGAGAGCGCGTACTTGTTAGTGTTATAAAATGTTTTATATTGTGTTTACTTATCCATTGAGTTGTTTATAAATTATGCTTGATGCGTGGGGCGCCATGTTATCGATAGGGGTTTCTAAACACTTAATGGAGGCAAGTCAACATAATATAGTTTTAAAATCAGGTAAATGAAATAATTTTACCTAAATAATATATTATATATAAAAAGGAGTTGAATGAGAATAAATAAGTAAGTGAAATTTATGTGAGTAATTGAATTTGATTTTAATTGGATTTAAATTGGATATAAATAAATTGAATGCAAATGGAATTAGTTTTAATAATTGAACATTAAATAATGGAATATGAAATAAGTGAATGTTAAATAAAGTAATGTTGATACACTTAAGTATAAGAGGTAAGAAATTTAAATTTAAATTATGAAATGAATAGATTTATAAAATAAATTGAATATGAAGTGAATAGGTTGTAAAACTAAGATTGGAAATATTAACTTAACCCATTTGAGTTATGGATGTCAATAAACTTAAGTAATAAATTATGAAATAAAAATCTAATTTTAGTTTAAATTAAAGAAGGAATTAAATTGAGAATTTAAATTTCGGTGCTTTTAAAATTGTTTCTAAGATTTTGAAAATAATATTAGTATTATTTAAAAATATTTACGAATAGAAATTGTTTTAAAGGAAATTAAAAGGAAATAAATTCTGCACTCCCCTCTTCTGTCGCTGGAAAATATTTCGGTGATGGCGGTCGCATCATCGACATTCATTTTCGAGTCTCTGAGTGGAGGAGACCACTTAATAGCTTTGCTATGCATTTGATTCAACAAACAGATTTTGATTTAAAATTTCTAAATATGATTTGATATATTTATAAAAGAAATGAGTATATATATTATTTCAAAATGATTTGAAATGAACCTGGAATTTTAATTCTTAAGTTTTTGTTAATTAACGATTTTCAGTTGTAGAAATAAAGTGAATTTTTGAATAATGGGGAACTTCTAAAATGGGAAATAACAAATATAAGCTAAGTGTTAAATAAAATACAAGAAGTTAAATTATAACCCTTAAATTTCAAGATAATGGAAATTTAACTTATATGAATTATTGAACATTCTTGATTACTGAAATAAATAAGATAAATTTGTATAATACTCAAATACATTCTAAAAACATATATATATATATATATATATATATATATATATATAACTTACCAAAATGTTTAAAAAGTTGATATGTTAAATATGAATGGTAATAGAATATTATAAAAAATTGAACTTGAGTAATAAGAAATGTTTAAAGAAATATTCCAAATTAAGATTGTGTTTAAAGAAATGTTAATAAAAATTAAACTAAGTTGTAATAATAAATGTTATACGATTAGTTAATATTCTAAGAATTGTTAAATGAATAAATTGAATAGTAAAAAGAAAATACTATTTAATTATATGTACTTAAGAGAAGGTAAACAAATAATAAATTAAATCATATCTTTGTAAATTGTTTGAAAATTTTTTTTGGAAAGGATGTTTTTAGATTTAATTATAGCTTTCTGAAATAATTATAATTTGAATAATATTGTGTAAAAGAAGATACATCTGTATAAAATGACTATAAACTTAAGAAATGATTAATGAAATTAGAAAATTGGAATTTAAATTATGAAATGAAATTTTAAGTTAAGTCAAGTTGAATGGAATAAATTGGTGAAGTAAGTTGATAAAATAAATTTTAAGATGAAAGTTAACTTATGAAAGATTGGATGAAATTGATTTTGATAAAGGAAAAGAAAATTATTAATAAGAATTCGAATTAATGAAATGAACAAATGAAGTGAATATGAATATGAATTTATATGAATTTATAATTGGAATTGAAGTTATGAAGCCATAATGAAGTTATGAAGCCATAATTATAATTAGAAAACAGCAAATGAAGTTATGAAGCCATAATGAATATGAATTTCATTTTATAAAAATGATATAATAAACTTAAATGGTTGTGAAATGGTTTATAAATGATATTAGTATTATAGAGAATATACTAAGCAGTAATAAAATAAAATTTACTTAGTAAAATTATAAGTATGGGTTTAAATTAGTGAAATGAATAAATGAATTGATATGGGATGTAAAACAAAAAGTGAAATAATTGGAATTTAACAAATTGAATTGAATATATTGAATGTGAATGAAATAGATCTGAATAAATTTGAAGCAAACCGATTGAATGTTAATAAAAATTGAATGTTAAAAGAAATAAAGTGTATACATTAAATATTGACATTGAAATGTAAATTGTGATAGTTGAATTAATTAGATGAATATTATTTGGTTGGATGATTTCTTTGGTTGTAAATTATTATTATAACTGTTTTGATTGCATATGATTGGTTTGTGTGTAGTCGTGTTTGTGTTCACAATATAAGCTATGTGGTTCTATTTAACTCATACATGTTTTATATCTTATTATAAGTAAATAATATTCTAATTTGAGTTGAGATAGGTACATACAAAGACTGTTTGGATGTAGATGAAGATTTTATATGCTTTTGCTTGCTTAATATGAGCGAACTTGCTCGTATTAATAATAATAAGGTACGTATCTCGGATTACATACGAGCTTTTATATTTTTCCCTACGGGATCCCATATTGTTGAGATGAGATGTATATTTGATATATTTGTGTTATATATTGTATTGGAAATTTTTTCCGATCGAACCGCGCAAAGGAGGCTCTGCCGAAATTTTCCGTAAATCCGGGTGTTAGAAAAATTTTGAGGTTTTAAAAAATTTTATAACTTGTTTTATATATAAGTTATAATTTCCGTAAAACCGATATCGGGGTGGTGTAGCGAGAGTGTAGCAAAGTTTCTGTAGATAAGATTTTAATGTTTTATAAGTTGATAACTTTGAATAAAATATATCAAATGTTAAATTCTATACTTAACCCATTTTCCAGGAAAAAAAGTTTTGAGTGGAGGAGAATGTAACGACCCGTATTTTTAACTATTTTAAATTATTAAATTTAATATGATTATCTAATAAAAATGGTTAAAAAAATTAATGATTTATTAATGTAGTTATTTAATATGAACACGAATAAAATTTTGAAATAAATAATTTCGAACATTTTGGCGATAATAAGTATTGAAATGAAATTCTATGTGTTTAATGTGTTTATAATCAATAGCAGGAATTGAATAATAAATATTAAATTACTGTAAAATGAAAGTATTTGTTTATTATTTGAATCCGTGTTTAAAAGTAAATTTTGTAAGTTAAATAACTTATATTTGAAATAATGTAATTTATTGGATAATTAAATTATTTAAATTTAATATTGGAATTATTTAAATAATTGAATCTTGAATTAATGTGAATAAAAATGATATCGGAAGTCGATTTAAATTTTATTTAAATATGAATGAAGATTGCTAACATTTAAAATTGGATTTAAAAGTGAATAATTAGAAATTGGAAATTTTATATTATAATTAACAAGTAAAAATAGCCATTTTGGTCACTGTCTCAGATTTTGACGAAACCAGTTTCATCGGATCCGTAATAGTGAATTATTATAGGATTCCAAGTTTCGTAGCGATCGGACATGTCGTTTGGCCATGCGAGCTTGAAACGTATAGAATTTAATTAAAGGAATTAATTAAAATAATTTGATTTTGAAATGTCATCTTCTGAATACGATCGAAGGCCTTGAGACTAGTTCCATTGTGTTCTGAATGGAGGTAAAACATATAAACGCCAAGTGACACGCTTCGTTTGAAGTTCGAAATTTTGTCGCGTGAATAGTGTTTGTAATTGCCTATATAAGGACTTGCTCAGCTCATTTTTGATAAAACCTAACCTTCAGCCGCATCTAATCATTTAATGGCCAAAATTCGTCCATCTTCTCTCCTTATTATCTCTCAATCTGTTCATCGAAATCAAAAACTTCCAAAATGGAAAATGTAGATCTCGATGAGATCTGCACATCCAATGGTGGAATTGTGGCGAATCATCTCGGATTTGCCAAAATTGCTTCTTTAATTTGTGACGGTTATGGGTTCCATTTATGGCGACGACGGCGGCGGAGTGGTCGGCGCTTGGGTCGATGGTCGATAGGAGAGTGGCGGTTCTGGTGGGGTGAGTGGATCTAGGTCCGATTGCTTATAGGAGGAGCGACGTCGAAGTTATGAGTCGCATGGTTGGGTTCCAATGCGTGCGCGAGTACGGGAGGAAGGAGGCTGGGCAACGTTGTTTTTTATTATTATTTTATTTTGTTAATTATAGTTTAAATATATCGTTATGATAATTATCGCGTAACTTTTTCGTACGAGATCCGATTCGAGCGAAACCAATCACATTGGAATCGTATCGATGAAGGCTTCGGCATGGAATCGAACTGGAATTTATTTAAAGCGGTAAAATTTTCAGTTTTGGATAAAAGGTGAGTGTTTTATAATGCTTACGACATACTAAAATAATTTTATGTTGGTTAAATTGACATCATGAAGTAATTTAATTTTATTGACTATTGTTTGGTAAATTTAACTGACATTTAAATTGATATGAATTAAAATGATAGGAATTTGAATTAGCAGTTCATGTAACGACCCACCTTTTTGGACGGTTTAAATCGACAATAAACCACACATGTCAACTCAAACCATTCAAAAGGGAAGATTGTTAATGGGGGTAAATAAGAAAATAAGAGAAAAGAAAGAAATACAAAACACAGAATCTCACAGCGGAATGACAAAATGTAATGATCAAATAAACAGTTCATAAAGCTGTTTTACAAATAACATTTGATTACACTTTTACAAAACAAATCAGAGTTATACATACAGCAGGTTTAATAGGATAATGCAGCGGAACAACATGATACAGTGGAATAATAATAATATAATACTAAACTCTATCTTCATCCTCTAGAAATAATGTCTTCAACACTGAAAAGCTCTAGCTGATCCGAGCATAATGAAAAGACAAAACACTTGAGTCAGAACTAAAAGATCTTATGTAAGTTAAATCAACAATAAATAAATAGAGTGTAATGGATTTTAAGATGTTTACGGGATTTTACATCTCCTATCCAGTGTATAATGTGGGTGCAATAACTTAAGAGATGTTCGGGATTTCCATCTCCTAAGGATCCATTAAACTATTTATATGTAGTCTATACGATATTGTAAACTCCACCAAACCGGTGGGCTATCAGGGAGCACTCCATAGGTACGACACAAACCAAAATCGAAGTGGGCTCCATAAGGCATATGACAGGGCACACGAGGCTATACCCATGGAAGGATTCTACCGGATTGTGGAACCAGGCTGGTGGTAACGCATAGTAGCTACTACCGCCCACCTCGAACAACACTCCCATAATCAAATGGATGATGGCCACGAATCAGTCACAAAGTAACAGATATGGTATTGAAGAAGCATGTTTGATAGGAGGAGTGACCTCACTTGGCCTGGTTATGGCTCCTGATTTTAGTCATATCAAGCTGACCCGAGGGGGTCAGGGCTGCGTTCTTACCTCATACCAGTAGCGTTCGCCAAACCATCCTACTTCGTTCTGGATTCTCCACCACATCCACCGTTGTTAACGTGGTTTCAAAATTGGTAGAGAGTATGACAATATCCGACCCTGGTCTTGTGACGACCGCCCATGACCCCTGCACCGAATCTAGAGATAGAGCGCTGTAAAGTGTGCCAGGCGACCATGGACGATTGTCAAGGTAAGATTAAAACGACAGAATCTATCGTATCACTCACAGCGCATGGACAAAATACAATAGAACATATGTATAGTGAAGCTTTACAGAACAAAGTGACATCATATAAAACTCCATAATAGTTGAATACAAGCATCCACATAGTCAATACATCAAGCCTCACTACATATCTCTCAGAGGATACAAAACAGCGGAATATCCAGTACATATAATAAGAAGATAATATGCAACCCTCCAGCTCGTCTTCGATATCAGCATCGTGAGAAGAGAACAGCACCTGTCACCTGCTACCTAGTCTGCCCGTCCCAAAATGGACGAACAGCCCAAGGCAATAAGAATTAAAACATAAAGCCTTGAGTCAGACAACAGTCTTAGTGAACAGTAAATTAACTAACAACATACCAAAAGAGCATAAAGGAAAAGGAATAGGAATACAACCCTCCCATTCCAACCTCATTCTACAGTGATAGCCCCCAGACACACACTAAGCAGAAGCAAACATAGCAGAGCATACAATTTAAGGTAAAGCTACTATCACTCGAGTCAAGGGCGATGTTTTCCAAGTACCAAGGCCTAAATCAGATAAGCACCCAGAAAATACCGCTCTTGAGTCCAAATGACGATACAACCAAACATCCATGACTCTGGCTATCACTGTTATCATTGCTTCGATATCACCGTTAATTGAATGACCGGCACATTCTTTCAGCCGTCCGTCAAGGGCTAATGGAAACCCCGGTTCTAGACATAACTCCCGCACGTCGTCGCAGCCCGTGCCTAGGACTATCGAATCTGCCCAGAGTACTCGACCATCAACAGTTGGCCGTTGGGACTATCGAATCTGCCCAAACGTACTCTTGCTTAGAGCATGCTAGAACCTTCAACAACGATGCTATCCAAGCCTCCTAGTCATCCTCCTCGACGACTATTCTCATATCCATTCATTATCCTCAACTCGAATCATATCACCGAGTTATCAACATGCTTGGAATGATCCCGTCTGGATTAGACCAAGTCTTCATCACATGATTGCTTCGCTTCATTACATCCTCGCAAAGCCTCATCTCATCATCATATCATCAAATCTATGCATAAGAGCTTCATTATCCCGCTACATATGCCACGAGCAGCTTTCCCAATTCAAGAGCCTTTCCCTTAGCTTTTGAATCGTCTTCGGTCTAAATCTAATCATCAATCATCTAGTTCATAACAATCAATCAAATCAACCATCAATCCAAACAATCAAGCATTCAAATATGATCTAAGTAGACAATTATAACAATAATGGCATTTTCGTAATTAAAGAGTTGAAAGTCCAATAAGCATGAAAACATGGATTATATCTCTACAAACTTGATGAATGAACTTGCATAAGTTAACATATGATAAAATGGATGTAACATCATCATGAACAATGGATCTATATGGATCTACACTTAGGATGAAGAAAATGCATGGAAATCTCTATTTTAACACCAAATCGGGCCAACAATCCGATATACTCCTTTGGATCCGTGTGAGAGATAATCACCACTCACCAAATCACCTAAACAACCTCAAATCAACACGCTTCAGATCTGGACAGCGAAGGATCAAGCTTGATCTATCCCGAATCCGCTTCAAACGAAGAAATCTCTCTTGAAAAGATGAAGATCTTCTACTTTAGCTCTTGAATCTTCAATCTTGATCTTCAACTTGGATGGATGTAAGCACTAGATTAGAGTGGAGAAAAGAAGTGAAGAAGTGTAGAAGTCGAGCTCTCAAAATGGCAGCACTTCGTCGCTTCAAAATCCGGATCCCAAAAATGAAGAGAAGCTCTCCTATTTATAGCTGAAATCCATGACTCGACTGCCTCTATGAGTCGTCTACGACTCATCAGATCACCACGACTCAACGGTTTCCGACTTATAGCCTCTTCCGACTCAACACTCAGACCCCTCTACGACTCAAGACTTAACAGCTATCTCCTAAGTCGTCTCCGACTCATCACAGGCACCTACGACTTACCAGACCACCCCTGTCTACGACCTAGTGCGTACGCGCCTTACTGGCTAGACGACTCAACCACTAAGTCGTCTACGACTTAGCACAAAGCTACGACTCATCAGAAGATACGACTCATCAGAAGGTACGACTCATCAGAAGGTACGACTCATCAGAAGATACGACTCAACGGTTAACTCGACTACGACTTATCAAGTATTACGACTCATCACCTTAACTCGGCCACGACTCAACACAGCAGCCTACCTACGACTTAACATAGCAGCTTTGCCGATCTACCAGGATAAGACTCAACTCCTAAGTCGTCCAGGTCTTAAGTCGACCACTACCTTAACTCGTCAGCCGACTTAACACTTAACTCAAAACCTTAAGTCGTCTACAATAACATAAGTCGGTCACTTCCTTAGGTTGTCTATCCCTTAACTCGGCGACGACTTACAACCTACGACTTAACACTCGCCGAGTTAACTTCGACCTACTGACTTAGCCCAGCAACGACTTATCCCCTTAGGTCGCACTTTCCTTAAGTCGGTCAGTCCATTTAAGTCATCACACTCCTATCTCCTAAGTCGTATACGACTCACGACTCATGCTAAGTCGTGGACGACTTAGGACTTAGGCGAAATTTGCCTAAAATCTGAAATGACTCAAAATGCTAAAACTCCAGATTTTGCCGAACTTGTCGATCCGTAAAAATACGGGTCGTTACAGGTCTCTTTAACAACCAAACGCTTATTTCACACCGTGGTCATTTTATAAAACATTTCTAATAATAATCCCGAAAACGGTTCATACTTTCATATCAAGATATCCATATACTTATTTCAAAAGTATAAATATATTCATAAATACCGAGGAAGATTTCTTTCAATCAATTTCGAAAATAATTTAAAAATCTCTCTTAAACCATTTATAAACTATTTATATGCTTTAAAACCATTTATAAAGCTATTTTACAAATTCCAAAATAGTTTACAACTCTCTCTTTTTTATAAACTTCTACGCAAATTCCTTTAAAACGCATCCAAATCCCTTTATATAAGTTCTTTTATAAAATCTTTAAAACCTTTATAACTCCTTTATAAAACCATTATAAAATCCTTTATAAAAACCTTTTATAAAATCCTTTTATAAAATCCATTATAAAATCACTTACAAAACTTTATTAAATATTCCTTACAAAACTTCTTACATTTTTATTTATTAAAGTTATTATAAAATCTATAATTATTATATTAAATTGTATTTAAATAAACCTCTTAAAACTATATTACATATTTTATTAAATTAATTTTTATATAAAACTCTTAAACTATATTAAATATTTTATTAAATAAAAATTTAAACCATTAAATATATTTTTTAAAAATTAAATAAAAATCTTAAATTTACTTTTTAAACCATATATTAACTTATAATTTGAAACTTTAAAACATATAAAATAAATTATTTTCCAAATATAAATTATTTTATAAATAAAATCATTAAATTAAATTTAAAATCATTTTATAAATCAAACATACTTTACCATTTAGAAAATAATTTAAAACCGACCAACGATGTCCGTATATAATTTTCTACCCTATGATCAAGTGATAGGGTATGTATCATTTCAACCCAAATAGTTAAATTTCCCGGGTATATATCATTTCAACCCATATCCTGAATTAATAATATCCTAATTAAGAAAATCGCTCGGGTTTATCATTTCAACCTATAATGATTTTCCCTAATCTATAAGATCATTCGGGTATGTATCATTTCAACCCATAGTGATAATAGGGATATAAACATCCAATCATCCAAATATCAACAAATAACATCCATCATAATCATCATCCAAATCAGCCAATAAATCACAACAATTAACCGATTATCCTTATCAGGTGTTTAACTAACAATTTAAATTCTGTATTAATTCTAATGGCAATTAAATTCAATATAAATTCAAATTAAATTAAAATGTCAAGTTAAACTACCAAACAGCAACCAATAATATTCTTATCACATCATAAATTTAATTTAACTAACATAAGATGGTTTAGTATTTGTGAGTGAGTTAAATCACTCACCTTTGATTTATCGTCGATTAAAATCCAAATAAAGCCTAAATTTGAACAGTCTCAAAATGCAACCAAACCAGTTCCATGTTATCCGAAATTTTGATACGATCGAAAAGGAGAAAACCGCGTCCAAATCTGAGTTCGTATGCAAAAGTTATTGATGTTAGAAGATTTAAATTTTAAAAATTAAATTAAAATAATTTGGGGCAAAAACGTAATTTTGTTTACCTTCTAAAACCTTAACCCAGACCGAGCATCACGTATGCGATACAACACCAGCCGCCACCAATCATTGCCAAAGGCACGCCGCTCCGATTATCTTCACCATGATCGAACAACGCCGCCGACTCAAGCATGCCGAGCCGCCCACGACAATGCCCACGCGACAACATTCCCTCCCCCCCGAACTGACAGCCGCCGCCGCGCCTTTTTTGGCTATTTCAGGTGAAATCGTGCATCTTCGACACAATGTAAACCCATGGATCGACTTTCCTCAATGTCCTTTACACTTCAATACCCTCCGATCGACGAATGGGTGAAGATCCACCGTCGATCGCGATACCCTAATATGGACGGCCGAGAATAAACTGCTTATTTCTGGCCAAACCGTGACTTGATTGCAAAAAAGAATTACAAATGTAGGTTGTATTCAATGAGAGATTCACAACGATATATTATTTGCTATGGTTTGAGGAGTTTGAATTTTTTGATTTTGATTTGGAATTGAAATTATGGTTTTTAGAATTGTCAGCCATTGGAGAAGGAATGGATAATTGAATAGCCAAATAGAATTGTACGTACAGGAATTAGAAATAAAAGAAGCTGCTAGGGTTTATAACAGCCTATATATAGGCAGAGATAGATAAGAATGAATGGACAGATCGATTTGGGTCGAAACAATAACAACGACCCGAAAAGCCTGTTTCGTTTCCAAAACGAAAGTAGGTCATCCCATATATTAAAATATAGGTTTTCGATATTTTTAAACTCAATGGAACTAGTTTCAAACCCTAATTCCATTGTATATAGAAGTTAGCTTTAAAAATAAATTTATATTCATTTAAATTCTATTAATCGATTTCTACGCGTTTCGAGCCCGCACGATCAAACGATAAGTCCGATCGCTACGAAACTTGAAATCTTATAATAAATTCACTGTTACAGATCCGGTGAAACTAGCGTCGTCGAAATCTAAGATAGTGGCCAAGATGGATATTTTTACATGTTAATTAAATAAATTATTATTAAATTGATTTAATCACATTTAAATTCAAATTTAAAAGTTAACCATTTATCATTCTTGATTACACATAAATTAATAATCTTTTAATAAATTTTCCATGTTAATCTTGAGATTAAACATTACATTAATTTCTGCGTCAAATTACAACTGTAATAAAATCCCAGTTAATTATATTTTAATTTCAATTAATTCTTTTATTTCAATTTTCATTATTATTATTGAATCAACTATTACCTTATGAATATAATAACATTAGTTTACATTTTATTACATTCTTATTGTACAGTTATCATCTTTTACCATATTAACTATAATATTTCAATTGCATTAATTCCATTAATTACCAATTAAATTCCTTATTTACAATTATAACCAAATTAACTTTACAATTATTTCAATTGATTGAAATACATTAAAATAGTAGTCAATAACATTCAAACAACATTATTAAATCATATTCTAATTATTTTTCTCATAAATAAATCATAAATTTTAATTTCTCACAATATTACATTTCAAAATCTTATTTAATTTAATATTTTTAATTATCGAAAAATACGGGTCGTTATAGCTCAAATTTGAAATGGAAATTAAATTGCTAGTTAAATTCCTGATTATTGATAACTAGTAAATTGTTATGATATTTTGACTGATTTGGATGTTGATTGCGATGAATGCTATTGATTGATATTTTGGATGATTGGATGTTTATTTATTTTGATATATCATGTTATCATGCTATATATTATTTACAGTATATAAAACTATAAATCGAATTATTTCGAATACATTAAGAAATAGGTTGAAATGATATATACCCATGACATTTATTTTGGATTGAAATGATATATATCCATCCCTGAATTAAATTTAAATAACTGATTCACTTGGCCATAAGAGAGAAAATTATATATGGACACCAAATTTGGTTAAATTAAATGATTCTAAAAATTTTGATTTGAAATTATTTAAATGATCTTGATTTAAAGAAATAAAAATTGAATTTATGGAGATCGAATTATTTTTGAACTTGAACTCAAATGTGGAATTAAATTGTGTTAAACAAAATTATTTAAAATGAAATTTGAGATTTTGAAGTTATAATTGAAATATGATTTGAGTTTCGGAAATTTATTTGTTTTAAAAGATTTGGATTTTATTCGAACTTTGAAATATTGCTAAGTAAACGTAATTTAAAACGATATTTCAAAATCGAGCTCGGAATTGAATTATTTTGAAGATTTGAATCTTAAATTGAATATTGAAATTAAATTTGATATAAATGATTTAAATTGATATTCTAAAATCGACTCTAACTCATATAAATTGAAATGGTTTAAAATTGAAAATTGAATTGAAATTAATTCAATTTGGAATCGAAGTTTAAATTAACTGGAATTGAAATCGGAATTGGAATAATTTGAAATCGAAATAGAAATTGATTTGAATTGAAATTGGATTCGAAGTTAATTCGAATTGAAATCGGAATTGAGTCGATTTAAATTGAAATGGAAATTGGAATTGATTTGAATGGGAAGGTTTAGATTTGAATCGGTTTGACTTCGAAACTATTTCTAAATAAATTATTTGAATATAAACTGTTTAAAACCTATCTTTTTAAATATTCAAATTATTTTTATTTTCCTGACTATTTCCAATATAAACCATTTTTAATATATAAACCATTTTATTAAACTATTTTATATTAAACTATTTTAACTTATTTTAACTATTTAAAACTATTTTCTAAAAATTCAAACAGGTCAAGGATGGAATGTTTATATTTTAATCGTTGATTTAAATACGAATTGGGTTAAAATGAAGTTATAACCTAAATTGAAATTCGAAATAATTTTGGAAGCTAAATCGAGATATTGTGGCGAAAATGATTTTGAAGTGAAGTAGTGTATTTTGTGTAAATATGATGATTTCGAAATGAAATGATATTTTGAAGTGAATATGATATTCTGATATCAAATATGAATTGTTTCGAAATGTAAAAGTACCAACCGGTGTATAAAACGACATTTGGTGGTTAAAGAAACTAGGGCCTCTTATTAGCATACTCTTTGTCAATATTGGAACCACTTTAACAACTGTGAACGCGGAGGAGACTCCAGTACGAAGTGGTTGGATTTGGCGTTGTTTGCTGGATTTGAAAAAAGAGAACGTTGATGGATAGACCCCTGCACTTGTGCTAATTTGAAATGATTAAAACAGGACGGCTTGACAGGGCCAAGCGGGCTAGCTCCCCTTAGCGGAAATCCGTTCTTCGATTTTCTTGGACTTGTTCCATATTATTACTCTTGTTGTTGGTTTGGATTGGTGCACCTTGATTTTGGGATAGCCTCCCTTTGACCCGATATGGGATGGATGTACGCGGTGGGCGATCGTGGCTACGATGCGTTACCACCAACCCTACGACCCGAATTGGTAGTATACTACCTTGGGAATTGCCTCATGTGCCTTGTCATACTTTTATCCCTATATGAGACCACTACGATTTTGGTTTAGTGTTGTCGTATCATGGCGCATTCCTATTCCCCGACGTGCTACTGGAGCGTTATATGCAAACTGTACGTCGGTGCTTAAAAACGCGTTAAATGGGATTAATGTAAAGCCTTAAAGCTAAGAAAAATATTTATTTTACAGATTAGACATTATATATATAGCGTATTCTACTATATATAAATAATTTGACAGATCCTTAAGAGATGGAAAATCCTGTAACATCTCTTGAGTTATTGCATGCACGTTATACACTGGATAGGAGATGTGAAATCCCGTAAACATCTCTGACTCTATTACACTCGTGTTATGTGATATCAATTTGACTCACATAAGGATATTTTAGTCTTGAGTCGAGTGTTTTGTTTTCATTACGCTTGGTTCAGTCCTGAGTTTTTCAGCGCATTGAAGATTATTCTCTAGAGGACGAAGATGAAGATTTGGTATATTATTATTACAAATATTATTCCCAGCATCATGTTATTCTGCTAACTCTGATAAATGTTGTATAAATTCTAATCAAATGTATAGTGACTTCATGAACTGTTTATTTGATTATTATATTTTGTCATTCGGCTGCGAGATTATGTGTTGTTTTCTTCTTCCTTTCTTATTTTTCTTAATTAACCCAATTGATTATCTATGTTCCGGATTGTTTAAGTTGGACATACGTGGATTATTGTCGATTTAAACCTTCCGAAATGTGGGTCATCACATGAGCAAACTCAAGATACTTGCATCATACATAGGTTGTCGAGACATGATAGTAAAGAATGAATAATCTCTATTGATTAGTTGAGAAAACTCAAGGTCAAGGTTGATATCAGGGCAAAAACCATAGTTAGGAGTTGTATATGATATAACTAATAAAGATTTATCCATCTCCTACATGTTTATGATTTGTTGAGCAAACTCAAGATCAGAATCCCAAGGCAAGCAAGTCCTAACACTCACTAGAGGTAAGATTTTGATATTTCTCTTAGGCATTTGAGGAATACAAAAAATCTAGTAAGAGCCTTGTTATAAAAGTGAAATGAATGCATTTAATCTTTTTAATATTATAAGAACATTTTCTATATAACCATATTAATACTTAATTTAAATTTTCCATAAAATGACCAACTTAATATAGTTTTGTGAAAAGATAAGCTCACCGGACCTAACTATAATGATTAGCTAAGAGAGATAAAAATAGCACTCGCCTATTAACAAATATGGTCTATAACTCCTAAACTTTAGAAACTAAACCCATTGAAAGTATGGATCCCGATAAGGTTAAGGCTTATAACACTTGGGTAACTGATTATGACATAGCCCAAGCCTATGTGCTGTCTACTTTAGATAAATAGTTGAGAAGATAGTAGGAGAATATGGTTGTCCACAAAATATTTGATAACCTTAAAGCTTTGTTTGGGGAGCGATCTGGTTTCACGAGGTACATGATTGCTAAGAAATTGTTTCATACGAAGATGAGTAAGGGCACTCATGTAGATGACCATGTCATAATGGTGAAGGGCTATATTGATAGACTTAATGGCCTACATGCTAAGATTGCCGAAGAGCTCCAAATAGAATTCAACTTAGGCTCGCTAACTCTGCAGTTGAGTCGTTCTTATTGGATTTCAATATGTACCATTTGAATGTGAACATTGTCGAGCTTATCAATATGTTGAGGTCACCTGAAAGTTCATTCAAGGATAAAGGTATAGTGCTCGTTGTAAAAAGGAAGGCATCGCCTTCAAAAAGTTCAAAGAATAGAAAGCATGGAAGTAAGAAAGGTAATGGTAGTACCTCTAATGACAAGGGTGAATGTCACCAATGTCATAAGAAGGGGTAAATGGAATTGCCCAAAATATCGGAAGATGGTTAAAGAGAAGAAGGAAACATTTTCTCCAGCTCCTAAAGGTATGTTAATGATTCAAAATTATTTTGCAATCAATAAAAATTATTGGGTTTTAGATATTGGATCCGAAACTCATATTTGTAATTCCTTACAAGACCTGTGGCAAAATGTGAAATGAGCCGTCAAATTGAAGGTGGATCTATCGTAGATGCAACCATAGTTGGAGAATATTATTTACATTTGCCCAATGGATTTATTATAGTTTTGAATAATTGTTACTATGTAAATAACTTTATTTGTGGCATTATATCTTTGTCAAGATTAACTGAGATTGGATATGGTTTTCATTGTAATAATAATGTTATGAACATTGTGTTACACCCCCACCTCTATACCCATACTATCCAAGAGTATTATTAATAAGTAATTTCAGATAATATGGAGAATGAGGCAATATGGGGATAATAGGCGAATGAGGCGATATGTGGTACACATGATCATTCTCTTACACTAACACTTGTACGTATTAAAACATCTAATAAATAACACATATATACATACACAGTATCAGTACAGAGCAATAAACACGTGTACCTCCAGGATAGAACAGTACATAATATACAATATATAAATAGAGAATATAGAGTCAGAATTGCAACGATGATATGAAATACATAAATATATATGGTATGTCCAATATACAACTCTAAAATTTACATACATGAAATTATTTAATACACGACTAATATACAAAATATCACATCCTAATCTCCTCTATGCCTTATATAAAAGCTGGTTCTACTGTCTCTGTACATGAAATGTCTCGGTCTGACCCGAGTATTATATAAACAACACACGGGTCAGACTATATCTAAATCCAAGGTCAATAAACATATGGTACTTGGTATATACTGGGTAATAACATAATAATGTTATATCATACTAACTCAAATATCGTATAACGTAAAACATCACAGAACCTAATATAAAATGTCATCGGCCATATAAACAATTCAATAGAAATCATACTATATCTAATTGGTAAATCATCCATATAATAAAACATCATCATAGAAAATGAAATCATCAAATGAATCAGGCTTACAAATAGCAATGCCTTAATATAATGTCATAAAATCATATAATTAGTAGAGAATGTGAGATAACCCATCAAATCATCCAAAGGATATCCGATATTATATAAATCACAAAGATAATCTATCACAATTCAAATCTCTATCAATAAACAAAAATTATCTCTAGAATATCAAATCAGAAGAGCATGGATATACGGGGACTGACTACACTTTAGACACACAGTCTCTAGTATAACCAACTCATTAGATAGTGAATAATATATGCCAATCCACAACACACATAATATTGAACCAGAAAGGGAGACGGATATCAAACACCATGCTCTAGGAACCCAGGGTCTACTATCCTCCTGCTAATAGCCAGATCTATTCCTACAGTCTTCAGTTACCTCGACGGACATCGCGACCCCACCCACTAATGGCTCGTCAACGTATAGCCTTGGTCATGACCCTACGCTTGCCCCTATAATAAAAGACTACTGGCATATGCGACACAAGTGGTTACCAACTACCAATCCTATGATGAACATCGAATGTTGTAACAACAACGGTGTCGCGGATTTAAGGCGCAACCCTATGATCAGGCTACCAGGGTGGATACTGGCCAATCTAGTTCACTCCCAAACCATAAAAGGAGCTGGACATAAGTGGGTGACATATGGTACTCATATCCTATATCTACACATAGCTCTAGAAGTAAGCCGACACACGGCTCCATATAAGACAACACATGATTATGATATACTAGAGCTCTAATCCTTTGCCAACATACGGCTCTGCCTGTAAGCCAACGCACGGCTATAATATACTCTCTGCAGTGAGTATCGTCACATACACATAAGTAATCCCTATTCGAGTGATATTTACTTACAATAAATAATCAAACAAATAACATAACGACGTCCCATACCACCGCATGTTATTCAAATAATTATTCAATGTTTATAAACTACACTCGATCCACAGTAGATATCTCCATATGACAAGTTCAATGAATAACCGGAAAACTGTTACTGAAAGTCCCACACCAGATGGTATCACTAATCCGTTTATTCAAATTTCTAACCACATAACTATCAATAAATCAAACAGAAAGATGTCATCACCATACTATATCAGAACACAAATCAAATCAATATTAATGGTGAATCATTCCTAACATTAGAATCAATATAAAGAAGGTAAGAAATCAAAAATCAAAAATCAATATAAAATAGATTATTCAAATAAATATAAATAAACCAATCAATACTTAATAATGAAATATTAAAAAAATTATTATTTTACATAACTAAATAAATACTAAAAGAAGAGTAATAACTACATATTCCAAAATTAATTAAATAATTATCTAAACTCAGGTATATTTTAATTAATAACCAATTTCCCAATTTTATATAAAATTTTCCGATTATTAAATATTTACTAATAACATTAGAAATCACATTTCAAATTCCCAAAACACTTTATAAAGGTATATTATATATATACACACACTAATTACTATCTTAAAACAATTATAAAACATCTAAATAATATATATATATATATATATATATATGTAATCAATTGAATATATTTTTAAACTAGTTATAAGAATTAAAATATCATAACATTTAGTTTAATATTTGTAGATTATCAACTAGGAAACATTTCAAAACTTTTCTGATTCAAACGATTCCATTAAATTCACTGCATTAATTAATTAAACTTTAAATTATATTATAGCCATGTATAATATCTAACAGTTTATATATAAGAGTTTAAGAATATTAAATTTGTTAATTTATTTATTTTTAAATGAAAATATAAATGTATTTGTATTAATTATAAATTAATGAGGCGCATTTATGTTTATACACACATAAATCACTAATACAACATAGCAATAAAGTTGCATGTAATTGAAACATGCAAATATTCACGCTCACATACACAAGTCAACACACACTCACGCATACATAAAAGTACAAAAAAAATTAAATAACACACACATATGTATACACATGCAATCACATATTAAAATACACAACATATAGGTAGGGCACATGTACAACATCACTCAACTACCCAAACTCATACAAACAACATATATAAAACATATTTTATATGTTTAGGCATAGGTATGTGAGTTAGAATCCACTCACCTGAAATAGCTGCTCACTCTTCTTCTTCCCTCTCTTAATCATTCATCTCCCACAACATACACAAGTGCACAAGCCCACCATTAATGTGCACAACCACTTGGTGATACGGAGCTACAGTTAATGAAATCATCTCCCATCCTCGCTAATGATTCTCTTTTCTCCAACCCAACTTGTCTATGCCATCGCCAACCCTGCGGACCATTCGCTCAAAATCCGACTCGTGGATTTACGCTCCGGGTGAACATATCGCGACCCACCACCTACCACTAATTGAACCCAAACTTTCACCAAAGATGCTTCTCTCGACCACAAATCTAACTCCATTGTCGCTTTGACCTAACATTTCCTATGTCGCTGCCAATGTCTAACCCTAATTCAGAACACACATTTTCAACCACCAGCTCACTAACTTAAATTCATACCAAAAATTTGCCATCACTTCAAGAAGCCTGTTCCATAGTAGGCATCGCTTATTTCTTTGTGGTTTGGGAGAATTTATTTTTCAAAAAGGAGAGGTCATTTTTGCTTAAAAGAAGAACCTGTTAATCAATCTTTATCTCTCCACCTACACATCTAACTAATTCTTGCACATCTTGCTTGTAATAAGTAATATAGCTTACTGATAAGCTTAAGCTTTATTTTTTTGGATTATTCTTGAATTATAAATGGTTGGGTATGGAAATGGAGAGAATTATCCAATCAGTAAACGTTCCTTCTTAGGATTATTTCTAAATGGGTTGGAAGCATTATGAGAAAGAATTCACCGAAGTTAGAATTCTCAAGACACTTGGCTATGATTAATGAGCTTTGGGTTATTGGGTTTCGTTCTATTTCCTATTTATTTTCCCTTCTTTCTTCTTTTATTTACTTTAAGAATTAAATACAGTCAAGCTCAATAAAATTTAATTACTTCATTAAATAATTTTCTTTAAAATTTCAAATTTATTTATTTTATACCTATGATAATAAATTCAAAGTTCCCGTCTCAAAAATAAATTATTAAAACATTATTCTTTTTCATCTATCATTTCTCATTTAGTCTATAAATCATCACCATGATTCAGTTATTCAATCCAAATCCCACTTAATTTATTATTTATATTTATTTAAATATTTCTCGACCACGGGTTATTACACTTTGTTTAATGGAAATAACATTTGCAATAATATTTTGGATAATAACATTTATGTACTTAACTTTAATAATTTATGTGCTATCAAGAATTTTTGATTATTAATATTAAGGATATTTATTTATGGCACTGTAAGCTAGGTCATATAAATGGTAAAAGACCGCACAAAATGAAAATCAAAGGTTTTCTTCCATTATTTGATTATGAATCATTTGACACTTTTGAGTCATGTCTCAAAGGGAAAATGGCCAAACACCCCTTCAGTGGGAGCAACAAAAGAGTTAATGAAGCCTTGGGTCTCGTACATATTGATATATGTGGCTTAATGCCTAAGGTGATTAAGGATAATTCCATCTATTTTGTAATTTTTACTAGTGATTTCTCAAGACTAGGTTGTGTACATATTATGGATAATAATTCCAATTTCTGTAAGAAATTTAAAGAGCATAAAAATGAAGTAGAAAAATAGACATACCACAAAATTAAAATATTTTGATCCGATCGAGGAGGTGAGTATGTTGGATAAGAACTCCAAAAATACTTATATTATAATGGTATTATCTCTTAGGTTACTCCACCCTATGCTCTGCAACACAATGGTGTTTCAAAGTGAAGAAATTGAACCCTATTAGATATGGCTTGATATATGACGATTGGGGCTGAGTTACCTCTTTCCTACTAGGGATATGCGTTAGAATCTTTAGGGTATATGCTGAATCTAATGCTTACTAAATCTATGCCTTATACTCCATATGAGATAGTGTATGGGAAGAAATCCCACCTCAAGCATTTGAAGGTCTGGTATTATCCAACTGTTCATATGTTAATGTCCTCTCCCATCACACCCATCCCTCCCTTCCCTGTTCATCATGTTCCTCCCATCCCATGTCAACCTGTCCACTCCATTGTTGCGCCTGTCTCTCCTCCCTCCTCTACCCTTCTTGGCACTCCTCCTCCTGACTTGCCTACTATCCCACTGGCTCCTTCTTTCAGTTTAAATGATCTTCCCCTTTCTTCCTTCCTTCTTGTATTACCTTCACCATCCTCCTCCTCCTCTTATTCTTTATCTGTTGAACTTGAATGGACTTCTCTTTTCAAGAGAAAGCCTCAAAATGCTGGAAAGTACGCTCCAGTTAAGTTAGATATGAAGTATTGTGATGAAGCAATTGTTCCACCCATGGAAGTGCTTCTGGCGGGCAACTCAGCATGGAGCGATTACATTGTTGGTTTTTTCCTGGATAAGTCGCTAGTGTACTCTTCAGTTATTCATCATCTTAAGAGAATTTGGATGCTTAATGTTAATATAAGTCAAATCAGATGGAACCTTATTTTTATTCCTACTATCTGATTTTGATGACAGAAGAAGAATCATAGAAGGTGACCCCATCTATATCAGGAATAAACTATTTATTCTAAAGCAATGGGATCCTCTTGTTAGTAGTGTATGTGGATCAATCAGATAAGTGCCAATGTGGGTGCATCTCACGAATGTTCCATTATTTGCTTGGACTCCATTAGGCATCAACTGTTTAACTAACAGATTAGGGAGGTTAGTCTGTCTTGATGAAAATACAGATAGAATGGATCGTATTAATTATGCAAAATGTCTTGTAGAGATTTCCCCTAATCACCAGCTTGTTGATTCATTTTCAGTTCAACTTCCTGATGGTGGGACTCAAAAGGTTTATGTATATTATCAGTGGAGGCCTGAAATTTGTACGCATTGTAAGGTGTTCGGTCATAATTTGGAGAAGTGTCATGAGATAATTAGTGAGCCTATAGCAATGGAAAGAAGATGCGATAATGAAAACCCAGCTACAGCTACTAATATAAATGCAAGAAATTCCATGAAGAATCAAACACAAATAAGTGCTAGGAATAAAAAAAGTAATGAATGGAAGAAGGTTGTTAGTAAAAAAAGTGCCTGTAAGGAGGAATGATGTAACGAATGACATGGTTTCCAATGTTCAATATGGACAATTTGATACAAGAAATCTGGATGTTAATGTGAACAGACATCATGTTCTTGACATGGTTTCCAGTGTTAATAAGACCATACATAAAGCAAAAGGAAAAGGAAAAATAGGAAATCAAGCCGAGAAGTTGAATACTTGTAATAAATTTAAGGTTCTTGAATCTATCATGGAAGTTGATGAAGTAGGTACTGTCAATGATAATGAAATTCTGGAAGTGGATGAAAATTCATTGCCAGTAAATTTGTTAACCCAGAAAAGTGCAGCACATGCTCAAAGACCCATTCAGGCAAAAGGCAAAAATGTCATAAATAATACCTTTATTGTGCATTCTGAAGGAGAATCTCATCTCTCTACTTTATCACCAAATCAAAATGCTGTTCACAATCATAGTGAGTTTAAATCCGCTGACATGAACATTTCTAATACAGCAACTTCTGAATATGAGAAAATTTGTTCTTCTTCTGACAATTTACCATCTGCTTCTGTCCTTCATCAAAAACACTCTCTTCTTCAATCTCCTCATGTTCCAGCAGTATCAACTTAACTTGTGCACGTGCACACTGATACCAACGTACCACTTATTACTTGCATTGGTAATACATCCATTTTTGAATTTGTTACTTCCCTTTCTTCTCATCAACCAATTACCACCATTTCTGATTCCCCATCTCTGAATGCATCAACCAATCCATTTTCTGATCTTATAAGCTCTTCCGGCAAAAAGAAAAGGAAAGACAAAATTAACTCAAAATCCATTTCCAAATATAAATCTCCTTCGAAGCCCAGCTCTATAGACTCTTTCAATCTGGAAGATGATGGTTTGAACTTGCAGTTATCCATTGTCCCAGAAAACTCCACCATTACTTCTCAAAGAAGTACCAGAAAGTCTTCAAAGAATAAACCCCCATTAGTTTCCCTATGATGCAAAATATTGCTGCTTGGAATATAAAAGGTGCTCACCTCGACATTAAACTTGATCAAGTTAAAGAATTAATTAGTGCCTATCATTTATCCCTCATCTCTCTTAGTAAAACTAAGCTCAATGCTTTTCTCTCTGTTCATGCCACTAACTATATTAACCCATTATGGTCCTCCATCAACAACTTAGCTGAAGCACCCTACGGTAGAATCTTAGTGTTATATGACCCTCAATTTTCCTTCTTTCTCCTATCTTGTCGACTAACCAGCTAATCCACTCTCATGCCCTTTACATTCCAACTTCAACCTCCATGTTCTTCACTTTTATATATGGTGAAAATTCCTGTCATCATCGTCAAAACATGCTTGACTTGCTTCCTCATTTCAGGCAAGAAACACATCCTTGGATTGTTATAGGTGATTTTAATTGCTTCTATCTAACTTCACACAATTCAGGCAGTAAGCCTTTGTCTGCAAAAGATATTGCTCCTCTTAATGATTCCATTCATAATTCCTCCTTACCAGACATCCCATGTGCTGGAGCTCCTTTTACATGGTCTAATAAGGGTAGACAGGGAGTTAGAATCTTATCTAGAATTGACCATGCTTTCTCGAACTTTAAATCTCTTTCTCTCTGGCCAAACTTCCATGTTAACATTCCTATGCGCCCATTCTCTCCGACCAATGCCCCTTAATCCTTAGTTTTGGGCAGAGTGACATTAACAAAAAATCAAATTTTAAAATTTTTGATTCCTAGATTAATGAAATTGATTTTTTGCATATAGTTCAAAAAGGATGGGACATTATAACTTATGGCAACCCGATGCTCAGCTTCAGCAAAAACTAAAAAAACACTAAGAAAGTTCTCAGATGTTGGGCTAGAAGCAGGTTTGCCAAAGGTACTAAATTGTCTTCCAGCTTCAGAGAGCAACTTGATATGGTTCAGTCTTAAATTATGAATGGAGCTTCTAACCCCTCTCTAAGTTTAGTTGAATGTAATCTCTCCAGTAAGCTTACTGATGCTCTTTTCTCTGAATTAAATATGATAAAGCAAAAGTCAAGAGAAAGATGGTTCAATGAGGGTGATAGGAATTCTAAATTCTTTCACGCTTCCTTAAAAATTAAACAATCTAGGTTTAGCATTTCTCAGATTGATGATCAGAATGAGTGCACTCAAACTACTCCATATAGTATTGACTCTACATTCCCCAATTACTACACTTCCCTACTTGGTAGTCATGATACCTCTAATTACAATGATTCCTTTCTATCTTCCCTCTCAATGCCTCAGCTAAACTCCTCTCATCATGTTACTCTTGCTTCTCCTATAACTGATAAGGAGATTAAGTCTACAGTTTTTAGTTTAAGGAAGGAAGCTAGTGGAGGGACTGATGGTTACAGTGCCAGGTTCTTCACTCTTTGTTGGCACATTATTCATAAGGATGTTTTACATGTTGTTCATAACCTTTTCTCCAAATGCAAGTTTCTCAAGTCCATCAACTCTACAAATATTGCCCTAATCCGTAAAGTTTAACCTCCTAATCATGTCTCTCAATTCAGACCTATATCTTGCTGCAACATCATTTATAACGTTATCTCCAAAATCCTTGCTTCGGGACTTAAGCTGGTTTTAGTTTTAGTCATATCCCCTAATCAATCATCCTTTTTGCCTAATAGAAATATTCTCGATAATGTGATGTTGGCTCACGAACTTCTTTGTTGAGTATTATTGTGTTGTGCTGACGTGTATTTGCTGTGGGGTATTGTGGTGTATTGCAACATGTATATATATGGTTCTGTATTGGGTTGTAAAAGAGTAACTGTCACTTTTTCATTTTATCGGCAGTTCAGAAATAATATGTTTTTCTTCTTCCCCAATTTTATTTTGCCCTAGAAATTAACATGGTATCAGAGCAGCCGCCACCACCCCCGCCACCACCCAATCCAACCATTGATCTTTCTTCGCTCACCTCCAATGACGAACTCTTCCTACATCATTCCGACCATCCAAATTATGTCCTCTCAACTATCCCTCTCTCAGATCGCAACTATGGCCATTGGCGACGATCTGTTGAAGTCTCTTTAATGGCGAAAAACAAATTAGGATTTGTCAATGGTCTTTGCCTTCGACCAGTTGATAATTCGATTCTGGCATCTCAGTGGGATCGATGCAACAATATGGTAATTTCTTGGCTATTACATTCTGTTGAAAAAGATATTGCTCAATCTATTCTTTATTATCGTTCTGCATCTGCTATTTGGTCCGATCTTGCGGTTCGATTTTCTCGATCTAATCGAACTCACCTTTTCCAAATTCAAAGAGCGTTGTCCACGCTTACTCAAGATACTTCTTCGATTTCTGCTCATTATACCAAATCGAAAACCCTATGGGATGAGTACACCTTGCTGCTTGAAGATCGTGTTTGTGTGTGTGGTTCTGGAGCTTTAATCCATGATATTCTTCAAGATCAGCAGGTTGTACAGTTTCTAGCAAGTTTAAATGAATCATACAATTCTGCACGTGCTCAAATCTTGATGATTCAACCACCTCCATCTTTAAATGAGGTTTATAAACTTTTGCTACAAGAAGAGGAACAACGTGAATTAGGCAATAAACAAACCTCATCAGGTTCTTCTCTATCTGATATTACCTCTGCATTAGCTTCCCAACGTTTTACTGATCCCAAGAATTCAAACAGAGGTAATAATACACCTTCTCGAGGTCGTGGTGGTGCTGTCAAAAGTGGTAGAGGATCTCAATATTGTGATCATTGTAAGATTGGTGGACATACAGTTGACAACTGCTGGAAATTACATGGACATACTATTTTCTGCGATCATTGCTCAATTGGTGGACATACTTCAGAAAAGTGCTGGAAGAAGCATGGATATCCACCAGGCAAAGGCCCTCGAACAGCAGCTGCTGCATCATCTTCAAAAGATTCATCAGCCGTGACAACTCAAACTGGATTTACTAATGAGCAATACAATCAACTTTTAGCTTTGTTGAAAAACAATACTGCTGCTTCCTCTGATTCAACTGCTTTTCTGGCTGGTAAGAATTTTTGCTTCATTTCTTCAGAAATCAAATCTATTTGGATCATTGATAGTGGAGCAACAGATCACATGACTCCTAATCTTAATTTGTTCACTCATTATTCTTCTTTGTCTAAACCAATACTTATCACTATGCCAAATGGTAAAACATGCAAAGTTACACATTCTGGTACAATTGTTCTTTCTCCTTCTTTAATTTTGAAAAATGTTTTACATGTACCAGAATTCTGTTTTAACCTTGTTTCAGTACGAAAACTCATGATAAACAAGAACACTAATGTTCTTTTCACCTCTCAATTTTGTTTCCTTCAGGACCCTTTGATGAAGAAGCCAATTGTAATTGGTAGTGAAGTCAAAGGGCTTTACATTGTTGATATTGACAGTAATTGTAAGCAAGTTTCTACTATTTCTTCTATTTCGAATAAATCCATAGATAATAATGTGGTCAATGATGTTTCAATGTTCAATTTCTCTGTAATATCTCACATGTATGATACTATTTTACCATTTGCCTCTTCTGCTGTTCTTAAAAATAATGACCCTGAATTATGGCATTGTAGACTTGGTCATGTACCTTTTATTCAACTTAAACACATAAATACTTTTGATTCTTCCATAAAACCTTCTCATTTGTGTAAAATCTGTCCTCAAGCCAAACAGCATAGAAATTCATTTCCCACTTATATCACAAAAGCTGCAAAACCATTTGATCTTATACATATTGACACATGGGGTCCTTATAAACATATCACTCACAATGGTTTTAGATATTTCTTAACCATTGTGGATGATAATACTAGATGTACATGGACCTTTCTTATGTCCTCCAAAAGTGATTCTATCACTGTTTTGCAAAATTTCTACACTCTTATTCTTACACAATTTCAATCCAAAATCAAAGTCATTAGGTCTGACAATGCCGCTGAGTTTTGTGGATCTAATGCTTCCAAATTTTATTCTCTAAATGGCATAATTCATCAAACTTCTTGTGCCTACACTCCTCAACAAAATGGGAGAGTTGAAAGAAAACATAAACATTTACTTGAAGTTGCTAGATCTTTACTTTTTCAATCCAATTTACCTTTAAAGTTTTGGGGAGAATGTATACTAACAGCTACTTATCTCATAAATTGTACACCCCTACCATCTCTTCAATTTCATTCACCTTATTTTCAGCTTTTCAATAAAATACCATATTATTCCTTCTTAAGGACATTTGGATGTCTTTGTTTTGTCTCCACAATAGCTCAAGGGAGAGATAAATTTCAACCTCGAGCAAAACCTTGTGTATTCATTGGTTATTCTTTTGGAAAGAAAAGTTACAAAGCATTAGATCTTGCTACACATAAAATTATTGAATCAAGAGATATTATTTTTCATGAATTCAATTTTCCATTTCACCTTAAACCATATTCAGATCCTATCACTTTGCCTACAGTACAACTTGATTCTTCAGATTTTATTTTCACACCAATTCAAAATGACACTCATCAAAATACTCCATCATCTCCTCAAAATGATATATTCCATGACATATCACCTTCCAACAGTTCTACCTCATTTATACCTGATACTCAACAGGTTTTACCTACTGTTAATGCTGAATCAACTTTGAGAAAATCTTCTAGACAACCCAGAAAACCAACATATCTCCAAGATTACATCTGCAATAACTGTTCTTCTGAATTAATACATACATCATTGATTTGCTCTTCATCCTTACCTTCTTCTCATTTTACCTTTCTTTCATCCATCTATTCTTATCATGAACCCTCTTCATATTCTGATGCCTCAAATGATCCAAAATGGGTTTTAGCAATGAAAAATGAAGTAGAAGCTCTTCAGTTAAATGGCACTTGGGATTTAGTTAATCTTCCAGCAGGTAAAACTCCAATTGGTTGCAAGTGGGTTTTTAAAGTCAAGCTTAAGGCAGATGGTTCATTAGAAAGGTATAAAGCTAGATTAGTAGCTAAAGGTTTTACACAAAAAAAGGAGTGGATTTTCATGAGACTTTTTCCCCAGTTGTCAAGATGACAACTATTCGAACTGATATTGCAGTAGCAGCCTCAAAGAAGTGGCATATTTATCAACTTGACATTAACAATGCCTTTCTTCATGGGGATTTGTATGAAGAAGTTTACATGTTGATGCCAGAAGGAATTCCAAATCCCAATCATCTTGTCTGCAGACTCAAGAAGTCCATTTATGGTCTGAAGCAATCTTCACGACAATGGTTTCACAAACTTACTTCAGCTTTACAATCTCGTGGATACTCTCAATCGAAGAATGATTACTCATTATTTACCAAGAAAAGATTTGGTTTTATAACCATAGTGGCTGTATATGTAGATGATCTTTTAATAACTGGTTCAGATTCTTCTGAAATACTTACTCTTCTTGCAACTCCTCCCCTAGAGCAATGCTTAAAATTGACTTAATGAAGGCCTTTGATTCTGCTAGGTGACCTGCTCTGATCTCTATTATGAAAGCAATGAATTTCTCTGTCCCATTCATTAGCCTTATTTTTGAATGCATATCCACAGTTACCTACTCCTTGCTCATCGATTCACATTCCGTGGGATATTTTAAAGGTGTTAAAGGCCTTCGTCAGGGAGATCCCATTTCTCCATACCTTTTCATAATCATCATGGAGTCTTTGTTGCAGGAATTGATGTATAGAGTAAATTTGAATCAATTTTCTTTTTATCCGAAGTGTAGGAACCCTTTCATCACCTCTTTGGCATTCATTGATGACCTCATCATTTTTACTAAACCCAGCTTATCTTCTCTTTAATCTATCATGCTCTCCTTAAAACAATTTGCAAACTTGTCTGGCCTTCACATTAATCCATCTAAATCTCACATTCTGCTTGCTAGTCTTAATGCAACTTCTGAACAATAGTGCTTTGATGTCACAAAGATGCCGCCTCTCCAAACTGATATGTCTTATCTTGGTGTTCCTCTTGCTACTAAAGCAATATCCACTTCTCAATGTTCCCCTTTGTTTGAGAGAATTACATCCACCCTTACCAGATGGCAAAACAAATATCTTAGTCATGTAGGTAAACTAACTATTATTAACTCAATCATTTTCTCCATGAATGGTTATTAGGGTAGATATTTCCTCTATCCATCTAAACTTATTAGTATTATTCGTAGTACAATGAAAATTTTTCTTTGGACTGGTAACGTTTTCTGTAAGAAGCTTGCTCCTATTGCTTTTGCAAAGACGGAAAAGCCCAAAGAATTTGGAGGTTTGCAAATTAAGAACTTATCATTATGGAACATTTCTGCTTTCTCTAAGCTATTTGATGGTCTTACAACAACTCTACCTCTGTCTGGGTTTCCTAGGCTAAAAGGTATAATCTTAAAAATGATGGTTTTTGGCTTATGGAGTCTAGACCTGCATCCAATTGGATATGGAAGGCTATCTTGAAGATCAGGCAGGCACTCCTACCTCATATTACTCTTTCAGTGGCCCCTGATAGTAATGCTTTTTTTCTGGAAAGTGCCTTGGATTGATAAGGGAGTTATTCTATATCATAAACTTGATTATGGGGATATAATGCAAACTGGTATTCCATTACAAGCTAAAGTTGGTGATTATATAAGAAATGGACATATTTGTCTTCCTAGATCATCTAATAGGAGGGTTACTGATTTACGGAAACTCATTCTAACCACCAATATATATTTGCTGATTGTGATAAATATGTGTGGGGTACTAGTAGGCTTCTCCACTCTCCTAATATCATCTATAGATCTCTTGATGATAATGGATCTGCTCAGAAATTCATTTGGTTTAAGATGGTTTGGAATTTTTCCACCTCTGAAAAATATAACTTCTTCCTTTAGAGAATTATAAGAAATGCTAATCACACAAAGTGTAATCTATATCTTAGGGGTATTCCGGTTGATATTACTTGTGTTTTCTGCAGATCCTATCCTGAAGATAATCTTCATTTGTACTTCGTATGTTCTTTTGTTCAGTATCTGTGGAGAATTATCAAATTAAAAGGTGGTTTTCATCCACCTTATAGGGACAGCTCCAAGGAATAGAAGAGATTTTTCAAGGAATCAATATGGAAGTCAGCGTGCTCTTATAAGCTGTGGTTAATCTTGAAAGTGTTCACTGGTAGCATTTAGAAGGAAAGAAATGAAAGAGTATTTAATGTCAAAAGCCAAAGTAGATTGGTTTTCTACCATCAGATTATTAGTCGCATCCACAATGCTTTGAGGTTGTCTCAGTATCACTTTCCCGAGGAGTTGAAGTTAAAGTGGAATCATACTTGATTTTTTGCTTTCTGTTTTTATTTTTGCTTTTCCCTTCCCTTGTCCTCTTTGTAATTCTCTTACTAACTGCTTGTAATTATGTTTTTATGAGCTTTTAATAAAATGGTAGGGGTCTATTCAACCCCGCTGGCCTTGCCAAAAAAATATTTAATGTTGGCTCCACTAAGCTTGAGGCAAGATCGATTCTATGTAAGTTTATAGGATATCCCAAAGATGCTATGGAATATATTCTCTATAACACGGAGGAACAATAATTCATTATTTCTTAACATATTATCTTTTCAGAAAGGAATTTCTATCAAAGAAAATTGATGGCGAAGTTGTCGACTTGGATGAGATCCAAGAAACTAATAGAGAGATCGAACCGGTAGAAGAGTCCAATTCACTAACATACGATAATACTAAAAATATTGAAGGCCTTTTAGGGAAATTTTTGCACTAGAGAGGTACTATTGTTTTCTCATAGAGGCGAGAAAGAGGATTGTGTCATAGATGATGGCACTTCCCTTACATTTTGATAACCACTGTAGAGTAAAAACCTAGCACCATGGCTAGAAGTTATGAAGTCCGAGATGAATTCCATCTACACAAATAGAGTATGAACTTTGGATGATGTACCAATGGGATAAAACCCATTAGGTGCAAATGGATCTTTAAGAAGAAACTAAATGTAGATGAAAGCTAAAGGCCTATAAAGTGAGGCTAGTCGCGAATGATTTCCATCAAATTCAAGGTGTTAATTATGATGAAGCATTTTCACCAGTAACCATGTTAAGTCCACTCGAATATTACTTGCTATTGCCTCATTCTATGTGAAGGAACCGGATCGACCATGGTGGGTGAAATGGGTAGATTTAAAAAAAAATTCCCTCTTTGGATCATAGTAGGCCTATAAAGTCTAATGGGTTATACTAAATCAAATCTGGATTATTTAAATAAAATCCAATTTTTTTAATTAATTAATGAGTTTAACTAATAATTATATTGTTTATGAGTATATCAAAATATACTCATGTGTGTATGTCGTGCATGTGCAACATAACATAGGGCGTACAAGATCAAGTTTATACAATAGTAGATACTGTAATTTATTGAAAGAACCGGGCCAGTCAAAAGTAGTTGAAATACATAGATTTCAGAGAATTTCTTATCATGGATCTATTGGGCCTGTGAAATTTAGGTGACTTTTTGATCCCATCTAATAAACTATTAAATAAATTTTATTTTATATAATTTGGTTAAATGGAAGTTTAATTTTAATTTTAATTTTAATTCAAATATATAATAATGAATGTATCAAATACAACCATATGTGTAAAGTTTAAGTGCAACATTTAAGCGGTATACATAGTTAATGTGTACAAATATAGGTGTTGATATTTACAATGCAATAGACACATTCACAGTTTATATCTGTCTTTGTTGTCCACACTTTTATTTCGAAAACATGTAAATATTAATAATATATGTATATACAAATTTCACTTACACTTATACACGATATGTAAAAAAATATTTTACTAATAGAGAAAAATAACTTATATTTATAACAAGACAATTATTGAATTAAAGTAGTTGTTTATGAAGAAGAAAATATGGAGAACTTTGCTCCTCCCTTTACTCATTTGTTTAATGCCATTCTAAATAGAAAATTACACTCTAAACAATATATGTATATATTATTTTTGACCATTTTCATATTTTAAGATCTAAAATTAACAAGCAGTAACCAAGTTTCAACTTAGGAAGTATTTTAAAGTTAAATTTAGTGATTTTACATAAAAATCCTTTTTATAAACTTTGAATTAAAATACCACATACACATACATATATAATTAATCGCAAACTGTGTTAAACTTAAAATAACATATGTATATGTAAAGTTTGTAATTTAATATATGCGTTAAGATTTAAAGTTGAAAAATTAAAAGGGTGATATTAAGTTAGGAAGGATTCAAAAGTTTATGATATTTTACACAAAAGTCCACCTTTTTTAAACAACTTTTAAAAAAAAGTATACAACAACAATCAAATTAGTTATATTCAAATAGCAATATTTAAAAACCTATATTCGATTTTCAAATGGTTTCAAATAGACATGTAACAACCCTCAACTTAATGGACTTGAATTTCGACTAAATCGAACCCAATTCCATTAGGGTACGGATCGTTGGTTTGGGTAAACTATAATAAACATAAGCATATCTGAAACACCCCATACCCCTTAGTATTCCCAAAAGGAAACGCTAAAAGATGTGGTGCGTTGTAGGTATAACTAAAATTAGCAGAGACTAAGATTCACAGGACAAAATAAATAAAAACGGCAGAAACAATTAAAATAATAATTTGCTAAAAGTCAAACTTCATAATATAGAATTATAAAACCAAATACATCATATGTCTCAAAATACCAATAAATTTCTCATGAAATCAAAACCTCGGTCTCATAAATATCAGAGTACAAACTATCCCTCACAAAGTGCCAGTACATGGAAAAAGCTAAAAACTGAAAATATATAAGAGAAATACATAAGAAATCTCAGCCAAAGAAGTCTCCAAGTGTCTGCAATCTATCATCCTTACTCTTGCTAGCCTATGGGGGGGAAATAGGAAAATAGAGGAGTGGGTCAGACTAAAAGTCTGGTGAATGATAGTAATTACTAGAATCTTTAAGCAAAGTAAAAGTAATAGACCTTAAACAGTTCTAGTATATATAAAGGAAAAAAAGAGAATAGGAAGAAAAAGGAATAAGCTGGAAATAAATACGAATTACTAAATTAACGTAATTGATTAACTTTGATTATTTGCACTTGTCTTTGTTAGCTGCTTTGATTGGGCTGAATTCCTAATCCTATAATTAGGCTAAAATCCTAATTTTACCCTTTGATCGGTCTGCTACTCCGTAAACCTTACTACGGATTAGACGCTATATAACTCCCTACATATAAGGTAATGGCATCTACGAAAGACGCACAAAGTACAATGGTGTCTATGAAACACGCACAATGTATTTATTATGAACTAGACGTTATATAGCTCCCTACACAAAAAGCAATGGTGCGTACGAAAGGCACACATACTTAAGCGCTTGGAACTCATAGCATTTACTGAGCACCGAAATGGAAGTCGTACACGTAACTGCCACCATGCTCATGCTACCTGTTGCTCCACCTATTGGGTCTTCTTATTACTTGTGCTCCAGCTTAAGCGTGCCCCTCGTCTTAATTCAGGATTATGTGAAACACCGTGTCCATAGAAAAATAGGGGAAATGCTGTTGGTACTGGCCCGTTATCCAAACAATATCTAGTTGCGCCTCTTGTCTAAATCCCCCGTGATTTGGACTTCTATTTGACCAATTACTACCATTATTAGCATAAGCGTGCCCTCATCTCACTTAAGGCTAATGTGAGACCACCATTTTGTCTAATAAAATGCTTTTTGGTACAGGTCCTACTTTCATCTTTGCTTATTAACTTAGATAAATTATTTAAATAAGCCTTTATTATTGTTCTTACAATGCTTAGTAATTTATCCTAAGTCTTAAAATAAGCCTAATTATGTTATGTTTTCTTGTTATAACCTACGTTATAATCATGCTTATTACTTAACCCAAGGTCTAAGTGTGAAAATAAGCCTCTTTCATCTTTTACACTTTTTAGTTATAATTCTAAGTTATAACTAGGCCAATCTTTTTTAATTCAGTTCAATTAATATCATAATTAGGCATAATTTCAGTCTTAATTTCATTTTATTACAGTATTTATAATTTACATCTTATCTTCCGTTATTTCAGTATTCTTATAATTTTAATCCATATTCGCGTTTAATCTATTCTAATCCATACACGAAGAAGAAGGAGAAATAAAAGAAAACTGAAAATGGAAGAAAATCCAAAGCGTAGGAAAATGATGTAAATAATGCATAAATAACAGTAAATAAATTAAAATACTGGAAATAAATTGTAATTAAATGAAAAAACTATAATTAATAGAAATAAACTAAAATCAACTTAAAAGAATAGCTAAAAGAAATAGACTGAAAATAATTCTAAAAACTGTAAATAAACTACTAAAAAGGTTATTCCAAAAATCGTAGTAAAACTACAACTATTGGAAACCCTATTATTTTGAATTACATAAAAATCTAAATAATTACAATCACTCACCTGAGACAAAAGCTAGAATCCCTTTTTTTACAGCAACCAAAATTCTCTAGAAATCTCCTCTAATTTGTACAATCTCCATCTTTTATTTGAATGTATATATATAATATAATTTTATTTTATAAATGAAGAATGTAGGTAAATATTTGAGAGAGAGAAATGGAGGCTAGGTTTTGATTTTAGAGTGAAAACCTAGGTTAGTTTAGATCTTATTTATAGTGTTTTAGGTGTGCTTTCAACCATAGATTGGAATCTCTAAAAACTTATGCTGACTCATTGCTATGTCAAATCTTACAATGCGCCTTGTCAGCGCCTTATCTTATATTTAATTTAATTAATTACACCCTCAATAATATACAAACTATAAATAATGTTTTCTTCTCCTCGATATATTTCTAATTTGTGACATTTTATTTCATATTAAATTTTCATGCGTCTCTCTCTTTATTCGCATGTTTCATTTCAGTTTTCAACATCTCATTTAATTTACATGTTTACATCTGAAATAAATAAATAAACAACATATCAATATCTCTCCACATTTACATCTGAAATAAGTAAATTAACATGTCAATATTTCTCCATGTTTATGTCTAAAATAAATTAATGAATAACCAGAAATTCTTATGCCAGTATTGTACATATTCACATTTGAATTAGTTGGATGAATAACATGTGAATTGTTATGTCAATATTCTATATATTCAAATCTGAATTCATTAAATAACATGTGAATTGTTATATCTACATTTTTTCCATATTCACATCTGTTGTAATTAGATAAGTAACATATGTCCATAAACGTGTATATATGTTGTGTATTAATTAGTAACCTAATTCTTTACCTTTAAATTGAGCAATTAATTACATTAATTGATTGGTATTAATGTTTTTATATTTAAAAAATCAAACTGACCCTAATTCTTTACTAACAAAGAAATAACATACCTTATATTTTCTATAAGAAATGTAATCCTTCCATAATACACTCTTGCCTTTTCTTTTCAAAATATAATGTTTATTTTATTAAATGCCTTCTTTTAGAAATATATGGTTACATTTTCTCTCATTTACAATAACCCATCTCATTTGAACATCGTCATCTAAATTTATAAAAGTGGATGCCTTCTTTTTAAATACACTGTTATACCTTTTATTTCCTCTTTTGTAACAAAACAAACTCCCTGTTTATAAAATCATACATATATTAAAAATGAGAGGTTTATTTTATTTATCTCAAAACATGTATTTATTTTTATTTAAAATGTTCATTCAGTTTTGACACAAACGCACGTTCTTATATTAAACTTAATCATTACAAATTAATTCCTTTTTCCCTTAATTGAAACATTTCAATAAATCTACTGCCAACTAGTTTCAATACTAATTTCAGACGAATTCTAATTCTAAACACCATTTCTTTTCACTTATAATTATTTATTGATTCCTCCTTAAATTTTGGGTTGTTACATTCTCCCCTCCTTAAGGGATTTCATCCCCGAAATCTCTAAAGATAGAAGAATGAAATAAAAGTATTCATCTAAGTTCTACAACCAACTACTCAACCATCACCCATTACATCCATTGTCCTTAAGTTTTTCTAGTGCGATTTATGATACTTATGCAATTAGTGTAGTGTCAATGTCCCTAACTAATGCAAAAGATTAAGCGGTCCACTAATTCAATTGACCTCCTTTTATGCAATCATGTCCGTGCCATGTATCCAAATGAATGCAAAAATTCCCTAATGATAACTGATAGTTCTATATGCATGATACCATCATTATCCAAATGCAACAATCATATAATAATCATCCATTTATAGAAACCATGGAATAATATAAAATGCAAATGCGCACACATCCATATGTATATGCACTAGTGTCCTAGTTAGGCCGATCCCTAAATGATAATAGTGCCTAGTGTAAGTATATGCATCCATTAGCATCCACTAGCAAACACTTGCAACCACTAGCATCCATCATACAAAACATGTTCTAATAACATATTTATATCAAATCCTATCATCCATAGGTTAAATCCTAAGTTCTACTCTCCCAAGGGATGATAAAGGAAAGAACCTATTCAAAACTAAAGATGGAAATAGGAAATTCGAAAGCTTCTTATCAAAGAGAGGTGGATATGAGATGCGAACTTTCTCCAAATCAAATTTAGTCTTCTCCGAAGTCTCCTTAACTATGTCGAAACCAAGGCAATCTCTCTGTAGACTCTATCCAACACGAAGGCGACTTGCGCGGTCTTTCATAAAGAGCTTCGAAAGGTGCCATTCCAATGCTAGCTTGAGAACTACTATCTAATGCGAATTCCACTAAAGAAAGATGCTTTTCCCAAGTTATTCCAAAATCAGGAATATCCATTCTCAACCATATGTGTCTTACAATTGTACTAACTCCATTTTACTGTTCTTCTTTAGTCTACTCACATGAATCAACATTCCTAGGTTCTCACTAGGGTCCTATACACTCTACGGAAACTCTGTTATTACTTTCAAAAGTAAGTACTGTTGTCTCCTTTGTAGCCTTACAACTTTTCCATTACACCTAGGAAATGATTCCTATCTACTTCAAATTTAGGAGTTTGGTTTGGTATTTATAGTTCCATTTTAAAAATTAAGGTTTCTAAACTTTTAAAACATCAAAATCCCAAAACCTCCATCTTCAAAAGTGTTATCTTTAAGTTTCTATTAAATTCAAAAATACTAGGTTACTTAAAATCTTATCTTTCTAGACTTGCATCTTCACGGCTTTTTGAATTTACATTATTTCCCAAACTTAGAGGGAAAAACTTTTAAGTCCAAAACTTATTCCTCATTTTCTTTTAAAGACCTTTTTAGTTTTCTATAAAAAAATTAATTTTCAAATTTTACTATTATTAAGTTTTCCAAACGCTTATTTACTTTTTCACCAAACTATTTTCTTTTAGAATATCTTTAAAATATGCTTATGTGTTTTCAAAACATCTTCTCATTATACCTAACGGTCTCATACCTTGATGTATTGGAACTACTTTCTCCTTTTTAAAAGAGGACTTCATGTTTAGGTGATACTATAAGAAACTTATTTTATACTTTTTGAAATAGGCTATACAAAATATGTTACTTCTCATACCTTGTACATCTCTTTCATGTATTCCATGTAACTTGCACAAAATATTTTTATTGGTTTCATAGAAAATTATACCATTACTTTGTTTTTCATTCCAAAAGATAAAAGTATGTTTAATTTACATTCTCTTATGATAGAAATCTTCTAATATCTAACTTACTCTTTTCTTTTAAAATAATTTTGCTGAATCTTTGACAGCGATCACATCTTCTGGCATAGTCTGCAGCGTCGCGGTTTATTATTGGCCAGAAATACCCATATCGAAGAACTTTCTTCGCTAGGGTATGCCCCCCGGTGTGGTCCCCGCATTCGCCTTTGTGTACCTCCTGTAGGATTCGTCATGCTTCATTATCGATCACACACCTAAGAAGGGGGGTCGAGAATCTCCTTCGGTAGAGAATCTCATCTTGTATCATGAACCATGGTGCTTTTCGGAGAAGCTTTTTTCGTTGGTTTCGGTCAGTTGAAAGGGTTCCCGCAAGTAGATAGTCCTTTGTCGGTGTCATCCATGTCTCCATCTCGATGGTTGTCTCGAGGATCCAATCAATGTTCATCTCATATATGCTTGGAGTGGCTAAAGTTTCGACTGGGACGAGCCCCAATGATTGAGCTTCCCCAGAGCTTGCTAGCTTAGCCAAGTAGTCCGCCTTGGTGTTTTGTTCCCGTGGAATGTGGGCTATGGTATAATGCTCGATGTTGTTCAGCAGTTCTTGCACTTTAGACAGGTACGGGGCAAGATTCTCTCCTCGAGCCTGGTATTCCCCCTTTACTTGACAGACGACCAACTTTGAGTCGCTGTAGATGCGAATGGATTTTATCTTAAGTTCTTTCACCATCTTTAATCCTGCAATAAGCGCCTCATATTCCGCTTCGTTATTCGTCGTAGGAAATTCCAAGCGCAAGGCGCAGCAAATGGCTCTCCTGTTGGGGGTTTCGAGTACTACCCCCACCCTTGAACAGAGATTGTTAGATGCACCATCTATAAGGAGTTTCCATTGAGTCTCCACCTCCAGCGGCACTTCTTCCTCGTCGTCCCTTATGGTAAGCTCGGCGATGAAGTCTGCTAACGCTTGCCCATTGATAGCTTTGCTAGGATGGTATGCATTATCATATTGAATTAGCTCTATGTTCCATTTGAGGAGTCGCCCGAAAGTTTCGAGTCGGTACAATAGTTGTTTCAAGGGTTGGTCGGTTAATACATTGATCGGATGCTCCTGAAAGTATGGTCGTAACTTTCGAGATGCGATCAAGAGGCAATACGCTAGCTTTTCCAGTTTTGGGTAATTCTTCTTAGCTCCGGTGAACCGTTTGCTAATGTAATACATGAGTCGCTGGATTCTTGCTTCCTCCTGCACGAGAGCGGCACTCAGTGCATGCGGCAAAACTGCTAAGTAAATGAATAGGTCTTCTCCATACATTGGCGGAGCTTCCATGTGTCGTAACAGTTCTTCGGAAGCCATTTGACCAGCTTCACTCCATATGAAGTTTTTCCTTCCCTTCTTTAGCACTTCGAAGAATAGAATGCTCTTGTCTGTAGCTTTTGAGATAAATCGGCTTAGTGCTGCGCCTTTTCCATTAAAGCTTTGAAGTTCCTTCTTATTTCTCGAGGCTTGGACTTCTCGTAGAGCCGTTATTTTTTCTAGTTTTGTTTCGATGCCTCAGGAACTTAATATGAATCCCAAGAAATTCCCAGAAGCTACACCGAAGTGACATTTGAGTGGGTTGAGCTTCATTCCATACTTCGGGAGTATTTCAAACATTTCAGCGAGATTTTGTGTATGGTTAGCAACTACTCGAGATTTGACCAACATGTCATCTACATAAACTTACATAGTCTTTCCAATTTGGCGTTTGAACATAGTATTCACTAGCCTTTGGTATGTTGCCGCGGCGTTTTTAAAACCGAATGCCATTACTCTGTAGCAGTACAGTCCCAAATCGGTGATGAATCTAGTGTTCTCTTGATTTGGCTCATGCATTATGATCTGGTTGTAGCCTGAGTATGCATCCATAAATGACAACAATTCATGCCCCACCATCCCATCCACAAGCTGATCAATTCTGGGGATCAGGAAGCTATCTTTCGGGTAAGCTTTGTTTAGATCTGAGAAGTCAATACAAGTTCGCCATTTTCCATTAGACTTCTTGACTAAGACTGGGTTTGATACCCATTTAGGGTAAGTTGCATCTTGGATGAAGCCGTTAGCCATCAATTTATCTACCTCCTCTCTTAGTGCCTTGGACCTTTCAAGACCCAAGTTGCGCCTTTTTTACTTTACTGGTATGAATTTTGGGGTCAATATTGAGCGTGTGGAAGGCAATTTTGGGTGATACCCCACACATATCGGAGTGCGTTCAAGCAAATATGTCCAAATTGGCACGGATGAATTTAGTTGGTTCTGACCACATCCTGTTTCTAAGGTGCGATCCGATTTTCAAGACCCATGTTGGGTCGTCCATACAAACTGGGACAGACATCGTCAATTCAGCTGGTGCTGCCCGATCCTTCCCTGAACTCTTCTTTCTAAGGTCCAAAGTCTTGTCGAATCGGCTATGGTCCCTGAGCCAGGGGTAGCTTTGTAATTTCTATTTAGTGGGCTCATGAATTGGAGAGTTTTCCCCATATCCTTTCCTTTCTTCTTGACTCATGCAATTCTACGATGTAGCATTCCCGGGCAGTGCTTTAGTCTCCTTTCACAATTTCGGCTCCATGCTCTGTAGGGAACTTCATTGTAAGGCACCATTGGGCCAATGCTATTCTAAAGTCGGCTAATGCGGGCTGTCCCAAGAAGGCGTTGTATGTTGAAATTTCATCCATGATCACAAAAGTCTGAATGAGGGTGACCTTACGCTCACCCTTTCCACGCTCCACAGGTAGGTCAATTGTTCCCACGGGTTGTTTGGGTTCGCTAGTAAACCCTTGAATCTTTGTTTAGCATGTAGATACGCTATTCATGTCTATCTTCATTTGATCGAAAGTATGTTTGAAGAGTATGTTAATGGAGCTACCACTATCAACCAACACCCGTCGGACTACAACAGGTCTGATTCTTACCGTCACCACCATTGGATCGAGAGTTGGAGCTTCGATCCCTTCGGTGTTCTGATTTCGGAACACTATATTGTCATTCAAAACCCTTTGCAGCTTGGCCGGAGTTTCATCTTCTAAAGCTAAACATGATTCCTTCAGAGCGTGCTTCAACGAACTTTCATATCGCTCCATTCCCCCAACTTCTTTGTGCGGGGTGTGGTCCCCCAGATATTGTTCCAACAATAAGCCTTTGATCAGTTCATTTCGACTCTTCTTCGCTAGTTCTAGTTTGATTCCTTCATTCTCTTGGTTGTTGAGGAGTCGCAGATTGATCGAGGTATTGTGGTTGTATTACGTACTGTTGGGGTTTGTTATTCTGGATCAGCTCCTCAATGAGATTCTTTAGGTGGCGGCATTCGTTTGTATTGTGGTCGTATGTTTTGTGGTAGCGGCAGAATTTCCCTGAGTGCTTTTGCTACTCGGTTGTTTCCTTTCTGGGGGGGCTTTTTGTATTCCTCGGTCCTTTGAGTCACGAGAAAAATGTTTTTCGGTGTATCATTTAGAGGAGTGTAGCCTTTGGGCCTAAACCCTTTAAGCTTTTATTGTTGCCATTACCATTCTTCTTATTGGAGTTTTGACTTTTTCTCTTTGGATTTCCGTCTTTCCCAGTTTTTCCCTCAACTGTCCGAGAACTGTGCTCATTTTAATTCATTGCTACATCGCTTTGCCCGATGTTCATCGGTTGCACACTAGTAGACTTCCTTTCCAATTCATGCGCTTCCTCTAACCTTAGGTACTGACTTGCTTTACGATTGAAATCTTTGCTGGTGGGAGGTTGCTTCACCTTAATCCACTTTCCGAATTCAGTTTCCAGGTGAATTGCATGGACTAGTGCCATAAAAACCATGTCTTCGTTAGGGTTGCTTACTTCCGTCACTGTGATGTTAAACCTGTTTATGAAAGATTTCATTGATGCATTACACCCTTGGAATAATACGAATAGGGACATGACGTCTTTTGGCTGCGCAATATGGAGTTTGAACTGATCAAGGAACCTTGTCGCCAGTTGGTCAAAAGTATAGATAGATCTTGGTGGAAGCCTAGTGAACCACATTGACGGAACTCCTTCGAGAAAGATAGGAAAGCATCTGCATCGAACTGCTTCGGAGGCATTAACTCCGTTCACATACCAATTGTATTTTTACAAGTGAGGTTTTGGGTCTTTAGTCCCGTTATAGGATGGGATAGTTGGCACTGTGAATTTTTCTGAATATTTCTCATTCAAGATTCATTGGTGAAGGGAGTCTGACTTGGTGCAGATCCCCATTCATCATCTCTTCTATTTTTGCTCTCCTCTGCTAATCGTTTAACCATATCCACTATGTATGCCTCTAATGTCCGGTAGTCTTGAGGACTGCAATCAATCACTGCATCAAGTGTTTGGCTTTGCAAACGATCTTGGTGAGTGGGCTAAAATCTAGGCTCTTCTGTCTTCGGGAGAGCCAGTCCTGCAGGGTCCCGTTGGCTTGCAGTTGGTCTAACTGGAGCAGCTTGAGTATTCTTAGCATTATCGAATGCATTGCATTTTCTTCCAATTTGTCGTCTTGCTCTTCGTCCTCTGAGTCGGAGAGATCCATAGCTATGTCTTCCAAAGGGGTCTTTGCCCCTTGATTCAAGTTCAAAATAGGTTGCCTTGTGACGAATGGAGTACTTGCATTTCCGTCCATGTTAAATCCTGTTGTCACCTTTTTTTGTGGTTGTTTTCTGTTTCTTCTATGTGGACCAGAAACGGAGGAATTCTCTTGTTCTATAGTAGCCGTGGGTTCAGGTATAGTCCTTGGAGCAGGATTTGACTGTAGAGTTAAGAGAGCGTTAAGCTTATCCATTAAAGCCTTTTGGCTACTTTCCATTTTTTGGTTGATCTCATCAACCATTTTATTCAACTCATCCCTGGTGACAACTTTGTGCTGACTGGAGGATGCTGGCGCCTGATTTCCTAAGTTAGCACCATTTACTTCAGTTGGTTAGGGACTAACATCTTCTCCAGCTACTACTACCCCTATGGATCTTCCAGAGGCAGTTCTTCTTCTTCCAAGGGCCATTGATTCCAAACACAGATTCTTCAAGAAAAGATTGAGGATCTAACTTCTGGACCTATGGGTTCCAAAGTAGATAGCTAGATCTTGATCCTAAGTTGGGGTTCTCAGTGAAAGTACCAAAATGTAAACCCAAAAAATGGATCAACACCCTGGTTTGAGTTTGAAAGCACCAGCCTTGTTCTGACAGAGCAATATCACAGATAACAGGTATGGAGAAAGACAGTAAAAGGAAGAAGACAAGTAATTTTTATAGTGGTTCGGCTGTTAATGAAGCCTACGTCCACTTTATAGTTTTATTATAGACCGACTGCTGTTACAAGAAGTGTTTGGTTACAAGGCTTTGATTATCTTTAGGTAGATTGGATCCCTAGAGTTGGAATCAATTGGTGAATCATAGTAAATTCCTTTGGAGATTGTTGTGAGGGAGGCAGATAATGAAGAATGTTTACAGCAGAGCTTCCGCAACTAGTCCGGAGAAGATCTAGTTTATGTTGCAGGTAGGTCGGTATTTATAGAGATCAAAGAGCTTCTGGGCCAGGCCTATTCGCTGACTGCTGGAAGATGGATTCATAACGTCCTAGAGGAGCTTAGCTCGCGATCCGAGCCAAAAACATGGATGGCTAGCGATCCATAGATTTGGATTGTTTGCGAGCTAATTACTTGCTGCTCTCCCTCCATCACTTCATCATGCTAGGTCGCCAATGACATTGTTCTAGATGGATCGCCAGCGATCCATCGTGTATGGATCGCTAGAGATCCATACACTTAGTATTTTTGTGCTCTGTCTTCTAGGCCTTTCATCCCTTATTTATCTTAGCGGACCATTAGGATGCATGGATCGCCGGCGATCCATAGTGCATGGATCGCTAGTGATCCAAGCACTTGGATTGTTTTTGCAATTTGGAGTGTGAAACGTTTTCATAGCCTTAAATTGACGTTGTTCATGTAGTCCCGTTGCCCGTTGTTCCGTTTTGATGACAATTTAACTGGATACACTTAGTTGCTGACCAGACTGAACTTACACTAGCTTCTTGGTTTAGTTGAATTTGGCCATTGCTTTAGTAATATGACTTGGCTCTTGTTAACTCCTTGCCTTAGCCTTTCTAGTTAAGTTCTAGGCCATTCTGATGTCACAAAATTGTTTTGTTTTCTATTGGATCCTGCTGGGTTAAAACCCAGATAACACACATCATGAGGTTGAATTAGGTGACCCGTAAAATAGGTTCCTTACTACCCCTTGTATCACATAGGCCAGCAGTCTATTACCTATAGGAGCAAAGCATGGTCATGACTGAGAATATGCATAGACAAGCCACTGGTGGATATGTGTCATGATGTTCGTCGAGGTAATTAAGGCTGTTGGAACAGATCCCATGAGGTGGCTATACTAGAGACTAGATGAGTCTAAAGTGTAGCCAGTCCCCTTTATATTCATACGTTTGTTGATTATTCATTTCATTATTTTGTCTATTACAAATCGAGGAATGTTCATTATATTATTTCAGGGCATTGCTGTATGCTAGCCCGATTAAATTGATATTTTCATATTCTTTGATAATGTTATATATTATGAACGATTCACTCATCTATTATGGTTTTTCTAATTTTTATTATTTTAATTCATATAGGTGATGATGCTTTTCTGTATAATTTCATGGTGGATGTTAAATTGAGATGGCTAACTTTGTGATGAGTTGTACCTTTACTGTATTATTGTATATATATTATATGTTTTTGCTGTGATTGAATCATTGATCTTGGTAATTCGCTGTATATTATGCATTGTTCTGTCTTGGAGTCATACATGTTTATTGTTTTGTATTGAGACTGTGTATGTATAGCTGATTTATTTATTCAATGTTTGAATATGTACTGGTGTTAGTCCAAGGGAATATTCACGTGTGTAGTCCATATATGCTGATTCTCTGTATTATCTGACAGTACTACTCTGTAATACTCTTGGATAGTATGGGTATAGAGGTTGGGTGTCATAATTTGATATCAGAGCAAGGTTCAGAACAATACATTGTATATATATATGAGACACGAGTTATCGACCTAGAAGAGACTTAGGGTCCTTGTTCCTTGGGTGTGTTTTGCATGCACACCCATCATTAATGTGCCTGTCCATATGCTGACACGAAGCTACGATCCATGAAATCCCTTATGTGCATATGTGTTTGTGAGAGTGTGTGTTTTGGGTGCTTGCATGCCTGTGTATGTATTATGTGGTGCATTGTCCTTTGTGTGGGTGCATGTATGTGTTGGACAAATATCAGAATTGTGTCAGCATGGATCAAGCAAGGCAGGACAACGTGTGAGCAGTTTCAGTTCTAATTGTGCCTTACTCTCAATGTTTGGGTTTGATCTTTACCTTAGTAAAACATCTTGTTACATTAAAAACAATTTAATAAATATGGTTGGACATGCATGTTCCAATATATTAATACATAAAGAAACCCACATGCACTTTTGTGCGTTTTTCATGAAATTTTTATGGAAATGGTACAGGAAGCACTACATCCTTATCTCAGTATATAAAGCATATTGTATGCCAACCTTAAACATTGGGGAGTTAAGATATAAAATAATATAGACAGTATATACTTGTCAGAGAAGGTAACTAGTGTTGGAGGACTTGGGAATTTTTGTGAGTAAAAAAAAGTTATCTGGGTGAATGTTGAAATTATTAAATAATTTATTATCGCGACTGTTAGTTTTAACAAATCTGTCTCTTTCTAGTTCTAAGAAACTATTGTTCATGGATGTCAATTAATAACTTTTGGTATGCATGTTTAGTTATCAAATGTTGACTATGGCCACTTACTATTATAATACAGAGATGCTTATTGGTATAAATAGATCATATTTTGACTAGTTAACATGATATATTATTACCGACATCCTCTGTTTTTGCAGTAAGGTATTCTAACATAGTGAAGTATTAACATAATAATAATAATTGAGCTTTCAATGTTATTCTATATTACTGGCATTTTAAGATTTCTAAAATGATTTTCCATTTGCACCTTATGCCCCATATTGTTGAATCTTTGCATTTGTGTGTGTTCATGTTTTTGCTTGTGTGTGAATGTGCACTTCATTTTTAAAAAAGTATTATCATGTTAATTCATTAACAACATAACCATATGCCCTAATCTAGAGGTTTTAGAATTTCGACAAAGATGAAATATCAAATTTTAAGTGACATATACAGGCAAGATTGAATAAATTTTAGGATATTTTAACAGAGCTTTGTGATATGTCAAGAGAATATAAAAGTGTATGCATTATTCATCAAAGTAATGCAAGGAAGACACTTAATTCCGCAAGTATTAGTTGATGCTTCAGGGGTCCTGTTTGTACCAAAATTGGGCACAACACTCTTCGGATGTGTTTGAAGAGATAAAATGAAGAATGTAAATGAAAAATGAGGAAGATCTAATAAACACACCAATTAAAAAACAGAAAAACGCATAGAAGCACACAGATTTAGAGTGGTTCGACGTATGGCCTACGTCCACTATGAAATTGCTGATTTTATTGATCTTTGCTTGCTGATTATAATGAGTTACAACAGTAGGATTCGAGTACAATGGTGATTTCGGCAGAGTCTGGACATAGAAGAGCCAAAAAGTCCTTTTTCAGTAGGTCCTAGGCTGCTATTTATAGGCATAGGCAGCAAATATCTCACTCAGATCTCGGAAAACCTCTTCTCCCACGTGGGTGGGCCCACGTGATCGATCCCCGGTCGTTTAAACTCGATCTGTGATCGATACGAATGAAATTTGTATCGATCAAGATTTTTCCCAATCGAGTCGAGATCGATCATGAACATTCTTGAGGTCGTACGCAAGCTCCTGTGAAAATTTGGTGGCATTTGGACTTGTAGATTTTGAGTTATGATCGATGCAAGTTCGACTTTGTTGAAGGCTGCTGAGTTCGCATCGTTTCTGTTCGCATCGATCTATTCACATCGCTTCTGGGCACGTGATGCCTGATAATGTGGCGCTAGCTTTATGGATCGATCCACTTTTCATGCCGAGCGACCAAGTCAATCATCTTTACGCATTCTCTTCGTATCACCCTACTGCACCTCACTTCATATCGATCCCTTGCACCCTACTTCATATCGATCCTTTATAATTGCTTCGTATCGATACGAACTTATGTTCTTCGTATCGATAGTTCAGAGGCCATTTCGTATCGCTTATTGATTGGGTTTGTATCGATGGAAGGTGTTGATTTCGTATCGATCTGTGGCCGATCGATACGAAGCATGTTTGAAAGTGGATCGATATGAAATGGACTCACATGTTATTGCCGATACGAAGCGGGTGAATTTGAATGGATACGAAGTGGGTTTTCCTGGATGGATACGAAGAGAGGCTTGTCTACCGATGGATACGAAATGGACCGATGCGAAATAGGCGGAATGATGGATACGAATGAGTGGATCTCCTTGATTTGCATCGATCATACCTTGAGCATACGAACTTCGATTGACTTGAAATTTGGAACGTCGTATTCCGTAGCTTTGATTGTCGTGTCATGTTAATTGTAGCTCGATTCGGACTCGGGCAAAATTTAACAGCATCCATAGCGAACCTGCGTACAACCATTCTTCGGGATGATCTGTCTTTAATTTCCATTTAACTCCTTGGTGTCACGGCCTTGCCAAAAGGCGGGATAATAGGTCCTAAACTATTTAATCCATCAAGGAAAAAAAGCAAGCAGATTAACACGTTAAAAGAAGAAGTCCGTGTTTTAGAAAAATGTCCATTTAACACTTATGTCCTTGAAACCATGATAGTTACCTGAATATTTTATAAATCCACATTGTTTATGTATGTGGTGCATGATATCTTATTGAATGTGCCATTGAAAGCGGATATGACAGTAGTTTTAGTAGCCAGGACCACATAAGCCAACACATGCATGTTAAGTATAATGATGGGCCATCTTTTGTTATGCTTTCCTTTGGGTATACTTTCGCTACTTGGAGAATTTATTTTCTCATTGTTTTCCTTGAATATTTTGGGTGCACATCTTTCTCAAGTAGGTAGTGTACAAGTGATACCAATTAACAGTGATAAATTAGTGCATCTTTAAGCCTTTAAACAAGCTCAACACGTTATGGCATCATTTGCTAGTGAGGGAGTATAATTGAGTGGCTGCAATATTTGTGTTAGTCTAAGTGTGTTACTGTGTATGCGTGTGTGTTGATGTGACTAGGTGGGAGTTGCTGGGTAATACACACACACACACACATATATATATATATATTTATGTGTGTGTTGTGCTTGAGTGGGTTACCTGTACATGAGTATGTCTTAGTGACTATTATTCTCGCTCAGAGCATTAGACTTGAAGGGTCTCTAAGGGCAGCTCCGATAAAATGGGCTAAGCGTAGGGCGCCCGGGATAGTCATTGCTGAGGAGGGCGATGAAGAAGATACACCTACTGAAGACGAACCTGTAGTCGGGCCCCCCGTCAGTTCTCGGGATTTAGAGGGTAGAAGGAAAGGCAAGGCAGTCGCTCATAAGCGTCATAAGTATTCGAGATGGAAATCCATAGTCATGTCCCTGCCAGCCTCCGGTGTTAGAATCACTGAGACTCCTCCCTCATAAATGGAGAATCGTTTCGAAGGACTCGCCGACATTCCTATTCCGGACTATGTGTCGCTCCAACATGACACCAGATTGGAAGGGCTTCAAAGCGCTTTAGATTTAAGCGAGTCACTTCCCACGAGCGTAACCATCATAATCGGTTGGTCGAAGGTTGCACATGCATACACACATCACGGCACTACACAATTTCCAATCATAAGCCATCCATTTCTTGAGATTACTAATTCTACTTCTCTTTCTTCTTTACAGATACGATGTCACAGCGAGAATCCATGCTTGGTAGCCTTCGCTCGGCACACCAGTCATCCTGTTCATACTACAAGTTCCGCTGAAGGGAGGCTGATAGAGATCACATTCGCGGCTATTCCAGCCATGAATGTTATGAGAGGGAGAGGTCTGATTCGCAGCGTCGAAGGACTAAGACCGAGACTCCTGCTGTCACTGAACAGGCTGTTACCGAGCCCCCCGGGGAGGGAGCGATCAGAATTGTCCAATTGAAAAGGGACTTCAAAACATATGATTTGATGGCTTCATCTTCCCTACGCATTTAAAGAGAATTCCAGTTGAGGTTGAACAAACAATGCATGATAACATCCATGACGTTTATAGTCAATACAGGGAGTGGATGAAGACCACAGACAAAGCATCGACGGTGGCTTTTGAGCGAGTGAAAACAATAGAAAAATTAGAAGCTGATCTCGCTCAAAAGGACCGTATAATACAGGTGCTTAATAATGAGGCCGAATCTTCCAGGAAATCAGAAATAGAGGCCAATAATAAATCCGACGAGGCAAATCAGTCTATGAAAAGGATGCGACAGATGCATTTTGCCTTGGTTGAGGAGATGGGCCATCGAAACACCACTGTTACAGCCAAACGGGATGCTGCGCTAAAGGAGCTTGAGGAGCTTAAGGCCAAATTTTCCTAAATCGTCAAAGAAAAAGATGATGTAAACAAAGTAGCCCAGGAAGCGTGTAAATAGTCTATGGTGCTTCAGGATGAGAGGGACGCGACGACACTTAAAATTCAAGACGCCGAGGCCAGGATTGAAAATGAAGTGAAGATGGCAGAGACCAGGATGGAGGCTGATATCGAAGACCTCCTCATCACATACAATGCTAATGTTCTGAAACACCGAAACCTAACTTGGCTCGATAGCTATCCATCACACTTGTATAACGCTTGGGGCCGATTGGTGGAAGAAGAAAAGGCTGAACGACAAGCGGAATCTTTGGATGAGTTCGAACTTGAGAACCAGGTGCTGAGTGAAGATGAAAGAAAAGTTCTCCACGGCATCATGATCACATACGAAAAGAAGAAACTTGGTACTCAGCATTTAGAGGCTGGAGAGGGTTCTGACGTTGAGCACCGCGATGTAGGTTCTAAAACCCCTGTGCCAACCCAACCCGAATCTACATCTACGGTTGATCCTCAGTCTGTTCCTGCATATAATCCCGACCAACCGCAGTTGTCTCCAGCTCGCGAGCAAGTCTCTGAAGCTGCTATGCCACCCACAAGCTAAACTGAGGAAGGTATTCTAAACATTTATTGTGCACATCTAAAGCTGGAACGTTGATTGAAATAATCACTAACTCTTTTTATTTGTCTCTATTCAGCGATAGGAGCTACATCTGCCATGCCTCCTACAACCCAAGAGTTGGATCACGAGCAGGAGGCTATCATAACAGAGGCGACCACGACAACAGCTACTGCACCTACGGATTGGGTACAAGGGAGCACACTTACTTTGATCAGCAGATGATGGAGGAACTTCTCGATCATCACAGTGACCCCTTTTCCGATCTGCTATTCGTTGAGTGGAGGCGCACCCGCAACCAGTTCCTTGGGTCCAACTGCTAGCATCCTCGGCGACGCCCAAACAACTAACGAAGAGGAGATTATGGCTGAGATCAACGTCGAGATGGAAGCAACTGCACGGGCCAGTGGCTTCGGAGGTGGAATGGCGGGCCTTGGCCTAGCTCCTTTGCGGATGATTTCTCCGGGTGGCATGGTCGTTGATACTAGTGCACCACCTATGCCTTCTAACATCGATCATGTCCCTCCGACTCCACCTTCAGGAAGCATTCCAATCCACGTGAGTTCAAAGGAGGAGGTTTCTATAATGCCCTTGATTAGAGATCAACCGCCAAAAGGAAAGGGCTCAAAGAGGCAGCCAAGCGGTGAATCCAGCGGGTCAACGCCGAGGAAGAGGAAGTAGAAGACGAGAGAATAAACATGTCTCCTCGGCTCTTTTTTGGATAGATAGATAGGAACTTCTTTTTGTTTTTTGTAGACTGTGTATAGATGCGGGTTCGGCCCCTGCTAGTAGGATTTTTTGTAATAATTTTGTACTTATCCTTCTCTTCTAAAGAATGGTTGAAATAAATTTCCATTTTTTCAGTGTTTGAATTTCCATTCAATGTACTTGAGGAGTATTAGTCTTCGAATTGGACCCGGGTTTAATTCTTAAGTTCCGGAGCCACGGCTTCAGATCACGATCGAGTGCTAAGTTGAATTTCAATACTGTACTGTCTCAATCAGTGGCTGGCACTTTAGTTCTGCCTCTAGTTTCAGGGGCAAATTGAAAAGATCGGTAGGCCATCACTCTTCGCCTTTAATACATCCAGCTTACCTTTTCTAAAGCAAGACTGAAACAAGACGAGCTTAGGTGGTCGAATCACACTTGCTCATCTATTAGTGATTGCATCCATACTCTAGGGATTGCACTTGTACATCAACAGTCAATCACGCTCGCTTAAGGTTTGAAGAGACGTCCATGCTCCGAGGACTTAAGTTAATTTATGGGCGGTCAGTCATGCCCGTTCGATATTTAGAACTTCGTCCGCACTCTGGGGACTTAAATTGATTCGTGGGTGGTCAGTCACACCCACTTTGCGCTCATACTCCGGCCCACACTCCGGGGGCCTGGAGTTGTCCTACGGGTGGTCGTTTTACACCCGGCTTGTGTTTATACTCCAATCCGCACTCTAGGGATTTAGAGTTAGTCGATGTTTACATTCCAGTCCACGCTCTGGGGACTTAGAGTTAGTTGGTTGATGTTTATACTCCAGTTCACACTCTGGGAATATGGAGTTGGTTAACAGATGGTTGATCGCATATGTTTTGAATTTCTGAATCTCGTTCGCACTCCGGGAACGATGGATTTATCAGGATCATGGAGGTCGATTCATATCCACCCTGAGTTAACAAGTGAGGTCATTAGATGGATGGGTCCATCCTCCTCGAACTTGGTTTGAATACGGGCGAAGTCGTTAGGTGGACGGGTCCACCTTCCTCGAAATCGTATTTATAAGTTTATACTCCAGTTCGCACTCTGGGAATCTGGAGTTAGTTTGAGGATTGTCGTGCATCAACCCCTTTTTTGGCTTCAGTGTGATGACTTACCCCCGAGCTCGGGTTTCACTTAGCGAGTGATCGGTCGTATCACAGTCACTCCCTATTTGAATAAATCCCACCGTATGGTGGAACTTTGCTCTTCGTGCATGGCGATGGTCGTATGACGCATTTCAAAAAATCACAACTCTGGCTCGAAGAGATTGCATTTTATTGCTGAAATAAGAAAATACGGCAAAATCAGTTGCCTTATTACAAATTCAAATTTCGAAATGCATAAACAAATTGCAAACGAAAAGAAAATTGAATGAACAAATAAAGCCTGTTATGTGTAGTAGCGACGAAGACTCTCGCTGTTCTAGGCTCTTGACAGAGTAAGACCATCAACGGTTGATAATTTAAATGTGCCGTCTCCGAGCTTTCGTTTAATGACATATGGCCCTTCCCATGTTGGCTTCATATGTGAAGGAACCGGGTAAATTCTCTTGGGGTCGAGGTCACCGAGTTCGAAGGTTCGGGGTCGGACCTTAGCATTGTATAATCGGGCGACTCGACTTCGATATGCGGCTACTCTCAAGTCAGCCTCTTCTCGCTTCTCATCCAATAGATCTAGGGATTCGGCAAGTAATATAGCATTTGTCTTCGGATCGTAATATGTCACACGATGAGAAGGTACTTCCATTTCGACTGGAATAATGGCTTTTGAGCCGTAGGAAAGTGAGAATGGAGTATGGCCGGTCGCTGACTTGTGGGTTGTTCGGTAAGCCCATAGGGCCATAGGAAGTTCATCGACCCATTTGCCCCCGGCCTTTTCCAGTCGTTTCTTTAGAATGGACTTTATAACTTTATTAACGGCTTCAACCTATCCATTAGCTTAAGGGTGCGCAACTGTGGAGAACTTCTTCTGGATGTGGAATCGTTGATAGAAATTTTTAAATTCAACACTATCGAATTGGGTTCCATTGTCGGTGATGATGGTATGTGAGAGACCAAATCGACAAATAATGTTGCGCACTACAAAATTCATCACTTTCTTCGTTGTGATAGTAGCGAGGGGTTCAGCTTCAGCCCATTTGGTAAAGTAATCAACTGCAATGATGGCGTACCTCGCACCACCTTTGGCTAGAGGTACAGAACCAATAATGTCGATCCCCCATACTACAAATGGCCAGGGACTGACCAGCTGAGTTATTTCGGTAGGTGGGGCCCTGGGAATCCGAGCATGCTTCTGACATCTGTCACATTTTCTGGCGTAAATGGATACATCGCGATTTACAGTCAGAAAGTAGTATACATATTGGAGCACTTTCTTGGCAAGAGCTTGCCCCCCCGATGTGATCGCCACATTCTCCTTCATGTACATCATGCAATTCTCGTTTGATTTCATCGTGGGCGATACACCGGAGTAAAGCAATAGAGTACCCTCTTCTATACATGACTCCATTCTGAATAGTGAACCGCGAAGCCTTTCAAAGAACTTGTCTTTTCTCACTCCTACGGTCCGGTAGGGTCCCTTGCACGAGATAGTTTCTGAATGGAGTCATCCATGACTCCTTATTGGGAACGACTTCATACACCCAGTCTATTTCCATTTGATCGATGCTAAGGGAAGATAAGGTCTCCATAGGAACGAGTCCCATTTGTTGCGCCTCATTGGTATTGGCTAACTTTGCTAAGGAATCGACTTTCTGATTGCGTTCTCGAGGTATGCAATAGATGGCATAATAATCGAACTAATTCAATATTTCCTAAACTCGGGCAAGATAAGCAGCCAGCCTCCGGTCTTTGGCCTGGTACTCCCCCGAACTTGACACACGACCAGTTGTGAATCACAATAAATCTACACTGCAATAATTCTTAAATCTCTGGAAAGTCTCAATCCAGCGAGGAGGGCTTCATATTCGGCCTCGTTGTTAGTCGCATGGAAATTGAACTTCAAGGTATAGCATATAGATCAGCCTTCAGGAGTTTCAAGTACAACTCCGGCGCCTGAGCAACGGTCATTTGATGCACCATCAGTATGTAGCTTCCAGATATACTTGGGAGATTCACTGGTTTCGGACAAGTCCTCAGGGATAGTGAATTCAATGATTAAATCTGCTAGGACTTGTCCTTGGATAGCTCACCTTGGAGTATAAGTAATGTTAAACTGACTCAGTTCGATATTCCATTTAAGTAACCTACCAGACGTCTCAGGCCGCGTAAGGACCTGTCGTAACGGCTGGTCGGTGTAGACAGTGATAGGATGAGCCTGGAAATACGGGTGGAGCTTCCTCGAGGCAATGACAATACAATAAGCCAGATTTTCCAGCTTCAGATAGTTTCTCTCAGCTTCGGTCAGTCATTTGCTAATGTAATAGACCGGCCGTCGTATCTAGTCTTCCTCCCGAATTAGGGCAGCACTGATTGCGTTTTCTCAGACCGTCAAGTAAATGTACAATTTCTCGTGATCGATGGGCTTTGACAGAATGGGTGGTGTGGATAGATGTTAAACCAGTGCTCGGAATGCGCCTTCACATTCCATAGTCCATTCAAAATTCCGGTTTCCTTTTTTGATCAGGTCGAAGAAGGGGATGCATTTGTCAATGGATTTTGAAATGAACATGCTCAGTGCTGCTACTTTCTCGTTGAGGCTTTGGACTTGCTTTATCATTCTTAGAGTCTTAAGATTTCTGATTGCCCAGATCTTCTCGGGATTGGCTTCAATTCCTCGAGCATTGACGATAAATCCAAGGAACTTTCCAGAAGCGACTTCGAAGTGACACTTCAACGGGTTGAGTTTCATTCTATATTCTTGGAGAATGTTGAACATCGATTCCAGGTCTCTCATATGATCAGTGGAGAATTGTGACTTCACAAGCATGTCATCCATATTTACCTCCATGGTTTTTCCGATCTGATTAGCGAACATTCGATTCACTAGCCGTTGGTAAGTTGCTCCAGCATTCTTGAGTCCAAATGGCATGACTTTGTAGCAATAATGTCCCAGATCGGTGAAGAAGCTAGTATGCTCCTGGTCGAGCAAGTGCATGGGTATTTGATTGTAGCCAGAATACGCATCCATGAAGGATAAGAGTTCATTTTCAGCTGTTGAGTCTACGAGCTGATCGATTCGGGGAAGTGGAAAACTGTCTTTAGGGCAAGCCTTATTCTAGTTTGAGTAATCAATGCATGTTCTCCATTTCCCGTTAGGCTTTCTGATAAGTACAGGATTGGACACCCACTCTGGATATAGTGCATCTCAGATAAATTCGTTCGATTTAAGCTTATCTACCTCTTCCTTAAGGGCGAAAGATCTCTCTGGATCCATACCACGCCTTTTTTGCTTGACCGGGACATGCCGCGGGTCAATATTCAATGTGTGGCTCACGGTGTCCGAGGAGATTCCACACATGTTAGAATGTGTCCAGGAAAACACGTCGAGGTTTGCCTGGAAAAATTCAACCAATTCCTCTTGCATTTGTTGGCTTAGCTGAGATCCAATCTTTATCATTTTAGAATCGTCATTATCGTTGATCGAAACGTCGATCATCAGCTCGGCCGGAGAAGCTTGACTGTTTTTACTTTCGCCCTCACTTTCGGTATCTCTCGGGTCAAGATCCCTTGGGAATTGGTTGGGTGCCCGGACCTTGGCCCAAGCGTCAATTGTCAATTCTCAGCAAAGAGGATGCAGAGAGATTCCTCTACACCCTTTCTTTTTTCCTTTCGCTGCGCCTCCCATAGCTCAGCAACATAACAGGCTCGTCCAGCAGCCTGGTCTCCCTGAACGACTCCAACTCCATTGTCCGTGGGGAATTTTAAAGTTAGACACCAAGGGGCAATGGCAGCCCTAAATTCAGCTAGGACCGGTCGGTCCAAGAAAGCATTGTATGGTGAGTCTATGTCCAATACAACAAACTATAGTATCCGGACTCTTCGGTGTTCTCCAATTCCCAATTCCACTGGTAGCTCCACCATCCCAGTGGGTATAGTCGCACTTCCATTGAAGCCATGAATGCGAGATTGACAAGGCTTCAAATCTTTTGCCTCTATTTTCATCTGATCATAAGCTCGCTTAAACAAAATGTTCACTGAACTACCACTATCCACTAAGATCCTCTTCATCCAAGCAGGACCTATCTGGGCTGAAATGATAAGAGGATCAACGGTTGGGGCTTCGACTCTGTCGGCATCTCGGTCTCAAAATACGATGTCATCTACCATCATTTTCTGTTGCTTGGCCGGAGCCCCGTCTTCCAAATTACTACAACATTCGAAGCTCGCATGCCTGATAGAGATGGCATACGACTCCATTTCCTTCCAGCTCCGTTCTGCTGGATGAGGACCACCACTGACAATATTAATCACTAACCTCCCGTCGGTACGAGCGGGTCCTCCGCTCTCACCTGGTTTGGTATTCGGTTCTGATTCGATGGGCCCGCTTCTCCAAACTGCGGTGCTCGCACAAACTGCTCCAACTTTCTCTCTCGTATCAACTTCTCAATAATATCCTGTAAATGACGGCACTCGTTCGTGTTATGGCCATAGCTATCATGAAATCTACAAAACTTCCCCGTTTGAATCTGTTTTTCTGATGAATGCTTCGGAGCAGGTTTTTTTATATTGAATAGTATTACATGTCTACAAATACACATTCTCCAGCGACGTATTTAAATGGGTATAATTGTCAAACATAGGAGCCTTACGTCACGGCCCAAGATTCAGATCCCATTTCCTGTTTTGATTTCCATTGCCTTTCTGTTGATTCTGTATGTTCAACTGCACCTTTCTGGAACTCTCCCCAGTTTATTTAACAGCTACATTGCTCTGCATTCCTTCCACACTTGGCCCTGCATCATCCTTTTTCCTAGACTGTTTCGCATCCTCCCTTCTCAAGAACTAGGCTGCCTTGGAATAGAAATGGTCCAATGACGCAGGAGGTTTTTCGACCAACCAGTTGTCGAATTCAGAATCGGGATCAATCCCCTTAGTTAGTGCCATCAAAATCGAGTTGTCATTTGGATTACTAATCTCAGCGCATGCAGCGTGAAACCTCTCCAGAAAACGTTTGAGTGCCTCTCCAGGAGCCTAAGTGACACTTGACAAGGTATTAGCGTCTTTTGGTCTTGTGACATGCATGTGGAACTGTTCAACAAACTTTGTTGCCAACTGGTCAAAACACAAGATAGATCGGGGTGGTAAACGGGTAACCACATAGTTGCTATACCTCCTAGGGAGATCGGGAAACTTCGACACTTAACTGCATCATCGGCTCGTGCGGCATTCATCAACCATTCGTATTTCAAAATATGTTGGTTAGGATCAGAGCTCCCTTCATAAACAGGTAGAGTTGGCATCCTGAATCGCCCAGGCGGTTCAACGTAGAGTACATCATCAGTAACAGGAGTATGACTCTGGGAGATTCCCCAGTCGTTATTGGTAAGGCCTTGACTTTTGCGGATCATTGTCGGGATAACCGGCATTTGGACGTTCTGGGCATGCTGAGCCAAGGTGTGGTCGGGTTCCACAATGCGAGGATGGGCTGGTCGCGGTCGACGGTCCATATCTCGCCTCCTTGGTTGTAGGTCTTCTACGACATAGGGTTCGGGAGTATATTAATGTTGATGGTGGGTCGGATCTACTCAGTTCCGAGTGTCAGCTCCCAACTTGGTAGCAGCGCGATTGTCATTAGTATGATAAGGAACAGTACCTCCTCGGGAGGAGGGTCCAGTCTGATGGCTAGTTGACGGGCCAACCCTCGGTTGCCCAAGACTCAAAGTGCGCTGATGTCCAGTAGCTTGGGTATAGCTTCCATCCAGCCGTGGACGTGTGGATCTATGATTGTAGTCAGAGGAGGCTGAGCTCTCAGTGGATGAGTAAGAAGCCTGATCCCTTCTGGATCTCCTTCGTCGCTGTTGATTTAGTTGATTACTTAGTTCCACGTTAGCACGGAATTACTGAGTAAGCTGCTGGCGGCTTTGAGTCAGCTCTTGCAATGGCAGTTGAAAATCTTCCCTGGTGACAGGGCCTTGTGGATCTGAGGGTTCGGCAGCATTTTGATCGGCAGGAGGAAGCGGTGTGGGATTCTGTCTGTCCCGTCCTTCCGGATCTGCAGCAATTGAGGTAGTCCTAGTGTTGACCATGGTGAGTAGTGAAGCTCTTTCCTAGACTTGGTACAAATCTAAATAGGATGGAAGAACTTCTGAACTTGAAATCTGGATCTTCTTCTTGGATTCTTCCAATCCGATATCGGTAGTAGATCCAATGAGTAGGAGAAAAATTAGGTTTTCTCAGTGAAAGCACCAAAGTGTTTGTACCAGAATTGGGCACAACACTCCTCGGTTGTGTTTGAAGAGATAAAATGAAGAATGTAAATGAAAAATGAGGAAGATCTAACAAACACACCAATTAATAAATAGAAATAACGCACAAAAACACACAGATTTAGAGTGGTTCGGCGTATGGCCTACGTCCACTATGAAATTGCTGATTTTATTGATCCTTGCTTGCTGATTATAATGAGTTAGAACAGTAGAATTCGAGTACAATGGTGATTTCGGCAGAGTTTGGACATAGAAGAGCCAAAAAGTCCTTTTTCAATAGGTCCTAGGCTACTATTTATAGGCGTAGGCAGCAAATATCTCACTCAGATCTCGGAAGACCTCTTCTCCCACATGGGTGGGCCCACGTGATCGATCCCCGATCGTTTGAACTCGATCCGTAATCGATACGAATGAAATTCGTATCGATCAAGATTTTGCCCAATCGAGTCGAGATCGATCATGAACATTCTTGAGGTCGTACGCAAGCTCCTATGAAAATTTGGTGGCATTTGGACTTGTAGATTTTGAGTTATGATCGATGCAAGTTCGACTTTGTTAAAGGCTGCTGAGTTCGCGTCGCTTCTGTTCGCATCGATCTGTTCGCATCGCTTCTGGACAGGTGATGCCTGATGACGTGGTGCTAGCTTTTTTGATCAATCCACTTTTCATGCCGAGCGACCAAGTCAATCATCTTTACGCGTTCTCTTCGTATCACTCTACTGCACCTCACTTCGTATTGATCCCTTGCACCCTACTTCGTATCGATCCTTTATAATTGCTTCGTATCGATACGAACTTATGTTCTTCATATCGATAGTTCAGAGGCCATTTCGTATCGCTTATTGATTGGGTTCGTATCGATGGAAGGTGTTGATTTCGTATCGATATCTGGCCGATCGATACAAAGCATGTTTGAAAGTGGATAGATATGAAATGGACTCATGTGTTATTGCCGATGGATACGAAGCGGGTGAATTTGAATGGATACGAAGTGGGTTTGCCTGGATGGATATGAAGAGAGGCTTGTCTACCGATGGATACGAAATGGACCGATGCAAAATAGGTGGAATGATGGATATGAATGAGCGGATCTCCTTGATATGCATCGATCATCCCTTGAGCACACAAACTTCGATTGACTTGAAATTTGGATTGTCGTCTTCCGTAGCTTTGATTGTCATGTCATGTTAATTGTAGCTTGATCCAGACTCGGGCAATATTTAACAGCATCCATAGCGATCCTGTGTACAACCATTCTTTGGGATGATCTGTCTTTAATTTTCATTCAACTCCTTGGTGTCACGACCTTGCCAAAAGGTGGGATAACAGGTCCTAAACTATTTAATCCATCAAGGAAAAAAAAGCAAGTAGATTAACACGTTAAAAGAAGAAGTCCGTGTTTTAGAAAAATGTCCATTTAACACTTATATCCTTGAAACCATGATAGTGACCTGAATATTTTATAAATCCATATTGTTTATGTACATGGTGCATGATATCTTATTGAATGTGCCATTGAAAGTGGATATGACAGTAGTTTTAGTTGCCTGGACCACATAAGCCAACACAATCATGTTAAGTATAATGATGGGCCATCTTTTGTTATGCTTTCCTTTGGGTATACTTTCGCTACTTAGGTATTTTCTCATTGTTTTCCTTGAATATTTTGGGTGCGCATCTTTCTCAAGTAGGTAGTGTACAAGTGATACCAATTAACAGTGATAAATTGGTGCATCTTTAAGCCTTTAAACATGCTCAACACGTTATGGCATCATTTGCTAGTGAGGGAGTACAATTGAGTGGCTGTGATATTTGCATTAGTCTAAGTGTGTTACTGTGTATGCGTGTGTGTCGATGTGACTAGGTGGGAGTTGCTGGGTAATACACACACACATATATATTTATTTATGTGCGTGTTGTGCTTGAGTGGGTTACCTGTACATGAGTATGTGTTGTAAATTAGTAAGCCTCATATGTTATTCTAAAGTTGTTGGCTTTGTTATCTTGACTATTATTCCATTGCAAATTTGTTGTTACTTTATATATTATTCCACCTAGTTGAATTGGTAATTATTAAACATTTTTGGGTCATGCACAACACCTAAATATCTTGCCTTAACTCCATTGTCACCTCACATTGCACCTTGAATGGCACATCTTTTCTTCTTGATACCGCATTTCTCACATGCACATCATTCAATCTAGAGCGTGAATAGTTACACTTTTGTGAACAAATAGGCGGTAGTAGTTCTATTGGCACTTTTATTTCCCTTCATAAAAGTAGTGTGCATGAGCATAATAAACTGATAACACTTCACCTCATGCTCGAAACATGGATCTTTGCAGGAGATATGTGTCAACTTAAAAAAAGGAAGAGAGACATGATAATCTAGTAGTAGTAACACACAATATTTAGAATAAGATTCATATATGATAGTAATACCATGTTTAATGATTCATTTGTTATATAATTATGACTAAATAAAGAAAAAGTTATTATGAAAAGATAAAATAAGTCATGAAAATTTGAATTTGTATTGTGTTGAATTGAAATAAAAATGAAATTTTCGAAAAATGTACATATGTGATATATTTGAAAAGAGAATTATTTAAACAAAATTTGAAAAGTAATTTTCACTGTTGGAAAATGTTTTGGTTATTTAAAATAAACTGAAAATGATATGATTGATTTTAGTGTAATTGGATTGTTATAGATTCTTCCTAATGGGAAATTGTGAGGGCGCAATTTTATTAAAGGGAGGAGCCTAGAAAAACTCGATGTTTCGATAAATAATTAATTAAATTAAAATTAATAGTTTGAATTTATTTTTTGTCGGAACTTTTTACAAGATAATTATTAATAGAATTAAATGGTTTTAGAATAATTATTTATTTTAAAAATTGTAAAAAATTAATTACTTTGAAAGTTATTTAATATTGAGTTAAAATATGAACTTTTGAATATTTAAATTAATTAAAATCCTAGAAAACTTATAATGTTGTAAAATGAATAAATTAGAAACTTAAAAGAAAATGATTTTGCTAAGTAATTAGATTACATTGGGTTAGAATGTAAATATATTTCATAAAACAAACAAAAAAGAATAAGAAATAAAAAGAAAATAAAGTGAGGACAAAAACCCAACAACACAAATCCAAAAACTAAGTTTCCTAATATTTCATTTTTTCAGAGGTTTCGAAATCCCGATTCAACTCCTTTTTTATAAACATCATCTTAACATTAGTTTTAATGATATGAATAATTCACCGTAGATACTGATTTGTACTGTCTTTTGATATGATACGCTGTTGATACTTTTTTTTATTGATATTGTGAGATTATATTTCTATGTGATGAGAAATTTGAATAAACATTTTAGTGGTACCATCTGGTATGGGACTTTCGGTAACACTTTTTCGATTATTCCTCGGACTCATCATATAGAGATATCTAGTTTGGATCAAGTGTAGTTTATGAAAATTGAATAATTATTCAAATAACATGCGGTGGTATGGGAAGACATTATATTATTTGTTTGATTATTCATTGTATGTAAATGTCACTCAAATGGGGATTACTCGTGTTGTTATAATATTCATTGTGGTGAGTGTATTACAGCCATGTATTGGTAACCAAGTAGAGCCATGTGTCGGAAAAGGATTAGAGCTCCAGTGTATCATAGTCATGTGTTGACTTACACGAAGTCAAGTGTCAGCTCACATCTAGAGCTGATATAAGATATGAACATTATATGTCGTCCACTTGTATCTAGCTCCCTTTATGGTTTGGGAGTGAATCAAATTGGGCAGTATCCATCTTGGCTGCCTGATTGTGGAGTCGCGCCCTAGATTCGTGGGATTATTGTTTGATTTTATAGTTGGTTTACATCATGAGGTTGGGTTAGGTGACATATAGGATAGCTATCATATAGCCCCTTATGTTGCATAGGTCAGTAGTCTATTACCTATAGGGGAAAATCAGGGCCATGATCGAGGCTATGCGTAGATGAGCCAGTGGTTGATATGTGTCACGATGTCCATTGATGTAACTAAGGCTGTAGGAACAGATCTGGTAATTAGCGGGAGGCTAGCAGACCCTGGGTTCCTGGAGCATGTTGTATGCTATCAGTCTCCCTTTCTGGTTCAGGGTTATATGTGATGTGGATCGGCATATATTATTCACTATCCCATGACGTGACTATTTTAGAGACTGGATGAGTCTAAAGTGTAGTCTATCCCCGCTATATCCCTACCGTTTGATGATTATTCATTTAATTATTTTACTATGACATATCCAGGAATGTTCATTATAATATTTCAAGGCATTGTTATATGCTAGCCCGATTAAATTTATATTTTCATATTCTTGATAATGTTATATTATAGATTATTCACCCATCTGTTATGGTTTTTCTAATTTCTATTATTTGAGCTTATATAGGCGATGATGCTTTTCTGTATAATTTCATGGTGGATGGTATATTGAGATGGCTAACATCTGTGATGAGTTGTACCTTTATTGTTGTTAACCCGCCTTTTGGCAAGGCCGCGGACAGACGGATTTAACTTAAACAACTTCAAAACTATCGAGACTAAAGTACGATGGATTCGGTTTAAAATGATGAAGTTCACTTGAATATGTCGTTGGGAAAAGGAGTGGAGAAACTACATGGCTCGGCCTAGGCAATTTGGCAGATATCGCTCGGCATTGGGATGGTTCGGCGTTGGAGGCTGTTCGGCATAGAGAGATCGTCGTTCGACATAGAGGGATCGTTCGACACTGAACGAGTGCTCGGCATTAGAAGGATCGTTCGGCATAGAGGAATGTTCGGCACTTGACGAGCGTTCGGCATAGAGAGATCATCGTTCGGCATTGGATGGAGCGCTCGGCACTGAACGAGTGCTCGGCATTAGAAGGATCGTTCGGCATAGAGGAATGTTCGGCACTGGACGAGCGTTCGGCATAGAGAGATCGTCGTTCGGCATTGGATGGAGCGCTCGACATTAACCAACGTTCGGCATTGGATGGATCGTTCGGCATCAAGGAGCGTTCGGCATTGGATGGGTCGTTCGGCATACCTCACCTTGCTCGGCATTGCACCTCGCACCTCGATACCTCTATACCTCGCACCTCCATATCTCGGTACCTCGCACCTCCATACCTCGGTACCTCGCACCTCCATACCTCGGTACCTCGCACCTCCATACCTCGGTACCTCGCACCTCTATATCTTGGTACCTCGCACCTCCATACCTCGGTGCCTCGCACCTCCATACCTCGATACCTCGGTACCTTGGTACCTCGGTACCTCGCACCTCCCAACGTTCGGCATGAGGAGATCGTTCGGCATTCACACCTTGTTCGGCATTCAGCGTTCGGCATCTATGGTTCGGCATATGGAGACCACTCCATTTGGGCTGAGGTACTCGGCTGCTAGGCCCACCAGGGAAGTCCAACCCATCTTTGTCTATAAATAGAGTGGCAGGGGCACAGTAAAAGAGGATCTTCTTTCTGCTCTCTTACTTTCTCTTTTCTAAGGCTAAGGCAACTCTGCCATTTTGTAACTGTAATCGATTATTACAGCAATAAAAAGCAAACTTCTAAGTGGACGTAGGCCGGAGTTAGCCGAACCACTATAAAATCTGTTGTTCTTTACTGCTTTCATTTTAGTTTTAACTGTTCTTCACATTATTACTCTCTACATATACTATCTCTGAGCTGTGACTGGTATTTGGTGCTTTCATCTGGATTTGGGGGTTAGTGACCAATTTTGGCGCTAACACTTTGGTGCTTTCACTGAGAATTGAAACACTCAGGAATTTTGGAGTTAGGAACTTGGATCTTAGAAAGCAATGGCAAGACCACCAACAAGGAAGCAAGCAGTGGAAAGGAGCAATCAGGAAGGAAGTCAAGCGGCATCTTCTAGAGCTGGAGAGGGTCATGCATCCATCTACATAACTCGGGACGAGATGCAAGTGATGATGAATTCTATGCAAGAGCAGATGATGAAACGACAAGAGGAGATGATGCAGGCTCTTCTTAGGCAATTTGGACAACCAGGAACTGCAGTTGCTCAAGATCGTGGAGCTGGACCAGAGGAACTCAACCAACGGACAGATGGAGTGAATCAGCAGGGGGCAGCTCCCAATCAACAAGCAGTTAACAATCTAGATGGACCCAGACTCAGGGGCACACCACCAGGTGATGCTGGACCAGTTCATGGAGGGATACCAGATAACGCTACGCGGCCTGGCATCGATAGGAATACAGGAGTACGTGATGAAGAATATGTGCCAGAATTTCCTCGGGGACTTGGGGGGCAGTCTGGATTGGTTGGAAACACTGGATTGGCTGACATTATCAGGCGGACTATTCGCGGAGGTCTGACAAACAGGGATTCAGAGGGAGTTAACAAAAGTCCGTTTACCCAGAACATAAGGACAGCTAGGAATCCGTCCGATTTCAAACTACCCACTCTGGAAGTATACAACGGGAAGACGGATCCCACCGACCACTTGATGAGATACACTAGGCATATGGAAGTGCTGGGGGCAACGGAGGAGGTTATGGCCCGATGTTTCCCCCTGTACTTGACTGAAATTGCTGCTATATGGTTTAGACAGCTGGAGGATGGATCCATTGGAACATGGACAGAACTGGTGGACAAGTTCTTAAGTCAGTTTCGAGTTCACATAAAAAGGCCAAAGAACGTGATGACGCTAACGTCAGTCAAACAGGGGGCAGATGAATCGCTCAGGACATTCTTAACTCGATTTAATGTAGTAGTCGCTTCGGTGGATCGGCCAGATCCATCAATGGTTTTGATGGCTGCGGTATCAGGAGTCAGAGATAACTCGGATTTCAAAGTATCACTGGTACGGGACCCACCGTTGGATCTTGGGGAATTCTTTCATGAAGCTGAAAGATTTCTTCGACAAGAGGATGCATGTTTGGACATGAGGTCAAAGGAAGTAAACATGACTAAGGACGGAGGACTACCCGACGAAAGCTCGGGTGGGGGCAAGGATAAAGGGAAAAGGAAGCGCTGGGGAGAACCAAAGTTCTCCACTTACACAGGATTGAATGCAACGTTAGAGCGGATTTTCTTAGATACTCGAGATCGCCTTTCTTATCGAAGGCCAACAAGGAGGGAACCCTCAGAACGAGAAAGGGCGTCGGGAAGGCACTGTCTTTTTCATGACCTGGACGGGCATGACACTAACAGCTGCCGGCATTTGAAGGACATAATCGAGGAGCATATAAGGAATGGTCAGTTGCGACAGTATGTCGGAACTCGGAATGCGGCGGTGGAACAGGAGCAGCCACCGCCTGCCTTGAACGACGAGGGCATGAGGCCCGGGAATGGTGGCCGATTGGTCATCAACTAATCTTGATGGTTTGGAATAAGTAACAAACTCCGGGCAAACGGTTAAATCACTTACTCATGTACGGGGTCGGAGATAACCCTCAGGCATGCTCTGAGATGATGGCTTACTGAAACGCCCGGGTTTGCGAAATCTGTTTTTTCCTTTGACTTGGACATTTGCTTTTTCTGGTTTGGTTTTGGAGTTTGGTTTGAACTCCCTGTTTTGCTCATTTTCTGGTTTGGATTCTGGTTTGGATGTTTGTTTTTTGGTATGGATTTTTGGTATGGGTTTCTGGTTTTCTATTTGGATTTGGATTTCGGATCGGATTTTGATTGGATTTTCTCTGGATTTTGGCTAAAAGGTCGTCGAGTATGGACTATGCTCGGCAAGGGTCCGAAGTGACCAGGATTTGGCTTAGGACTTAAGCCACGACATTCTTCGACGTTTAGGGACACTGAACCATGAACACCATGGAATTACTTAACGTAGGTCGTCAAGTGTGGATTGCGCTTGGAAAGAACCCGGAGAGGTTACGGATTTGGATATTGGCTATGAATAGCTAAGTATTCGGACAAGGATCCGGAGCGGTCCCGGATTTGGATATCGACCCGGAGAGGTCACGGATATGGTTATAGGTTATTGGATATGGATGGATTGGAACTCGGTAGTCGGGTTCAGATGGATGTGGAATTGGATAAGGACTTGGTCACAGGATACGAATCAGACATCGACTCGGAACAGTCGCGGAAATGGATCAGGATATGGACGTGGCACTCGGATAAGATGGCTTGGTAATGGATTGGATTATGAATCGGAAAGTATGGATGCAGATAACATACATACTTGGGATATTGGACTTGAGGCTATTCAAAACACACCCTTCACAGCAAGGCATGTTTTGGGGGGCAAGTGTTAACCTGCCTTTTAGCAAGGCCGCGGACAGACGGATTTAACTTAAACAACTTCAAAACTATCGAGACTAAAGTACGATGGATTCGGTTTAAAATGATGAAGTTCACTTGAATATGTCATTGGGAAAAGGAGTGGAGAAACTACATGGCTCGGCCTAGGCAGTTTGGCAGATATCGCTCGGCATTGGGATGGTTCGGCGTTGGAGGCTGTTCGACATAGAGAGATCGTCGTTCGACATAGAGGGATCGTTCGGCACTGAACGAGTGCTCGGCATAGAGGAATGTTCGGCACTGGACGAGCGTTCGGCATAGAGAGATCGTCGTTCGGCATTGGATGGAGCGCTCGGCACTGAACGAGTGCTCGGCATTAGAAGGATCGTTCGGCATAGAGGAATGTTCGGCACTGGACGAGCGTTCGGCATAGAGAGATCGTCGTTCGGCATTGAATGGAGCGCTCGGCTTTAACCAACGTTCGGCATCTGGAGACGTTCGACATTGGATGGATCGCTCGGCATCAAGGAGCGTTCGGCATTGGATAGGTCGTTCGGCATACCTCACCTCGCTCGGCATTGCACCTCGCACCTCGATACCTCTATACCTCGCACCTCCATATCTCGGTACCTCGCACCTCCATACCTCGGTACCTCGCACCTCCATACCTCGGTACCTCGCACCTCCATACCTCGGTACCTCGCACCTCTATATCTTGGTACCTCGCACCTCCATACCTCGGTACCTCGCACCTCCATACCTCGATACCTCGGTACCTCGCACCTCCCAACGTTCGGCATGAGGAGATCGTTCGGCATTCACACCTTGTTCGGCATTCAGCGTTCGGCATCTATGGTTCGGCATATGGAGACCACTCCATTTGGGCTGAGGTACTCGGCTGCCAGGCCCACCAGGGAAGTCCAACCCATCTTTGTCTATAAATAGAGAGGCAGGGGCACAGTAAAAGAGGATCTTCTTTCTGCTCTCTTACTTTCTCTTTTCTAAGGCTAAGGCAACTCTGCCATTTTATAACTGTAATCGATTATTACAGCAATAAAAAGCAAACTTCTAAGTGGACGTAGGCCGGAGTTAGCCGAACCACTATAAAATCTGTTGTTCTTTACTGCTTTCATTTTAGTTTTAACTGTTCTTCACATTATTACTCTCTACATATACTTTATCTCTGAGCTGTGACTGGTATTTGGTGCTTTCATCTAGATTTGGGGGTTAGTGACCAATTTTGGCGCTAACAATTGTATTATTGTATATATATTACATTTTTTTGCTACGATTGAATCTATGTTCTCAGTACTTCACTGTATATTATTTATTGTTCTATCCTGGAGGTACACGTGTTATTGTTTGGTATTGAGACTGTGTACGTATAGCTGAGTTATTTATTCAATGTTTGAATATGTACCGGTGTTAGTCCAAGGGAATATTCACGTGTGTACCTCATATAGCCTTATTCTCAGCATTATCTAATAGTATTCCTCTGTAATATTCTAGGATAGTATGGGTATAGAGGTTGGGTGTCATAGATACTTATGCACACACACGTGCATGCGTATGTAGTTATTATAGACCTCGAGTAGGTTGGGTGCAACGTACGCTCATGCAAAGTCAAATAACTAAGTTTTTAAATAATAGACATAACACGTAATAAAATGCAATTGGCGTAGACTAGTGTTATGAATAAAGTATGTAATTTAACAGTCACTAGAACATTGTTTTAAACCTTCCTCATTATAACCCACATGATAGATTTAAAGGGACAGGTATTGATGCTCGACGGGAACAGTGGAATGACTGATTTCATTGTGCATGCCGGGTACTAACAAGAGCACTAGATACCAGAGGTACTAGCCTTAGTTAGTAATTATATGTTTTATTATACTTTACAATTGTGCTATGAGATTTTATAGGTAGTGCTCTGGTAAACTTTTTTTATTTATAGGATACCAACACCAATGATCCATATTCTAGTGGACTAAGGTTTTTGATTAGCAACAATTTAGGTCCACCAAGATGTTGGTTGTTACAATAATCCACCACTACTTTGTGTCCCTGAAGCCAGTCCATACCCAGTATAATACCTAACCCCACAAAATCCAAAAGAAAACAATCACATGCAAAAGGACATCTATTACTTGATAGGATTAAGCCACAACAAACCATACACATGCTAGTTGTAACATTCCCCACTTGGAGGTCCAAAACCAACGACTGTGGAAGCTGCAGTCATCCATAATTATTAATCTTCGGCGACCAAATACGGTAATGTTAGATACATTGATATAAAAGAAACACATGGATATGGAAAAAATTTAAAATCAACAAACAAATTTCTCATTCCATTTCAAAGCATTTCAAATTCATTACATAATCCCAATACGAGAACCACGTTCAGAAAAAATATAATTATTACAACATATGCCAAGAACAACATATGAAGATGCTCCTATGTAACTAGGCAATTAAACAACTTTGCCTTTACAACAAAACACAGCAGAATCAAAATAGAACTCTAAGTAGCTATCATGCCTACTGCACGTCTTTGAAAGCTTATTCGTCTAAAGAGGTACCTAAAAACCTCAACTTTCAAACTACTCAAAATCAATTAAGCACCCGAGAGTTTAAGGGGAAAACATAAACTTTGATTCAGACATAAAGCCTAGTATGAATAATAATCTAATATCTCAAACGTTTTAGGTATATATCGAGACCACGCCACTTAGTGGAATGGATTTTCCCCTCACTAGTATCTTATCAAAACTTTATAAAACCATATATTGTGCTCCTACATCCATAATGAAAATATAACATTTCAAAATATTATGATGATATGCAAACAAGTAAATCAATTCTGGATTACCCATCCCCATTCATTTTTGACTATCTGTCTCAGTTATAGTTTCAAGGGTCACTATTAACTTAATAGTTTTCATAGAATGACTGATAACCTATTTAATGCTTATGGACTCCCTGTCCAGTTTCATAGTTTTCATGGGATCACTAAGAACCAATTGGGCCCAGCTAATAACTTCATTGTTTCATGGGTTCTCCCTGAACCTATTGGTATCTCCAATAACTTCCCTCTTATCCTAGTTTTCATGGGTTGACTAGGAACCTATTGACTTATGTCAATAACTTAATTCAGATATAGTTTTCATGGATTCACTACAAACCTATTGGCCCCTGCCAATAACTCTGTCTAATCATAGTTTTCATGGGTTTACTATGAACCTGTCTATCTAACAACTTCTTTAACTAGTATTTAGGCATCCTATATTCTGGTCTACCTGACCTCCTGGATGCAATTCTACTCTTCAGGAGTTAACTCAATTTATATTCACTACTGGGTCAACTTAGCTGGTTATTCTGCCCCCTTTTCCCCAAATTCCAATTATGGGTTCATATTAAATTGAATATGTAAACTAGAAGTAGCAAACGTATTAACATAATAATCGACTGTATCTGTGGTCTAATATCCTTGAAATCATTTTCATATAAAGCATGGTTAATCCCTTTAACCTATTATTCTATCAAGGAAAGCTTCTTCAAAAACTCTAATTTAAAAGCATTTAAAAGCTCTTTTATAATGCCATGGGTTTTACCTTTAAAAATTTAGAGTGGGTTCTTTGTTTTGAAAACTAAAGCTTTTGAAACCATTAATCTTTACTTTCGAAAGCAATGGGAGAACTTCATTTCGAAAGCATTCAAACCTTCTTTTCAAAACACAGCATACCTGCCTTTCGAAACACTTTAAAACCTTTCTTTCAAAACCTTTTCAATGTATTAAAGTATTGCCATTCAATTATAAAAGCGCAACTTTGAAATCATTTGAAAGTACCCCTTTCGAAACCATTGGGTTTAATTTAAAACATGTCATATTGGGTCTAAGTGAATACAAGTGAAAGTACCCCTTTCGAAACCATTAAAAATAGTTTGGGGAAAAACAGATGGCTTCGGCACCATCCTTTCGAAAGCTCAAAACATTTGAGTAAAACATTTGAAGGATAGCTTCGAAACCCCTTTCAAAACCATTGACTTCGAAACCCTTGAATCCTTTCGAAAGCTTTTAGGAAGTGGCTTAGTATGAGTATAAAACAAAGGTACCTTTCGAAAGCATTGATGACTTCAATCCCTTCGAAAGGCATAGGAATGGCAGAAGGGTTTCGACTTGGTCGAACCCACCCTTTTCGAAAGCATTAGTTTTAAAACTAAGTAACACTTTCGAAAGCTAAAAAAAGGCGACAACCCCTTTCGAAAGAAATTTAGAAAGACCCCTTCGAAAGCATCTATTTCGACTCCTTCGAAAGCATTTAGTAAAACATGAAAGTGTATATCTTTTAAAAATAAAACAAAGGTTTCATCCCCATCAAAGCTATGTTTCGACACCATGCCTTCCGCCTTTCTCCAATCCGCTATGTACCAACATTGTGATACCTTGTGTATTGGTTTCGGCTTAGATGGTTTCGACCTTGTAGGTTTCGACTCGATTGAAGGCGGGAACATAGGGTTGGAAGGTGGCTTATAAAAGAGGCGGAACCCACTTTTCTAGGTAAAGGCTGATTTAATGCCATTTAAAGTTATTACTTTATAACTAACCTGCCTATTTGTAAACATTTAATTGGTTGCCATAAACTTTTCAAATTTTTTACCAAAATAACTACCGCATAATTTCAGATCTAAACGAAGATTAATTTTCACAATTAAACCCTTCCATTAAGCAAAACAATTAAATCTTTCTCTTAAAATAATTTATTTTCCATAGTAAATTACTTAGGAAAAATCCTCAAAAATTACAGAAATTCACTTTCAATATGTTATCTAACATATAAAAATTTCAGACCCAAATTCTTCATAAAATAACCAAAATTAGTTTTTAAACCCAATTATTCATATTTTTCTTTTGAGAATCCACAACAAAATTTCCAAAGCTTGGAAAGTTATAAAAAATTAAAAATCATCTCCAAAATCATGTTTTACATAACATATAATTTCCTCGTGGCATTCAAAATTCATTATAATCGGTTTTACCCTTAAAACGTGTAAAACTATATTCAAACAATCTTGTTTAAATCAAACATGTTATAAAATGCAAGCATATCATCATCAAATTCATCATTATAATGGATTTAATCTTAAACCCAAAAATTAAATGATTATCAAAACAAAATAGAGATGATTTTGATTATTACTCACCTTGATTAGGATAAGGACTTTGAAATTTGATTGAGATTAATCCCCTTGCTTTAGTTCCTTAGCTTTTGATTGATTTTTTCCTTTTTATTACTCCTTAGCAATGACCGGCTATTCTGTTTTTAATTTACGTTTTTGTGAAATGAAAAATGAACGTGAATGGGGAATGAGATGTGAATATAAGGGTAATAGAAATGTAGGCGGCAATTACCCTAATACCTTTGTTTTAATTAATTAATATATATAAGCCATTTATTAGCCCATTTAGATAATTAAGCATGTCCTTTAATTATATATTCAAATCTCAATCCCCTTATCACTCTAATGTTTACATTATTCTATTTAATTTATCCGATTAAATCTCCTAAATAATGTTATCAAAATTATGGGTGTTACAAGCTCCCCTCCTTAAAGAATTTCGTCCTCGAAATTCAGTAAGGACTAAATACTAACATAGTAATCATCTGTAATAACTCCCAATAACCATACTAGCCTACCTGACTAGCAATTATCTACATAAATCTAATATAGACATACCCTCATAGCAAATCAGGATAAGTATCTCTAATCCTGTCTTCTGTCTTCCAAGTACAATCCTTCTCGTTGTCGCTCCACTGAACTTTCACCAACTTGACTGTCTTGTTCCTCAATCTTTTCTCATATCTCGCTATAACCCGAACTGGTTGTCTAACAAAAGTCAAATTAGGCTCTACTATTAAATATTCCAACCCTGTCGGAGGAATAGTAGTCTTTGGATCATGCACATACTGGCGAATATGAGACACATGAAATACATTATGGATACCTGCCATACTGCTCAGCAACTCTACTCTGTATGCGAGCTTTCCAATCCTCTATATAATCTGGAATAGACCAACATATCTTAGTGTCAGTTTCCTTGACTTTCCAAATCGTACCACACCCTTCATTGGTGATACTTTAATGAAAACCTTATCTCCAACTGAGAATTCTAGGTCTTTACGCCTCTTATCTGAGTAATTCTTATGTCCGGACTAAGATTCCTTCATCCTTTCTCAGATTAACTCAATCTTCTCCGTCGCCTCTCTAACCTGATCTGGACCTAAAACAAATATGTCTCCAGTCTCCAACCAACATGTTAGTGATTTGCATGGCCTTCCATATAAAGCTTCAAAAGGCGCCATTCCTATACTAGTCTAATAAGGAAAACTCAACCAAATGTAGGTGATCTTCCCAAGATCCACCAAAGTCCAATACACAAGCTCTTAATAAATCCTTGAGTACCTTATTGACTCTCTCTGTTTGCCCGTCCGTCCAAGGGTGATATGCAGTATTCATACTAAGCTTGGTACCTAATACTTCCTGTAGACTCTTCCAGAATTCACTGGTGAACAAAACATCTCTGTCGTTGACTATAATACTAGGAATCCCATGTAGTCTAACTATGTTCTTCATGTTCAACTTAGCTAAAACAAGTGCAGTCCTGGTTGACTTACTGGAATGAAATGGGCACTCTTGGTCAACCTGTCCACTATGACCCATATACTTTCATTTCCCCTATTTGACCTTGGTAACCCGTCTATAAAATCCATGGATATGGAATCCCATTTCCAAACTGGAATCTCTAAAGGTTGAAGCAACCCACTCTGCTTCTGATGTTCGGCTTTCACTTGTTGATAGTTTGCACACTACCTAACCCACAAGCCAACATCCCTCTTCATACATTACCAAAAGAAGCTCCTCTTCATATCTTGATACATCTTGTTCCTTCCAGGATGAATCGTAAACTTGGATCGATGACATTCTCCAAGAACTTCTTTCCTTAAGTCCTCAACATTCGGAACACACAACCGTCCCTTCTTTCTCAACCATCCTCTCTGGTCCAGACTAAAATCCTTTCGATCATCGATCTCGGTTCCAACTTCAAGCCTTCTAATCTTCTCAGCTAATAATGGATCCTCCTTCTGCTTAAAAGCAATCCTTTCGATCAATACTGGTCGAACTTCTAAACAGGACAACACGACGGTACTTTGACTAGAACTAGTAGTTGATTTTAACTACAGACTATAAGTAGTCAAAGCATCTAAATCCTTCTTTTCTGCCAACATACCTAACACCACATTCTGATGTTTTCTGCTAAGAGCGTCCGCTACTTCATTTCCTTTCCTAGGTGTGTACTCTATACTAAAATCGTAAGCGGCCAAAAACTCCAGTCACCTCTGTTGTCTCATATTCAACTCCTTTTAAGAGAATAAATACCTAAATGACTTATGATCTGTGTATAGCTCAAATCTCTCCCCTAAGAGATAATGTCTCCAAATCTTCAATGCAAAGATCACCGCAGCCAACTCCAAATCATGAGTAGGATATCTTACTTCATGCGGTATAAGCTGTAATGAAGCATAAGCAATCACTTTACCCTTCTGCATCAATACAGCTCCCAATCATGTTCTGCATGCATCAGTATACACCACCAACCCTTGGTTTCCATCTGAAACTACTAACACAAGTGCATTGGTCAATAAATGCTTTAACTTAAGGAATTGTTCATCAGATTTGTCGGACCAGACAAACTTCACATCCTTCCTGGTTAACTTAGTCAAAGGCGCTGCTATCCGCGAGAAATACTTGATGAATCTCCGGTAATAGCCAGCTAGTCCAAGGAAACTTCTAATCTCAGTCACCGTCTCTGGTCTCTTCCAATTATTAACAGCTTCGATCTTATCTAGATCGACTGACAAGTCTTTCTTTGAAACCACATGACCAAGAAACTTAACCTCTTCCTTCAAAAATGACACTTAGAAAACATCGCCTTTAGCTGATGCTGCCTCAGCGTCTCAAGCACTAGTCTAAGATGATCTTCATGCTATCTTTCATCTTTAGAGTACACTAAAATGTCATCTATACCAACACAAACCTATCAGAGTACTACCGGAAAACTCGATTCATCAGATCCACAAAGAAAGCAGGTGCATTAGTTAACTTGAATGGCATTACTAACCACTTATACAAACCATATCTAGTCTGAAATGATGTCAATGGAATACTGTCCTCTGCCACTCTTAACTGATGGAAATCTATCACCAAATCCAACCGGGAAAATACTCTGGCTCCACACAACTGACAAATAGATCATCTATTCTTGGCAAAGGATACTTATTCTTAATCGTCCTCTCGTTTAACGTACGATAGTCGATACACATTCTCAACGACCCATCTGGTTTCTCCACAAACACCGCGGTCGCTCCCTAAGGCGAACCACTTGTCTAATAAAATTCCTTCCTTCAAGATCCACTAGCTATACCTTCAATTCCTTCATCTCGATCGGTGTCATCCTGCTAGGTGGTCTACTAACAGGTTTAGCTCCTGGCACAAGATCTATCCGAAACTCAATAGCTCGTTTCGGTGCTAGTCCTGCAACTGGCTCAAAGACATCTGTAAATTCTCTTGCTACTCGAACCTGAATTAACTCTTCTCCTACTTCCATAGCACTTAACAAAACACAACCACTCCGGTTAGAATTCTCCACTGAGAATCTAATTCGGTTATGACTATCAGGGTGTCTTAGTGATATCTCCTTATCGTGGTAAAATATTCTAGCCTCGTACTTACCCAACCAATCCATACCCAAAATGATTTCGAAATCTACGAAATCGAAAACATATAGACTGCATGAAAACTTATGACATAATAAGTCAAGTTCTAATTGGTCACATCTCATCCCTTGAATTGCATACCCTCCTATTGGATTCACAATCCTTAAGGAAGTAACAAGGTATGTGGATTCTAAGCATAACCTATCAACCAAGTTCTAAGATATAAATGAATGTGATGCACTAGTATCATAGTGTCCTAACTGGTATGCTCTGAATCAAAAGCATACCTTTCATCACGGTCTTCTCTTTTTCAGTTGCAGTTAGCCTAGTAGACGATGGTCCAACTGCAAAACCTTTCCCTTATCCGCCCTGACTAGTTTGGACACTGATTCTTGTAATGCCCAACTTGGTCACAGTTGAAGCACTTCCACCTTTCTTTTCTACAGCCTTCTTTCCCTTGACTAACCGGCACTCATGAGCATAATGACCTTTCTTGTCACACTTGAAACAAACTAAATCAGCCTTTGCCTTCTTAGCAGCCTCTCTCTTTTGGGCTCCCTTCTTCTTAAAGAACTTTCTCTTCTTTCTTTGAGAACCCTGGGTTTCAACCATCTTTTCTTTCGCACAAATAGCAAGCATCTCCTCATGTTAGATTTCCATCTCCATAACTACATTACAAGGATCACAGAGATGTGTCACAGTCGCCTTAGCAATCTCAGGCCTCAATCCCCGAATGAACCTCTCATTACTCATCAAAATTAGTAGCATACTCGATTACCGACATCTCTCCCTGCTACAAATCCATAAACTTTCTCGTCAACGCTGACTTAGCAACTTCAGATAAAACCCTCTATTCAAATCTCCTTCAGAATTCTTCCCAAGTCAACCCTTCTTCCGAAACTTCGGCAGTAACATTATTCCACCAATGAAGCACTGCCGCTTGCAACAGCCTAGAGGTCAGCCTCCTCTTTTGCTCATCATCCAAACTTAAATAAGTGAAGATTCTCTCACAGTGCAACAGCCAATTTTCAAACTCTATAGAATCCTTTGTTCCCATAAACGGCTTCCCACTAAGACTGGTGTAATCTCTGCTCAGCTTAGCATAATTATTCCCAATTGGAGCCATAGGATTAGCTCCTCCAACATTTCTAACGACACCAGAAGCAATTCCGGCTTGCATCAGATTGACGAAAAACTGATACATCGCCCCTATATCCACTGGTGGATTTCCAGCACCCACATTGGCATCTGCATTTTGGTTAGCATTAGCCTTTCGACCCAAGTTCCTCCTGGTGGGACGAACATTTTCGTTGGTTATGGTGCTTCCTCCACCGAGATTCCCTCTTCTGTTTTCTGCCTCCATATCTTCTTTCTCATAAATCTGCATATGAGCCTTAGTAAGTTACAGAAGAATGGTCTAAGAGAGAGGGGAATACATACTTAAATATATATATATATATATATATATCAAATACAAGTATGTTACCATAGCGTTATCCCAAATCCCGATCTTATTTTCTGATTCATTGGATTACGTTTTGAGAAATCTTTTAGGCCTTAAATTTCTTTTAAGTTTCATAAACCTATGCTCTGATACTAACTTGTAACATCCCCCACTTGGAGGCCCAAAACTAATGGCTATGGATGTTGCAGCCATCCATAGTTATTAATCCTTGGCGACCAAATACGGTAATGTTAGATACATTGATATAACAGAAACACATGGATATAGAAAAAAATTTAAAATCAATAAACAACTTTCTCATTCCATTTCAAAGCATTTCAAATTCATTACATAATCCCAATAAGAGAACCACGTTTAGAGAAAATATAATTATTACAACATACACCAAGAGAGACATATGAAGATGCCCCCTTGGATGATCAGAGTCTGTAACTAGGCAATTAAAAAACTTTGCCTTTACAAAAAAACACAACGGAATCAAAATAGAAAAGAACTCTAAGTATCTATCATGCCTCCTACACATCTTCGGAAGCTTATTCGTAAAGAGGTACCTAAAAACCTCAACTCTCAAACTACTCAAAATCAATTGAGCACCCAAGAGTTTAAGGGGAAAACATAAACTTCGAGTTAGACACAAAGCATGGTATATATAATAATCTACTATCTCAAACCATTCAGATATCGAGTGAGAACACGTCGCTTAGCGGAACGGGTTTTCCCCTTACTAGGTGTTGGGTATGTTTCAGCCGGTTCAACACCACCGGACCAGGTCCTGCCTCATCGAACTCCAACCAACGCATATCCAATTCGCAACCCCCACCGAATCAAGCCTACCGGTCCAACACCTCAATGTCGAACCAAGCCTCACCGGTCCAACACCTCAATGCCGAACCAAGCCTCACCGGTCCAACACCTCAATACCGAACCAAGCCCCACCGAACCAACACCTCAATGCCGAACCAAGCCTCACCGGTCCAACACCTCAATGCCGAACCAAGCCTCACCGGTCCAACACCTCAATACCGAATCAAGCCCCACCGGTCCAACACCTCAATGCCGAACCAAGCCTCACCGGTCCAACACCTCAATACCGAACCAAGCCCCACCGGTCCAACACCTCAATACCGAACCAAGCCTCACCGGACCATTCACCTCTGTCCACCGGACCAGCTCCACCAGGCCAGATTACGTCAGCCTAGGCCCGCCAGCTGCTATATACCTCCAAGACCCCTACCCCCAGCCTCACTCTATAAATAGAGGGGCAGGGGTACAACAATGGGGGACAAGTTTGAGAGCTCAAACACGGATAGAACTTTCAAACGACTTTCTTTTACTTGTATCAAAGCCTTGTACTTGTAATCACAACAAGAGAAGAGAAATAACATATAAAGTGGACGTAGGCACATTCTGGCTGAACCACTATAAATCTGTGTCTTTTTACAGTTTTGCCCCTACTTTTCATATATTTGCATAAGTCTCCAAAATCACTAAGAACAACATAAGATCTACTAAATCATACGACTTTGAGGTGTTTGTCCATTTTTTTGTGCAAACATTTTTGGTGCTTTCACTGAGAATTTGAAGCTCGAAGCTTCAGCTTCTTCCACTTAACCTTTTTCCTGACAACATCATCCATCATCTGGAAACATGCCTCCCATGCAAAAAAAAAAGATGTTAACAAAGGAAAAAACATCGCTTCCAGCAGCCTTCCAGATCCAGCGGTCGCGGATCAAGTAAATCGTCCTCCTCCAGCAGCAGTAACAAATGAAGAACAGGCTAATCCGACCACTCCTACCACAGAACAGCCCGCAGCAATTACTAGGGCAGATCTAGACAGGGTTGTGATTGAAGTAACTAACCGCTTCACATCTCAGCAAGAAGCTTTGGTGGACCATCTCATGTCATGCTTAAGGGATGCTGAAGATTCCAACCGTAACACTGAATAATAGGGTGAGTCCCAATCTGGAGGATCTAAGAGACAACAAAGATCTTCCTTCTTCGAAGGAGCTAACGGTAGAAGTAGCCATGGTAGGAGCCGAGACCGGGCACAACCCGAAGTTAGGCCTGAGGAAACATTTGGTACCGAACCCAACGGGGGAGGTACCAGGCGAAGGTCAACTGTAGCTGAGCCTGTCATACTGCCTAACCACGGAAACGCCGGTGAACGGAGCCGAGCTAGAGTCCAGCCCGAAGTTGGACCCGAGTAAGTGCTTAGATCAGAACCCAACAGGGGAAGATCAAGGCAAGGGACAACTGTAGCTGACCCAAGCATGCTCCCAGAAGATCAAAGGCAGCCACTGGAAAATATGAGGAATGATAGACGATACCATCCCTACAGGTCATCTGGACGGAATCAATCCCACAGAACAGAACCAAACTCATTTCTATCTGCTCCAAATTCTGATGAAAGGATGGCACGCCTATTCAGAGAGTGCGTCCAATGGGAGCAAAGGGATCGAGGGATAGGCGCTAGGGTAACCAGCCCTTTCGCCCGCAATATCGAAATTGCTATCACTCCCTGAGAATGGGAGATGCCAACAATGGAACCTTACAAAGGAACCTCCGACCCCGTTGTACACCTACAGAGGTACACACAACATATGCTCATGAGTGGAGCGACAGAGGGAGTACTGTGCAAATGCTTTCCGCTCTTCTTAGCAGATCTCGCTACCTCCTGGTTCTGTCATCTACCCCAAGGATCCATCAGCTCGTGGGAAATGTTGAAAGAAAAGTTCATCAGTCAATTCCGCATCCATGTGGAACAACCTAAGGACGCTTATTCCTTATCCAGCGTCAAACAGAAACCTGGAGAGAAGCTGCAGCAATACCTAACCCGATTCAATGCCGTAGCAGCCGCGGTCCAAGATGCCGATGAGAAGCTCATCCTAATGGCCCTTTGTAGTGGTGTGCATCCGGACACTAAATTTGCTAGAAGGTTGACGAAAGAGAAACGAGCCACTTTACCCGATTTCTTCCATGAAGCCGGGAAATATATGAGGCTTGAGGATGCCGCCGTTGAGGGGCAGTCAGGACAGCAAAATAAGGCAACTCACAGCAACGCCCCTGCTGTAGCAAGGGACGTTCGAAGAAATGATTCCAGAGACAATGCTGGGGGCAAGAAGGGAGAAAAGCGCCTATATCGGCCTGGACCAAGATTCGACACTTACACTCCTTTGAACGAGACCGTCGAAAATATCTTCCTTGCCACCCAAGGCGAAGTTAGATACAAACGCCCACCATACAAGAAGGAATCAGATAACGCGCAGAAGTCTGGAAAGTTCTGCCGTTTCCACGAATCTCATGGGCATGATACCAATGAATGCCATCATCTCCGGGACTTGATTGAGGAACACATTAGAAGGAAGAAACTGGAACGTTATGTAAAAGGTCAGGACTCCAGCTCCTACCAATGAGAACCCAAGGCTACCCTCACCGGAGATCGGCAGCGGAAACCGCAACACTAGCAGCTCTAATCAAGAGAAGATCGTGGTCCATACCATCTCGGGAGGACCGCACATCGCAGACAAAAGCTGGAAAGAGATGGAAAGATATGGAAAGTCGCTCAGAGACAGTAAAGACTGTGTCAATTCGGTTATGGAAGAATGCCACCCGAAACGGAAAGAAGGTGACGACATCACATTCGGTAAGCGTGACCTGGAAGGAAGGCAGTACCCTCACATGGATCCCATGGTTATCTCTGCCCGGTTCGGTCCCGCCGAAGTTTACCGAATCCTAGTAGACACTGGAAGCTCAGTGAACATCCTGTTCAAACATGCATTCGACAAAATGAAATTATCAATGAAGGATGTATCTCCTTGCGATAAACCACTACACGGTTTCACTGGAGATGCGAAGATGCCCCTCGGGCAACTGGACCTCTTTGTTGAGATTGGAAGCCATCCCCGCTCCGTTGTACGGAAACAGACGTTCGTGCTAATAGAAAACCATTCGGCCTACAACGCCTTCTTAGGAAGGCCAGCCTTGTCTGACTTCCAAATTGTCCTAGCCCCATTGTGCCTGAAGATGAAATTTCCAACGGACAATGGAGTAGGGGAAGTAGAAGGAGACCAGGACGTTGCTCGAGACTACTATGTGACTGAACTTCGCAACAACCACATGAAGGATAAAGGGAAGGGTGTAGAGATTGCCCTCTGCACAAAAAGTCTAGAAGCATAGCAACTAAAGAAAGCCCCTCCTCTTCGATATACCAGCGACCCTTTCAATGAATTAGACCCTAGGGACAAAGAGGAGGAAGCCACCGCCGAGCCTGCAGAGGCTATGGAGTTTATATCTGTAGACAAGCACGACTCAAGTAGACTATTGAAAATCGGGTCCCAACTAAAAGCCGAATTGAAGGAACAACTCATCAATTTTCTCCGCCACAACTTGGATGTATTCGTATGGTCACACGCTGACATGACCGGAATCTCCCCCGGCATAGCATGCCACGTATTAAACATTGATCCTACCAAGGCGCCCGTAAAACAAAGAAAGAGAAGTATGGGGGCAGAGCGATCCGCAACCCTCGATGAAGAAGTAAAGAATCTACTCGCCAATGACTTCATACGAGAAGCCGTCTACCCGGAATGGATCGCCAACCCGGTGCTGGTAAAGAAGGCTAATGGGAAGTGGCGAACCTGCATTGACTTTTCCAACCTAAACGACGCCTGCCCAAAGGATTGCTTCCCACTTTCCCAAATCGACCAACTTGTAGACAGCACAGCCGGGCAGGAGCTCCTATCTTTTATGGACGCGTACTCAGGATATAACCAAATTCCTATGCATGCTCCCGACCAAGACCACACTAGTTTCATCACCGATTGGGGTTTATACTGCTATAGGGTAATGCCTTACGGACTTAAAAATGCAGGAGCCACCTACCAGTGCCTCGTCAACAAGATGTTTGCAGGGCTAATAGGACAAACTATGGAAGTATATGTGGATGACATGCTGGTAAAGTCAAGGAAAGCCAAAGATCACGTAAGCCACCTAGGCAAGATGTTTCAAGTACTCCGCCAGTATGGAATGAAGTTGAATCCTCTAAAATGCTCCTTTGGAGTGTCATCAGGAAAGTTCTTAGGATTCATCGTTCATGCCAGGGGGATTGAAGCAAACCCTGAACAAGTACGAGCACTAAGGGATATCAAGATACCTTCCACTCGGAAGGAAATGCAAAGCCTGAATGGAAAAGTGGCCGCCCTAAGCCGATTCATCTCCAAAGCAACGGACAAGTGTGTCCCCTTTTTCGAAGCTCTAAAGAAAGACAAAGGAAAGTTCGAATGGACCGACGAATGTCTGACCGCTTTCCTTAACTTAATCGAACGCCTCTAGAAACCACCGGTACTCTCAACTCCAAGCGAAGGAGAAGAATTATACCTATACCTTGCTGTGTCATCTCACGCCCTAAGCGTTGCCTTGGTAAGGGAGGACAACCGCACGCAGCGGCCAGTTTACTTCGTCAGCAAAAGGATTACTGGGGCAGAAGTCAGATATCCTAAACTTGAGAAGCTAGCATACTGTTTACTAATCACATCACGGAAACTGCGTCACTACTTCCAGTCCCATTCCATCAAAGTTCTGACCGACCAGCCACTGAGGCAGGTACTCCACCGTCCCGACACTTCTGGGCGACTACTTAAATGGTGCATCGAACTAAGTCAGTATGATATCACCTATCACCCTCGCACCGCCATCAAGGGACAAGCCATGGCTGATTTCATTGCAGAATTCACTACCAACGAAGATAAAGGGCAATTGGAAATAGCGGAAGACATCAAGTGGAATCTCTTTGTGGATGGTGCATCGAACGAACAAGGCTCGGGGGCAGGTGTGGTAATAATCACTCCCAGGGGAAACAAACTGCACTATGCTATAAGGTTGGAGTTCGCTGCCACCAACAACGATGTAGAATATGAAGCAGTAATAGCCGGATTAGAACTTGCCGTGGAAATCGGAGCCACTTCTTTATGTCTTCACAGCGATTCTCAACTTATTGTTAACCAAATACTAGGAGAATTCCAAGCTCGAGAAGAATGACTCATAGCATATTTAAAAAGGACCAAGTTACTTCTCAGCCGATTGGACCACTACTTAGTCAAACATATTCCTCGGGAAGAGAACCAAGAGGCCGACGAATTGGCAAAGCAAGCAAGTATGAGAGGCATCGCCGTCTTTGGGGCAGTAACCATCTCAAAGCAACTGACCCCAAGTTTTGAGCAAGTGAATCTGATAGCTGCAACCGAAGAAGCAACTTGGATGACTCCCATCCGAGACTACCTACAAAATGGTACACTACCCAACGGGCGAAACGAAGTTAAGAAAATCTTGAGGAAAGCATCCCGTTACACAATACAAGAAGACATCCTCTATCGGCACGGATTCTCTAACCCGTTATTAAGGTGTGTTGCTGGGAGGGAAGCCAAGGAAATATTATCCAACATCCATCAGGGAAGCTGCGGAGATCACACCGGAGGGCAAACATTAGCAAAAAAGATACTCCGATATGGATATTTCTGGCCCACCTTAAGCAAGGACGCCTTAGATTTCGTCAAAAAGTGTGACAGATGCCAGAAGTTTTCTAAGATTCCGCGGCTACCAACAACTAAGATTACTCAAATGACCAGCTCTTGGCCCTTCGCAATATGGGGAATTGACTTAATCGGCGAGCTACCAATGGGCCGAGGCGGGGCCAAATATGCTATAGTGGCAGTCGACTATTTCACCAAATGGGTGGAAGCGGAACCTCTGAATAAAGTATCTTCAGCCAAAGTTATTAACTTCTTGATCAAAAATGTTCTGTGCAGGTACGGAGTCCCACTCAAAATCATATCAGACAATGGACTTCAATTTGACAGCGAGGAATTCGCCAACTGGTGTCAAGAGCACGGAATTCACAAAAGTTTCTCATCCGTAGCGTATCCCCAGGCAAACGGACAAGTCGAAGCAGTCAACAAAATTCTGAAAACTCTAATAAAAAAGAAGCTCGAAAAGTCAAAGGGCGCTTGGGTGGATGAACTCCCTACGGCACTGTGGGCCTATCGCACATCTTTCAGAACATCAACAGGGCATACTCCTTTCTCTTTGGCATACGGATCGGAGGCTATGCTCCCAGTTGAAACCATTGTGCCTTCCCACTGTAGGATCCATTATAACCCAGAAGAGAATGAAGAAACTCCTTCACATGTCTTTGGATCTAGTTGAGGAGAGAAGAAATGATGCAGTCCTTAAAGCAGCAGCCCACAAACAAAAAGTGGCAGCACAGTACAACTCCAAAGTCAAGCATCGTACCTTGCAAGAAGGGGACCTTGTCCTCAAGCGAATCTTCCCTCGCCCCGGAGCACTAGACCCAATCTGGGATGGACCATATGTAATTCATAAAGATCTCCACAATGGAGCTTATATTTTGTCAACAGTGGACGGAGAGGTGTTCCAGAGGGCATGGAACATCCAACACCTCCGTCGATACTTTTCTTAACTTGTACTGACCATATGAAGTGAATTAACAAAGAGAATCAGTGGACGTAGGCCTCTTCATGCCGAACCACTTTAAAAAATCTTGCCTCTCTTTTAACTTGTTCCTTTATATCTTGGCTGCTTGTTAATGTTATCCTTTTCTGTTGAACAAAATCCTATGCGTATAGCATTTCCACTCAATGCACTCCACAGCGCAACTTCACCAGGACAAGACCTAATAGGTACTATGTGAATCTATGCCCTCGCCAATGAGACTCTTTTGCTCCGGCATCCCTCTGCTGTGGGTTAACTCATTGCTCGCGACGGCCCTTAAAGCCAACTGTAATGAGCCGATTATAAGCCACCGAGAAGGCCAACTATAGCCGAGGCAGCTCATTACGGCGTTCGGCTCGCCGGCAACTGTGAACCGATTATAAACCCCAACATAAGGTGTGGCCAGCCAGGGGTAGTTCACGGTTGACGATCGGCACCCACGCTAGCCGGCCACAGTAAATCGAATAATACCCACGATTACGGGCCATAATGGCCCGGGTAGTTACTGTGCGCGATCTCGGCTCCGATGTGTCTTAAGTGCGGCTGTGGTAAAAAAGAATTAACTCCCCGCGGAGGCGTAAGATGGGTGACAAATGTCTCCAAGACCCACAGCTAGGGAAAGTGACTACAAAGCCCATTTGCCATGAACTTAAGCACATCGAAGGCCTTCCGTGATTGGAAGTTTTACTATTTCACATATTTCAATTTTACTTAAGAAACTTTTCTTATATCCTCTATAATACTCCCTGAAGTACAGGACACAGAACGAGAGACGCTCGCTAATAGAAGCAGGTACTCACAGCAAGATACTGGACCACATCCCTTACTCGGTCACACAGGGTAGTCAAAACTGCCATCTACAAGCAAAATATAAAGGGCGGTATTTCCTTCTTTCATATATAATTTATTCACACCTCACGCTAACATTACAAGTCGTGAAATTATGACATCAAACACAATTTAATTACAAGAATATGCATAGCTATATTTCTCATACGACATGTCAAAATAGCAAAAAACATTCAAAAGACGACAAAATCAGCTTAAGTTAAAGAATTACACATCAAGAATAGAGCTATTTATTACAAGTAGCAAGAATTACAACCAAAAAGTTACTCTACTGTTTTAAGACTAACATATACAGCCATGTCAAGTCCACAAAAAGAATTCTCCAGGTCTAATCAGGGAGCCGGCTGCGTTGGAGTCTTGTCCTTGTCCTGTTGCCTACCTGTCCGGTCAGAGAAAGAAATCATTAGTGATAAGCAACAGAGTTAACAAAAGAAGAAACTAATGAAGTAGAGGTTACCAGCAACTTCCCCTTGATCGTCTTGGTCGTCATCCCCTACTTCCACACCTGCCTCCTCAACCGCAAACAACCGCATCCCCTCTTTCACCGCTGTCTTCTCCTCCTTGGTAAACTGAGCAGTGACCACATCCATCCTAAAGGCCGCTCCACCCTCCTTATCCGCCTCAGCCTTGGCCTCCTCTAGAGCCCTGAGGTAAATCCTAGCCATAACCCGGGGGTAGTCGTCCATCCAAGATAAGATGCCCTGCTTCCAAGTACGAAAGTACATGTCCTGCAGCATATCGTCCATCATCCCCTCATTTTCCTCAAACTCCCTCATACGAGCCTCAGAAACCGATAGCCTTGCAATGGCAGCATCTCTTTCCAGTCGGTATCGCGAGCAGTCAGCCTGAAGGGACCTCCTCATCACCTCCATCTCCTCCTTTAGCCTGACCTGAGCAAGCTCTGCGGCCTCAAGCTTCCCCGACAGCTCCTCTACCTGCTCAAGATCCGCCCTCCGAACCTCGTCCACTGTCGAGATGGCCATATTTATCTGCTCCTTGCAGGCAGCCTCCATCTTCCGCAATTCCGCCTTCCTAGCCTCCTCCATAGCCTTCCTCAACCGACCGGAGGCAGCCTCATACTGAGAAATCTGAATGGCCTGATCAACAAGTTGTTTGGCCTGGTCCGAAACCATCAATTGTAGTCGGATGTTGCCACTCCCAATCTCCTCTCCAGCCTTAACCAGCCGGGCATGATGCCCCATCAGCTTCCTAGTCTCCTCCGCCACCCGATCAATGTTAGCCTTGGCCTCCTCTCCCATGGTAACTATCCGAGTAGTAAGTAAATCGAGATCTAAGGACTTGGCCTCATCAAGCACCCGTACCATGGGATTGCAGGGAAGAAGGTGCTCACCGGTAACCTCGTCAAAGGTAATATCATGGGAACTTGGATCCAGATCAGGATGACCCGCAAATGGATTACGAGCCAAGCCAGGACGATCAATCTGAGTAACGGTAGGATTTTCAGACGGATGCGGAGAGAGTGCGAACTCAGAATCCTCCACTGTGATATCATGAAGAGGCTGAACTAGGGGCTGAGAACCAAGTGAAGATTCGGATAAGGGATGACTCCTCTTTTGAATACCCTCTTCAATAACCCCGAGAAGGGGACGGTAGCCGACTACATCCCCGGAATGGTGGGTCGAAGGCTTCGGATTGGCGGAAGCTTTGGAGAGTTTGTATTGTTCAAGCCTGTGCCGAAGATCTAAGGCTTTGGCCGTTTTTCCCGCTCCTAACATGAAAACCAAGTGTCACCGAGATGTATTAAGCCATCATTCGAGAATTAAAAGGGTAAAGAGAGATTCACCTTGAACCGCCGGAGTCGCTTCGGTGGAGGCGCTCCCGGAAAATAAATCAACGCCAGTCCCTACTTTGTCGGTACTCTTAGACTTCTCCGCGCCCTCCGAGCCTTCGAAGGCTTGGCGGAACGCGTCGTCCGTCCACTCTTGCATCTCACCTACTTGCCCAGAAGACAAGGCCTCGATGCCATCGCCACCATCACCACCTTCCCGGTCATCTCCACCCTTACCTCTCTCCTCCTCCACATCTTCCTCCCCCTGAGAAATTGGACAAGTGTTGGGGGAAGGACCATCCGACTTCTTAAGTTTCTTACCTCCAACAACGGGAGGTTTCGTGAAAGGTTTCCTCTTACCACTCTCTACTACGACACCTCCCTTAGCTTGAGCAGCCGCCCTCTCCTCCGTCGTTTCCCTCTGCTTAACTACTGACTGCTGTGGAAGGATCAAATTATATTCCAGAAGGGTCACATTCCTGATCAGATAAGCAGCAGATCTATCTCTCCCGGGAATAGCTTTTATCTCGGCCGCCGTCTGAACCAGGCGGTCATTCTCCACAACCGCAAAACCACCTGTCGCTAGCAAGAAATAAAAGCACGTAAGATAAAGCACTGCAGTTATAACGGAAATTATAAATAAAGCTTCACACTTACAGCCGGAGGTGAAGCGACGAATGGAAACAGAGTCATCCCTAATGAAGAACCATTCTTTCTTGAACATACTGAACTTCGAGTATAAGTCCAGGACGGGCTTAAAGGATACGGCAGATTCCAAACTGATGTAGGGAGACCCCTTCTTGTAGCCTCTCAAGTTGTACAAATACCGGATCTCCCGGTTGGAAGGAGGACGCCCATATCTCCTCTGGAAGATAATGAAGAGACTCACTAGAATGGCATAAGAGTTGGGTTGAAGCTGGAAGGGGGCCACCTTTAGATATGTAAGAAAGCTAACTACCCAAGCGTTAAGAGGCGGGATGGCACCACACATGCAGTGGTATCTGCTGTAGGCAAAGTACCCTTCGGGAGGGTCATATGGCATAACTTCTCTCCCTGGCAACAGCATGCGCGCCCTATCAATTTCGAAAGAACAGGAGATAACATCAAGCTGCTCTTCCTTGAGGGAGCTGGGAAAGCAATCAGGCGGGGAGTTCAGAAGCTCTTGAGAGCCGTACCCGTCTACTAGTGATCTCGAGGTAGATCCGTGACGTTCCGGTCCTGGCTGAGCAGGGGGCACTGCGGAAGATTCCCCTTCGCCCTGGGACTTCTTTTTATCTGATCGAGTTTCTGCTTTTCGAGACATTTATCTGCAAACACAAAGAAGTGCGTCGTTAGAATAAAGGAAGTAAAGGAGCGAGTGTGTGCAGTCTGGAATTTCGCTCATAATCCAAGTCATAGGAGTTCATTCGGCACCCAGAGCCAAAGCTCATTCGGCACTTTCAAAAAAAAATCCATTCAGCATTCTCATCTCCAAAAGCCAAAGCCCATTCGGCATTTTCAAAAAATCCATTCGGCATTCTCATCTCCAAAAACCACAGCCCATTCGGCATTTTCAAAAGGCTCATTCGGCAGTATAAAGCTTAATAGTCATTCGGTGAGGAAAGAAGGCTCACCTGATCCGGCAAAACTAGCCTAGTTCGGCACTGCAATTGATTTGGTGTTTGAGAATTTGGCTCGGCACTTTTTGATCGGTAAGGAAACAACGAAGGTACACTACCAAAATTGTTAGCATTTGAGGCACTAGTTTACAGGCAAAAGAAACATACCGCCTCTGTTACCTTATAAGTAAGGGCTAAAAAGCATTTTGCCCGTATTTACCGTTACTTAAAACAAAAGCATATGCCTTTAATGTAATTTTTTTCATTTTCTTGTGCGGGCCACGTCTCAAAATCCAATACAATAGAAATTCTTCAAATCGGTTCATCCTCCTCCTTGCAGCTAGCCAAAAAAACTCAATCAAGCTTTTGTCCTAATATTACCGAATTGCAGCCAACGGCTTGAAATCTATTATCATCCTCCAATCTGCAATTTAAAACCCTATTCCATTTCTTGATGTAGATAAATGAGATTTGGTGATCAGGTGTCGTACTTTCAATCCATTTGAAATCTGACTAATTTGACTTGTATGGTTCCAGATTCGAAGTTTTTGAAGGTACCGAATTGTTTGTATGTTTTATATTTCTATTGCAAGCTCATATTATTGAATCGAGTGACTGAAATTGAAATGTTGGGATAATGAAATAAATAATTCAGGTTTGGAATCTTATTTACTTGTTTATAGTTTGTTGAAAAGTAAAAGATTGAGTATAATAGGTTTTAAAATAATGTTTGTAGACTTCAAAGGTGAAAGGTTGGAATGATCTGTACTTATAAAACAACATCTCTCTCAAAATCCTTTTTGTTTTCTCTTAATTGGGGAATCAAATTGTTTTTCTCCCAAATGCTTATGCTTGATGCAAGCTTATATGGAAACCATGTGTGTGGTTGGATTTTTGACCATTTTCATTTGATTGCATTTTGGTCAAGTTACATGCGTATGCTAATTTTTTATATTTTGGTAATTCAAATAATGAACTAAGGAAGCTTACCATTTACGTGTATGAATAAAGATTAATAACTTACCCTATTTTGTGGATTTTTTTATAGCATATCTTGGTAATTCAAAATTTATGCAAATTAAATTTCAATTGTTTGATTATAAAATGGCAAATGTGGAAAGAATCAATTATACGAATATTAACAAATTGCATGATGTTACTTTTATTTAGGAAGGACGCTTTGGTTCTCCAAGCATCAATATCGCCTTATTGAATTAATAAATGTTGTGAGTATGTTTTGCTTACTAATTTTTAAATTTAGTTGATGACATTTGAAGTAGTATATTAGTTTCTAGTAGATTAGTCTTGTTCATCCTAAAGCCTGCTTCGCATATTTCTACAACAACAACTAAGCCATTATTTCCAAACAAGTTAGGGTTGGCTAGAGATGGAACTCAGAACTAAATGACAAAGCCAATTTAAAAGTAATAATAACAATATTAGATTTATATATATGTGTGTATTTAAGGTGAAAATAGAAATAAGATTAAAATAAAATAATTAAACAAATAATAATAATAATAAATAAAATAAAATTAAAAATATATAAAGAAATTAAAAAAACCATGATAGTAATAATAATACTAATAGTAATAGGGACCAAAGACCAAACACTACGTCTTTGGCTCCTATTCACTAGTCCTATAATCTAAAACTTATAACGCTACTCCTAAGCCAACCATAAGTAAAAATCTCCTAGCTTATGGTTCTAGTACGTGGATTGCTAACTTCCACGTGCTTCTATCCGACACCGGCTCTTCAGATATATTTCAATCCCTCGGGTCTTTTTTTACTACTTCCTCCCATGTCAACCTTGATCGATCTCTACCTCTTTTTGAGCATTCAGTGCGGTCTATAATTCTAACGCGCACAGGTGCCTAGAAAGGCCTCCGTTGGAGATGTCCAAACCATCTTAAGCGGTGTTGGACTAGCTTCTCTTCAATTGGTGCTACTCCAAGTTTGTCACGTATATCATCATTCCTAATTTGGTCTCGTCCCACAGCTCCATCGCAGCCTACGCAACACTACTACACTATCTTCTAGACGTGTTGTCTTTTGGTAGGCCAACATTCTACACCATAGAACATCGCAGCTCTAATTGTCGTTCTGTAGAATTTTCCTTTAAGCTTTTGTGGAACTTTCCTGTCACAGAGAATGTCAGACGCTAGTCGCCATTTCACCCATCCCGCTCTAATTCTAAAACTAACATCTTCATCAATCTTACCATTATACTGCAACATTGACCCTAAATATGGAAAAGATTCATTCTTGGGCACTACCTATTCGACCAGAATGAAATCTCCATCCTTCGACCTGACACCGCTGAACTCGCACTTCATGTACTCTGTTTTAGTTCTGCTAAGTCTAAAACCCTTTGATTCTAAAGTCTGCCTTCATAGCTTCAGTTGTCTATCACAAACATTCTCCTTTATCCTGCCTTGTGACATGCTGCATAGAAAACTACATATGCGGAGTTCATGATAGTACGTATATTGAAGAACAATTTTATGTAAGGAAGTTCATGAAGATTTTTAGTAGTATATATATGCAAGCGTTGTGTTTACGATCCTTTTTTTATTTGTATATGATAACATCATCCATAATGAAAGAACTGGATATAGTTGCATTTGTGTATGATTAGCTGATACCCTTAGTGTCATCACATAGCTTTATTTGTTAATGTGCTATTGCAAGAGAAATGGCAATTCCACGTTCAGACAATTGTTCAAAAGGATCATATTTTGGGTGACTATATCTTTATATTGAGGTTGCATTTGGTATTATACTAGTATTTTTTGTATTTTTCAACATTGTAATTGAACCATTCCACTACATTGTCATTTATCAACAAAAATATTGTCATATCAAATAGTATTTGTATAAATTGTTTTGTGTTCCATCCAGCATAAAATGGTTTTATTTTATTCCATTTTTAGTTTATCTTTATTAGTCTCCTAATATTTTTTTGTCATTTTACCTTCTCAAAAACGCACACTTTTCACTATTTATCAGAAATGAATTCACCAACTTCACTGATTCTTCATCTTGTAGTAGGGTATTGATCTACTTGTCATCATGCTTAAATGAGTGCCTCCAACCAATGCAGGTTCTTTGCTCTGGATTAGTCCATGTTTTTATGGTTTTTTTTCCTTTTCATCCTCTTATTGTTCATCTCGATTTGTTGTTGATTTGTATACAAAAATTTTCTGATTCTTCAGCTTCGAATGGGGTATTGATCTACCTGTCATCATGGTTGAAGAGTGTCTCCAGTCAACGCGGAGTTGTTCCTCCCTTTCGAGGTAAAATTCCATGTTTTAATAGTTTTTTTTACCTTTTAATCCTCTCATTGTTCATTTTGATTTTGTCATGATTTGTATACAAAAATGAATTTTGGTTCATAAATTTTTAGCCATTTTTTAGTTCATCAAAAAGGCCACTAATTTGTTTGAATTCTAAAGCTATGTGGTTGTTATAATCGTACCCTCTCTAGCAATTTCTTTCATGCCTACAATGAGGCCGAAGTTTCCTTGATTAACTGAGTACCCAAGTGCATCAACAAGAGCTATAAAATCTATGTTTTGGATTGTTTTTCCTCTCTTATATTTTGATCTAATATATGGGATTTGATAACATGTATATGTAATTTTTAAAATAATCAAATTATGATATGGAGATCTTATAGAATTGCAGTAATGCATCAATTGGACATTTTGTCTAGCTTCAAGTTCATTATCTTTAGAAAATACGATGCATCAACTACCAGGACTTGTAGTAAAGGTGATTCACATATTTAAGAGGTCGAGTTACTTTGTAGGTCATGTGACATTTTTGGAAATTGCTACTTTTTTTTAAATGGCAAACTAAAACTTCTGATGGCATTTTCTAGGAGTTTTGAAGTAATTACAATAATTAATATTGAAATATTATGTTTTATTCTCTACCATTGAATAGTTATAAAAGATTTTATTGTGATCTTGCTTGATAAATATTTAGACAAGTTAGACTATGATTATCAGTTCTTCATTTTATAGAAGTTTAATATGTATGGATCGTTCTTTGCAGGTAAACTTTCCTAATTCACAACTATAGTTTTCTTTATGATTATATATGTGTGTGTGTGGGGGGGGGCAATATATGTAGTTTAGTCGATGCTATTTATTCATTTTGTTATTTGTTCTCTTACAGCTTAGAACTTTCCGAATAATTTAGAAGTTTTCTCCAATTACTCTAAGGAGGTAAAGTGTTTTTTATGTTTTTATTATTAAATTTTGTCTTAAAGGATTATTTTCTAAAATTTGTTGTATTGTTTGTAGAAATCTGTTATGTAAAGAAATTGTTGATATGGATACGAAGACTCCTGATACTCAAGTTGTTTTAAAGGTACTTATTTATGACTATGCTATCTTTTAAGTATTTATCAGAATTATGTTTTCTATCCTACAACATGAATAAACACTCGTTTATATAAATTATCAACATCTAAAATTATTAATTTTGTAACATAATGATTATCAGTATGTTTTAAATGCTAATATGGTTAAGTTGGTATACAAATTAGAAAGGATATCAAATGGAAATGGATGTGCCTCTTTTGTCAAAAAGGATTTATCAAGTACATGGGTGTGCCAGTTTGTCATATAGGAGTGCGAAGTAAGTGGTTTTTCAAAGATTGTTGCTTTCATAAACCTTATGATCAGTGGTTTGCATATTGTAGAATTACTTGGTGATACCAGCCATTATGATATGGATTTCCAATCAATTTTCGTGTTGTTTTAAATTTAGCAATCAATGCTTTCTTGTTAAAGTAACACTTATACTCAATTTCTCAAATTTGTAAGTATAATATATGCATTATTGACAACATTTCTATGACAGTTCACACTTTCTATTGTGATTAACACATATTTGGTTATTCTTAACTTTTCAGATATGCTTGAGTCAGGTGAAAATTATTTATCAATGTTATAATTTGTAGGTACCCAATAAATAAAGTTACAAACTTCTTATTAAGTTGATAGTCTTAAAAAAATTAGACTAATACATGATCAATATATCTTGGAATCATTAAACTTAAATAGAGAAAATCAGTGTATATTCCCATAGTCGTTTATGTTTTTACATAGCTCATTATACTCAAAGTGGTATTCATTAAAAAAGTACATAAAAATATAATTTAACTTCCATAGTTGTTGTTATTATTATTATTAGTATTATTATATTGTGTACATGATATAACTTTTCAATTCAGGAGCATCAACCTACAAATCTTGGATATGAAAGTTTTTAGCTTCACACTTACAAACTTGTTGCATTACAAATTTATCCAATGGCTTTATAGGTACAGACTTAAAATAGTATATTCACAGTGTCCCATTTGTGTATATTGATTCTTAGTAATTTTTCTTACATTTGGGATTTGGAAATGAAGTGATATGCTTGACATTCTGACATTTCTCAACTTGCTACAACAAATGTGCACACTTTTCATTTGAAAAATTCCACAAACATTTATCATCTTTAACTGAAGGAATAATTTTGGTTTGTTAGGAAATCATAATGTATCATAAGTTTTATTCATGTATTTTACATCCAGGAAACCATAATGTTTCGGGCATTAGTAACAAATATTTATCATGTAACTTGCACTTTTGATGTTAAGTTTACTCATTCTATCAGTGGTTTACCATTTTGCAAATCTGACATGTAATAAAAATTTCCTATACAACTTTAAGATTTCAACACATTTATCTTATCATTATAACATCTCTTGTTCTCTAGGTTTATGTTTTGAAGGAATGGTTGCAAAATAATTTGATGTTAAAATAGGAGTCTACAGTTGAGATTTTAGTGATGCCATTCTCACAAGTTATCAAGCTCAATTTCCTTCTAATATGTTCTGCACTTCTGTTTAAAATTTAGATGTATCTAAACAAGATGTATGTGGTAACTGCAATGTAATTAAGTGAAGATTTTCACAGAAATGTTTAAGTTTGTCAAATTTGTTGTTGATGTTTATTTATTTTTTGTAAAATTTGTAACAGATGTTCATTTATTATGATTTATCTACTGCTAGTGTTATTTAGATCTTTATCTCGTCAGGTTTATTAAAATGAAGGTAATCTCTATTGTTGGAATGCATTTTTTGGTTCTTTATCTGTTGATTATATTTCAATTTGAACATGCTAAAGGGAATCGCAGCTTCATCAGGTATGGATTGCTTAATAAATATATTTAACAGTAGAGGCATTTATTAGTGTCTTTATTGGTTTCTTAATTTATCTATCCTATGTGGCATGTGGAGTAATTGAGGCAAATTATGCGTACAATTTGCCTCTAGTTATCATTAGGGACTGCATTTTTAGGGGCGGTTACTAATCTGCCTCTCCTTCATATAGGGGCTGATTAATGTAATTTTGTGCCCCTAGTTTGATTAGTTGAGGCAATTTTGTTTGCCTTCAATATTTTGAAACTTGGTAGTGGTACGGAGCCCCTACTTATAGAAGAAAGGAAAGATAGCCGGGCCACCGGTTCGTTTCTGAGACCGGATGGGAGTGTCTAGGATGAACGACCAAAAACAAAGCACGCCATATGCATGCACATGCCTTACTTTGGGGGGCAAGTGTTGGGTATGTTTCAGCCGGTTCAACACCACCGGACCAGGTCCTGCCTCATCGAACTCCAACCAACGCATATCCAATTTGCAACCCCCACCGAATCAAGCCTACCGGTCTAACACCTCAATGCCGAACCAAGCCTCACCGGTCCAACACCTCAATGCCGAACCAAGCCTCACCGGTCCAACACCTCAATACCAAACCAAGCCCCACCGGTCCAACACCTCAATGCCGAACCAAGCCTCACCGGTCTAACACCTCAATGCCGAACCAAGCCTCACCGGTCCAACACCTCAATACCGAACCAAGCCCCACCGGTCCAACACCTCAATGCCGAACCAAGCCTCACCGGTCCAACACCTCAATACCGAACCAAGCCCCACTGGTCCAACACCTCAATACCGAACCAAGCCTCACCGGACCATTCACCTCTGTCCACCGGACCAGCTCCACCAGGCCAGATTACGTCAGCCCAGGCCCGCCAGCTGCTATATACCTCCAAGACCCCTACCCCCAGCCTCACTCTATAAATAGAGGGGCAGGGGTACAACAATGGGGGACAAGTTTGAGAGCTCAAGCACGGATAGAACTTTCAAACGACTTTCTTTTACTTGTATCAAAGCCTTGTACTTGTAATCACAACAAGAGAAGAGAAATAACATATAAAGTGGACGTAGGCACATTCTGGCTGAACCACTATAAATCTATGTGTCTTTTTACAGTTTAGCCCCTGCTTTTCATATATTTGCATAAGTCTCCAAAATCACTAAGAACAACATAAGATCTACTAAATCATACGACTTTGAGGTGTTTGTCCATTTTTTTGTGCAAACACTAGGATCATATCAAAACTTTATAAAACCATATAGTATGCTCCTGCATCCACAATGGTTAAAATATAGCACTTCAAAATATTATGATGATATGCAAATAAGTAAATCAATTCTGGATTACCCATCTCCATTCATTTTTGATTATCTGTCTCAGTTATAGTTCCTAGGGTCACTATTAACCTAATAGTTTTCATGGGCTGACTAATAACCTGTTTAATGCTTATGGACTTCTTGTCCAGTTTCAAAGTTTTCATGGGATCACTAAGAAACAATTGGCCACTGCCAATAACTTTATTATTTCATGGGTTCTCCCTGAACCTATTGGTATCTCCAATAACTTCTCTCTTATCCTAGTTTTCATGGGTTGACTAGGAACCTATTGACTTCGGTCAATAACTTAATACAGATATAGTTTTCATGGGTTCACTACAAACATATTGGCCCCTGAAAATAACTCTTTCTAATCATAGTTTTCATGAGTTTACTATGAACATGTCTATCTGACAACTTCTTTAACTAGAATTTAGGCATCCTATATTCTGGTCTACCTGACCTCCTGGATGCAATTCTACTCATTCAGAAGCTAACTCAATTTATATTCACTACTGGGTCAACCTAGCTGGTTATTCTGCCCCTTTTTCCTAAAATTGCAGTTATGGGTCCATACTAAAGTGAATATGTAAACTAGAAGAAGCAAACATATTAACATAATAATCACCAACATCTGTGGTTTAATATCTTTGAAATCATTTTCATATAAAACATGGTTAATCCCTTTAACCTATTATTCTATCAAGGAAAGCTTCTTCAAAAACTCTAATTTAAAAGCATTTAAAAGCTCTTTTATAATGCCATGGGTTTTACCTTTAGAAATTGAGATTGGGTTCATTGTTTTGAAAACTAAAGCTTTTGAAACCATTAATCTTTACTTTCGAAACCATTGGGAAAACTTCCTTTCGAAAGCATTCAAACCTTCTTTTCAAAACATAAGGCACCTGCCTTTCGAAACACTTTAAAACCTTTCTTTCAAAACCTTTCAAATGTATCAAAGTATTACCATTCAATTATAGAAGCACAGCTTCGAAACCATTTGAAAGTACCCCTTTCGAAACCATTGGGTTTAATTTAAAACATGTCCTATTGGGTCTAAATGAATATAAGCGAAAGTACCCCTTTCAAAACCATTAAAAAGATTTTGGTGAAAAATAGATGGCTTCGGCACCATCCTTTCGAAAGCTCAAAACATTTAAGTAAAACATTTGAAGGATAGCTTCGAAAACCCTTTCGAAGCCATTGCCTTCGAAACCCTTGAATCCTTTTGAATGCTTTTAGGAACTGGCTTATTACGAGTATAAAACAAAACTACATCTCGAAAGCATTGATGACTTCAATCCCTTCGAAAGGCATAGGAACGGTAGAAGGGTTTCGACTTGGTTGAACCCACCCTTTTCGAAAGCATTGGTTTTAAAACTAACTCTTTCGAAAGTTGCAATTTAAACAAGAGGCGGAAACTCCTTTCTAAAGAAATTTAGAAAGACCCCTTCGAAAGCATCTGTTTCGACTCCTTCGAAAGCATTTAGTAAAACAGGCAAGTACATATCTTTTAAAAATAAAACAAAGGTTTCGTCCCTATCAAACGCTATGTTTCGACACCATGCCTTCCCCCTTTCTCTAATCCACTACGTACCAACATTGTGATACCTTGTGTATTGGTTTCGGCTTAGTTAGTTCCGACCTAGTAGGTTTCGACTCGATTGAAGGTGGGAGCATAGGGTCGGAAGGTGGCTTCTAAAAGAGGCAGAACCTACTTTTTTGGGTAAAGGCAGATTTAATTCCATTTAAAGTAATTACTTTATAACTAACCTGCCTATTTGTAAATATTTAATTGGTTGCGATAAAATTTTCAATTTCTTTACCAAAATAACTGCCACGTAATTCAGATCTAAACAAAGATTAATTTTCACAATTAAGCCCTTCCATTAAGTAAAATAATTAAATCCTTCTCTTAAAATAATTTATTTTCCATAGTAAATTATTTAGGAAAATCCTCAAAATTTACTAAAATTCACTTCAGTATGGTATCTAACATATAAAAATTTCAGACCCAAATTCTTCATAAATTAACCGAAATTAGTTTCTAAACCCAATTATTCATATTTTTCTTTCGAAAATCCATAATAAATTTTACATAACTTGGAAAATTATAAAAATTTAAACCCATCTCCAAAATCATGTTATACATAACATATAATTTCCTCATGGCATTCAAAATTCATTATATTCGGTTTTACCCTTAAAACCATGAAAAAATATATTCAAACAATCTTGTTTAAATCAAACATGTTATAAAATCCAAGCATATCATCATCAAAATTTATAATGGATTTAATCTTAAACCCGAAAATCAAATGATTATCAAAACAAAATAGAGATGATTTAGATTATTACTCACCTTGATTAGGATAAGGACTTTGAGATTTGATTGAGATTAATCCCCTTGCTTTAATTCCTTAGCTTTTGATTGATTTTCCCCTTTTTCTTACTCCTTAGTAATGGCAGGCTATTCTCTTTTTGATTTATGTTTATGTGAATTAAAAAATGAACGTGAATGGGAAATGAGACATGAATATAAGGGTAATGGAAAGTAGGCGGCAAGTACCTTAATTCCCTTGTTTTAATTAATTAATATATATAAGCCATTTATAAGCCCATTTAGATAATTAAGCATGGCCTTTAATTATTTATTCAAAACTCAATCCCCAAATCACTCTAATGTTTACATTATTCTATTTAATTTATCTAACTAAATCTCCTGAATCATGTTATCAAAATTAGGGGTGTTACACCAGTGGAGCCTCCAATAGGGTTTGTCACAACCAACGACTCTCGGGTTCGAATCCTAACTTATCTACCTAGTCACTAGATATGAAGGAATGGGAAGCCTCGGTATTAACAAAAAAACATATAGGAGCATCATAAACAGGAAGCATACCTTAAATGACTATGCCATTTCCCTTCTCCTTTACCAACGGAGCACTCGACAAGTTAGGACGATGTTGAGAACATATGTTGTCACCGTCTTTTTTCTCTTGAACTGATCTGGACAAATCCTGAATATGCCCAAGCTTGTTGAAATTATAGCACTTCTTTAGGAATAACGGTCTTTGGCATTGGATAAAGACACTTATGCCTAAAAGCTTTCTCTATTATCATCTCAAAGGTCTCATCGATATGACCCACGAGCCTCTCTCCTAAGTAGTCATCTAAGCCGATGATAAATTTCTCATTCTTCTTTAATGGAATGTCAATTAAGACATTTCACATTTCGATGATGCATCGAATTCAACAACATACTCGAAGACAGACATGTCTCCTTGCTTTAGATCCATAAACTTAAGAAACTGGACCGATTTTTGAGCCGTCGGTTTAAACTTCTCCCAGAATCTGGTTTTGAACCGGTCCCAAGTGAAATGGTCTTCGAGAATAGCAACCCTCACAGCGTTCCACTAGTTCATCGCCCTTCCTTCAAGCTGCTTGAAGGCTAACTATTAATACCTAAGTTATTGATTTTGATGATAATAACCATATATAATTATATAAAATATAGATTCTAATGTTTTGCCATGTTATATAGTGCAGAATATTACACAGGTGCTAAATCGAAGACTATATAGTATAAAGACTCAAGATAAAGATATGAAGACTCATGAGTTCAAAGACAAAGAAATGAAGATCTCACGGATATAATTTAGTGTATAGAGTCATTAGTATATAATGTTAAAGTCCTTGGTAGCAATTTCTGATCTCTATCTCCAATTTCTGATCTTTGATATTTTTAAACTAAAATAAATTATTTTAATTTCAAAACTTTTTTATAAAGTTTTTCTTTACTTCAAAAGATTTTAAAACTATATTCGAATTATTTTACAAAGTGTTGGATTTTCAAAACAATTTAAAAGAAAATTATTTTCAAAATTCACTAAGGTATGTCGACATACCTTGTCCCTATATGTCAAAATATATGCTACTAAATGGTTTTTCAAATTTTTAATGGAAGTGTTTATTCGACACAAACTTTCATGAATGGGCACATCTATTAATTTACTATATAAAAGGAGTGCAAAATAATTTTTTTGATAAATAAATACTTACTTTCTTCCCTCCTCTTATTTTCTTGAAAAATCTCTTGAAAAATACACTCTATTCTCTTCAAAATCATATTGCAAGAATTCATAAATCATTGTATTGATTCAATACTACTTTATTACTATTTGGAAACATCTCCCTTTCATTCACGATCAAAGTGCTATCTAAGAGGCTATAAGATCTATAGTATCCAAAGTACAGGAAGTTTTCTTTGGAAAAACTACCAACTCTATTTGTGTATGCTTGGGTATGCTTGTAGCCCGTTCAAATCAAGTGGGTGTGCTACGTAGCTCGTTCAAATTTAGTAGGTGTGTTTGTAGCCCGGTTAAATCAAGTGAGTTTACCCCTAACTCAGAATATAGGAGGGTGTGTCTCGTAGCCTCGAAATTGAGATTGTGTTTTGGTTTGCCTTCTGCACGATTAAATATTGGTATTTTAAAAAATGTACAAGCAATTGTATGAAACTGGATGGAGGAGAAATCCGAACCAATATAAAATCCCTGGCGGTATCCCTCTAACTCTTTACTTTATTTGCTGCTTTTAATTTTATATGTGCTTGCATCTATGATTGATTATTAGTATAATTCTATGTTGTTAATCTATGATTTAATATCAATCTTGAAAGAAAACTAAAAAGATTTACATAAGTTAGAAAACACTTCTCCCCCCTCCCCCTCTAGTGTTAAATTAGCCTTAAGCTTCATAATTCCACAACCCATATTTGGTATCGGAGCACTAAGTTTTCAAAACTCGTGATTTGATTTTTGAAAAGTTTAAATGGCTAGCAACATTGTTGGTGCACTTGTTAACACTTTTGTCAAAGGACAATCTACTACTAGACCTCCACTTTTTAATGACAGTAATTACACTTACTGGTCATGTAGGATGAAGATTTATTTACAGTCTAATGATTTAAATATTGAATATCGCACAAAATGAGTACACAAAACCCAGAACTAACTTTTCGCAATAGACTGCTGACCAAAGACACTTGCACTTAATAATTCTAAGGCCATGAATATTTTATTTTGCTCATTGGATAAAAATGAATTTAATAGATTCTTTATCTTAAGTCTGCATATGATATTTAAGGAACATTGCAAGTCACTCATGAGGGCAGTAATAAAGTCAAACAAACTAAAATTTCCATGTTAACTAATATGTTTCAATTATTTAAAATGAATCAGAATGAGTCTATTTCTGATATGTATTGTAGAATTCAAGATATAGTGCATTCCATAGTATCATTGGGTAGAAACATTTTTGAAGAGAACCAAGTTAGGAAAATCATCAATTCACTCTCTTTAGAGTGGGATCAAAAGACACTGGCAATTGAAGAGGCTAATGACATTAACGCTCTAAAAGTTGAAGAGTTAACACGTAATTTAACGTCTTATAAAGCACAATGGCATGGAAAAAGAAAAGCAAGGCAATAGAAAAGGAATCCATTGCATTCAGCGCAATAATTGACGATCAGGATTCAGACGATGACAATGATGACAAGATTGCTTTCGCGTCTAGAAATTTCAAAAAGTTCCTAAAGTATAGAAAGATGAACAACTTTCGTGGACCTGATAATAAGACACCTGGAATTAAAACTATGATTAGATGTTTCAATTGTGATGAACCTGGTCATATGCAAAGAGATTGTTCGCATCAGAACAAATTAAGGATCTCGCTAATTACCAGTTCATCCAAAAAAAGAAAAAGGGCTTACGCAGTAACAATAGATGATTCAGATACTACTTCAAGTGACAATGAACCAGATACCGAGGATGCAAAAATGTGTTTCATGGCAATAGTAGATTAATCAGAATAGATCAAAGAAATGGAGCAAAACATGGTACTTTTTACATTTAATTTTTATTTCATATTTTAATTAAGGAATAAAATAAAGATTAATAATAATATTGGATGCATATAAGTATATATATATATATGGGAATATTTTACATTAGTTTTAATTTTGGATTTTACAGCCTATATGTCGATATACCCAGAGCCCATATGTCGACATATCCATCAGAATATTAAAATTTCATATCAAATTAAGATTTTGAATTTCCCACTCTTTTGCATTAACACCAATAACTGAAAAGACATCTTTTCAAAACTGAAATGCCTTCTCTATCTATTAATTCATCCTATCTCTATCCATTCATTCAACCACTTTAGTTCAAAATTCAAAATATATCTTTGCTTTCTTGTCTCTTCAAAAACTCAAAAATGGCCTCCTCGAGCGAACCAGCAAAAACCATATGGCTCTTAAAAAGAATCGAAAACTTTTTTTCAGTGATAAAGAAGCTATTGACACTTATGTCGAATATGCTACTTCGAAAAAGGTTCTTCCCGAAAGATTTGCTAAGTTTGGTCATTTTTCTTCTTATGGTCTTGAAGATCTTTGTTTTTGAAATGATATTTTGGTTTAATTGACTCATCTGAAAATGATTTGTGTGTTGTCTAGATTTATTTAAAATGTTTTATGCAAATTTGAAAGGAAACTTTTTTCAAAGTGAAGGTGGACAGGTTTGGAGTAGCGTAAAAGGTACTACTATTATTGTAGATTGTGAAGTTTTGGGTCAAATGCTTAGTTGCAAATTTACTGGAATTGACCTCTCCACCTTTAAAATTGATGAACAAAATCATGAATTTTTTCATGATATTTTTAAAACCGATGAAGAATTTGGTTCCAAATACAAAAATCTTAGACCAAAATCGAGACTTATGAGTCTCATTTTACAACAAAGCATCACCTCGAGGATGGGAAATTACAATAACACGACTTAAAATGTTTTTAAAGCTCTTTTTGCCATTTATGCAAACTACAACATCAATTGGACATAAGTCATTTTAGATGATTTTGTTCAAAAGAATATTTCTAGTCTTGAGAACACACATTACCATGGTGTGTATATTACTAGAGTATTCAAATATATTTTGGGTGTTGATGGAGAACACACTTTGCCTCGAAAATTTTTCGACAAGGCAAACATCTCTCTCATGCATATTCCTTCTTACTCTGAACCATACAAGACTCTTTCCCAAAAGAGGAAAGATTGGCATGGGAAGAGGAGCGAGAAATTCAATAGCAAGAAGAAGAAGGCAATGAAATGGAAATTGAAGAAGAGGGTAATCAAGATGAGGAAGAGGAGGAAATGGATACTTTCTTAGAAAGCTTCAACAAATCTTCTCACCCTTCAAACAAAGAGATTCTAAAGAACCAAGAGAAGCTTCTCGAAAACCAAAAGAAGCTTAAATGTTCCTTTAGTGAAAATTTCACTTCTCTCTCCAACAAAGTGGACAATTACATTGCTGAAATCATTAAGAAGCTTGGTGGAAACTCTTCATCTTCATCATCCTTTTAGATCTAGTTATTCTACCTTTGTACCCCTGTTGTGTATTTATATGTCATTTTCAAGTATTTCTTTTAATTTTTCTTCGAAATCCATGTATTTATCTATTCTGTGTAATGAAATCTATTTCTTACTATTCTATATAGTTCTATTAGTCTTTGGAAATTATAAAAATATAATGAATTAAGTAAAAACAAAAACTATATCAAAAAATTAAATATTGCAAATTTAGGCATATATGTCGACATACATATATCACTTATGTCAACATATCCTAGCCGTTTGGCAAAATTTTGAAATTTAAAATTGTTATAACTACCGTCTATTCAAACATTCCAAACGACTTTTAACTCCTATATAAGTCTATTTCTTCCAAAAAGTTCGCTCATCATTTCATTCTCTACTCCCATTTCATTCTTTTGATTTGATGACAACAACCATATGCAATCATATAAAACATAAATAATAATCTTTTGCCAAGTTACATATTATATATTGCAAAATATTACACATACGCTGAATCGAAGACTGTATAGTATAAAGACTCAAGATAAAGATATGAAGACTCATGAGTTCAAAGATAAAGAAATGAAGATCTCAAGGATATAATTTAATGTATATAGTCATTAGTATATAATCTTAAAGTCCATGGTAGCAATGTCTGATCTCTATCTCCAATTTCTATTCTTTGATATTTTTAAACTAAAATAAATTACTTTAATTACAAATTTTTTTTATAAAGGTTTTCTATTCTTTAAAATATTTAAAAACTATATTCAAATTATTTTACAATGTGTTCGATTTTCAATACATTTTGAAAGAAAAGTATTTTCAAAATTCATTAAGGTATGTCGGCATACCTTGTCCCTATATGTCAACATATATGCCGCCAAATGGTTTTTCAAATTTTTTGTGGAAGCGTCTATTCGACACAACCTTTCACCAATGGACACATATGTTAATTTACTATATAAAAGGGAGTGCAAACGAATTTTGATAACCGATTACTTACTTTCTTTCCTCATCTTACTCTCTTAAAAAATCTCTTGAAAAATACACTTTATTCTCTTCAAAATCATATAGAATCAATTCATACTTCATTGTAATGATTCAATACTTCTTTCTTACTATTTTGGAAACATTTCTCTTTCATTTCAACGATCAAAGTACTATCCAGGAGCTATAGGATCTATTGTATCCAAAGTACAAGAATTTATCTTTGGAAAAACTATCAACTCTATTTGTGTTTGCTTGGTTATGCTTGTAGCTCGTTCAAATCAAGTGGGTGTGCTTAATAGCTCATTCAAATCTAGTGGGTGTGTTTGCAGCCCGATTAAACCAAGTGAGTTTACCCCGGACTTTGAATATAGGAGGGTGTTTCTCATAGCCTCGAAATCGAGATTGTATTTGGGTTTGCCTTTTGCCTAGTTAAAGACTGGTATTTGTAAAGAAATATGTATAAGCAATTTTACGGAACATGATGTTGGAGAAATCGAACCACAATAAAATCTCTGGTGTCATCTCTCTAAATCTTTACTTTACTTTACCGCTTTTATTTTTATTTGTGATTGCATCTATAGTTGTTTATTAGTATGATTCTTGTTGTTAATTTGTGATTTAATATCAATCTTGAAAGAAAATTAAAAGGATTTACATAAGTTAGAAAACACAATTCATCCCCCCTTTAGTGTTAAACTAGCCTTAAGATCCTTAATTCCGCAACCCACACTAACCTCCTCTTCATAGCATCATCCAACTATATATCATCATTGATTCTTTTGCATGTGTCTAATCCATCCTATACCCCGTAGCTGACTCTGTTCCTTGGAACTGTGTGCCACCCAGACTGGCAAAGTCCTTGTTCAACTTAACGAAATCGACTCTGAGTGCTTGCACTAGAGCACCACCATCAACAGCAACATTAGATGCAACTACTTGAGCATTTTACAACATATTCCTCATCATAGTATTGAACATCGTCTGCAAGTCGAGATTAGTAGCTCCCAAGACAGTCCCCCCTCAACTCCTAAAATGGAGTTTCTAGCAGCATTCCTCTATGGCGACTCACCCTTCAGTCTGTAATAAGGATAGTCGGTCCCTTTATAAGTAATTCTACAGAAGTAGTACTAGTGTGTACCGTGTAACTTTATATATAATATATACACACTACTATATCATTTAGAAGACCAAAATATATAACAAGCACACACACTCTCGTGTGCGTGTGTATATAAACACTCTCAATCAAGTCTAGGTTGATAACCCCTACCCTAACTCTATCAAATAACGGTATCAACTTTGGTTAAATACACAACCTAAGCTCTAATACCAAATACGATGACTAGCCTACACCTCCATCACCCGATATACTTGTATAGTGCACTGTACCGGTGCTTGGCCTATGTAGGACAATTGTCAATGTTGTAAAGTAAATAAAGCAATCATAGTACCCATCGTATATCTCATAGCACACTGAATAAAATATAATGGTCATCGCAGATATAAAACAGATGCGACAATAATGACTAAATGAATCATAGAAATCAGAGTACACAGATCCATACAGTTATACAACATAAGTAATAGAGTTTATACAATTGATAATAAACTCGGTAAATAAACTATCTCTAAATAATATAACTAGACATTGTCTATGCTTCACACTGTCATAATGCAAAATAAGAACTAATGAGTCTAAATATAAATATGAGAAAACACAATCTCTTATTCGTCCATCTGTATAGCTCCACGTGTCGCCTACACCTGCTATCCAATCTGCTTATTTAAGAGTACCCGAAATAATAAGGAGCAAGGTATAAAATCTCGAGTCAGAAAATAGTCTGATGTGAGCAGTAGAAAATCTCAAATACTATAAAGTCAATATACTAGGACATAGGGTATGGAGAATCATATCTGACATGTCCTTGCATCTAAAGAGTTAGCACATAACACAAGGTATAGGCTACTCTACATCATAATCATCATGTCTATACTATATATTATAGTGTATATAGGGTGTTTAGATATCTATGTCAATAATATCTATGTCATGTGACATCCCTAATCAAGAAAAGCAAACATGGCATCTATTATCCTTCCCCATATCACTCACTCAGTGCGTTGGATATATGATGACTTGTACAACCCCATGCAGTTTGGGATAAAACAATGTCTCGATTTCTCAGTACTTGAATCCATGCCACTTGGTATGCCCGGAACTAGACTGCTCATCCTCGCAGTCTAAGGTAAGATAAATCTCGCATATGAAGAACGATGGCCCGTCATCGCCTCAGTGAGCATCCTTGGATACCTTTGCTTTACGAGTACACTAGAAACCTTTGAGTATCAACAATCCCTTTGCATGCATCACATCTAGAACAGAACCCATCGTTGCTCCACTTCACAATTTCCCATCCTCGAACTTGTCCTTGTGGATTATTATATGACTCTTGTCCTTGAGTCATTATATCCGTAACAGCTCTAGACATCCATCACTAGTCGTAGAGTACCATCATGTTGTCCCAAAGCATCATCTAGTAGTTCCTTAAGTCTAGCCTGAAGCCATATGCTCTAAGTCTCGAAGTATAGCTACCCAATCATCGAAGACATCACTTCCTGTGATCTACTCCTCAACCATTCACCATGTGACCCATATTATGTGCATATAAGAGTGCCACGATGCTCCATGATGAGTCGCATGGTCATTGGACCAAGGTAGAGTCCATATAGATAATTTATTGGCGATCTTCCTTATGACATGAAGTTCCCATTCCTTGAACATGAAGTGAGCACAACAAAGGCCTGAAGAAAGTCCTGTAACTCGAAGTCTTCATGCTTAGAACCCATAGAAAGCACGCAAGAAACCCAGAGTGAGATTTGGTTTTCCCCTTTACCAAACCAAGTACCTCTTGTCCATACATCCCGAACCATGCACTACCAAATCAGGCACCGCCGAACCATGCACTACCAAACCATACACCCCTAAACAATGCTCCATCGACCCATGCACCACCAATCTAAGGACCATCAATCCAACACTTAAGGCCACAGCCGATTCATACTTCCCTTGCCTGTATCTTAAGCCAACAAACTCCAAATGACGTTAAATTGGAAACGTAGCTTCATGAGGCCTTCCTTGTCATCCCACATAACTTGCACCAAATTTGGGCATGATTTTACAAATCGATGCCAACTTGTAACTTAGCCAATCCTATTTCTAAGTTTCCATTTACTCGACTTTTTCAATCAAAAAAATAATGTACATACAAGCATTCAACACATATCACACAGTCAAACAAAAAAAATCATACATATATGTCAATTCGTTACCTAAATCTAAGTGTATAAGAGAAGGGAGAACTATTAAAACATATGAACTAGTTTAGTTCCTGCTTTACATAAAAATCATGTAAAATCGTTTGTAATTAACATGGATGTTTAGATATGGTTTAAAGCATATTTTAAAGTTTGCAAATCATTTAAAAATATCATTTAAAGCATATAATAACTAATTAGTAAGTGAGGAATTCTAACTACTCACCAAAATCCAAAGCAACCCCAAAAATGATCTGAATCCCATAATGAACTATAGTGGCTCGGAATCCAAGTTTCCCTAAACAGTAACTCTCCAAAATCAAGTGCTAATCCGCTAATCCCCTTCTTAATAACAAGATTTGGCTAATTAAAGTAAGGTTTAGAGTGGTTTATGGCTTGGAAAAGGTTAATGGTGGCTTCTCTAACTATTTTAGGAAGTGTGAACTGACTAGAGAAAGTCCTATTAGGCCCCCACTTGGCTCTAATTCTGAATAGGCCTTTTGTCTTAGCCACTAACTCACTAATTACCCACTAAGCTGTCCAGATTCAATTAGAATTTCAAACAGCCATATCTCCTAAGTCTATTTTCGTATTATGACTATTCCTATTATGACAACTATACGAAAAAGGAAACCGTCATCTCAATCTAATGGAAGTGCTTTTAGACTCCTATCAAAAGTTACAGGCTTTACCATATTTTTAAGGTCAAAATTGTTCGATAAAAATCATAAGGTAGAAAATGTCCCTTGTGGACATTTCCCAAAGTTATCGAGTGGCACGACCTCCAATGAATTTTAAAAGTAATTTTTTACGATCCTCCAATACGTAAATATAAGTCGTTACATTCAGCTTGGTGCCTAATTCATTTTGTAAGCGCTTCAAGAATTCACCAGTGAAAAAAGAATCTCTATCACTTACAACACTGCTAGGTATTCCATGAGGTCTTACAACGTACTTCATGAATAGCCTTGCCAAACTAGGTGTCGTCCTTGTTAACTTAACAGGGATAAAGTGTGACTCTTAGTCAGTTTATCGACCACGACCCAAATACTTTCATTTCCCTTATTCGACCTTGGTAAACAATCTATAAGTATATTGATATAGAATCTCATTTCCACTATGGCACTTCCAAAGATTGAGGTAATCCACTTGGCTTTTGATGCTCGGCATTAAATTATCGGCAATTCATACATTGCTTCACCCATAATCCTATATCTTCATTCCTTCCCAGAAGAAACTCCTCTTCATATCTTGGTACATCTTCGTACCACTAGGATGAATAATAAACTTCAATCGATAACATTCTCTAAGAACTTTCTTTCTCAGATTATCCACATTTGGAACACATAACCATCCTTTCTTTCTCAACCATCCTCTTTCAAATGCAGAGTCATTCAAATCATCAATCTCACTTATTACTTCTAGTCTCTTAATCTGATCGACTAATATTGGATCATCATTTTGCCTTGTTGCAGTTCTTCGGTTAATATCGAATGAACTTATAAATAAGAGATCATTATGGTACTCTGACTAGAACTGGATGTTGACCTCATTCTAACTCCATAAGCAGCCTGTGCCTTTAAATCATTGCATACAGATAACATTACCAACACCAAATTCTGATGTTCTCTACTAAGCACATCAGAAACTTTATATCCGTCCCCTGTTGTATACTAAATCCCAAAGTCATATGTTTTTAAAAACTCCAGCCATCTTTACTACCTCATATTTAACTCCTTCTAAAAGAATAAATACTCTAAGGACTTATAACTATAAACAACTTGAATCGTTCTCCCAAAAGATAGTGCCTCCACACTTTAATGCAAAGATCGCTGTCGCCAACTCCAAATCATGACTAGGGTATCTAACTTCATTCGGTCGAAGCTACTATGAAGCAAAGGCAATGGCTTTACCTTTTTGCATCAATACAGCTCCTAACCCGGTTCCATATACATCAGTATACACCATAAAATCTTGATTACCATCTGGAACGACTAACATGGGTGCATTGATCAGTAAATGCTTTAGCTTTTGAAATGCTTCTTCATGTTTATTGGTCCAAACAAACCTTACGTCCTTTCTTGTTAGCTTAGTCATCAGTGGTTCTATACGAGAAACAATTTAATAAATCTTTGGTATTTGCCACCCCATCCCAAAAAATTTCTAATCGCGATCATAGTTTTGGATCTATTCTAACTATTAATATCGTCGATCTTTGATGGATCCACAGACAACCTATTCTCCGAAACTACATGCCCAAGGAATTTCACTTTTTTTCCTAGAAATGACATTTTGGAAATCTATCTTTAGTTGATGCATCCTTAGCGTATCTAGCACTATTTTGAGATAAGCGCATGATCTCATTTATTTTTAGAATATATCAAGATATCATGAATAAACACCAACATGAATCAATCCAAATGCTCTTGAAAGATTTGGTTCATCAAATCTACAAAGAAAGCAGGTGCATTAGTCAGTCAGAAGACCATGACTAACCATTCATACAAACCGTATCTTATTCGAAACCATCAATGGTATACTTTCCTCTGCCACTCTCAATTGATGGAAATCCATTGCCACCTCCAATTGTGAGAACACCTTGGCTTCACTCAATTGATTGAATAAATCATCTATTCTAGGCAAACGGTACTCTTCTCGTTTAATTTTCTATGATTAATACACAGCCTTAACGGCCCATCTAGTTTCTTCACAAACACAACTATAGCTCTCCAAGGCAAACTACTTGGTCTGGTAAAATTCTTTCCTTCTAAATCCACTAGCTGCACCTTTAACTCTTTCATGTAACGACTTTTATTTTACGCATTGGAGGATCGTAAAATACTATTTTTAATTCATATGTGGTCGTATGACTCTATGACTTTAGAAAATGCATATCGGGAATATTTCCCATCTTTATAATTTTTTCGATCGTTTTACCCCTGGAAAGCTTGTATCATCTATACTATTTAATCGGAGCTAAATTATAGTTCGAGGTCACTTCCATTGGAAAGATATGATAATTTCTCTTTCCATAGAGTGGTCATAATAGCGATTTGGAGCTTCTGGCTAGGAGATATAGCTGTTTGAAGATTTGGCTCTGGTCGGTGCTAGGCGTGTTTGGAGCTTGGGGAAGAGCTGCCTTGGTTTGGCATGCTTTGTTCGGCACCACTCTGGGGAGGGGGTGCTTGAGGTTCTACATATAAATAGTGATGACACCCTCTCACAAATCACTTTTTCTACCACCTCTTATTCCGGATCACTTTTTCTACCACCTCTTATTCCGGCCCAACATCCATTATTTCTCTCTTCATCCAACTTCTTCCATTTCTCATCCAAACCTTAGATAAGCAAGGGAATTCATCAGGAAGCCTCTAATCCACATCTTTAAGAAGGAAATCAGATCTTAGTTGGTGTTTTCGAATTTTCCTCGGTTTGCGTGCAAATCTTCATCTTTGGGTGTTTGGTGAGTGATTTATCATCTCTCACTTTCCTATATATATATATATCTATAGGGTTTTATATGTTTTAAACTCATTTTTAAAGTCAAATTAACATTTTAAAGCTCTTTTCTAAGTCGAACCTAAAATAAAATGAATTTTGGGATATCTAAAGTACTTTAATCGTATTGCTAGGAGTATGGTTGCCTTTGTATATGATAGGCTATCTCATGGGTGTATTATATGATGGATTGCTATGGTTTGATATGTGTTGGATATTTGGATATTGATTTGTGGTCTTATGCGTGTTGTGTTTGTGTGAATGCCTGTATGGTTTAAATGCTCATCGGAGTGACTTAAAGTTAGGGACCGTTAAACAAACTTCGATGAATCGACTCGAGATTTTCGAGAGTTGTATTATTGCATATGAGATGCACAAGGGTCTTAGAATGAGGCGTAGCTATGAAATCAATACAAAGTATGACCCAGTAGAGCTATGGGGAATCGTTTCGGCGTAAGTTTGTTCGAATAGGTTTGGCTATTTTGTGGGATTAAGGGGCAACCGAACAGCATTGGCTATTCGGTGGGTTGGACGATTCGATGACTGAAATGATATGGCGGTTCGGGTGGTGATGGGTACTCGGTGGTCGAGCAGGGGAACCTGTTCAGTGGAAGGGCGGTTCGGTGGTGGTAGGTCAAGGTGTTCTGTTCGATGGCAAGGCGGAGCAGCGACCGAACACCAAACTCAGATCGGTGGTGGAAGACGGATCATGGAAGGTGGCTTGGCTAGGTGTGTCTTGGCTTTTATCTAGCTTGGGTCGATAGTAGGATCGGTAAGGGTGGAGCACGAGGTTTGGCTATGAACTTCAAACATGGCGGCAGAGTTTGGGGTCTTTGATGAGTTGATGAGGAGTAATGGTGGATGACTCCGAGATGACTTGGGATGACCTTGGACTTCATGCAGAAACTAGTGAAGCATAGGCATGGTGCTTCGAGGTCGATGATGTGATGACTTAGGAACTTGTACGATGACTCTACGACTTGAGATGGGTGTTTAGAGGCATTCCGAAGATGATGACTTAATGTTGAGAGTCATGGTGGCGATCCACAAGGGAAAGTATAACGATAGGGACTTGTGAGCAGGATTTGCATTGGTGTCCTATCGTGGAAATAGGCGGAATGGAATAGCATCTGAGTTCCATTTTGGGGACACATGCAAAAGGGGTCACTAATAACTTGGAGGCTTCTAATGTGCTCGTCAAGAACGGGTATGTTGGGATGCCCACCTAGATTACAGTTGCGTCTAGATCTTGCGATAGCAGATTACCCTAGGCTTTGCAATTGTGGGCCTAGTTCGTAGCCTTTCGGAGTGGCATGGATTCGAACACCAATGAAGCTGGGATTATGATTAGGACCCTGATTTGCGATTGTGCCACACGAGTTATCATGTATCTAACGCACAAAAGTGGCGGTGAGGACTGTTTGATGGATGGTATATTTGCCACGGTTGTTGTTACGCTAGGTTGTCACCCGATGTAGGTGTTTGTTAACACCTCTTTTTCAAAGACTTACGACTTACGACTTACGACTTAACAACCTAACGAGTTAAAGCGGCAGCGACCTAATGAGTAAGCGACCTAACAACCTAACGAGTTAAAGCGGCAGCGACTTAACGAGTAAGCGACCTAGCGACCTAACGAGTTAGCGACCTAGTGACCTAACGAGTTAGCAACCTAGCGACTCAGGAATAGAGAATGACTTAACATGCTCCAGAGTAAAGCCACACGACCTATCTCTTCTGTTAGGTCGCTCACGACCTAAATCTTGCCGAGATAACTTCTGAGTTCACTGCGTTAGGTCGCTCACACCTAGTATCTCACCCAGAATGGCTCCACTAAGTCTCCAACGACTTAAGCTAACACGGGACGACCTACCTTTAGATTTTCTTATAAATACCCTGCCTACTCCACATTCGAGGAGGACTTTTTTCGAGATTTTGAAGCGTCGAAACTCTGCTGCATTCACGACTTCTACAACACCTCTACTACCAAAAAACATTCCAAACTATCCAAATAGAAGATCAACTACATTAAAGAGGAATTCGAGAATCTCTTTCGCATCGTAGTGCTAATTACTTGTATCGATTGTTGTGTAATTGAAGGAATTCTTGTAAAGCTTGTAATCGAACTTGCGATAAAGAAGATAAAGTGGACGTAGGCTTTATTTTGAGCCGAACCACTATAAAACTGCTGTCTCTTTACTTTTCTGCTATTATCTGCTTGTCTTAGTTCCTGTACCAACGGGTGGTGCTTTCACTTTACTAACAATCACACCGGGGTGTTAGCATTTGATTGTTTACGTTAACATTTTTGGTGCTTTCACTGAGAATTGAACTCAGGAGTGTTCTCACCATTGCTTCGCAAAGTTTTGTTGAAAGATTATCCTTAAAATCCAGAAGTCTATCTGAAATCATGGCTCCTGGAAGAAAGAGTAGATCTACTAGATCCAGAGATGCTAATGACATGGCTGCCTCCTCTCTAGTGCCAAATCAGACGACTCCTGCTGTTGGAGTCACAAGGGCTGAACTTGACGATGTTGTGTCTAGGTTATACCAACAAATGGAAGCTCAAAATGATTTGATGATGGACAGGTTAAACGCTCTGCTTGGGATGAACCGACAACCAGAAAATAATGAACCAACCTTTGCTGAAGATACTCATGATTCCCAAGAGAAAGATATTCCTCAAAGAGCAGCTGGCACCGCCGAAGGGGCACCTCCCCAAGCTGGAGGATCAAGGCCGCAGCCGCCTCTTCGCGAACGTTTGTTCAGGCAAACTTCCGAAAAAGTGGCTGACGTCTGCCCGGCAAGGCCTCTGAATGATGAGGAATACCTATCAGGAATGGTTCGCCAAATTATGAAAGAAAGTATGCAAAGGGATGAAGATGAAAATGACTGGGGGTTTGCTCCAAGCAAGACTCCGTTTACCGAAAGAATTCTAAAAGCTGAATTTCCAAAGAAGATCGTCCCCCCTACTATCCCAGCCTATCGGGGGACAAGTGACCCTAATCAGTTCTTGTACAAATATGACTGGCATATGACTGGTGCTAGGGCAACAGATGAGATTAAATGCAGATATTTTCCTGTCTATTTGGAAGGGGTGGCTCTACTTTGGTTTACAAAGCTACCGGTCCGATATGTGGATCAATTCTCTGACTTAACTCGCAAATTCAAGGATCAGTTCAGGTTGTATGCTTCAAAGGCCAAGGACATAATGTCATTGTCCAGCCTCGAACAAGCTCCCAGAGAATCTATCAAATCTTTCTTGAACCACTTTAACCTAGCTTTGGTCGAAGTGGATAATGTTGAGCCTCGAATGATTCTAACTTACTTGATGCGAGCCATCGATAAAACAAGTGAGTTTGGAAAATGGTTAAAGATGAAGGAACCGAATTCACTGGAGAAGTTTTATAAGAAGGCTGACGAATTTATGCGTCTGGAAAATCTTTCTGCACCAGCAAAGGTGGTTGTGGCTGAAATTGAAAACAACCATGTGGCTGAAGCTTCTAATAAGAAAGAGTCTGGTGGTCAGAAAAGGGAAAATAACGGTGGAAAAAAGCAGAAAGATATGAAGAAACCTCGCCGTTTTCCGGGTTTTACTCCTTTAACTAAGACTCCAGAGAACATCTTCTTCGCAACCAAGGATGTTATCGAGTACCCCGAGCCACCTAAGATGAAGCTTGGAAAAAATTTTGTGCCTAATGGAAGATTCTGTCGATTTCATAATCAGCCTGTCCATGACACTAATGAGTGTCGCCATTTGAAGAATTTAATTGAAGAGCTGCTGCGACAGAATAAACTGCAACAGTATATCAAGAGAAACAGAGGTGATCCTGCCTCATCTACTCAGGGGCAGCAACTTCCTGCTCGTCAATCTGGCATAGGTGAAAAAGCTGTGGTGTGGGAATCTGAAAGGCCTGTTATTAATGAAATCACAGGGGGTCCTCACCCAGCAGGCAGAAGTTGGGGAGAGATGGAGAGGTATGCTCATGCTCTGAGACATGCCCCGAAAGAAGAAACTGTTTTTGTTTTGGAAGATGCTGTGCCTTCAAAACAGCAAAGAACTTGTCACGATGACATTGTATTCAGAGCTAGAGATTCTATGGGAGTTGAAGCTCCCACCATGGATCCTTTGGTAATAACCGCCGGTATTGGACCAGCTATTGTGAGAAGAGTGCTTGTCGATTGCGGCGCTTCTTGTAATATCTTCTTCAAAAAGACTTTTGATCAAATGAAAATTCCGATGGCTGATGTTCAAGCTTCTTCGCAAAAGATTGTTGGGTTCACTGGGGAACCGAAGCAGCCCATCGGAACCGTCGAATTATTTGTAGAACTTGGTGAAGGGGAAAGAAAAGTGGTTCGTAAGCAAACTTTTGTTATTGTTGATGAATTTTCTGCTTATAACGCCTTCTTGGGACGACCAACTCTTGCTGCATTCAAAGCTATTCTCGCCCCGTGGTGCCTAACTATGAAATTCCCCACTGATAACGGCGTTGGTGTTTTGAAGGGAGACCAGGATGCTGGGCGGTTATGTTATCTCACAGAATTGCGGGAGGCGAAGAAGAGAGAAATGGGAAAGGGTGTGGCAGCTCCGCTCTACATCAAAGAACCCACCTTGTAGCAATTACGGGGTGGACCCTGCACTGGTGAGCATAGTGGTGCGCGAAAAGAGATTGATCCCAGGAAGACCAGTGTAGGGGAGAATAGAGTGGTGCCGGTAGAAGTAACGGTGCCAATACATGTTGACCAGAAAGATCCAAACAAGGTGCTAAATGTGGGTTCACAACTCGGTGTGACAGTTCAGAATATGCTAATATCATTCTTGAAATCAAACCTGGATGTATTCGCTTGGAGTCATGCTGACATGTGCGGAATATCTCCAGAAATCGCAGTACATGCCCTAAATATTGATCTGAAATTCACACCCGTAAAGCAGAAAAGAAGAACCTAGGGTCCTGAAAGGTTAACAGCATTGAAAGAAGAAGTAGATCGGCTTATGGAAAATGGCTTCATCAGAGAATCCACTTATCCAAATTGGGTTTCTAATCCGGTGTTGGTTAAAAAAGCAAATGGAAAGTGGAGAGTATGCATCAATTTTCAGACTTGAACAAAGCATGTCTCAAAGACTGTTTCCCGTTGCCCAGAATTGATCAGTTGGTGGATGGAACAGCCGGGCATGAATTATTGTCTTTTATGGATGCTTACTCAGGGTACAATCAAATCATGATGCATGAGCCAGATCAAGAGGACACAGGCTTCATCACTGATGTTGGTCTTTACTGCTATAAAGTCATGCCCTTCGGATTAAAGAACGCAGGGGCAACTTATCAGAGACTCGTTAATGCCATGTTCAAGCCTCAAATTGGCAAGACTATGGAAGTATACGTTGATGATATGTTAGTGAAATCAAAAAAGGCAGTAGACCACATGGACCATCTGGCGGAAATGTTCGTGATCCTCCGAAAGTATGGAATGAAATTGAATCCTCTGAAATGTTCATTCGGGGTTGAGTCCGGAAAATTCTTAGGTTTCATTGTGAGTGCTAGGGGAATTGAAGCTAATCCTGCTCAAATCACTGCCTTAAGAGAAGTCAAACCCCCTAGAACAAAGAAGGAATTGCAAAGCCTCAACGGGAAAGTCGCTGCTTTAAGTCGGTTTATTTCCAAGGCCACAGATAAATGCATTCCCTTCTTTGATGCTCTGAAGAAAGGAAGGAAGAACTTCGAATGGACTTCTGAGTGTCAAAAAGCTTTTGATGAGCTGATTCATCATATGGAAACGCCTCCAGTACTTTCTAAGCCCAACAATGGTGAAGATCTATTCATATACTTAGCAGTTTCATCTCATGCTCTCAGTGCAACGTTGATACGAGAAGACGCAAAAGTTCAGCGTCCAGTTTATTACATTAGCAAAAGATTCACTGGGGCACTGATGAATTATTCAAAGTTAGAAAAGCTCGCCTATTGTCTATTGATCACATCCAGAAAGTTGAGGCCATACTTCCAGGCTCATCCTATTAAAGTCCTCACTGATCAACCACTAAAGCAAGTCCTATTTCGCTCTGAAACTACGGGTCGTCTTCTGAAGTGGAATATCGAACTTAGTCAATACGATATCACCTACCATCCCCGAAGAGCAATCAATGGACAAGCTTTAGTAGATTTCATTGCAGAATGCACCGACAAAGGTGACGATGAGGAAAAGGTAACTGATGATATCCCGATCCGATGGAAATTATATGTGGATGGTGCAAGAAATGACTACTGTTCTGGAGCTGGGGTCATGCTTGAAACCCCCGAAGGGCGGTCATTGTGTTATGCATTAAGATTAGAATTTCCTTCAACAAATAATGAAGCCGAATATGAAGCTCTTATTGCCGGTCTGAGGATTGCTAAAGAATTGAGCATCAAAGTATTGCAGATCTTCAGTGATTCCCAGCTTATTGTATGCCAAGTCAAGAAAGAGTTTCAAACTAAAGGAGGAAATCTGTATGCTTACTTATCAAAAGCCTGTGAGCTTCTCGATGATTTTGATCATTACACAATACATCATATACCCCGGGAAGAGAACATGAAGGCAGATTCTATCACAAAATACTCAAGCTCAGGCGAAGCTCAATTATTGGGATTGGTCCTTGTAGAAGTCTTGACAGCTCCGATTATTGATGAGATGGATATTGACTGGATCATGGCAGTATCTCAAGAACAGGAGTCATGGATGACTCCGATCAAGGAATATCTACTCAATGATTCATTGCCAGAAAACTCAAGAGAGCGCCAGAAGCTGTTAAGAAAAGCCCCAAGATATGTAATTCAAGGCGACCATTTGTACAGACGAGGATTCTCGATGCCATTACTCCGATGTGTAACTAAAGAAGAGGCTAAGACAATTTTGGCTGAAGTGCATGGAGGAGAGTGTAGAGATCATTCAGGTGGCCAAACTCTTGCAAAGAAAATTCTTTGCTATGGTTATTTTTGGCTGGATATTAATCGAGATGCTGCTAGCTACTCCCGAAAGTGTGACAGATGCCAGAGATTTGCAAAAATCCCAAGATCACCTTCCACCGTGCTAACACAGATGGTCAGTCCATGGCCATTCGCCATTTGGGGAATAGATCTTATTGGGCATACGCCGATTGCCAGATCCGGGATCAAATATGCCATTATTGCTGTTGATTATTTCACTAAATGGGCAGAAGCTGAACCATTGGCTACTATTACCTCTAAAAAGATGATAAATTTTGTGACTAAAAATATCATTTGCAGGTATAGTGTGCCTCAGAAGATAATAACAGACAATAGTACTCAATTCGAAAGCGAAGAATTACAGGAATTTTGCAGGCAATTCAAAATCCGAAAAAGCTTCTCAGCAGTGGCTCATCTGCAGGAAAACGGGCAAGTGGAAGCAGTGAACAAAATCATCAAATCAACCATCAAAAAGCAACTTGAAAAAGCAAAAGGTGGTTGGGTTGATAAACTGCCACTAGCACTATGGGCATATAGGACTACCCACAAAACTGCGACGGGGCACACTACATTCTCATTAGCATACGGGTCAGAAGCAATGATTTCAGTGGAAATAGAAGTCCCCTCACACAGGAGAGTTCATTTCAACCAAGCTGAAAATGAAAAGCTACAGCTTGAAGCACTTGACTTGCTTGATGAAAGAAGGAAAGAAGCTGAACTCAGAGTTGCAGCTCAACAGCAAAGGATAGCCATGCACTTCAATTCTAGAGTTCGTCAACGCAGCTTTGAAATTGGGGATCTAGTCTTGAAAAGGATCATGACAGCAACAGGAGTGTTTGGGCCAAACTGGGAAGGGACGTATGTCATAGGCAAAAAACTTCTTGATGGCACTTTCAAACTCACAACTGTCGAAGGAGGTCCAATTCCGAGAGACTGGAACAGCAACCACTTGCGTCCATATTTTACTTAAAAGCGATGCTTAAATTTGTAAAATAATTCTGAATGTATCATTGTATTGTAAGCCATTGTAAAATCAGTGTGACTCAGCAATAAGAACTATAAAGTGGATGTAGGCCCAATTCTTGGCCGAACCACTGTAAATCTTGTGTCTTTTACTACTATAGAATGCCTGTCTCATTTCGATGTGCAAATATCTTAAATATGTTGCTAAAATATCGATTTAATATTGCAGGCAACCAAAGCAAAGCTTACCTATTCAACACGTCACAAACCCAAGCGATTCCCATAAATCACACAACAAACAAATGTCAAGCCACAAAAATTCCAGACTCAATTCCTACAAACGGTTGGTGATTCCACCAAAGGGGCACCTTCCCAAAGGAAGGCACCAAGCCCTTGCTAACTGACTGTGATCGTTTGTGCAAACAGACATCCGGTTGAGTGGCTTGCGTCTGCCCGTGGATTCACTCAACCATGAAGTACACTTCTCTAGAAAAATCAAACAACTTACCAAAAAAAGGAACATGCATTTGAGAATGATAACGAGGAATCGCTAAGCGGCAGTTGATGAAAAGACATGGACAAGCAGACAAAAGCAGCCGAAATGAAATCTTGTCTCTCACCCAAGAATGTTGGTGGGACCACCCAAGGGGGCACCTTCCCAAGATAGAAGGTTCCGGGCCCTTTTTACTTGGTTGCGACCATTTGTGCAAACGAACATCCAGTCGGGTAGCTTGCGTCTGCCCCGTGGACCCACTTAACTGTGAGATGCAAACTTCCTGGCAAACCAAACAAGACCTCTTCGGAGGCACACAAATAAAGACCTCCAATGAGGCAAAAGTCCTCTTCAGAGGCAAAAGACCTCTTCGGAGGCACACAAACAAAGACCTCTACGGAGGCAAAAGACCTCTTCGGAGGCAAAAGACCTCTTCGGAGGCACAAACCCTCTTCGGAGGCACAACTCTTCGGAGGAGTCCTCTTCGGAGGCAAAAGCCCTCCAACGAGGCATGCCCAAATCGAAATGCTTCTCTCGCCCAAGAATGTTGGTGGGACCACCCAAGGGGGCACCTTCCCAAGATAGAAGGTTCCAGGCCCTTGTTACTTGATTGCGATCGTTTGTGCAAACGAACATCCAGTCGGGTAGCTTGCGTCTGCTCCGTGGGACCATTCAACTGTGAGAAAGTAACTGTCAGGCAAAACAGCACAAAGCCCTCTCCAGAGGCACAACAAAAAAGCCCTTCCCAAAGGCATATAAAGCAAGCCCTCTCCCGAGGCACAAATGAAGAAGCCCTCTAACGAGGCACATTCAAAAACTTCGTCGATGGAACCACCAAAGGGGCACCTTCTCAAAAAGAAGATTATAGGCCGCAGCTAAATACTCGTGATTATTTGTGCAAACAAATATCCAATAAAATAGCTGACGTCTGTCTCGTGGGCCCATTCAACGATGAAATATAACTTTCTGACAAACAGATCAAAGCTTTCTTCGGAAGCCCGCTTCAATGTGTAGGGGAACCCACTTTTCAAAAAATAAGAGTGATCATCTCCGAAAGTTGAAGTGTAAAAAAAAAGAGAAAGAAAAACTTCTCCGATGCAAGGCATACTCTATTAAAAGCAGAATAATATTTCCTCAAAACGGAAGAATTATTCTCTAAAATAAGAGTACAAGTCTTTTCAGAATATTGCAATGAGCCATGGTATGGAGGCATATAGCTATATTAATAAAAACAACGCTCGAACATCATACCACGAGCTCACTGCAGTATCATATAAAGAAAATAAAGAAACATGTGCAAAAACAAGGAATAAATGCATTCACAAATACACACAAGAGATTATACAAGTAAAAAGTGTCATTTTTATTCCATACTATCAAATTTTTTGTCCATGTATAGGTTTCAAAAAGCGGGGGCCAGTACCCGCACAATACCCGGTCGATACAAGGAAAAGACAAAATACCAAAACGAGAAAGATAGAACCAAACTCATTTCTTCTTCCTTCCACCGCCTTTAGAGCCTTCACCTGGCTTAATGATTAACTTCGCAGGCCGGCTTGGACGAGTTGTGGAAGAAGGAGAAAGAGATGCAGTTGGGTCATCTTCTGTTTTCTGATCACCAGTGGAAGTGTCCGTCTTCTCATCATCAGCAGAAGCGCTTTTCTTTTTCTTCGAAACCCCGCGCTTTCCCCTCTTCTTTGAAGAAGATTCACTGCCCAAAGAAATAAGATCAGAAAGTTTCGTATCATCGGCAGTGAATCTCTCCGGGGTCTTCTCGCCCTCTTCAAGTTCCTCGACCTTTTTCTCTTGAGAAGCCGCTGGTTTGTCTAAGTCTCGAAGTGCTTCTATTTGTTCCTCTTGCGACCCCGGTTGAGAAGCAGAAGGAGGAGTAACTTGAAGAGGTGGAGGAGCAGCAGTTGAAGGAGGCAAAGCTGGTACATCACTTGTTATTTTTGCAACAGAAGAAGAAAAGTTAAAAACATCAATATTTCCCGCAAAGAGAGGAGATAGTGGCACGTCAAAGCTTAAGTAATAGGCAAAAAGTTCATCAAGCTCATGCGAAGCAAACGAGCAGTCCACTTGAGCCAGATCGGAATTGAAGTTACCTGGAGAGATTGGGTTGATCACTTCGATTTCATAGTCTTGGGCTTCAGTACTCTCTTGGGCCTCTTCTTCAGTGTAAGCAGTTAGGGGCTCAGGAATTGTGATTTCAGTTTCGACTTTTGCGGCTTTTGCAGGAGACAGGGAATGAGAGCTAGAACCGATGATATCAGGGTCGACCGAAGCCGAAGTACGAGTGGGGTCAGCCAATGGTGCCTTCCCCAGATTTTCTCCTTCTGCTGCTTTGGCTCGCTCCCTGGCAAGCTGCTCTTTTCCTCTAGCCAGGGCGGCACGACCGTCGTCATCCAAGTAGCAAGCTTCCAGGTCCTTCTCTGCATAACCAGCATCTTTAAACATCTCACTTATTGCCTCCCACACTTCGGCCAGAGTAATTTCATATTTTGGGCCCAAGAACGAAAGACTTCCTTTCCCTAAGACACTGAGAACGTAAAACTCAAAAAGTGTGGAGCTGATGGTGGCCTTGGTTGTTTCATGCGATTCTTCAGCAGCCGCTTTTCTGACAATGGCCTCATTGCGCTCCTTTTCTGCTTTTAAAAGTTGAGCTTTTAACATAGTGATCTCCAAGTCCTGGGAGCTGACTTTTTCCCGTAGCTGGACGGTGTCGTTGCGGTATTTTTCAACAACATGCTGTTCCGCCTCGAGTTTGATCTCGGCATCTCTTTAAGCAGCATGCGCATCTCTCACTTGCTTCTAAAAAATCTCTTCCTTTTGAGAATGCAAAGCGGAAGAGGTAACAAGGTCCTCCTTCAGTTTCTTAACTTCGGCCTCAAGCTCCTTATTATAGGCAGTAATGTTCTTCATTTCCACATCATGTTGATCAAGATTTTTCTGCCATTCAGACTTGTCATTTTCCATAGTCAGCATTTCCTCAAGATTTGCACGATTGACTCTTTGAAGTTCGTCGACAAGTTTCTGCCAGCCAGACATCCTCTCGATATCAAGTTTGACAGCATCAAGATTCCTTAACATGGCTTGCTTGTCAATCGGTATTAAGTCTAAGTCGAAACGCACTCCTTTTAAGCACCAGTTTGGGAATCGACTGTGGAGTGTAGGCGGAGGCTTCTCGACTTGATAGGGAGGCCTGTTGATGATTGTTTGGATATCAGTTCTTTTGAGGGCAGGAGAGCCGGTAGGAATGTCTAAAGAAATGGAAGCAGCGGGCACTTTAGGGACTTCAGAAGAAGACTTTTCATCGAGTTTGGCCAGATTGCTTGGCTCCTCGATTATGTGTCCCTTTCCCCTGTCATCGTGGGATTTTCTTTTATGGGAATCGTCATCTATTTGAGAAGAGTCGTGGCGATCGTCAGTTCTCCCATATCGCTCCTCGTAAGCTTGCCTCTCTCAAGCTATTCTAACCACTCGTTCCTCATCAGTTTCCCTGGGGGCAGGGAGATATCGTCGGGGATCGTAAAAATCACGCCTTCCATAGCTTCGAAAATCATCATAGTACGAACCACTTCGTCCCATTGGAGAATCTGAAAATGAAAAAGAGATAAAATTTAGAAATCTCCAGGAAAAGGAATTTAAGTGCGAGTAACTGCTAAAAATCCTAAGTGTGTGTGGCGTGCAAACTACGCGCGTCAAGCTACAAACCACTCTTCAGCCTAGGAGTGATGTCGGCTTTCACAATGGGGGTCAATTCTTGGGTTGACGGAAGTGGTCGTAAGACAGATGTTGCTTCGACCGATGGAGAGATAAGCTTAGGAGCAGTAATATCGTCTTTGAAAATCTCTTGAGAGGTCACCAAAAAATCGCTTAACCCCCCGAAGATGTCATCACCGTTGTGTCCAGCCGAGTGAGTCACACCAACAGTTCCTTCTCCAGCATGCTCAGCACTTTTTGTGGCCGAACTTTCCTTCTCTATCCCCTCATCAACTTCCATGGCGGCTTTCCTGGGACATTGAGGGGGTTCCTCCTCTTCGCTAACCAGAAGAAGTTTAGATTTGCCGGAAAATTCTTCACTCTCAGCAGAACCGGAGCATTTTATCAATGAAGCTTCTGCGATTAGTTCTTTCGATGCAAGTTCTTTTGCAGGAGCTGGGGCATCAAATATTTCCGGTTGAGAAGCAGGGGCATCACGAAGCTGAAGGAATCGGGAAATGTGTAAAAGGACAAATTGATGAAGAAACTCAACTTTCAAAAGAAATTTGATACTCCTTTCCTCGACGGCTACAACATTTAGCCTTTCAAACGTTGGCTTGTAACTGGAGTCTTTAGAAAGGGAAGGAAATGCTACAAGAGTAAAAATGAAGTTAATACTTAACAACTTGAATTTTGAAAGGCTTAGAAATGGAGTGAATGGAGATAGACAAACTTACTTCCTACTCTCCAGATGCCATAGAATCTTGGAGGGCAACGAACGAAGAAACATTGATTTAAGAACCCGTGAGCGTTGTCGGGCAAGTCTGTAATCAGTTTACGATTTCTAGCGCTCCTTATAAGTGTGATGGAAGGATGATCTTTATTCCTCCCAAATGAACACAAGTAGCAAATTTCGTCGAAGTTCGGAAGGCGGTTAAGTGTTCTCTCGAACAACACACACAACCCCAATAGAATGGCATAGCCATTGGGGTGTAACTGAAATGGAGAGATAGTCAACTGAAGAAGCAACTTTCTGAGAAAGTCATTAAAAGGAGGAATGGCTTCGTTCAAGCACATCTGACGGTTGACCGCAATAAAGCCAGGAGGTGGCCTGTCGGCGGTATCATTTACTCCAGGAAGTAAAGCTTCGGTCTCGGCAATGCCAAATTGGACGCAAAGCTGGCTGAAAGCCCGTTGGGTTAAAGTGGTAGAAACTACTTCTGGAGGATTCCCTAGAGGGTCAGCTATTGGGAAGACTTCTTCAATCTGTCCTACTGTTTCTCCTTGTGCTTGATGAGAAGTCATTCTACACAAGGAACTGGATGTTCAAAAATGAAGGTGCACGTTTCCTAAAAGCGTGTGAAGTGTTGTGCGAAGCTAATAAAATAACAAGTAAATAAAAATAACAATTCTGGTTGGCATACGTCTATTCAGGAAAAATTCAAGACTTGTTATCAAATTAAAAACTGAGAGTAGTGTCAATGCAGATAACATGCGATAGTAAGCTATTCTAACTGTGAGAATTTTGCGTTGACACTTCATTCAAGATTAGTTGATTCGCAGCATTTCACACTCGATTGAATTCAGTTTATTTTTCTTAAGTAGAATACTATCTCTTGATTTATTCCATCATTCGATGTTGGCAGTCAATGATGAGTATATTCGTCCCAGTTTTCTGCAAATGTTGTGTTTAACAAGTTATTAGCAATCAAGTCAATACAATCTGTGAAAAAGTACAAACAAGTTCAAGCAGTTCATTCGGTCAAGTTCTGTAAAATTTTGCAAAATGCTTAAGCCCTTAAGTCGCAGGAACGACTTAAGATTATCTCGGGATCATTTAGGTCGTCTGATCATGTTCAACGACCTATCATAGGTCGGCCTCGGTTAAGTCGTTCTGCCTGGGTTATAAAAGTTCATCAGCCCTATAAGTTAAAACTGCTCTACGGGTTAAAATTAAGTCATCTGATTGGCTTGGTCGTATGAATTCTTTAAGTCGTTTGCTCAGTTAAGTCATGTGCTCGGTTAAGTCGTTTGCTTGGTTAAGTCATTCGCTCAGTTAAGTCGTTTGCTCGGTTAAGTCGTATGCTCGGTTAAGTCGTTTGCTTGGTTAAGTCGTTTTCTCAGTTAAGTCGTGTGCTCGGTTAAGTCATTTTCTTAGTTAAGTCGTTTGCTCAGCTAAGCCGTTTGCTGATTTATGTCGCGTGATTCATGCTTAAGTCGTAAGTCGCTCCTCCTTAAATCCTTAACTCGCCTAATGCCTTATCCCGTTCACTACTTCCTAATACATCAATTCACCAACTCCCTAACTCGTTCAATCTTCCTCGGGTTACCTAACTCACAAACCCGATAACTCACAAACCTGATAACCCATTAACCTAATAACCCATTGGCGCCATTACAACAAAAAACCCCTCGTCTCTCCAATACCACCAAGTTACCCAAAAAAACCATTAATATCGTCTCCGATTCGCCACAAATTCAATATCGATGTTTTATCATGAATCGCCAGCCACGGCATGATCAACAACGGTCAAAAATTGGTCGAAACATGATTCTCGATGAAGTACAGTAAGAGAAAGCGAATCGAAGTCAGAGAGTGGGGATCGGTGATTGGACGATGGGTGTAGGGGAACGATGGCTAGAATTACTTACGTAGTTGAACGGAGGGTTGATCGACGACGAGAAGGTTGGAATTTGTCTTCGAAAGCTCAGAGATTCGTCAATGGCGGTTTCAGATAATATAGCAAGTGAGGAGAAGGAAGGAGAAGCTGAGCAACTTATAGGCGGGAAAGGTGGAATTCGAATCAGCCTAAAACGACCTAACAACTCGAACGACTTACGACCTAACAGCTCGAGCGACTCACGACTTAGCAATTCAGATGGCACGAGTTAAAAGATATTGAAGCACATGACCTAGTCCCTAGGCGTATACTTCGAGGGGCAAGTGTTAACACCTCTTTTTCAACGACTTACGACTTACGAATTAACAACCTAACGAGTAAGCGACCTAACAACCTAACGAGTTAAAGCGGCAGCGACCTAACGAGTAAGCGACCTAGCGAGTTAGCGACCTAGCGACCTAACAAGTTAGCGACCTAGCGACTCAAGAATAGAGAACGACTTAACATGCTCCAGAGTAAAGGCACACGACCTATCTCTTCTGTTAGGTCGCTCACGACCTAAATCTTGCCGAGATAACTTCTGAATTCACTGCGTTAGGTCGCTCACACCTAGTATCTCATCCAGAATGGCTCCACTAAGTCGCCAACGACTTAAGCTAACACGGGACGACCTACGACCTACCTTCAGATTTTCCTATAAATACCCTGCCTACTCCACATTCGGGGAGGACTTTTTTCGAGACTTTGAAGTGTCGAAACTCTGCTGCATTCACGACTTCTACAACACCTCTACTACCAAAAAACATTCAAAACTATCCAAATAGAAGATCAACTACATTCAAGAGGAATTTGAGAATCTCTTTCGCATCGTAGTGCTAATTACTTGTATCGATTGTTGTGTAATCGAAGGAATTCTTGTAAAGCTTGTAATCGAACTTGTGATAAAGAAGATAAAGTGGACGTAGGCTTGATTTTGAGCCGAACCACTATAAAACTACTGTCTCTTTACTTTTTTGCTATTATCTGCTTGTCTTAGTTCCCGTACCAATGGGTGATGCTTTCACTTTACTAACAATCACACCGGGGTGTTAGCGTTTGATTTTTTACGTTAACAGTGTTTTTGATTGTATACTTAGACACTGGACATTGTACTTCGATTATAGTACATTTATATGACTTTGATAGTAGATTATTATATATCGATTGTTCTATGCTAACTCTTTGGATATAGGGACATGTTAGGTATGGTTCTACATACCTTATATCCATATTTACTATATACGATATTTATAGTATTTTTTAGATGGTGTGTCGCTCACACAAGACTATTGTCTGACTTAAGGTTTTATGCTTTACTTTTTATTACCTTGGGTACTCTTAAATGAGTAAATTAGGGATAACAGGTCTTGATAGCGTATGGAGCTGTATGGAGTATGAGCAAGAGGCTACGCTTTCATTTATCTATACTTGGAGCTTACTATCGCTTATATTCCACCGTGCAACACTATAAAGCTATTTTAGTAATTGTATTACTAGAGATAGTATTAGAGTTTATTTTGGAGACATGGAATGTATAAACTCTTTATTTAAGCTTTTGTATAGTCTGTGAACCCGATGCACTCTGTTGTTCTTATCTATGGTTCCTTTGATTATATCACTATCTTGCATATTTTACATCTATGTTGTTATATTATATTTTATCTGTAGTTATGAGATGTTCTATGGATTTTGTGTTGTATTTTATTTATTTTAGCCCTTAGCTACCGTTCTTCATCGGCCAGGTACCCTCACGGCACTCTTTTCAGGTCTAGGGTACCAGAGCTGTAGGACGGTCGTTACACTTCATCTCGGTGCATGTCATTCTCCTGGGTAGTCTACTTATGGGTTCATCTTTAGGTGCAAGATCTATTTTAAACTTAGTGGAACGTTGGTAGTAGTCCCGTAATAGGCTCAAAAATATTAGCATACTCTCTTACTGCGAAAACACGATTAATCCATCTTCCATGCCTTTCATTGCTCCTGTCATTGTCTATACATCGAAACTCGATTATTCTAATGAGTACATAATTTGATCGTGGCTATTAGGCTGCCTTAAGGGAATTACTCTATCTCAAAAAAATATCCTAGCATCATGTCGGCTTAACCAATTCATGCCCAATATTATCCTAAAACCCACAAAGTCAAATACATTCAAATTGTAGGCAAACATATGACCTAACCATTCAAATTATAAATGGTCACATCTCATTCTCAACCTTAGAGAATTAATAAGTTATGTAGGTTCTATATCTAACTTATCTACCAAATATTTAAAGATGAAAGAATGGATGCTCTAGTATTGAACAAACATTAATAGGAATGTTGTGAAAAAGAAGTGAACCTCCTAACACAGCCTTTCCCTTCTCCTCTGTCGTTGGCTTAGAAACGATAAGTTCCAAAGAGAAAACCATTCCTCTTTTAGCTTTGGTCGGGTCAGGACACTCCCTCTTGAAATGCCCTTATTTATTGCAATTATAGCATCACACTCCTTTCTTATCAGTAGTCTTCTTGCCTTCACCAAAGCGATACTCATTAGCTAAGTGCCCTTCTTATCTATGTTTTTATTAAAGATCTTTCCTTTCTTACCTCGGGAACTAGTGGTCATATCCTCTATTCCAATGGTATTTTTCATGCCCGTAATTGGTCTCCCTCTAATCAACCCAACTATTGCTCCAACATACATTAGGTTCACAAAGAACTGATATGTTATTACCACATCAATTGATGAAGTTCCGGCATCTACATTAGCATTTGTGCTGGTAGTTCGGTTAGTATTACTCGCATTAGGTCAATCATTTTTGTTAGTTGTGGTACTTCACCTCCCAAGTTAAGTATTCCACTTTCGGCATCCATTTCTCTTAAACTACATACGAGTCTTCATACGCCATAGAAGAATGATCTAAGATAGAGGGAAGAGTACAAATAGGTATACATATTTATACATATAGTAAATAACAAGAACGTTAATATAACGCTATTCCATACCCCATTCTTTATTATTTCATTTTTCCAAAATCTTATTAAGTTTTATGTAAACCTATGCTTTGATACCAAGTTGTAACATCTCCCATTTTGAGACTTGAAAATAGATACTAATGATACTGTTGTCATCCTTAGGGTTATTTTCCAATAACAAAATGAGATCATTTATTGTATCAATAACATCAAAAGCACAAGAATTTACAATTTTAAACAAAATATTTCTATTCATTATTTTGCAAATTTGTTACATCCCAATTTCATTATATTACATAACCCTACGATTCCATTATTCTAGTAAAATAATAAATACAAATATAGTTCCAAGAGCAACATATGATGTTGCCTCCTTGGGTGATCAGTCTTAACTACTTAGATGGTTACAATACCCATTGCTACATACATTCAACAATAAAGAAACGCAGTTAACACTGTACAGCAGTAATAATTCCTCTAGATGATAGCTTGCCTCTTCCATGTCTTTGGAAGCTTATTCGTCAAACTTGAAAATGTTAGAACCTTGTATTTTGATGTTTTGATCATGACAACTATATAAGTAAATATTATGTGAACTAACCATATTTGCAGAAGAAGATGCTATTCTACTCGACAATAGATTGCAAACCAAGAATTCAGAGAGAAGTTTCAAAATTATTAATGGTTTGTCTATAGTCTAGTCTAGCAGTTGATTATTGTTAAAATATCTCTTATGTGGTATATGCACACATACACGTATTTAAATTTATTTTCAAATCATATACATACAAGTACTTCGTTTATTTCAAGTTTCGTTGACAAAAAGTTTCAAAAGAACCTTTAATATGGCAGAAATAGAAAATTCAGCCGATTAAATCAGGAGGTTTAGTCGACTGAATACCTATGCACGTGCACAGTGCACTTGAAGGTTCACTTGACTGAACCACCCTATTCAGTCGACTGAATTATGAGTCTTTTTTATATTAACCTTTTAATTCGAAATTTTTGAATATTCAGTAGACTAAAATCTTTTCCTTAATCGATTGAAAATGCATAACGGCTATTTTTTTGAACATTCACTTCCATTCAACGAACAGAAACAACCCTTGATTCAAGAGTTGTTTCCGTATCTTTTGACCGTAACTTTTCACGAAGAATTGCAACACTTTAACACTATATATAGCCTTTATTTCAGTTGTTTTAATCACTTAATTTCTGATTCTATTCTTATATACCTACTGTCTAAAATATTCTGCCATTTGCTTTCAAATCTCGTTCTAACCACTTGCACATTCAAGAACAAATTCATTTGTGATTAAATTAACTTCCAATCTTTATGAACTACACTATATACCACAAAGGAGAAGATCATAGGAAAGGTGTACTCTAAAGACTTATCCATGCTACAAAATGAGCACAATCAGTCAAGAAAATTCTCTGTATTGTTGAAGTCTTGTTCAGTTGCTCAGGCGATGGAAGTCCTATTTGGTTGTCTATGCGGTAGAAGTCCTGTTCGATTTCTCAAGCGGTGTAATACCTATTCCTCCGGGTTAAGAGAGGATTGACAGTTAAATTGTAGAAGGAGTCTGGGATTGGACGTAGAATGGGAGTTCGAACCAGTATAAAAATCCCTTATGTCATTTACTTTAACATTTACCTTTTATATTTTATTCCACACTAGTAGATAACTTAGTCACTATTCCATATTATGATCCTTAGCAGCACTTTCATTTGGTATCATAGCAAGGCCATCATATAACCATAACATAGTTATTTGATATTCAGTTAATATGGAAAATTACACTAACACAAATTTTGTTGAGATCAATCCACTACACGACCACTACTATCTAACGGTTTGAATTATAATTATTGTTCAACTCGAATGAGAACCTTTATGCAAGAAAATGGATATGATACTTGGAATATTACACAAAGTGAATACACTATACCTACTACACCATTTGCAGAATGGTCAAATACACAAAAGTTAGATGCTACATCGAATGCAAAAGCCATGAATATGTTATTTTGTGCCTTAGATAAAAATGAATTTAATAGAGTTAGCATGTGTACAACTGCTTATGAAATTTGGAGAACTCTTAAAGTCACACATGAAGAAACTAACAAAGTCAAGCAATGCAAGATTTCTATGCTCAACAATCAGTTCCAAAATTTTAGAATGAGACCAGATGAAACTATAAATTACATGTATTCTAGATTCCAAGACATACATCATTAGCACTAGGAGAAATTTTTTTAGATTTTGATATTGTCTCAAAAATTCTAAGCTCTTTGACGGGTGAATAGGAACGAAAATTCATAGCTATTGAAGAAGCTAATGACATTTCTACAATCAAACCCGAAGAGTTAATTGGAAATCTCATGTCATACAAAGTTAATTTGCAGGCAAAACGAGATAAAGCCCAAGATAAAAAGAATATTGCCTTCAAAGCTGAACAAAAAGATTTGAATTCAAATGAAGGTGAAATGGTATTAATTGCAAAGAATTTCAAATGGTTTTTAAAATTTTGAAAGAACGGGAAGTTTGGAAACAACAGGAGAGACAATTCCTGTAAACTGCTAGTTTCGAATCTCGAATGTTATGAATGTCATAAGAAGGGTTGCATGAAGAAAGACTGTCTTGATAGAAAGAAAGATAACATTCTCTATTATATGGGATGATTCCGAATCGTATTCATCATCATACATTGACATGAACAGCGGTTCTGAATAAGGCAACGTCTGTTTTATGGCTTCAACTAACGATGTAAGTGATTTAACTTTTAATAATTTAATTGATATAAATTCAAAACTGTTAGATAAACTCAAAGAAGTTAAAAGAAAGTATAAAGATGCACTCGAAAAATAAACGGAACTGAAATAGAAGTTGATATGCTAAGAGATGAAAAGAAAATCCTAGAAGAAGAACTTGTTAACACAAGAATCTTTGTCTAACGTTTCTTCTCACTCACTATGCTATCAAATGAAGTAGAAGTGCAAAAAAAAGAAATATGACATTAGCTTCATAAAATCATGATTTAATTCTTGAATTGAAAAATACTAGTCTCAAAACTAAGTTAGATAATATCACTATAAATGTAACTAATTTTAATAAAGGAAGAGAAAATCTTTCTAAAATTATCAGTAATTCTCAAACTACTACTAATAAGAATGGATTAGGATATAATAATTCTTAAAAGACTAGTTCAAAGAAGAAAAGTATATCATATAAAAATTTCAATTTACACAACAATTTTGTAAAAGCAAAACTAAAACCAAAGGTATTCAGTCAAAAGAAAGATATTGGCAACACAAATACTATAAAAATTTGGGTACCAAAAACTGATAAAAATTTAATCAGAAATAAGTATATAAAATCTTTTATAAATTCAGTTCATGAAAGTAAAGATTTTACTTATAAAGGGAATTCTAAACCCTCTTGGGTTTGGCTTCCTAAGACCTAACTCTTAGGACCCTAATAAAAAGTGGGTACCAATGTCATTTCTATATTTTTTGTTGGTACCAACTAAGAAAAGAGGAAAGTGGATACTAGACAGTGGTTGCTCAAAACATATGACAGGAAACAAAGATATGCTAACCAACATTATCTACTCAGATGGAGGATCTGTCACATTTGGAGATAATTCCAAGGCTATATCATTGGCAAAGGCGATGTGAGGAATGACGGTACATCTAACTTACCTTTTATTACAAATGTTACTAGTTAAGAATTTAAAATATAATTTGCAAAGTATAAGTCAACTATGTGATAAAGGTTTTAATATAACCTTTTCAGAAAATAAATGCAACACATTTGGTCCAAATAATAATCTTATATTTGAAGGAACCAGAGAAAGAAATATTTATATATTAAATATGAAAGTCAATCATAACACAAATATGTGTCTAATAGCTAAAGAAAATGATCCATGGTTATGGCACAAAAGATTTTGTCATATAAATTTTAAAGCAATAAACAAATTATCTAAGAATAATTTGGTTAAAGGTCTACCAAAAATGAATTTCAAAGTGAAAATTATTTGTGATGTTTGTCAATTAGAAAAATTAACAATATCTTCTTTTAAATCAAAGAAAATCATTTTTATATTACCACCACTTGAGTTATTACATTTGAATCTCTTTGGACCAACTCAAGTTCAGCTAATAAACCATAATAGATATGTTTTTGTAATTGTAGATGATTTTTCAAGATTTACTTGGATAATATTTTTGAAAAATAAAAGTGATACTTTTGAAAATTTTAAAATATTTGCTAAAATAATCCAAAATATTAAAAATTCAAAAATTAAAAATATTCGAAGCGATCACGGTGGTAATTCGAAAATGAATCTTTTGAAAATTACTGTAATAAGAAAGGAATTGTTCACAATTTTTCATTTTCTGGAACTCCACAACAAAATGAAGTTGTAGAAAGGAAAATAGAACACTTCAAGAATGTATTAGAACTTTATTAAATTGAAGTACTTTACCAAAACATTTTTGGGCAAAAGTTGTAGCAACTGCTTGTTATGTTTTAAATAGAGTTTCCATTAGACCACTAACAAAACATACTCCATAAGAGCTTTTCAATGGAAGTAAACCAACATATCTTATGTTAAAGTTTTTGTTTCAAAATGTTTCATATTAAACACAAAAGATAAACTTGGTAAATTCGATCCAAAATCTGATGAAGGAATATTCATTGGATATCCAGAACGAAGCAAAGCTTACAAAATTTAAAATTATTGAAGAAACACTTCATGTGTTATTCGATGAAAATTTCAAATTAAATCATAAAATTAAGGATGAAGAAAATATTTCTAAATCAAATAACTCAGATGATGATTTTTGAAAATATTGAAAATAATGTAGACAACAACAATAATGAAATAAGAACTCCACCAAGACTTCTAAGAAATCATTCTGTTGAAAATATCATTGGAGAAATACATACTAATGTAAGAACATGAAATCAACTAAATCAAATGGGTCATGTGGCTTTTCGTTCAAATATTGAACCCAAAAATTCTAACAAAGCATCAACTGATGATTACTGGATTATAGCTATGCAAGAAGAATTAAATCAATTTGAACGTAACAACTTTTGGGACTTGGTTCCTAGAACAAGTGATCAAGCGGTTATTGGTACAAAATGGGTTTACAAAAATAAAGCCGATGAGCAAGGAAATATTATTCGAAATAAAGCTGGGCTAGTTGCTCAAGGTTATAATCAAGAAGAAGGAATAGACTATGATGAAACATTTGCACCTATAACTTGTCGAGAAGCTATATGTATTTTATTAGCTTATGCATGTTTTAATAATTTTTAACCATATCAAATGGATGTAAAAAGTGATTTCTTAAATACTTTTATAGAAGAAAATGTATATGTAAAACAACCTCCTTTATTCCTATAAGAAAAATATTCAGATCATGTTTATAAATTAAAAAAGGCTTTATACGGTTTAAAACAGGCACCTCGTGCTTGGTATGACCATCTTAAAAATTATTTAATTAGTTCTGGTTTTAAAATTGGAAAAGTAGATCAAACTTTATTTATAAAACAAGATAAAAATGATATTTTAATAATTCAAATCATGTAGATGACATTATTTTTGGTTCTACAAACGAAAAATTATGTCAAAAATTTTCAGAAATTTTGACAAGAGAATTTGAAATGTCTCACATGGGAGAAATTTCATATTTTCTTCGTTTACAAATTAAACAATTAAGTATGGAATTTTTATTAATTAGGAAAAATATTGTGATAATCTCATAAAACGGTTTGGTATGGAAAACACTTCTGCTAAACCAACTCCTATGAGTACTACAGTACATCTCGATAGAGATGAAAATGGCAAAAGTGTTGACCAAAAACTATATCGTAGTATGATTGGTTCATTACTATATTTAACTACTAGTTGACCAGATATAATGATGAGTGTATGCTTGTGTACACGATTTCAAGAAAATCCCAAAGAATCAAATTTTCAGGCAGTGAAGCGAATTTCGTGATACTTAAGCAAGACTAAAGACCACGGTATCTTTTATCCAAAAGAATGTCCTATTGAATTAGTATCATATAGTGATGTTGATTTTGGAGGATGTCAAATGGATTGAAAGAGTACTAGTGGTACTTGTCACTTTATTGGACGATCTTTAGTATCTTGGTTTAGTAAGAAACAAAATTGCGTTTCACTTTCGATGTGTGAAGCAAAATATATCACTGCTGCTTTGACATATGCTCAAGTAATCTACATGCAGCAAACACTACAAGATTTTGGAATACACCTTTTTAATTCAACAATTTTCTATGATAACACATGTGTAATAAATTTATCGAAGAATCCAATAAATCATTCTAGAACTAAACACATTAATATTAGACATCACTTTCTTCGAGATAATATAGAAAAAGGTAATATATCATTAGATTTTGTTCCTTTAGAAAAATCAGATAGCTGGTATATTTACTAAACCATTGAATGAAAATATTTTTTAAAATTACGTCGAGAATTAGGTATTATATCTTTGCATGATTTATAATTAAAATTTATTTTATAAAATTTCTAAAATATTTTGTTTTTAAAAATGGACCTGCTGGCACTCGATCTCAGGCCACTAGTAAGGAAGTTGTATGCTATCCTGTTATGCTATAATGTTTAACAACATTTACCTACCTCTAATTACATGTCCGGTCATTATTCCTTATGATTATCTACCTCTCATTTTTTCCTTAGTTAAAAACATTCAAACGTTCTACTCCGCACCCTGCTTTAACCTGAGAATAGTGTTTATTATCTGTATATAAAGGCTTCAATTCTAAATTGTTCAACTCACCTTTTTCGATAACCTATTTCATTCAAAAAAAATTTGGGCTCAATCTTTTCCAACTTTTGCACAATCTCCATAATGTCTTCTTAAGAAGGATCAAATCAATCCTCTATAGTTTTCAGCACTCCAACTTCTGAATCGTCAAAAAATTCCAACAACTTTACTCCTGTGTACATTCTAGTCGAGATTACACCTTCACCGAAACATCACACTAGATATACGCCACAGGGGAAAAGAGCAAAACATAACTTAGGTTTTGGCTCTCCATCCACTAAAGATAAAATTGATGATATTCACCATTATTAAAGAGAGACTCTAGAATTTCAATGCGAGATGTACTATGAATAGAAAGTGACTGCTAAATGCTTGAGCTTCTTAAAACAATTCACCTTGAAGTTTTGCGGATCATCCTCGAAGCAATGCGTGCATTAACCATCACCACAACGTTCTCAAGTGCCACCAAACTCTTGGGAGCGAAGCCATCAACGTCCACAGGTGTCGCCAAACTCCTGGGAATGTAGTAATGTATGGTCACCTATCCATCCATTACAAGAAATTATGAAGGTTGAACCGCATTCGGATGATTCAAAATCTTCTAAAAACTAAGACTTTTGTATATTGGTTTATATTAAATTTTGTATGTGTTGTATCGTTTTTTATTAAATAAGGTTATATTTGTGTTTTCTAATAGAGTATAATTTGAAAACTAATAAGTATATATATATAAATTAGTTAAGTTAATTTAAAACTTTAAATAAAGCATTTGCTCAGAAATACAACAGTTTCAATCGACTGTTTTGAGCAAAACAGTTGACTGAACATTCAAAGAAAAATATTTTTAGTTCCAGGTTCAGTCAACTGCACTCATCAAAACAGTCGATTGAAATGTCCTATTTTTCAACTAAAAGTTACGGCCAAATTTTTTCTGCATATCAGTTAGCTGAACTATGAATTCAGTCGACTGAAAGTTCATATGTAGTTCAATTTGTTTCAGAAAATAGTCGATTGGCCCACTAAAACCAATCGACTGAATTGTCCAAATTTGAACTGCAAAGTTGCAGTTTTGAATTTCTTGCATACCAGTCGACTGATTCGTATAATTTTTACTTTTAAAAAACCTGTCTACATACTACCCAACACACCTTTTCACCAACTCTATATAACTATCTCTTCATTTCCATTAAACCTTACTTCTTTCAGCAAACAAAACCCTAGCCTCCATTTTTCAAATCAATCCTTTTACCTCCAAATCCAATTATTTCAATGACCCCAAGAACTAAAAGAGCACGTGAATCCTCCCTCGGACCTTCGGAAAGTCAAATCAGATCATGGCTCCATAATGAAACTGCAGTTACACGATTTAATACTATGAAGAGTTCAAGAATTTTTGATAGCTCCTTCGTCAAGTTTCCCAATTTCAATGCCTATGCCATTCACGAGATTGCTGAAGCTAGTGAGATTGATAGCTTGATTGAGTTTGATGCTAACAATTTTAAGATTTATCCCCTTCTCATCAAATTATTGTTTGCAAACATGAACTTGGATCACCAAGATCCAAGAAATAAAGATGATTGCATATGGACGTTAGTTTGCGGCATCTGGATCTATCTTCCACTTCAATGACTCGGATATATTCTTCGTTGTCATTCCAATGGAACTGATATCAATGACATTGATATCGACATGGATAATAGAGATAAAGTCTCCCATAGATTTCTGTCCGACGACTTAGTGCTTAAATCCGTTGCCTTATGACCAAAAACGCGTATTCTAACCGTGCTCTTATCCGATCTCTTCAACCTCGTACTGGGAGCTACAAGAAGGTGTACAAGAGAGATTTTCAAGCTCTCTATGCCATTTACTCTTCCCAAAAAGTAATTTGGGCTAGATTTTTCCTTGACGAATTCCTCACCGTCAATCATAAGTGGAGTTATAAGACCATCTTCTACGAAGCTAATATAATATGCATTCTTATGAATTTTGGAGTCACCTTACCCGATGCCGACTTCATCACTGTTGGTGAACTAGATTCTGAGACTTTAAGTCGTATGAATTTTCCCAAACGCCCCCAAGCTCAAGAAACCATAAGTTTCCAACAATGGGCGGCCAAACGAGAGCAAGGAATTCCACAACCCCGAGATACGCACATTGCCTCCTCCTCCACTCAACCTTCCCGTCAAATGGAAGAAGAAGACGAAGACGAAGAAATCCAAGAGCTTCACGATGAATTAAATCCAAAGCAAGCCCTTGTCACACTCTCCCGAAATCAAAGCAAGCACAATCGACGATTGGTCACCGTCGAAAAGAATGTCATCTAGACCAATAAGAAGCTTGATTCCATTAAGGGCTTCTTAAATAAGATATGGGAGAATATTTCATGTACCGGTTCTACTTCTACAAGTATTGCCGAGAATCCCGCTCCCTTCACATGGTCTATGTCCGAGGAGGAAGAATAAGAGGAAGAATCAGATAGTGAGGAGGTTTAGATCTCTTTATCTTAGTTTATGCTTATCTATCTTTCTAATTCATGTTGTTTTTAATTCATGTTATTCCTTATGATGTTACATTTCACATTTGATGTTATTTGTCTGATGTTGTTATTTTTAAAACATGTTTATCTATGATGTTGTTGTTATTTATCTATGCATGTGTGTCTAGGCTCATATATATATATATACACTTATCATTCTATCTATATATTCCATTTTTTCGATGACAAAAGGGGAGAAATATAATTGTTTAGTAGGTAAGAAAATATGATTGTTCATTGGGTAAGCAGATTGAATATTTATTCGGGGGGGGGGGGGTAACAATCGTTTTAATAACTTACATAGTTGTCATCATCAAAAAGGGCGAGAATGTTAGAACCTTGTATTTTGACGTTTTCATCTTGACAACTATATAAGTAAATATTATGTGAACTAACCATATTTTCATTAGAAGATGCTATTCTACTCGACAATAGATTGCAAGGGCGACAGATGCAGTCTACAGCAAGGTTCTCAGGAATCATTAAAGGATGAAATAACCTACTACCCTGGAAGAATTCCGTGGGAAGGCAAACTAGTTATAGAGACTAGAGGTAGTGCAATTGGCAGAAGGCAAACCCGGCAATTTTCCGAAGAACATACCAAACGGTGAATGAGCTACAGGACCTTAGGGACCTTCTACCCAAGCAAGGCCAGTAGAAAAGCGCCCCGATTAGCTGACGAAATCAGACGAAAGGATGGTTATCAAACAACACTCTGGCTGGCTAGCTACTAAGGTGGGGAAGCAACCTAAATCGATGCCTTCTCATCCATCCTTGTCTACTTTCCTTTTCCATATGAGCCGTATAGGGACACTAGGGGCATTGCAGACAACATGGCGAAAGAAATTCTTTTATGCCCTTGACGAGTCATGTCAATCCTCATTCTGAAAATTGGCGTTGCTCTAGTAGCGTCAAGAAGGCTTGTCCAAAGGATCGTCGAACAAACAAATCAACCCCCCTAGTCTCCAGGAACCAATAAAACTATGTTACCGCGAGCTGAATCCCAACAATTCCTCTTGAAGTCGATGAATCATCGCTTTAATACATCGGGCCGTTGGACACACAACCCAGAACTCTTCTTGGAATCAATGAATTATCATCCCAAGCCCGTCTGGTCATCGAACATCCAACCAAAATTTCTCTTAAACTCGATGAATCATCGCTTTAAAGATCGTCGGCTGTTGGACACATGACCCAAACTCTTCGTGGATTCAATGAATTATCACTCGATGGTCGTTTGGTCGTTGGACATCCGACCAAGATTCTTCTTGAAGTCGATGAACCATTGCTTTAAAACCACTGGGCCATCGGACACACGACCCAAAACTCTTCTTGGAGTCGATGAATTATCGCTCCAAGGCCGTCTGGACACCGGATATCCAACCTAAATTCCTCTTGAAGTTGATGAATCATCACTTTAAGATCACTGGGCCATTGGACACATGACCCAAAAATCTTTTTGGAGTCGACGAATAATCACTCTAGTGCCGTTACGTCGCTGGACATCCGAATGATATTCCTCTTGAAATCGATAAATTATCGTTCCAAGGCCATTTGGTCATCGACATCCGACCATAAAAACACCTTCACAAACTAAAGCGTCATGAAGGTCCGTCATGAGCTAAAGTGTCATGAAGGTAAACCGGTAGATCAACAATCATCTGATCCAAAAATTCTTCACGAACTAAAGCGACGCAAAGTCAACTGGAAGATCAGCAGTCATCTCATCCAGAACTGTGAAAAGTCAGTGAAGTCGGGCTCTTGGGCCATGAATAGACAATCACATCAGTCACTCTGCAAAATTAACAGAATCACTTCCAATGACCAATGAGACAAACAGTGCTAAATTCCATAGCTTCAAAGTTGCTCAAAGAAATTAAGCCAAATTGAACCAACCTTGTGATCAATTAGAGGCCGACTCCAATCAAGCCAAGATTCGGCACCTGGGAGAACCAAATATCTCAAATCCCTAATATATATATAAGTCTTTGAAGATAGAGGCTTCCCCACGCTTTAATCATCTAGAAGACACAACTGCATCCACTGGACCGCGTGCGACCAAACGGGTTATGGAGAAACCCCGTATATAGTATAAGCGTGTGAACAGCCCTGTGGCATGAGGGGCACCACACATACTTGAATAGCTATAAGGAAAGCCAAGATTAATCATACCATAGTTCTGTTACGCCCGACCGAAAATTCTGCCATTCTAACAAATACAGACTTAACGACCTAGCTAGCGCAACAAACGAAATAGAAGAATAATACTTACTTACTTCTTCCTAACTCCTCCTTTACCACCCTTGGTGACCAGTTCCTTTTCCTCTTAAAGTGTATGCCAGTTGAAGACCAATTTTCTATAGGCAGTTTGGACCAAAAACTGAGAGTCTTGCACTGAACTCCCACAAGCTCTTTCTTCATAACCATCTCTATGCAGTCGACTGTAGATCTCTCCACCCTAGTAACCTTATCTGTTTGGCCATGCACATCTTCTCGAAATATGGGAGGATCATCCACTCCATGGTTACCCAACCGAAAAACCACTTATCTCTTAATTGACGAAATTGCATACCAGAGATGTCAAATAGCCAGATTAATGGGAAAACTCAATTCTTACCTTCTTAGAATTGGTATCGCTCCTCCAGCAACCGGAAGGACCAAACCACTGCGTGCACTCCCCTAAGCCGTGCATCACTTCTTGAGCCATGGAACCACGCTCTCGAAGCACGATCTCCTCACGTTACCCGAAAATTGGCAACGTCGAGAAGTTCCAAATTATGGATCGATGGGTCATATCGATCTTATAAGCCGTGCACTCCCATAAGCCGCGCATCACTTCTTGAGCCGTGGAACCATGCTCTCGAAGCATGAACTCCTTACATTGCCCGAAGGTTGGAAACATCGAGAAGTTTCATACAGTTTCGGATTAACGGGTCGTATCGATCTTATAAGCCATGCACTTTCATAAGCCGCGCATCACTTCTTGAGCCATGGAACCACGCTCTTGAAGCACCAACTCCTTACGTTACCCGAAGATTGGCAACGTCAAGAAGTTCTAAACCATTCTGGATCGACGGGTCGTATTGATCTCATAAGTCGCACACTCCCATAAGCCACGCATCACTTCTTGAGCCATGGAAGCACGCTCTCAAGGCACGAACTCCTTACATTACCCAAAGATTGGCAATGTCGAGAAGTTCCAAACCATTTTGGATCGATGGGTCGTATCGCTCTCATAAGTCACGCACTCCTATAAGTTGTGCATCACTTATTGAACCATGAAACCATGCTCTTGAAGCACGAACTCCTCACATTACCCAAAGATTGGAAACGTCAAGAAGTTCCAAACCATTCCGGATCGTCGGGTCATATCGATCACATAAGTCGCACACTCTCATATGTCGCGCATCACTTCTTGAGTCATGGAACACGCTCTCGAAGCACGAATTCCTTATGTTACTCAAAGATTGGCAACATCGAGATGATCCAAACCATTCTAGATTGGAAGGTCGTATCGATCTCATAAGTCGTGCACTCCCATAAGCCATGCATCACTTCTTGAGCTATGGAACCATGCTCTCGAAGCACAAACTCCTTATGTTACCCCAAGATTGGCAAAGTCGAGAAGTTCCAAACCATTCTGGATCAACGGATCGTATCGATCTCATAAGCCGTGCACTCCCATAAGCCGTGCATCACTTCTTGAGCCCATGGAACCACGCTTTTGAAGCATGAACTCCTTACATTACCCAAAGATTGGCAAGTCGAGAAGTTCCAAACCGTTCCCGATCGACGGGTCGCATCAATCCCATAAGCCGAGCTGTGGAACCGCGCTTTCGAAGAACGAACTCCTTACATTACCTGAAGATTGGCAAGGATGAGAAGTACAAAACCATTCTGGATCGACGGGTCGTATCGATCTCAAAAGCCGCACACTCCCATAAGTCGTGCATCACTTCTTGAGCCGTGGAACCACGCTCTCGAAGCACAAACTCCTTATGTTACCTGAAGATTGGAAATGTCAAGTAGTTCCAAACCATTCTAGATCGATGAGTCGTATTGATCCCATAAGCCGTGCACTCTCAAAAGCTGTTCATTTCGTAAGCTGCGCACTCTCAAAAGCCATGAATTTCGTAAATCGCGCACTCTCAAAACCCATGCATTTTGTAAGTTGCACACTCTCAAAAGCTGTGCATTTCATAAGTTATGATTTTCATAGGCCGCGCATCTAATAAGATGCGCAAACACTGCTTGATGTTGCTCTGGCATCATCAATGAACCGTTAAAATTTTCTAAGTACTGGTGTTGTCCCGACAACACTGGGAAACTTGTCTATTACAGGATTAACATGGATCAACTCCCGTTACTCGAAAGAACCGACATTGCTCCAATAGTGCCGCAAAGTTCACAAATCAAGAAGTCGGCAAAGAATTCTGATCTTTGACCAATGTTAATGTACAAAATGTCTAAATTCAAGACATCCAAGTCACAAGTTCCCAAAGATAGGAGCTGGGATGCACCTTTGATTGGGGGCATCAAGGGAACCACCTAGAATATCAAGTCTCACATTAACTGTTCAGAATAATCGGCCCTGTGGACTGAGGGGCACATAACACATTAACACTTGGTTAGGATAAAAAATTGCTCAAGTTGCAATAAAAGGAGGAACTTATCATCGTCCAGAGATAGACGATGATGGGAGGCATTTCCAAAATCAAATCATCAATGCACAAGTTTCCAAAGATAGAAGCAGGTGCTCAACTAAGGCCTCACACCCTAACTTGTAGAAAACTAGCTGTTATCCGAAGATAAACAATGACAAGGAGAGAATGCTTGAAATCGAGTAGAAAAACCATTGATTCTCGAAGATTGGAACCAATGAATAAGGTTGATATCTATAATACTACTATCAGCCCAGCATAATGCATATGGCCTGAAACAAGTAAAGTTAAGTATCACAAATTCAAGATGAACACAATCAAACTCTACCGGTCTCTGATCAGGATAAGGATGAGTGCGGTCGTACTGGGGAAATGTGATGGCTTGCTCTGCAACTTATAATTTTCTATAAGAACCTAAAATTTGGCACTTGGAAATAAAGGGTTCCACAGGTAGTCGTTAGATCATAATAAAAACCAGTTGGAGGAAATTCGATTTTTCGTTAATAAGAATAACTATGGAATTGGTTAAGCAACAGCCTTGCATCTCCATGGGTAATACTTGATAGTTATAAACAAAGCTAGGCAATGGAAACGCCTAGGACTCTCATCCTTCTAGAACATGGCGTATCCCGTAGTTAAGCAACGTTGAGAAAACAGCCACATTAGGTTAAAAGGAATCTACTCGACTCTATATGATCAAATGAATGATTTAATCTTCACCAACAAGACTTTAACACTGCCCAAAGAAAGGCAACACTAAGAAAATACTTCTACAATCCAATCATTGAAGTTCTAGTTTTCGAAGACCGAAACTAGCAGCCAACTGGATTATAAATACCGCCGAATCGACGGGGAAATTCAATCCCAACCTCCTAAGTGTCGGTGTTTCCTAGGCAATGCCAAGGCCTCCTTTCAATTTCTAAGCACCGGTGTTGACACCGTGAAAAAATTATATTTCCTATATACTGGTGTTGCCCCAACAACACTAGGAAACTTTCAATTTCATAAGTACCGGTGTTTCCCTGGCAACGAGGGGAAACTTTCTACTCACTAAGTACCGGTGTTGCCTCGGCAATGCCAGAAAACTTTAATCTACTGGGTCGATGAGAAACACTCATCATACTGAAACATCAATGCACTAGCTTCCGGTGATAGAAGTTGGTCCTCAACTAAGTTTCTACCCTTGTCTTCAAAAAACTACTATTGCCTGATGACAGGCAATGACCGGAAGACATAACCTTTCATAGGTCAACCGAATGGTTCGACCTTACATAGCAGGAATCAGCCATTACACGGGAATAAGGCAGCACCGAAAGAAAATCCCAAGGTTGAATCTCTCATGTGCTAATTTCTAGGGATGAAAGCTGGTGCACAACCAAATTTCTAGAATTCAACTTAGAAAGAGTTAAGAAGCCTTAAGGAAATGCCGCTTGAAACTAAGCAACTAGGTTACCAATTCCCGAAGACAGGAATTGGCATACAAACAGAACTTCCACGACGACTTCAACGACCAAGCAAAGCAAGCATGACTAAAGGCAAGTAGGGACAATCACGGAAGGTTGGAAATAAAATCACCGGACTTCCTCAATACCAAAATGGGATTAAGAGCCAAACCGGGGGCAATTGAGTCATTTGTTCCACATCTTTCCATCTCTCGCAAATGCCCAAATACTGGCATTTGAAATAGCTAGCCCCTCGAGCAGGGATAGATGCACAATACTTGATTAAAAGAAATGTTGTAGAGTCCAAACATGAATAACCGCGAGGTTGGTTAGATAATGGTTCTATATCGTAAAACAGAGCATTCTGGCAACACAATCGCCAACAAAGGAAATAAAGGATTTAACATTCAAAAATAAACCATCGCTCGTATTTTTTCGATGATGAGATAGGTTGATGACCTACTTACGGTCTAACTAAATCATTTGGTTCCAACTTGCAGGAATATGCCATTACCCGAAGTTTGGTGATGCTAAGAAGAAAACCCCAGAATGAAACTATTGATACATCGACTTTTGGAAACAAAAGCAAGAGTTTGATTGAATCTTCAGCCCTACCTTCTTCCATCTCATGCTATCTAAAGATTCATAACATTAAGGAAAAACCCACAGAGTTGACTCATCTACGCAGGAGTTTCTGGAGATAGAAATTAGTACATGATATGGGTCTCAACGTTGGACTTGGAAGAATTCACTCTAACAAAAGATGACGGCAATGCGTCTTTCCAGTACATGGACCCAGAATGCAATTGGATAACGATGTCAACTTAGAGGAATTCAATTACAGTCAGGAAACAGACATCACTGAAAAATTAGAGCTTGGAATCAAGCAGCAAAGTCCCTAGTTCCTAGAGATAGTAGCTATCGTGCCAATCAAATTGGGGTACTCGATCGTATTGTCAAGGAGACCTAGTCTCCCAAAAACATATAGACTTAGTATTCATAGAAATCAGCCCTATGGACTAGGGCAGATACACCAACACTTTGTTGAAATGAACTCAATTGAGTATAAGTAAGGATTAGCTACAAAACTGGCTAGACCAAGCTACCTCATAGTTCTGAACTAAGCTATGCAATAGAATATGCTGAATTGACCACAGAAGTATTACTCACATATATAGAATTACAGTAAATGATTATGTTGCATATGAACATAAGAGGTGCAACAGCGATAAAAAGCAGTGCTCAGAATCGAGCAATTAAACCAATAGTGCTTGGAGACAAAGGCTGTTGTGCAGGTTGAATTCTGAAAAACGTAAAGGAAGGATAATCGCAATCGAACAAGTCATGTGCTAGTTTCCGAAGACTAAAACTATGCCTGATCGAACTTCAACTACAACTCTAAAAGAGTAGATGTGCCTTATATTTTAATTGTAATTAATCATCCCAATATGATAGGAATAATAAGCGAAGCCTTAGTTGCGAAGAATCCAGCTTCTGGAGGAGTGGAATTCCGTCCGCCAGACTAAAGATTGGATGATCGAAAAGTCATTTTCAACAATAAAACTTGACATTCAACCCTATTGGATATGTTTTACTATAAATAATATCCTTGTATAACCAACGCCCGGAATCCAAGTGAAGTTGGCGTATGTTGGCGAATCGGGTTTTGAGCATTGATCGAGGCAGATTAAGTGTGTTATCTACATGAGAAGAGTTTAGTATCCTGAATACCGCAAACAAACAATCTAGTGTAGATAGCTTGCTTAAATTTGAAGAACAATCCATATCATCCTTTGAAATTATCTTTTCTACACTTATCCGTTATCAATCAACGATTGATAATAGAGTCGCTGTTTGAAGCGACGCGGGAAACTTTTCTTTTTAGGATTATGGGAGTACAAAAATGGGAAGAGCAATACGATTGAATCATCCACTATATTCCATCTTAGAATAAATTTTTGCATTAGAATTCAAAAGAACGACAAGAACTTAACAAAGTCCTCGAAAAGAAACAGTTAAAGACAAAGAGCAAGATTTTTCTCCTGAACGGCATACAATCGTTCGAGACAAAACTTAGCTTCACCACCTACCGAGTTAAAACTATATAGGTCAAATCCAAACCAATGTCGTGCACCCATTTATCGACCTAAACCCTTGTGTAAACTAGGGAGCAAAGATTACATCGTCAATACCAGGAATTGAAATTCAAATCGAAATCAAAAAATGAACGGATATCAGAAGTCAGTCAATTGAAAACAAAAACTTGAGATGAACTCTAACGATTAACTGAAATTCACATAATAGTAATCTGAAACTTTTCTTGTTCCAAAGCACACTTTGTTTCCAACGAAAGCATACTCTGGGGCAATGTTAACTAGATTTTTAACCCAGTAGAATTCGACAAGAGTTAAAACATCCATACTATGCTAGAATTACTTGAAACTTGAACAAGGCATCTAAAAGAACAAGCCAATGGAACTTAAGAGAAACAAGTCAAAAATCCGCTAAGTAGATGGATCGTTGGTGATCCATCATCCATGGATTGCTAGCGATCCAAAAGGAAGCATCATGAGTTACCAAAGCTTCTTGCATTATTATATACTACCTCTTCTAAGAATACTTGCCAAGTTTCATAGCATGCCAAACAATCTAGCTCGAGAAGTGAAGACTCATCTGATTCAAGTTGTTTGATCAAAAGCATCTAACTTAAAATGGACCTAGAGAACTCATACGGAGTCGGATTGACTTGAAATTTTAGGAGAACACTTAGAAAATATAGAAGATGGCTCACAGAAAAAATGAGGTCATTTGAAGTTTGTTTGATGGATCTATAGCGACCTAACTAGAGGATCGCTAATGATACATGTAGGTTGGTCCCCACAATTTAAAATTTATAGGGTAGGTTCCACATATCCAAGAGAGAGTACTTACAAAGTTTCGTCTGGTTTAGTTAATTTTCGAGTGAGCTATGGATGACTCTTCTTTGAATTGGGCCAGTCTGATCCATCAGGTTCGACCCATGAGGATTAGACCCCATAACCTATTATCCATAGGGGAGGCTCTACTACTCATCTACATTGCATGTGTGAAGTTTCATGTGATTTGGTTAAGGATTGAGTGAGTTATGGACGATTCTTCTAGACCAGATAACCCATGAAGACGGATGATTAAACGAACTCCAAACGACTTGATATTTGGATAAGGGACTTAAATAGAAGATAGGAAGACAACTAAACTAAGATCACTCAAACATATGCTAAGTAGGTCGATAGCTAGCAATCCATCCTCTATGGATAGCTAGCGATCCGTCCCCTACGGATAGCTAGAAATCCATCAAGAGAGGTCTGATCGTGTAACATCCTTAATTTTTGATAACATTATTCAGGAAATTTAATTAGATAAACTAAATAGAATAATGATAATAAGGGGATAGAGATTTGAATAAATTATATAATGGGCCATGCTTAGTAATAAAAATTTAATGGGCTTTAAATTAGTTTATAAGATAATTAATTTACATGTTGGCATATTGGTAATTAGCCATTCTATTATACACGGCTATACACATCTCATTCTTTCCCATTCACATTCCATTTTTCATTATTCACAAACGCAAATCAAAACTAAATAGAGCCGTCCATTAACAAGGAGGTGACGCAGCGGATATTACAAAAAAAATGTAGATCGTTGAATGTAGCAAACGGTGGATTGATGAATGCTGAATTGCCCGAATTCGTTGATCCGAAGATACCGAACTCTAGCTATCTCGAACTCGTTGATCGCGCACGATACCGGGTTCAAAGATCTTCAATTCTTCAAGCGTTGATCAAGCGCACTTGATTCCGCGAATCGGCTTCTACAATCGTTGAATCGAGCGCACTCGATTATCCGAAAGAGGAGATAGGAGATTACACTCAACTACCGATTTAAATGAAAGCACAAAGCAATCAAAAGAGAATTTTATTCAATATTCAACAACCTTTACAAATGAAACAACTTGCCTATTTATAGGCTACAGCACGCAAAGCAGAAAAAAAATTACAACTCCTAAGTCGGCAACCGACTTAACAACATCTCCGACTTAACATAAGTCGTATACTATTTACAACACAGTTCAGAAAAACTTAAAAATATTACAAGTACTTAGGTCGGTTCCGACTTAACAACAGACGACCTATGAACCCAGACGACCTACGACTTATAACAGTTTACAACACAGCGACACAACTTAAGTCGGCAGCGACTTAGTACAGCATACAACGACTTACAAACCAACGGCATAGATTAACTCGTAGAAGAATCAACGCACCAGGCTTCAACGACTTAAAAATAGGCGGCATCAACGACTTAAAGAAATCAACGGTCATCATATTGCAGCGACTTAAAGAATGGACGGCATCCGTAGTTTGCGACCTAAGACAAAGCGGCATCAGGAATCAAAGGCAGAGATTAACACGGCAGACACATCAATGGTATCCAGGACTTCGCGACTTAAGATAAAAGCGGCATCAGACCTTCGCGACCTAAGCTTTATGCGACCTAACTTAGGTCATTCCATTTTAGCTCGTAGCACCTTTAACTCGGTATGTCTTTCCAGCGTTCTACCTTCCAACTCGTTAGGTCGTAGGCATCCTTCCATAAGTCGTGAGCGACCTAAAAACCCCTTAGGTCGTGAGCGACTTAGAACTTCAGCTTTCAACAAATTAGGTCGTAGCGCTTTCCTTGGTGACACGGTAGGTCGTTCCCACGACTTATGCCTTTGTTCCTTAGGTCGTACGCATTCCTGAGCGTTGGTTCCGTTAGCTCGTAGCCCATCTTCAATAGGTCGTGAGCGACCTAAGAACCCATTAGGTCGTGAGCGACCTAAGACTTCAATTTTTAACAACTTAGCTCGTTCCAACGAGTTATCTCTCAGCTTCTTAGGTCGTACCCGAGTTAACTCGGTTGGTCGCTTGCATGCTTCAGACTTCCCCTCCTTAGGTCGTGAGCGACCTAAGACTTCTTCACTAGGTCGTGAACGACCTAAACCTTGTAAATTTATAACTCGCGCTGCATCATCCTCCCCAGGTTGAGAAAAATTCGACCTCGAATTTGTACTTTCTGCATCCAAAACAAATCCATCCCCGTGATATGGTACGAGATGTTTGACATTGAATACGTTAGACGTATACACATCATCTGGCAGTTTCAACTTGTAAGCATTTTCATTAATTCGTTTCATAACTTCCACCGGACCAATTTTCCGTGCTTTCAATTTATTGTAAGCGCCTACTGGAAAACGGTCTTTTGTTAACACTGCATAAACTAAATCACCTTCCTGAAATTCAACATTTCGTCGTTTCAAATCTGCAGACTGTTTATACTTCTCATTTGCTTTCTCTAGTCGTTCTTGAACGATTTTATGACACTCCGTCAGCCCTTCAACAAAATCAGCAGCTTTCTTAACTGTCTTCTTCGATTGAGGCATTACCGTTAGATCCAACGGTCCCTTCGGCAAACTCGAATATACTATCTGAAATGGACTGAACCCAGTACTTCGATTCATAGCATGATTATGAGCAAATTCTGCCTGGCATAACTTCACATCCCAACTCTTCAGATTATCTTGTATAAGACACCTCAACAAGTTTCCCAAAGATCGATTAACCACCTCAGTCTGTCCATCTGTTTGCGGATGATAAGCACTACTAAATTTCAGCTTCGTTCCCACCATTTTCCACAAACTCAACCAAAAGTGACTCAGAAACCGAGTATCTCTATCCGAAACAATAGATTCTGGCAATCCATGAAGTCGATAGATCTCCCTGAAAAACAACTGAGCAACATGAACAGCATCCGCCGTCTTCTTACAAACAATAAAATGTGCCATTTTCGAAAATCGATCAACCACCACATAAATGGAATTATTACCACGCTGCGTTCTCGGCAAACCCAACACAAAGTCCATACTGATATCCACCCATGGTTTTACAGGTACGGGTAACGGCATATATAAACCAGCATTAGTCGCAGTTCCTTTCAAAACTTGACAAATATGACAACGCTCCACAAACCTCTCTACTTCTTTCCTCATCGATGGCCAAAAGTAGGACTGTGAAATCAACTGTAAAGTACGGTCTCTCCCAACATGTCCCTCTTCGTGTAACTCCTTGATAATCTTCATTCTCAGACTACCCTCCGGTATGCACAATCGATTTCCTTTGAATAGAAAACCATCTACAATCACGAAATCATCCGTCTCTCCCTCCTTGACTTTTTCAACAAATTTTGCAAAGTAAGGATCATCAGTGAATAACTCTGGCAACATTTCAAACCCCGTCACTTCAACCTTTAGTGTAGTCAACAAATGACTCCTCCTACTCAAAGCATCAGCCACACGATTTGTCACCCCTGACTTGTGTTTAACAACAAAAGTAAACTGTTGCAGATATGCAATCCACGATGCATGTCTTGCTGAAATCTTGTCTTGCCCTTGCAAATGCTTCAATGCTTCATGATCAGTGTAAAGAACAAACTCCTTCTGAAATAGATAGTGTCTCCAGTGTTTGATAGATTGTACAATAGCATAAAACTCCACATCATATGTACTGTATCGCATCTTCGCTCCTGACAACTTCTCACTGAAATATGCAATAGGACGCCCCTTCTGACTCAACACCCCTCCAATCCCAACCTTGGATGCATCAGTATGTAGTTCAAACACCAACTGAAAATCAGGTAGCACTAGAATTGGTGCAGACGTCAGCAATTCCTTGATCTTGTCAAAAGCACTCCCTGCTTCCTCTGTCCATGCAAACTGTTTACCTTTCATGCAATCTGTAACAGGTGCCATCACACTACTAAAGTGTGGTATAAACCTTCGATAGAATGAAGCCAACCCATGAAAACTACGAACTTCCGTTATCGTCTTGGGTTGCGGCCAATCTCTAATCGCTTCAACTTTACTTTGGTCAACCTGTATCCCTTTCTCTGAAACAACATACCCCAGAAATAACACGCTATGCGTCATGAACACGCATTTCTTCATTGCAGCATAGAATTGTTCTTGTCGCAATACCCTCAGCACTTCTCTAAGATGATTCAAATGTTCCTCTGGACTCCCACTGTAAATCAGAATATCATCGAAATACACCACCACAAATTTCCCAATGAATGGTCGAAAAATCTGATTCATCACCCTCATGAAAGTACTCGGTGCATTGGATAAACCAAATGGCATGACCAACCATTCGTATAGACCCTCCCTGGTTTTAAAAGCAGTCTTCCACTCATCTCCTGGTCTGATACGAATTTGATGATATCCGCTCTTCAAATCAATCTTAGAAAAGATAGTAGCTCCGCTTATTTGGTCTAACAAGTCATCCAACCTCGGCATTGGAAATCTATATCTCACAGTAATCTTATTCAATGCTCGGCTGTCTGTGCACATCCTCCACGTCCCATCCTTCTTGGGTACCAATAAAGCTGGTACGGCACAAGGACTCAGACTCTCCTGCACACGCCCCTGCTCAAGCAATTCCTCTACCTGCCTTCGCAACTCTTCATGTTCCTTCGGACTCATTCGATAATGCGGTCTGTGTGGCAATACAGCACCTGGAACAAGATCTATCTGATGTTGTATGTCTCTCAACGGTGGCAACTCCGTTGGTAACTCTTCTGGAAATACATCGTCAAATTCTTTCAAAATTGGTTTTACTTCTTCTGGAATTTCAACTTCTTCACTGCTCTCACGCCCAATCAACAAGAATACTTCCGGCTCTTCTTCAACTTCTTTAACAAACTCCTTTAAAGTCAATAAAGTTTTTAGCTCTTCAATTTCTTCTGACTTACTTTCTTCTTGTGATCTCTTCTTCAGAACTAAGATAATCTTCGTGCCTTTAAACATAAAACTGTAGCTATTGGTCCGACCGTCATGTAGTACTGCTCGATCATATTGCCATGGTCTTCCCAATAATAAGTGGCAAACATCCATCTCTACTACATCACACCATATTTCATCTTTGTATTTCTTCCCAATAGAGAATGGAACACGAACTCGTCTATCCACTTTCACTTCTCCTCCTTTTCTCAACCATGCTAACTTGTATGGACTCGGATGTTTCTCTGTTTTCAATTTCAACTTTGTCACAGCTTCGGTTGAAATAATATTATCACAGCTTCCTGCGTCGATCACAAACTTACACACCTTCCCCAGAATAGTACATGTTGACTGAAAGATATTACTCCTCAACCAACTAGCTTCTTCCTGCTTCGGTGTTAAACACGATCTCCTTAGCATTAGGTTACAACCTTCATCTCCTGACGCAATATCCTGCTCATCCTCCTCAACTGGACTAGAACAATCTCCATCAACATCCTCATCTTCAACTTCCGCAATCATGGTTCTCTTCTTTGGCTTTGGACACTCACTGCTTTTATGACCCAATTCCTGACAATTGTAACATTTGAAACCATTGTTAACTCTTGTCTTCTCAGCCTCCTTCACCACTGGTCTACTGATAGGTTTAGAAACATTAGAACTTCCTCCAACACCCTTTGCTTGATTGTTAGAATTAGTAAACACACCACTTCCTCGTCTCCCTTGTTTTTCCCAAGCCAACGCTTTCTGATGTGCTTCTGCCACAGATCTTGGATCGAACATATTAACCATATCCTGAATCTGCATTCTCAATCCCCCAATGAATCTAGATGTCAGCTGCTCTTCTGTTTCCATAATATCATTTCTCGCAATTAGTTGGTAAAATTCATCAGCATAGTCATTAACTGTCTTTGTGCCCTGCCTCAAGTTTTTGCAAACGTTGATACATCAAAGATTGATAATTGTATGGTAAGAACGTTACTTTCATCAATTTCTTCATCTTCTCCCAAGATTCAACTTTTGACTTTCCCATACGTTCACGTGTAAGCTTAGTTTGCTGCCACCATGCCAAAGCTCTACCTCTCAGCCTCATAGCAACCAACTTTACTCTACGGTGTTCTGGAACTTCTTTGAAGTCAAAAATCTCCTCTACATTAGCCACCCAATCTAGAAACTCCTCCGCTTGCATACCACCTTTGAATTCAGGAATTTCTGTCTTCATCCCCGACTCCCATTTGTGATCATACTCAGAATAGTTTCTTCCTTGACCTCTTCCTTGAATACTACCACCATCATACTCCTCTTCAAAATCAGATGTATAACGATGTCGATTCTGACCACCAACATCTCTACTACCATTACGTCGTCCACCTTCATCCCTTCTATCGACATTCCTCCGTTCACGATCATTCACGTTTCTCCCACGCCCTTGATCATTTTCAATACTTCTGTCTCGATTGGAATGTGGCGAGACTCTACTACCCCCATGGTTAGATTCTGGCGAAACCCTTCTCCGATTTTGATTCATTTCCGTCATAAGCCTCTCTAACCGGCCAATTCCTTCATTAAGCTTCTCACTAAAATTCTCATTGATTCTTTGCTCCATCTCATCAGCTTCTTCTCTTCGATACAAAGCTTCTTCGTTTTGGTGGCGATTAGCTCTTCTTGGCGGCATACTCGAAAACTTCACAAGTTCTTCAACACTTCAAATTCAAACACTTTCCGGATTTTGATCCAAAATGAAACGGATCGAAAACTTCCACTTTGTAGCAAATCGCGATGAACACGATGGACAAAGTTTCGGCCTCCAATGCAAATCCGATCAAACAATCTTCGAATAATGATGACTCTTCTTTCTCTTACTCTCGGCCTCACTTGCTTACCACGGCCCAACTTCAAAATGATTAGGCTCCAAGTCTCGATCTAGCTATGATTGGCTAGAACAAGCTCTGATACCAAAACTGATGAAGCGGATATTACAAAAAAAATGTAGATCGTTGAATGTAGCAAACGGTGGATTGATGAATGCTGAATTGCCCGAATTCGTTGATCCGAAGATACCGAACTCTAGCTATCTCGAACTCGTTGATCGCGCACGATACCGGGTTCAAAGATCTTCAATTCTTCAAGCGTTGATCAAGCGCACTTGATTCCGCGAATCGGCTTCTACAATCGTTGAATCGAGCGCACTCGATTATCCGAAAGAGGAGATAGGAGATTACACTCAACTACCAATTTAAATGAAAGCACAAAGCAATCAAAAGAGAATTTTATTCAATATTCAACAACCTTTACAAATGAAACAACTTGCCTATTTATAGGCTACAGCACGCAAAGCAGAAAAAAAATTACAACTCCTAAGTCGGCAACCGACTTAACAACATCTCCGACTTAACATAAGTCGTATACTATTTACAACACAGTTCAGAAAAACTTAAAAATATTACAAGTACTTAGGTCGGTTCCGACTTAACAACAGACGACCTATGAACCCAGACGACCTACGACTTATAACAGTTTACAACACAGCGACACAACTTAAGTCGGCAGCGACTTAGTACAGCATACAACGACTTACAAACCAACGGCATAGATTAACTCGTAGAAGAATCAATGCACCAGGCTTCAACGACTTAAAAATAGGCGGCATCAACGACTTAAAGAAATCAACGGTCATCATATTGCAGCGACTTAAAGAATGGACGGCATCCGTAGTTTGCGACCTAAGACAAAGCGGCATCAGGAATCAAAGGCAGAGATTAACTCGGCAGACACATCAATGGTATCCAGGACTTCGCGACTTAAGATAAAAGCGGCATCAGACCTTCGCGACCTAAGCTTTATGCGACCTAACTTAGGTCGTTCCATTTTAGCTCGTAGCACCTTTAACTCGGTATGTCTTTCCAGCGTTCTACCTTCCAACTCGTTAGGTCGTAGGCATCCTTCCATAAGTCGTGAGCGACCTAAAAACCCCTTACGTCGTGAGCGACTTAGAACTTCAGCTTTCAACAAATTAGGTCGTAGCGCTTTCCTTGGTGACACGGTAGGTCGTTCCCACGACTTATGCCTTTGTTCCTTAGGTCGTACGCATTCCTGAGCGTTGGTTCCGTTAGCTCGTAGCCCATCTTCAATAGGTCGTGAGCGACCTAAGAACCCATTAGGTCGTGAGCGACCTAAGACTTCAATTTTTAACAACTTAGCTCGTTCCAACGAGTTATCTCTCAGCTTCTTAGGTCGTACCCGAGTTAACTCGGTTGGTCGCTTGCATGCTTCAGACTTCCCCTCCTTAGGTCGTGAGCGACCTAAGACTCCTTCACTAGGTCGTGAACGACCTAAACCTTGTAAATTTATAACTCGCGCTGCATCAGGAGGAAAATGGGGAAATTTCAATCTAAAGCTGAGGATCAAAGCTAGGAAGGATTAATCAATAACAAATCTCAAATTCCTTATCAAATATAAAGTGAATAATAATTAATTCCATCTCTTTTTGGCTTTATAATCATAAGATTTCCAATTTGAGTATTTATTTTGTTTCTAAGATATATTGGATGATGATATGATTAATTTATGACTTGTTTGATTTAAACAATTTCTTTGTACATGAATCGTACGGTTTTAGGGCAAAACCGTGGGTAATTGATTTTAAAATGCCATGGAAAAATTTTAGGATAAGTAAAACATGATTTTGGAGATGGGTTTTAATTTTAAGAATTTTCCAAGTTATGGAAATTTTATTAAGAATTTTTTATGATAAATATGATGTAATTGGGTTTAAATTTTATTTTGAATATTTCAGGAAGAAATTGGGTCTAAATATTTAGTATGTTTGATTACATGATGAAATCGAATTTCTATGATTTTTGGGGATTTTTCCCAATCGATTTACTAGGGAAAATAAATAATTTTAAAAGAGGGACTTTTTTGCAAATATTACTTTTGTATATGGAAGGGCTTAAATGTTACCTTTTTATGATTCAGATCTGGTATAAATGCAGCAGTTTCAATTATAAAGTATTTGAAAAGTTTTATGGCAGCAAATCAATGGTTTACAAATAGGCAAGTTGATATAAAGCAATTACTAAAAGAAGCAACATTTCAGCCTTTAATCTAGAAAAAAAAGTGTTCCGCCATAATTAGTAGTCCCTTTCGACTCCAATGATTCTGCCCCATCCTAGTTGAAACCTACTTAGTCAAAACCATCATAGTTGAAACCATCATAGCCAAAACCAATACACAAGGTATCACCTAGTGGTACGCAGTGGATTGGAAGGAAGGCGGAAGCCTTGGTGTCGAAAGGTAAGCTTTTGATGGGGTCGAAACCCTGCTTCGTTTTCAAAAGTTAAAGTCTTGCCTTATTTAAAGCTTTCGACATAGTCGAAATACAGGCTATTGAAAAGGTTTTATAAATAGCTTTCGAAGAAGGTTGTCACATTATGTTAAAGTATAAGATTTCGAAGGGGTGTCTTTTTCTTTAAATAAGAGCTTTCAAAAGGGCTAGTTCCGACTTAGTCGAAACCTAGCCGCTATTTTCTTCCGAGGTATTGAAGTCATCAATAGCCTTCGAAAGGTTATTTTTTCTTTTACCTAAGTTAAGCCGCTTTCTAATTTCTTTCGAAGGGGGGGAGGGTAAGGGTTTCAAAGGTGATGGAGTCGAAAGGGGTTTGGACTCCGTTAGTCGAAGTTTTAGTATTTAAAGGACTTTGCTTTCGACTAGATGGTTCCGACACCATCAACTTTTCCCCAAATTAACTTTAGTTGGTTTCGAAAGAGATACTTTCATATATAACCATTTTGACCCTAATGATGTTTTTAAAGAATAAACCTAATGCTTTTGAAAGGCTACTTTATTTGGTTTGAAGCAATGTTTTAAAGAATGTTTTCTTGATACCATCGAAAGGTATCATTAGTTTCGAAAGGTATATACTTAGAGTTTTGAAAAGAGGTTTTCTATGCTTTCGAAGGAGGTCATCTAGTGGTTTCGAAAGTGATGTTTTAAAGTATCAAAACAAATAACCCATTCTCATTTTTAAAGGAAAGACCATGGCATAAAGAAAGATTTTGGGAATATTATTCACATTGTTATTGACCTATAAATGTATGTTGAGGGAAGGGCAGAATAACCAGATAGGTTGATCTAGTAGTGAACATAAATTAAGGAATATTAAAACCTTAAAACTAAAGATATTGGCAGGGGCCAACAGGTTTACAGTAAGCCCATGAAAACTGTATATAACTAATGATATTGGCAGGGGCCAATAGGTTCATAGTCGGCCCATGAAAACTATGATTTGATACTGGTAGGGGCCAGTAGGTTTGTAGTTAGACCATGAAAACTATATGTGGATTAATATATTGACAGTCAGTCAATAGGTTCCTAGTTAGCCTATGAAAAATAGGATAAGATGAAAGATATTGGAGTTACCAATAGGTTCTTAGTGATCCCATGAAAACTATGATATTGGACAGATAGTCCATAAACATTTAACAAGTTAATAGTAATCCAAGAAACTATAATTGAGATGGATAGTCAGAATGAATGGGGATGGGTAATCCAGATTTGATTTACTTGTTTTGCATATCATTATAAAATTTTGAAATACTATGTTTTAACCATTGTGGATGCAAGAGCACAGTATATGGTTTTATAAATGTTTTAGGGTACTAGTGAGGGGAAAACTCGTTCTTCTAAGCGGCGTGGTCTCAGTAGATATCTAAATAGTTTGAGATGGTAAATTATTATTCATACCAGGCTTTATGTCTGATTCAAAGTTTTTATTTTCCTCTTAAACTCTCGGGTACTCAATTGATTTTGAGTAGGTTGATAGTTAAGGTTTCCAAGTGTTCTTTTAGATGAATAAAGCTTCCAAGGACGTGCAGGAGGCAAGCTTGTTATTAGAGTTCTTTTATTTCCACTGTGTGTTTTGTTTGTAAAGGTAAATTGATTTTTTGCCTATCTATAATACTCTGATCTACCAAGGGGGCATCATCATATGTAACTCTTGGCGTATTTTATAATAATTATATGTTATATGAACGTGGTCTGCGAATTGGGATTATGTAATCAATTTAGAATATTCTGAAATGAAATGTGGAATTTGTTTGCTGTTTAATTTTTTTCCATATTCTTATGTTTCTGTGTATCAATATATCTAATGTCGCCGTATTTAGTCATCGAGGGCTAATAAATATGGATGACTGCAGCATCCATAGCAGTTAGTTTTGGGCCTCTAAGTATGGGGATGTTACATATCGCCCTAAAAACTTTCCAAGCTCCTTCGTAGCACTAAGTAAAGACTTCTAGTAGAAAAATATGCTAAGTTGATGGATAGCTAGCGATCCGTCCCCTATGGATAGCTAGCGATCCAAAGAAATGACTCAGATTGATTTGAGATTTTCGGTGAAGACTTGGCATAACAACTAGACTCTTCTACATTTGAACTTCTGGTCCAATACTCACTGAATTTCCCTATAAATACTCACCTATCTACAACATAAAGAGGATCTTCTGGACTGGCGCTAGAACTCTACAGAGATTATTCTTCACTCTTATCCTCCCACACAACGATCATCTAGGGATTCACTGTGATTCTCCGGTGAACTCTTGTACTTGTGACTTGATCTAACTTAAAAGATTCAACCATATTGTAATTCGCTTCAACTTGTAACAACAGTTGATTAATAGAAAGTTATAAAGTGGATGTAGGCTTTATTAACTGCCGAACCACTATAAAAATCACCTTGTCTTTTTACTATTTCTACTCTTTTTACATTTATTTTCTATATTATTGCTCTATAAGAACAGGGCTGGTGCTTTCACACTCAATCTAAGGTGTTGATCCATTTTTTGAGTTAACAATAAGTGGGTTGGACCTTACCTCCTTATTCTTATCCTCCCCTAAATTGGTTAAAGATTTATTTCTTTCTCTATATAAAATGGCATTACTCCATTATCAAGTTAAAATTCAGAGTTGATTACTATGGATAATCTCCATCCTACTTTATTTTCCACAATATTATCTAATTATCCTTTAATTAAATTCCCATAATAATGTGCATAAAAAATAATACTGTAATGATTTTTACCGGCATGTTATATTGTATACTAGTGATTTTTCACCTACACAAGCACGTCTTTTCCACCCTATGTTTTCTTTTTATATCTATCTATGATATGTTAATAGGATGTTGGGGGAATTTCAGTGTGTGACGATGATGGCAATGACTCAATAGAGTTATTTTTATTTCATTTAGCTATTACTACTTTGGTAATTATGTATCTATGTTGAACTACTAATGAAATCGGTGTTGTTTATGATTTGATATAACAACAATCATGTTTACTATTTAGTACGATTAATACATTTCTTTTATATGCGATATCATATTATATTCCTTTCGGTATGATTTAATAAAGAATATAATTTAAACTAGATAGTTCTGTGTACCGTATTATCTTATTTCAAACCTCACGATATGATGTTTATGGTCTTCAAAATTTGTGCATCGATTTGGACGTAGAATTAGAAGGTCGTGGATGGTGGATTATTACAGATTCGGTGAAGCTTCACTTTTTGTTGGACAAATTCGATGAAAGAACAAATAAAGATGATGCAAATAAACATGATCATGAGATTATTGCCTATGCTTATCTTCTTTATTATTTGGATTGTTCTATTATTTTTTACAAGTCTAGGATGAAGGTGCCAGTTTATTGCTTGAGATGTTTAGAAAAATTAATCATTTAAATGAACAAGCTTAGGGAATGTTAGTACTAGCATAATTATATTATCATTTAGGCTTAGCTTTAAGATGGGACGAATATATGATTGGGTACTTGATATTATTGATTATGAGTGTATTTTATTATTCTATATTACGACATAAATATTAGAATACTGTGTTAACACATATTGTTTTAGGCATAAATTTATGATCATTTTTCTATGCTTCCAAATGTTGCTCCTAAAAAATGTTATAATTACACAATGCTTCAGATGTGTAGATGGCAACCCATGAAACAATGCGACTATCATAATAATTTTGTGAGAACAACTTGATAATTTATGTTAATGAATAAATTTTCTAACCCCAAAAGTGATTAGGAAACTAGGGTAATCAATGAGAAGATTTAAAGAAGCTTATCGAACATCAATTCAAAGAGGTCTCTTATTGCTTTCCATGATGTCGTTGACATAATCCTACTCATACGGGTGGCTGGAAGTAACATACGCAAAGCAAGTACAAGTTCATAGTCTTTGGATCGAAGATAATTATGCTATAGTGGTCATAAAGTCATAACAGTTCAAATATGCAATATGCGAAGTCACAAATATGTTCAAATCACAGGTTCAAACTGATTATACATATGTTACGCTATACCTTTGTTATTATTCAAAATCCCATGTGTACAAAGTTTCAGAATTACAATATGCTCTAAAATCCCTAAATTGATTTAAGATTTACAATGTAAGAAATGAGAGAATAGAAAATTCCGTCCCTAAAATGGAACCCCTAGGGTCATATTTATAGAGGTGAGCGGCCACCACTCTGCCTCCATGTCTTCGACTAGGACCGATTTCGCAATGCTTAGTACTGACCCCTTCGCCAGTATGCTCTCGGCGAGGTTAATCTCAATAAGAATTGTCTTCAGCTATGTTAGGTTGGCCTTGGTCTTTGCATCTGGATTTCACATATAATAAGAGGCAATGTCTCATATTTGATGTCCTCAATGTTGTCATCAATTGGTTTTGGTATAGGTGGTATCCTTGAATTACTGTGATATGCAAAGATGCCTTAAGGTCTTCGTGATGGCTAGTGATGGGCTCATTGTAGTGCCTTGAGGTCTTCATCACATTTCCATATTGGTTTCGATAACAACGACTTCGATGTGCTTCATGGATATCGATGATGTTCGTCATCGACACCGCTGGTGTAAACTTGTGCAATGTCTTCGAAGTACTTGTGAGGTGCAAGATGGGCATGAATTTGCTTCAATGGAACATGATATGATCACTGTGGCGCCTTCTAATATCTTGTGAGGTGAGTTACACATGACCTCTTCTCTTATTTCATCATATGCGTCATTATGTTCACTCTATTGTGGTTGAGGTGCGACATTCTACCCCTTTGAAACCATCCCCCAAGTACACTAATGGCTCTATATCTTCGATAATGGTCATAGCATGCAAAGTGATCAAGGAGTAATTACTAAATTTGATATTGTCGCCTTAACACTGCTTATTAGCGGCACCTCTAACTCTTTTGATGAGATTTATTGTAGTAACATTGCCCCCTAGTATAGAGGAGCCATTGAATTTTTAAGTTAATAATATCAAAGATGTTCATTTTCCCGCCTTTTCGTCTTCCCGCGTTCATCTTGTTCGTTGGTTTAAAATTGATCCAATGGCTTTAGTAGGATCATCTTCTCTATAAATATACCGGCCTCTTCTTCCTCTCCTTTTACCTATAATTTAAAATACTTAAAAAAGAGTTAAGCTTCCAAATTCATCTGTGAACTCAAGTTCTTTAATAGTAAATCTTCTAACCAAGGTACAATTTCATTTAATTAGTTTATTCGTCCTTCGTGTTTGAAATTGAAACTAGGTTTTAATCAAAATTTGAGAATTGGGCTTAATCGTTCACTTTCAATCCTTAGATTTCTTATTAAATTATTTTATTAACTTCGCTGGCCCTCAAATTCACAACGTTGCTTCACTAACTTTAAATTGATTGGTTACTCAAGTATTGATTTAGAATTTGGGGTTTTCTGTTTTAAAGCAAGTTACATACCAGACCTGAATCCACTACTACCATCTCGACCCAAATTGTCATTAATTCTTACAATTGTTGGTTTGTGTTTGAATTATTTAATCGAGCTTCAATTTTAATTAACGTTGATATAGAATCTGTCATCCTTTTTAAGTTCAATTAACAACAAAAACATTCATAACTTCAAACCTCACCGCTCCGGCCTTAACCCTATCGTCACTATTACTATTCATGATCAGATTACTGAGTTTTCATATTTGATGAAAGCCTTATATTATTCCTCTAAATGTTTTACATTATAAGTATTATGGTAAAGCTCGTTGAAACAGTCGAATTTGTTGATTGTATTGCTGTTAGGATACATAAGTCAATTACAGGCGATGTTAATTGGTTCAATATTAGTTTGCAGTAACTACTAATACTCTCGAATTAATCAAGATTGATGGTGTCACTATCATTCATGTCTCATCGACTAAGTTAAAGCGACGTTACATATAATCGAGAATCTGTTGTTATTCATAATAAGTTTTTGGTTCACCTTGTTGACGCTCTTATTAATACCCTTATCGACAGTGTTTGCTTTGTCTAAATGCGACACTAATAAGCTTATCGTTAACAGCGACTCCTTGCTTTTATATTTCCACAACTATTCTTAATATTTTAAGTAAGGCTTTGTATGACTTTGACACTGTCGATACCATTTTGCTTTGGAATTAAGGATGATTATAAGGTTCATTTGCCATTAGTTTTGATATAGACTAAGTTTTATATTATATTACTACTCTCGACTTCATATTATAATGGGCTGTAAACTATTTAGCTCATATTCTCATGAAAATCTCATGCTAATTCCCATCTTAGTTTTTTCATGAAGTTCTTTATCAAAAGAGAAGTTCATGCCCCCTTTAAATATTTTTTATCAAACATTACTTGAGTGTCATTATTTCATATTAATATACTTGCAGTCATTTTGGCAAATGGTAGAATATCTAAATAATAACTTTTAGATCTAATATTAACATGCATAAAAAATTTATAAATCATGATATTTTCTAAAGTTTGGAGTAATATCACATGGCAGGAAGATGGAAGGTCATCGTTTGAAAAGAAGTCTTCTAAGAAGGCCATTAAAGAGACCAAACCTTCACCCTTAGATAACAAGAAAGAAGAATTGTCTCCAAGTTATCATACGTCACCTCACAGGCTGAGGTGAACTCTATCCTTAGCCAATTCGGAATAACTAGGGTTGAAGCTATCCCAATAGGATCCTTAGACAACATCTACGATCCTCCGGAGGGATATTTCTCCTTTTTTGCTATCCACATCTGGCATACCAGATATCTTCCTTTTTCTGAATTTCTTCTAAAGTATCTGAAACATCTGTACATTGCGCTGATCCAGTTTTTTCCAAATTCTTACACATATTTAACTTGCTTAGAATTCTTGGCTCGTGAAGCCGATCTCTTGTCCCTTAATCCCAACATTTTTCATCATATAGCTGGCCCTCCTAAAATTGGTGATTGTTAACCCACCTTTCATCAAGGTAGTATACAAGAGGATTTAACCCAACAAACATCATAGTTATCATGATTGATGAGTGCAGAGCGATGGTTGTAGGACTTAAAGGTAAACTACATATAGTTACATGAAGTTAGAATTGGACAGAGTTGGTAGATAGACGATGCGAGATGTTAAAAATATGGAAATGGCTTGGATAGGTAAAGGGATCGACATTGATGATGGAAGGGATCGACATGGATGGTCACCGGAGGGATCGTTATGTTCCAATGGCCTAGTGAGGTAAAGGATCAGCATATCAGATGGATCAACATACCTCAACTAACAATAAGGGATCGGCATAGGATGAAGTGGCAAGCAATAACATCAAGAGATCGATAGATTTCAGTTAAATGGCATTGTTTGGTTTACCTTATTAGAAAAAGAAGGGATCAGCGTTGTTGAGGCATAGGAGGGCTCGGCATAGATGGAGGAAGATGGATTAGCACGCTTCAGTATGGAGGGACTGTTAATACTTTAATAACTTAGGAAAGAAGAGGGGTCGGCACATTTGAACCCACCAAGGCAAGGATCGGTATATGCTAGGTTTCAAGTACACACTTGCATTCAACAATCAATAACTCGGGATCCTTTGATCCAAATGACACGAAACTTGGAGGATAAGCACAATACAACATGAAGAAGCTCCCTTAGGGATCGCATGGTATTTGGAGCAAGTTGGAGGGATCGATACCTATCCCTCTAGAGGGATCGACAGAAATCAGAATTCAATCAAAACTACTTCACGGAAAATGCTATATCTCACAAACCTTAAGTTGAAATTACATGAAATTTAGGGAGCAAGTATCTAACACTATGGGGAACTACCCAGAGGGATCGCACCCCATTTGGACACTAAAATAGGGATTGGTACCGATCCCTATTTTGGGCCCCAATGGGCCTGGAAATTTCTATGTGGCCTCGCTTTGGTCTCTCGAACCTTCTGTCAAAGTTTCAACTCGATATGTGCACGTCTTCCCCTATAAATACAGTAGGCATGGCGTCAAAAAAGGGGGCTGGATTTTGCTTCTTTTCATCTTCTACTTAGGATATACTCTTCCATTTTTATTCTTGAGTTTCATGGATTTGTAATTGTAATCAGCAGTATAAACGAATAAAAAGGAAAATCTTTAGAGTGGACGTAGGCCGGAGTCAGCCAAACCACTATAAATCTGTGTCTCAATTTACTTGTTTTCCGATTGTTTTAATTTTATTCTTCATTTATTTCCCTTCATATTTCTATGACTGGATTGGAAATTGGTGCTTTCGCATATAATTGGGTGTTGGTGGTCAATTTTGACACTAACATTTTGGTGCTTTCACTGAGAAAGCTTGCATAAACGAATTCAGGAGCTAGGAGTTCAGATTTTGAAGCTTGGATTGGGGATAGGAAGTAATGGCTAGGCAATCAACAAGGAGAGTGCTACCAGAAAGAAGTCACCATGATGGGTGCCAGGAGGCTTCCTTAGGAGCTAGAGCCAATCGAGCATCTATCAACATCACAAGGGATAATGGAAGCAATGATGGATGCTATGCAGGAGCGAATGTTGAAAAGGCAAGAGGAGATAATGTAGAATCTACTCCAACAAATATGACAGGCTGGAGCCATATGAGCTGCTAGTATGCAAAAACCAAAATCAGAACCGAGAGCCTGGAAATGGGGCTAATAGACAGCAATGGAACAGAGCAGCTGGGGGCAGTCCCCTGCCATCCTAGAGGGATCGGTATTGACCCCCAAAGGCCACGGGGCATGCCTCCATGTTTGGTTGATTGAGATGCCAGAGGACCTACGATCAATCCTGTGGAGCTTGGAGTGAATCGGAATTTAGATTCTCGACTGAAGGAGTACGTCCTAGAATTCCCTCGTAGACTCGGGGGGCAGCTTGGGCACGATGATAGGAGACTCCCATTGGAAGACAATAACATGTTTACGGGGATGATAATGTGAACCATGCATGGAGGATTAGTGAACAGGGATTTGGAAGATGTAAATAGGAGTCCCTTTGCTCCTAATAGCAGGGAAGCTAGGAATCCACCCGAGTTCAAACTACCAACGCTTGAGACATATGATGGAAAGACGGATCTCGCTGTTCATCTGACAAGATACATGAGACATATGGAGGTATTGGGGGCATCAGAGGAAGTCATGGCACGGTGCTTCCCATTATACTTCACGAATATAGCTACACTATGGTTCAGACAATTGGAAAGCGGCTCTATTAGCATATGGAAAGAACTGATCGAGAGGTTTATGAGGCAGTGTAGGGTTCACATCTCGAGGCACAAGAATGTGATGAGTTTGGCAACAATAAAACTAAGGACCGAAGAGTCTCTGAGGAGTTTCTTGACATGGTTTAATTCCGCGGCAGCATCGGTGGATCATCCAGATCCATCTATGGTTTTGATGGCAACTGTATTTGAAATTGCTAATGGCATAGAGTTCAAGGATTCATTGGCGCTGGATCTACCTATGGATCTCGGGGAGTTTTATCATGAAGCACTAAGCTTCCTTTGACAGGAAGATGCACGAGCAAACAAACCGGAGGTGAATGCTGTGCAAGGTAGAGGTCTGTCCGAGGAAGGTTCAAACAAGGAAAAAGGAAAACAGAAAGTAGAGGATGAATTTGATGGATCGAAGCGTCCATGAAGGAAACCAAGATTCACCTCTTACATGGAATTGACTAAAACATTGGAACAGATATATTTGGATACTAGGGGCATGTCCCCTATCGAAGGGCAATAAGGAGAGAGCCTACAAACGATGAAAAAAAATCAAAAAAATATTGTCTGTTCCATAAGCTGAACGAGCATAGTACAAATGACTGCAGGAACTTAAAGGATGAGATTGATGGACATATCCAGAATGGTAGACTGTTACAATACGTGAGAACTCGGGCAACAGCAGCGAAAAAGGAGCAACCCCCATTTGTATCGAACGGGAACTGCCCAGGATCAAGGCGTCAACTTGTCATCAATTGACTGAAATGGCAAAGAATAAGTAATAAACTCCAAAATAAAATGGCCGAGTCACTTACACATGTGCGGGATTGAGAACGGTCCCCAGGCATGCTTTAAGATGACAATGAACCATCACATTCGGAGATGCATGCATTGTAGAGTTTAGTTTTTGTTTTTATTTCTTTTTTGGTACTTGGTTATGAAACTCACTCAAACGTGAAATCTGACATTGGTAATTTGGATCCCATCCGGACAATCACATTTCGCCTCGAATGGCATGCGATCTTGAACGGTCGCATTTTGCCTCGAACGGCAATCGATCTTGAACGATCACATTTCGCCTCGAATGGCACACGATCTCGAATGATTACCTTTCGCCTCAAACGGCACACTATCTTGAATGATCATATTTCACCTCGAATGGCACATGATATTGGATGATCACCTTTCACCTCGGACGACACATGAACTCGAATGATCGCATTTTTCCTCGAATGACACACGATCTCGAACGATCACATTTTGCCTCGAAAGGCGCCCTATCTTGAATAATCGCAATTTTCCTTGAACGACACATGATCTCGAACGATTGCATTTCGCCTCGAACAGACACTTGATCTCATGCGATCATCATCAGCCTAGGATGGCTATGAATTTGATTAACGGTCTCAAACAGTCATTACTAACAATCATGCAAGATCGATGATTTGTTCACAGGTCATCAATGGTTCTCGAACAATGGACTTAAGGCAATTCAAAACATGCCTTCCTATCGCAAGGCATGTTTTAGGGGGCAAAGTGTTAGCCCACCTTTCATCAAGGTAGTATACAGGTGGATTTAACCCAACAGACTTCACAGTTATCATGGCTGATGAGTGTAGAGCGATGGTTGTAGGACCCAAAGGTAAAGTGCAGATAATTACATAAAGTAATAATTGGATGGAGTTGGAAGATCAACGATGTGAGATGTTAAAAATATGTAAATGGCTTTGATAGGTAGAGGGATCGGCTTTGATAATGGAAGGGATCGGCATGGATGGTCACCGGAGGGATCGATATGTTCCAATAGCCTAGCAAGATGAAGGATCGACATATCAGATGGATCAGCAAACCTCAACTAACAACAAGGGATCGGCATAGGATGAAGTGGCAAGCAATAACATTAAGAGATCAGTAGAATTCAGTTGAATGGCATGGTTCGGTTTACCTTATTGGAAAAAGAAGGGATCGACGTGATGGAGTCATAGGAGGGCTTGACATAGATGGAGGAAGATGGATTGGCATGCTTCAGTGTAGAGGGATCGGTAATACTTTAATAGCTTAGGAAAGAGGAGGGGTCGACACATTTGAACCCACTAAGGCAGGATCAGTATATGCTAGGGTTCAAGTACACACTTGCATTCAACAATCAATAACTCGAGCTCATTTGATCCAAATGACACGAAACTTAAAGGATAAGCACAATATAACATGAAGAAGATCTCCTAGGGATCGCATGGTATTTGGAGCAAGTTTGAGGGATTGATACCTATCTCTTTAGAGGGATCGCCAGAAATCATAATTCAATCAATACTACTTCACGGAAAATGCGTTATCTCACAAACCTTAATTCAGAATTGCATGAAATTTAGGGAGCAAGTGGCTAACACCATCGGGAACTACCCAAAGGGATCACCCCCCATTTGGACACTAAAATAAGAATCAGTACCGATCCCTATTTTGGGCCCAATGGGCTTGGAAATTTCTGGGTGGCCTTATCTTGGTCTCTCAAACCTTCTATCAAAATTTTAACCCGATCTGTGCATGTCTTCCCTTATAAATACAATAGGCATGGCATCAAAAAAGGGTCCGGATTCTGCTTCTCTTCATATTCTACCGAGGCCATACTCTGCCATTTTTATTCTTGAGTTTCATGGATTTGTAACTGTAATCAGCAATATAAACAAATAAAAAGAAAATTCTTTGGAGTGGACATAGGCCTGAGTCAGCCGAACCACTATAAATCTGTCTCAGTTTACTTGTTTTCTGATTATTTTAATTTTTTTCTTCATTTATTTCCCTTCATATTTGTATGACTGAACTGGAAATTGGTGCTTTCACATACAATTGGGTGTTGGTAGTCAATTTTGACGCCAACAAGGATCAACTGGGACGTCATTATATCGAATCCATCCTTACCCAAAAGGCTTAATTTCTGAGACTCTCGGTAGAGCAAAAACATGGGAAACTAAAATTTTCTTTAAAATATGTTTTTTCGACTTTAGAGGGACTATCTGTACTGCTGGTAAACTTCTCCTTCTCATTTTTTCTATGCTGGTTTATTGCTTTTTTTTACTAATCAGTGTCTCCCTTTCAGATTCTGCCTTTATGTAACTAAGCTTAGAGGATCAGAAACTCATGTTGTTACTCACCAAAGCAGCAGAAACAATTGGGAATAGGCTAAGTTTGTTAGTTCCATCTAAGCTTCGATACTCCATCATTTTCGATGGAAAAAAAATCCTGGGAGAACATCCAATGGTAAAATGTAACTTCAAGGGCAAGGGTTCATTGGTGATGGGCATACGTGAACTTTGCTCATATAGTTCCCCCGTTCAACCCAAGATACCTGGTAAGATATCATTGTAATCACTCAAAATTTATTATAATATCGTCTCACAAATTTACTCCTTTGGTCCAGGTTCATCTGCTTTGGTTGTTGCTCCCAAATGGAAGGAAGTCATTGTTGACACCTCTAAAGATAAACCAAAGAAGGATGATGCCTCTGTTTCGGTTCAAGCTCCCAAGTCTCGATCTCTTAAAGAGGCTATTTCTAGTTTGTTTTCTTTTCTCAAAAGTAAGTTGACCGATAATTCTATTGCTGCATCTACTCCTAGCAAGAAGCCTAAGACCGGGGACACGCAAGTCCCAATCATTATAGGAGAAGAAGGGTTGGTTGGTGCTGACTCAAACCTTGAAATTCCAAATCTTGATGCAGCCGAAGACAAAGCAAATCTTAACGTTACCATAAATGAGACCCAGTAGGTGATTGAAGCAGAGGGTTCTCAGGACTTGCTCCACCATATTACCGTCCCAAGCTCCCCAAAAGCCTTGAATCGTATTTGCAAAGAGCTTAGTTTTTTTAACTCCGAAGAGCCTCTTCCTTCAAAGCCTCTATCATCAGCTTCTATCAAAAAATTTAACGAACTTCTTCAATTAGCAATTCAATCCCCTTCTTTTGCTGCTTCCGAGCCACTACAACCTTCTTCCTACACCCGAGATCATCGATTCACTCTTCTTAGATAGCACTTATTGGTAGGTACCCCTTATGTCTAGCTGCTTTAAAGTCTTAATATCCTATATATTCAAGTTTCATTATCCATTCCAGGTTGCCAAGCATCTGTTTTCACTTCAAGATGAGACTTCGGGGTCATCAAGTGAAATTTCTAAGCTAAAGGAGGAAAACTCCTCACTTAATAACCATGTTATTGATTTAACTTCCAAAAGCGACGAAGATGTATAGGTGAAAGGCAAGATGGCTGCCTCTCTTGAAGAGATAAAAACCCTACTTCAGATTTCAAATGATAAGGTGATAGCTTTAGTACTCGCTCTTAAGGAAGCTGACACGAAAGATGCTAGGCTTATGGCAGAGAACACATCTCTTAATAAAAAGCTAAAGAAGAAAAAAAGATATCCTGAGCATGTTAGTGGAAGTGATTAAAGACACAAAGCCTAAAGTGTCTTCTTTTCTTGACATGCCTCTCGATACCATTATCGAGAGATCCTATAAGAATGCGCTCTTTATTGCTTACGCCAACAAAGCTTATGAGTGTCCGGACTTCAGGTTCCTCTTCCTTCCTTCAGAATGGAATGACAAGTTCATGATAAAATTTAAAGAGATGTCACAGAGATCTCACATCCTTGAAGAAGAGGAGGAGGTTGATGCTGCAAAGCTGCTAACTTTTGATGATCCTCCTATTTATAAGGAGACTAATTTAGATGAAGAGAAGGATGATAATTAGTATAGGGATGGGGTGACAATGACAATGATGGTACTGATGACAATGATGATGATGGTAATGACAACAATGGTGGCGGTGGTGGAAATGGCATTTCTAGACCAACGGTTAACAAGGACGAGTCAGGAGGTGCTAACCCGAATCTAACTTCCTAAGATACAAGGGCTACCAAAATTCCTAATCCTTCTTAGATAAGTTCTCCTAAGAAGGACAACGCTTCCTAAGGCCCAAAGCCCAAAGATAAAGAGAAAATATTATCGTCTACTATTCCGCCCTCTTAGGTATGGGTCTTATTACATAAATGTTTTAGACTATCATATAACTTTTAGTTAATACATTAATCACTTTAGTTAAGGAGAAAGTCAAAATATCTTTATGACGTCATGCTCGGGAAGAAACAATCGGATATAGATTGCCTGAATAGGGAACTGGACAAACAAACAAAGGATTATAACAAGTTATCTGAAAAATACGAGAAGCTTGCTAGGAGCACATCAAGGTTGAGGTATTTCAAAGGAAAAGAAATTGCTTCCCGGATGAGGAAAGCTCTCATCACTGAGAAAGACTTATTAAAGAAAATTCCGAACCGATGACCCTATTTTGGATGCTAATTGATGATTGAACACATAGAGTTTTCATACAAAGTTTATTGCAAGGGTAAATTTTTTGATTTCATACTTAGGTGACAACTAGGGAGGTTTGCTTAGACGCTTTCATCGTAGATATTTGGACGTGTGTGGATCTGATCCCCATCCCGGAGCATATTGGAGTCTTCCTAGAGTTACTCCTATTCCTCTTTCTTCTTGTTCTCTTCCCCCCGAGAAACTTAAGTATAATAGAAAAAATATCTCAAAAATGTATAAGAAATCGATTTTGTATGAAATTGAATGATTATACAATAATGATATTGTTAACAAGAAAACTTATCAACACCCCAAAGCAGAGTTTAAAGTGTAGGCATCCCCTTCGAAACCACCTTTCAAACAGATAAAGTTAGTTAAAACCTTTCGATTCCTTAAGTCCACCTTTCGAATAGGTTATGGCAGTTGAAACTCCTTCTTATATAACCTTTTGACTCAGTCGAAACACCCGAATCCCTATTTATGACACCTTCTAAACTAGTTAAGTTGGTTTTGTATCCTTTTGTAACCTCCTTTCGAAGTGGATGAGGTGACTCAAGGACTGATCCTAATGATCTAAGGATATGAGTTGAATTAGAAGGTTCCAACTTCTTTGAAACGCGACCTTTTGATCAAGTAGACATAAGCAGATCATAGACAGAATTTCATAAATACATTAAATCAACTAACATATCCAAAATTCCATAAACTTGCTTTGAATATCTTTTCCCTTTATTACTAGTAGCTTAAGCAATACAAAGTAGTCAAATCTACCGTTCAATTTGATAATTAGGGTTTACAAATTCAAGAAAGTATAAGAATGAAGTGAATCAAATCGAATCCCCTAAACCAGACCCATAGGGTCTTATTTATAGGTGTGGGTTAGTACCTTTCGAATCAGTCCTCTCGACTTGGTCGAAAGGCGGCCTTGGAAACCTTTCATTGCTGTTAACATTAAGGCATCCTTCTGCTTTGCTTTTAAATTGAACTTGAGTGCTTTCGAGCTGGTTGAAAGGTGTAGACGTGCTCTCCACTTTGTTGTCGATGCGTTGTTTCAAGTTGGAATGGACAAGGGCTTTTGACTTTGTCAATAGGTGAATCTTCAAGGCTTCGAAGGAGTTAAAATGTAGAAGGTTCAAGGTTTCTTTCGAAGGCATACTTGTTGATTGATGCAGAACCTTATCCTCTAGTGTATATGAATGTCGTATCGAACTTAAATGAGCTTTACTTTATAACTGTGAATGGTTTCGACCAGTTTGAAAGGCTATCAAAAGGCTAATTTTGCTTTCGAAGGGGTAGCTTTGTCCAAGTGTTCTTTTGTGGGATGTGAATGAAGGTGAAACCCAGTGTTTCAAAAGGTTTAGTGTGCATGTGAAGGCTTGTAATCTGTGGCCTTTGAAAGGTATTCTTAACTCATTTGAAACGTCATCATGCATGTAGAAGCTACTGTTTTAAAAGGAAACAATGGAAGTGGAAGGGTGCTTTTGTAACCTTTCGTTCTCTTTGGAAGCTCATAAAACATTCAGCTTTTGCAGATGCATCCCTTCGACTCCTTCGAAAAGTCTTGCTTTCACTATCATTTCCTATGTTCTCCTCTTTTATATTCTCCATGGTTTCAACAAGTTTGAAGTGAATACTGATGGTTACAAATATGTTACTTGGTTTACTTATGGATTTCATTGTTTTAGTTTTCTATATTGCACAGATAAAAGACTTCTCGCGCAGTCCTATCCCTAAGGATCTCTAGAGTAAATTTATTATGTTGAGGAAGGATTTGAAGGAGAAATCTTCAATTCTCAAAACATCTCAATTGGCAAGACACTTTTCATCATAGATTTACAAGAAACTTACATGCAGTTTCCCCATTTCCGCTTTGACTTTCTGGATGATGAGAAGGAAAAATTACTTAACGAAATCTGATCTTACCACACAAAATTAATATGTGGTCGTGATAGCCCTCCAATCAGGGAATGGGATTATCACCATTTTCCTCCAATTTATACTCCGGATGGAAACAACGCTTCTTTGGTTCTACACTTACTTTGTCTACTAGGTCATTTGAAAAGGCTAATGCCACAGTTTTAAAACTTTGAACATTAATTAAATGTTATTGAAATGGAATTGTAATCTAACCTTGACTCTTATTATTGTTTGTAATCTTCATTTATTATCAATGGAAGTGTTTGTCCTTCTGTATTAATTTTTATTTTCGTAGGTCTTTTGTTGACGCCGAAAATTGGCATCAACACCCAATAGAATCTAGTAGAGATTAAATGGAGAATGAAATTAAAACAGAGAAAAAAATCATAAATGAACACACATATTTTTTATAGTGGTTCGACAATCTTGTCCTACGTCCACTTTATATTTTTATTGACCTTGCACTTGATTATTATTAATGAATGCTTGGATCAGCTGGGATCCATTAGTACAAGAGTGAAGAATAAAATGAAAGAGCATTAGCAACCGAATGAAGGATCCATTTTCTGAAGCCACACCTGCTGTATTTATAGGGGAAGACGTGCATGGATCGGGCTGAAATTTCGGTAGAAGAACCTCCAGGCCAAGACGAGACCATACAAGAATTTTGAGGCCCATTGGGGACCATAACAGGGATTGGTACTGATCCCTATTTTGGTGTCCAAATGGGGTGCGATCTCTTTTTCGGGTTATATTCCAATAATAGCTTTGATATTGAGAACCAATGAGATAAAGAGGGGGCTTAAGATGGGGGAAATGAAAGCAACAAAATTCGTTATCTCTTCCTATGCACCACATGTTCAATCTTCTTTTAGCGGTTTCACCAGAGATCTTTATCATTAATGCAACCGTCATTTTGCTCACTCATGGAATTGTATTTAGTACCTCTAAGAAAGATGATTATCCATAGTTAGTCAAGTAATGTCGGTTGGCTTGGATTACTTAGCGTTGCATGCCTAGGAGGGCAGTGCACTTGGGGATATGGAGGAGCTATTATTGTATCGCCCAACTCCCTAACCTAATGCGGTTAGACCATAGGGAACCTTAGCATGGGGGGACGTCAGCTCCTTTTTCCACCGCAAGGCTGGCTAATCATACGCAGTAGGAGCAAACGAACTCCCCTGGTTTTGGAAGGCACATGAGTTCGAATGGTATTATGAATGTGCGACCTCCTGTTGGTCACCTTGTTGGTTGTAGCCTGTGCAGGTGAGGTAAGCGAAGTGAACGGGGAGAACTGGGACAGTCCCTTTGTCGGTCAATCCTAGAAACAGCGGTAGTGGCGCAAGGTGCCCTAAGGAAGACCAGATGTGCTACAACCTAGGGACCACCAGTCTTTCGCTCTATAGGGATCGCCGGGGGGGGGGGGGTGCATAGCACAATTCTTCTTGAAGGAGGGCGCCTGGTGAATGATCCTGTCATAATTTACTCCTACCTATTCTATTGCACCGACAATCGAAGTCAAACATACAAACGACGATCTTCATGTGTGAAGGGATAGAAGGAAAGAAAGGGCGGTAGATGATAATGAGAAAGGGCGCCGCATCTAGACGAGCGGGCTGAATGAATGAGTGAAAGGTTCCATGGAGTGGCCCAAGTATTTAGAGAACTAAATGCACCTTGAGGTGCAGCCCAAGTGGGGGACCTTATCGAGCATAGGATACGAAATTGAGAGACAGAGTTAGCCTATTCATTATGGGGAATCAATGCTCCCGACCGAATAGAGCTTACCTCTGTAAGCTTTTTGCATATATATTAGCCCTATGGTGGGTCCCCCATGATGTTAGCTACTTGCCCTCTAAATTTCATGCCATTTTTACTTACCGTTTATGAGATGTCGTGTTTATCGTGAAGTTGTGTAGTATGCATTCTGATTTCAGCCGATCCCACTGGAGGGATAGAGACCCATTCCTCCAATCTCCTCTGATTGGGATGTGATCCCTAGGGGTGTTCTCCATGTTGTAATATGCTTATACTCCAAGTTTCATGCTGATAGCATCTGTAGATTTTGAGTTATTGACCGTTCATTATTGCAATATGTAGTGAAAGCTGAATATGGCCGATCCCTTTTATACCAGTCCCTTTTATACCAATTCCTTTTTATAGGTGAAGTAATTTGCCCAAAACTTGAGCATAAAAACTCCAAACGACTTGAAACTTGATATATAGCCTCATCGGGCCTTCCTTGTCACTCCATATCGATCTCACCTAGTCTGGGACAAAAATTGAGGATAGGTACCGATCCCCTAGGAAAAGGAATAGGCACTGATCACCCACCTAGGGGAGGAATTATTCCATACTTAGAATATTCTAGAGAGTCTCTTTTGGTCTTGGTTGATCGTCGCTTCATATCGTTGCCTGCGCTTGATCTTGAGCCTAATAATCATCTCTCTGGGCTGTCTTCCTCAATGATTGTCCAATCTAACTTGTCTGGTTAGTCTGAATATAGCCGGGCCTAAAGGCCGAATAACATTTGCCTCTCAAAGTATGTCTTGTTGCGTATATGACGTGCTTTAAATTGATGTCAAGTTAGGGCCATCAGAGAGGATTCTACTAAGTGTCTTGAATGGTCCTTATCCTTCCGTTGCTGTTCAGCTGCTTTGTGGAAAGTCGAATCTCTCTTAGTTCGTCGTGACGCTTGGTCGTTTTCAAACGATGTAAGTTCTGGAGTAGAATCTGTCGGTAATCGTCCGCATTCAGTTCCATTGAGCTGATTAGTCGAGTTAGTATGCTTTGGTTATCTGATCCAATTTTTTCATTGATTTCCCCATACGAGAATCCAATTTTTGTCAATTTCAAGAAATCTAATTTTCAAGATGTACATGTGCACGTTTTTTGTTGTTGGCTCCCGGATGCGATCATACGCTCATGGGTCATTGCAAATTTGGTGGAATGCAATTCAATCATTTGCAATTATTTGTCCACCGATCCTTCTCACTCCAAATCTTTGTGGATACAAGATGAAGAGATTGGAGAAGTTGATGTTGAGTGATCGCTAATGATGATCGATTATGGGTTTGAAACATATGGGTCGGTCTTGAGGCTGAATGTGGCCTGCTGCATTTGATCACCTAGGAGATGAAATAAGGGGTGATTTTGATCAATTGCAGGCATGATTAGGCTTAGATGTGGATGACAAGAGGAATGGTGTTTTATCAAAATGATTTTGAGTGTAGGACTTTTCTCAATATTCGTTTGATTTTTTCGTGGGAAATTCACCAAAGCAGGGAAACGAGTAAACTCTTCCTTTAAATGATTCCTTCTTGGATGACATATAGTGAAGCTTTGCGGAGGATCTGTCATTTTTCATTCCTCCGTTCAGGAAGGATTCCTCATTATAGATAGCCTTTCATAGGAGTCATCCATGACTCCTTGTCTGGGTCCATCTCCAAAATCTAGTCGATCTCCATCTGGTTAATGCTTGAAGCATTAAGTACTTTGACTGGGACTAATCCTATTTGCTGCGCATTCCCTGAACCGGCATACTACTATCTGGGAATCACAAAAGATCTGCAAGGTTTTTACAACTAGTTCTTTAGTAAGCTTGAGCTTGGCAATCAAGGCTTCATATTCAGCTTCATTATTTACCACAGGGAAATCGAGTTTAGGGCGTAGTAGATCAATCGTTCCTCAGGAGTCGCTAACACAACTCCAGTGCCAGAACATCGGTCATTGGATGCTCCATCTGTATACATCTCCCACCAAATGGTCTGTTCTACATTGCTCCCCAGAGAGTCGTCTGGTGCAGTAAATTCGACTATGAAGTCCACTATTGAATGTAACTAGATAGCTCTCTGAGGGAGATAAGTGATGTTAAATTAGCTTAATCCAATATTCCACTTGAGTAGTCTCCTAGATGTCTCAGGTCGTTGTATGACCTATCATAATGGCTAGTCAGCATAGACGCTAATGGAGTGAGCCTAAAAGTAAGAGCGGAGCTTTCTTGATGAAATCAATAGGCAATACGCGAGATTTTGTAGCTTCAGGTAGTTTACTCTTAGTACCTTTCAATTTCTTGCTTACATAATATATTGGTCTTTAGATTTGGTTCTCTTCACATAGCATTGCGACGCTTATGGCATGTACCGACTTGGCTAAATAGATGTATAAATTGTTGTGATCTAGTGGTTTAAATAGCATGAGAGAGCTCTCTAAGTGACCTTTTAAAGCTTGAAATGTGTCAACGCAGTCCTACGTCCATTCAAAGTTTCTTTTCCATCTCCCGATTAGGTCAAAGAAGAGAGTACACTTGTCGGTGTCCTTGGAGATGAATTGACATAAGGCGATGACCTTCCCATTTAAGCTCTATACTTGCTTGATTGTCTTTGGTACTTAGATGTCTCTGATTTCCTGAATCTTCTTCAGATTGGCTTCAATTCTAAGAGTTGAGCATTAAACCCAGGAACATCCCTAATGTAACACCAAAAGAGCTTTTCAAGGGACTGAGTTTCATTCCATATCTTCGGATAAAACTAAATATCTCTACTAAGTCATCGATGTGGTCGTTTGATTTTCGTGACTTCATGAGCATATTCTCCACATATACCTTCATTGATCACTCGACCTAGTCTTTGAACAGTTGGTTGACCGACCTCTAGTAAATAGCACCAGCTTCCTTCAGTCCGAATCTGAATGGCATTACAACATAGCAATATAGCCCCAGGTCAGTAATGAAGTTGGTGTGTTCTAGGTCGGGGATGTGCATCAGGATTGTTTACATCCGGAGTACCCATCCATGAATCAAAGTAGTTCATGTCCAGCAGTTGAGTCTACCAGCAAGTCGATCCTTGGAAGTGGAAAGTTATCCTTTAGGTTCACCTTGTTCAGGTCTGAGTAGTCGAAGCATGTCCGCTACGTTCCATTAGCTTTTCTCACAAGAACTAGATTGGATACCCATTTCGGGTAGAGGGCGTCGAAGGTAAACCCATTATTTTTGAGTTTATCCACCTCCTCTTTAAGTGCAGCAGATCTCTCCAAATCCATGCCGCGTTGCTTTTGTTTCACCAGGACATGCCTCAGGTCGATATTCAATGCATGGCTCATGATAAATAGCGAGATCCCATACATGTCTTATGCGTCTAAGTGAACACATCACGATTCTACATCGGAGAAAGCCAACTAATTCCCTCATCATCGTTGCACTGAGCAACGATCCGATCTTTAGGATCCGTGATGGGTCGTCGTGACTGACTATAATGTCGATCGTTAGTTCAGTGGGTGCAGCTTTGGATTCTTTGGGCTCCTCTTCTTCATCTCCTTGGTCTATATCTTTATAGAACCGACTGTGGCATTGTTGCTTGATATTAGCCTTATGTTGTGAGCTGAAAAATGCTTAAATGGATTTTCCCATGCAATGGTATCAGTTTCGATCCCTTTTTTAGTGGAACTTGAGCAGTTTTTGATTTGACATGAGCATATTGGGCCATGTGAACTCAAAATCGAACAATAGGATATGCCATATATGACTTGCATACATGAACTAGTATAGGCCTTGAATCTGATGTTTACCACCTCGAACTTGAATAGATTAGCATATTTGTACCAGTACTGATTGTAACATGTGCCTTGAATGAACTCGAATATGAATGTCAGATTCCTATATGCCGATAGCCGATCACTGAGTTCAAACGTAACTATTTCGCATAACAATCAGCATGAAATCCGGTTGGGATGGTCAATAATGACAGTCACTCCGATCAAATCCTAGAATCCTGTCAGGAGTCGTTGAGTCTGATAGTGATAGGTTCTAGATGCTTTTAGCGATTATCTGCGATTGTTGAAGATTGGGCTTAAATGAGCACGCTGAATCAAATATTAAGTAGGGTTCAGCTTCGTGTTGCGCATAGCTGCATAGCTGGCTCTTTCTTTATGTTTGAATCAACTTGTGTACTCGAGTAACACACTTTTCATTCACTGTATTTGCGATTTGTTGCTTGTCATTCAGGCTGGAATGATAGTCAGTTTCCCATGAACTTGGGTATTGATTCGATGATTCTATCTCTAGGCATCCTTTCGGTCATAGCCTCGAGTCATTGAAAACACTAGATATGAGTCAAGTATTGAGCTATCGCAGTCAGTCTTTGGATGGTCAAACTTCTATCCCAGTCTTAGGTTGATAAATATACTGCATGGACGGTCGAGTCTCATCCTAGTCATGTTTATACGCCCGCCTAACCTCCAAAGACTTAGAGTTGATCAATGAATGGTCGGTTCACAGTCATCTTGTTTCTCGCTCGTGCCCTCAAGTCTAGGGCATACATCGATAAGTAGGAAGGCAAGCCATGTCCACCTTAGCTTTATACTTTTTCCTGTAGAATTGCAAGATCAGGTTAGTTGATGGAAGGCCGAGTCTCGTATATTATGGGTTGTATTCTGGTTTTTCCTTGCTAGGGGAATATTTCGATGCTTCATCAGAATTTGGGCATAAGTTAGGTATTGGACGATGAATCACGTCCACTTTCGGTGCAAATGTCACCATACTCTGGGTGAGGACCTGAAGAATAGATGGTCAAGTCACATCCAATCAGTGATTGATGCTCTTCCTGCCAGACCAAGGGTAAGGATCAGTGTGTAGGCGATCGACTCATGTCCGTTTCATATTGCTCTTCTAGTCGGATCATAGTAAGAGTCAATGAATGGGCAGCCGCGTCGCATTTATTCAGAGCTGGACAGTTAGTCACGTCCATTTTGATTCATATTCTCCCGCCGGATCTAGGGTAGAGTTGGCCCAGGTGCAGTTGGGTCATGCTCATCCAGTTTCATACTCTTCATGATGGATCGAAGGAGGGTGGTGGAGAATTAATGATCAAGTCACACTCATTCGTGGTTTATTCTCCTATCCTCATTCTGGTGATTGAAGTTTTTCGAAGGACATCCATGTCACATCCATTTGCGTTTGGCGTTGATCGATATTGACCCTCGACCTAGCGGCCCGTTATGGAAAGCTGGGATCGACACTGCCTACTGACCCAGTGGCACGATATAGTCGGTCGCCCTTAACTTTGGACGTCATTTTGATTAGTTTTGTATTACGGCCTCCTTGCGTTCGTTTCCTTAAGTCGTAAAGAACACCGAGTCGGAGCTATTGTGAGCTGTCATATTCAACTTTTAGTGGTTTGTACTCCTGCCCCCAGTCATTGGTTAGCGGTGGTAGTTTGTGGATTGTCGAATTCCATCCGTAGTGAGTTTATACTCCTCTTGTCGAGTTCAGGTCAAAGTTTATGGAATAGTGAGTGGTCAAATTGCACTCACCTATTTGTTAATACTCATATCCACACTTTGAGGATAAGAGTTTGTTAGCGGGTGGTCGAATCGCACCCAATTTATGCTTATACTCCAGTCCACACTGGATCTTAGAGTTATTCCGAAAAACGGTCGAACCGCATTTTCCTTAATCACTTCTTCTGCCCCAAGTTAGGGGCGGAAGTCGAAGAGCGATCATTCGTATCACATTCACTCTTACTTGGAGTTCTTCACATCGAATCGTAGGAAGGAGTTGATTAGTGGATGGTCATGTCACATCCGTCGCATGTTTTATGCTCAGCCCATCATATCATAGGCAAGAGTCATTAGATGAACGATCAAACCATGTTCAATTTTTGTTACTACTCTTGTCCACACTATGGGCACCAGAGTTTGTCAATGGGTAGATTGTCATGCCCATTAGATGTTTATACTTCAACTCACACTCTGGGAGCTAGAGTTATCAATGGACCGTCGAACCGCATCCAGCTTTTTAACATATTTTTCCCCCATTTGACCCAGAGTGATAGATAGTGAGTGGATGGTCGAACTGCATCCACTTGGTAAGTTTATAATTCGTCTGTCATGGCATAGATTGGAGTTGGCGATCGAACGATCATATCATGTCCGCTTTATGTCATATGGTCGGTTCGCATCCAATTTTGTTGCTTATGCTCTAGTACATTCTTGGGGAACTACGTTTGTTGATGGGCGGTGGGATCACGCCCATTTAGAATTTATACACCAGTTCACTTTCTGGGAATTAGAGTTGGCCGATGGGTTATTAGTCACACCCATTTGGTGTTTATACTCCAGTCCGCACTCTAGGACCAGAGTTGGTTGATGGGTGGTCAGTCACACCCATCTGGTGTGTATACTCCAGTCCACACTTTAGGGACCAGAGTTGGTCAATAGGTGGTTAGTCACACCCATTTGGTTTTTATATTCCAGTCCGCCCTCTAAGGAACAGAGTTGATCGATGGACGATCGTACTGGATCCATCTTTTTTGTGTTTATACTTCGGTCTGCACTCTGGGGACCAAGTTAGTCAATAGGTGGTCTGACATACCCATTTTTTATTTTTACTCCAATTGTCAAGTCGAGGCAAGACTTGTCGAATGAATGGTCGAACCATGTTCATCCGTGGAATGGAATTTTTCCCCCAGCATTAAGGAAAAAACTTGACAAATGGACGGTCGATTCACATCCACTTGGTGATTGTAGCTCCTTCAATCAAGTTGAGGAAGGGAGTAAGTGATGGATAGCTATATCACATCCATGCCTATGTTAGATGGTCAGGTCTCGTCCAATTTGCTTAGTACTCCTCCAAACAAGTTGAGGGAGAGAGTTGTCGAGTGGACGATCAAGTCACATGTGCCCCCAAGCTGCAGTCGTGTCCACGTGTTGAGGGTTGTGGTTGATGAGTAGGCAGTCAATCATGCCTACTTTAGTTCGAGGTTCCGAACTACCCCCTGTGTCCGAGGCAGGAGTCGATGTGTAGACGATCAAATCACGTCCACTTTAGTTGGATCCCGGCATCGCTAAGCTTCAGGAGTGGCATATGTATTTCAAAGAACTTCAAGTGCGTGCTGGGGAGTGGATGGTTGAATCACATCCACTCCAATCCTTCTTTGGTCTTCAAGTCAATCGCAGAAGTTAATGAGTGGACAGTTAGTCGTGTCCACTTTGTATTGGATTCTAACCTTGTTGGGCTCTGAGTAAGGCATAGATGTTCTATCAAAATTGAAGCGTAGATTAGGTAGTGGATGGTTGAGTCACACACACTTTCCATTTCGAGTCCTTATCCCTAAGTTAGGGGCATATGGTAGTTGATGAGCGGTTGAATCATGCTCGCCTTCGTGATCCTCCAAAGGTCCGATCATAGTCCGTGGTGGTTGGTTGGCACCTAACTCTAAGTACTTGGTCACTTGCGTCGTTTGGAAGTAGTTTAGTTCAAGTCAGTCGTAGTTCAGAACATAATTGAAACTGAAATAAATCTTATTGATAAGTGAAGCAGCATCGTATGCTTGCTATTCCAATCACCCAGCCCTTCTCAACTAGAAGTCGATCGTAGGTGGTCCAATTGATAATCAAAGTTCTTTATTGATAGGCATCGGATGTTCCCTGCCTGCCTTTCTAAGAGGCTTGCACATATTGTTAATGCTTTCCTTTCTAGATCAGCTTTTCGATCACATCTCGAAGGTGTCTGCAATCGCTGGTGTTATGACTGTATATATTTTGAAATATACAACATTTCCTAGATTTCTTCTGCGTTTTGGTGGACTCTCTCGAGGTTGGTTTCCAGTACTGCTTCGATTCATGATCTTTAAGTAGATGATTTTGATTAAATCATTCAAAGGAGAATATGAGTCGAATTTTAGGATTCTAGGTTGTCTCCTAGAATTCAAGTCCTCATTTAGGGCATCATCGTTACTCTTCTTTTAAACTCCCCCGGCCATGGTCCTGCGTTGTTTCTTTCAAAGTTAATCTCGCATCCTCCTTGCGTAAGCATTGATTCGCTTTGTAAAAGAAGCGATCCAAGGCTGTTAGAGGCTTTCCAGCTAACCAATCACTGGAATTCGATTTGGGGTCAATCCTCTTATCAATGCCATCGATTTGATATCCTTATAGGGAGTGCTAACTTCAGCGATGGCGATGTCGAATTCATGCAAGAAGTCTTTGAGCGGCTTGCATGGCATTTGAAATAAGTTGGGTAGTGACATTGCATCCTTAGATATTCTGCTCATAGAATTGCTTCAGTGAACGAGTTCCGATGGGGGAAGATGCTCTGATCATTGTCAGCCTGGTCTTGGCCTCTTTAATAAGCCATCATACCATAGCTGCCAAGTCAGGTGGTTAGAAGTTGGTAAGTTAAAGGTAGTCACGATCTACCCTAGGAGCTTGACCAGGTAACTGATCCTAGTTTGCGTCATACCACCTTAATTCTCCAGCCTTTGGGAGTACCGTTTGAGTAGCAGTTCCTTGTTCATTCCTTGGATGCAATTAAGCAACTACTGCTTGATCCCCTATGCCTCGGTCGGTCACAGGACGTAAGCGAAGTGGATAGAATGCACATTCTTTAAGTTGAGTTCTAAATCCAGAATGCGGGGCACTATGCTGCAGCTTTATTTTTAAAAAATTAGATCGTATCGATTCATTTTTTATTATTATTTCACAAGCAATGCTTTATTTTTATTTGCAGGCCGATCCTTTTCAATTCGCACCGATCTCTTCCTCTTTCACTTTGCCAATCCCTACCTTCTTCACTATGTCGATCCTTGCTCATGAAGTGGAGCAGTTCAAGAATGGGATCAATTATGGCATGAGGAAGTGTATGAATGTGAGATCAGTGGTATAAGGATTGAGAATTGTCTTGGTGAGGGATCAGTGGTATAGGGATCGGTTGTAAAAGGGCTCAGTTCTGGATGAATGTGGCATAGGGATCGGTAGTGGATAGACTGATCGGTCATGACATGCCCGATCCCTTAGCGGTCGGTATTGAATGTTTTATAAGAGGCGGTCATACGGAGTATGGAGGGATCATTAGTGAATGTAGTACTTTGATAGAGGGATCAACCATTTTGGATTGGAGGGAGGGATCGACCATTTGGCTTGGAGAGATGGATCAGCCAGGATCGGCCATTTTGGATTTGATAGAGGGATCGGCCATTTTGGCTTCGCTAACTAGAGTGCGAACTTTAGGATCCGATCCCTAGAGCTTTCATACATAAGTGAATCCAATGCATTCGAAATGGACATGAATACATGAACAACTCCAAACAAGAACACTAGCATCATCATTTCCTTTAACTCTCCGGGAAGTTGATTTTATTCCTCTAACCATGGCTATCGGTTTCCTTTAGATTTTCTTCAAATTTGTAGGAAGTTTATCGGTAGAAAGCTAGATCTAGCTCACGAATATGAGAATCCACAAGTAGATGATGAGATCCAATCCAGCTGAGAATTCAATTCTTAGTGAAAGCATCAAAATGTTGACATCGAAAATAGGATCAACACCTAATAGAACCTAGTAGAGATTAAATTAAAAATGAAATTAAAACGGAGCAAAAATCATAAATGAACACACAGATTTTTATAGTGGTTTGACAATCTTGGCCTACATCCACTTCATATTTTTATTAATCTTGCACTTGATTTTTATTACAATAATGTTTAGATCAGCTGGGATCCATTAGTACAAGAATGAAGAATAAAAATGGAAGAGCCTTGGCAGTCGAAAGAAAGATCCCTTTTCTGACGACATGCCTGTTGTATTTTTAGGGAAAGACGTGCATGGATCACACTGAAATTTTGGCAAAAGAACCTCCAGGCCAAGATGATTCCATACAAGAATTTTGAGGCCTATTGAGGTCCACAATAGGGATCGGTATCGATCCCTATGTTGGTGTCCAAATAGGGTGTGATCCCTCTGGTGGGTCCCCTACGATGTTAGCTACTTTCCTTCCAAATTTTGTACCATTCCGACTTACCTTTTTGAGATATCACATTTTCCATGAAGTTATGTTGTATGCATTCTGATTTTAGTCAATCCCACTAGAGGAATAGAGACGATCCTCCAATCTCCTCTGATTAGGATGCGATCACCAAGGGGCGTTCTATATGTTGTAATGTGCTTATGCTCCAAGTTTCATGTTGATAGCATCTGTAGATTTTGAGTTATTGACCGATCATTATTGCAATATGTAGTGAAAGCTGAATATGGCCAATCCCTTTTATACCAATCCCTTTTATAGGATCACTTTTATACCGATCCCTTTTTATAGGTGAAGTAATTTGCCCATAACTTGAGCATACGAACTCCAAATAACTTAGAACTTAAAATATAGCCCCATTGGGCCTTCTTTGTCACTCCATATCGATCTCACCCAGTTTGGGACAAAATTTGAGGATAGGTACAGATCCCCTAGGAAAGGGATAGACATTGATCCCCCACCTAGGAGAGGCATTATTCCACACTTGCAATATTCTGGAGAGTTTATCTATTGGTCTCCACTGATCGTCGCTTCATATCATTGTATGCGCTTGATCTCTAAGCCAAATAACCTTTTCTCTAGGTTGTCTTCCTCGGTGATCGTCCAGTCTAACTTGTCTAGTCAGTCTGAATATAGTCGGGCCTAAAGGCCAGATAACAGCTTTGAATCCTAATTAATATATAATTGAATATGACAGTGGGTTTTGTTATGTCAAAAATTGGTAGGATCATGCATTATCTTTGAAATAAAGATTGTCGATTATAGTAAACCCGTGGGATTATACCACTAAATACATGCCATGACATTTGATTGTAACATATCTTATTGTTTAAAATACTGCAAATTAGTTATAGAAAAGTGGATGTTGTTGAGAAATTTTAAAGATACTCTTATATTTTACTACTATTTATATTTCATTTTGTACTTTTGTTTGATTTATTTAAAGAGACTGGCTATCGGCAAAGTGATTGAAAAGGTGAAGCAAACTTTGAATGCATCTCTTCCAAGAAGAATTGCATAGTTATTGGAAGTAGAGTGAGAAACCGTGGACGTGTTAGAGAAAGCTTTGAATAAACCAAACAAGCATGAAAAATGTAAAAGAGGACCGAATTATCCATAGAGAAAATGTGTGTTGGAGGAAACATTTGTGTTTGGTTTTTCATTTTTCTTGAAGTACTATTTTAATATCATTTTGTAATGTACTTAAAATGTGGTGAAATTGTAGCATTCTAATGACTATCCTATTAGAAAACTAATGTATGAAGACATGGTTGATTTATATTGTTTTAATAACTGTCAAGATGATTATGACTGTACAACAACTTAATAGTGTCTTGATAATCTAGATTATTACTAAAACAACCCACCATCCATGACGTCCCAATCCTTGTCTAAATGTGATACTGGCATCACGGATGTCGTTTCGATGGATCATTTTGGGCAAAAGGTAAAATAAATCGCTGAACTATCAACAAAAATATCTATTCTTTCTAAAACTCACCGTATAAGGAACTAAATATAATATTAAAATTAAAATACCATAATCCCAGATAAATAAAACAAACTATAATTGATAGTCTCTAGTTACAAAATATCTTTAAATCCTGAATATAGATAAATTGTCTGAATATTTGGGAAATATATCAAACAAGTGTTAAATAGCCAAGAAGTATACGTGCATCTCCAATGTACCATCGCATTTCCAAAATCACTTACATTCCTCTCTACCTACCTATCAGAGTAAACAAAAAAGAGAAAGGAATAGAAGGGGTTAGACATATGTCTGGTGAGTAATACACATCATTTAAGTGTATAATTTTAATAAGCTAGTAAAATAACACTTATGCTCAAAACCATACCTTAGCCTATGTCACCTACACCTAACAAGTCAACTAAACACAATATAATGATAAGGTGACAATTTGTGTTAAGTTTCTACCATAATACTACTTGACACCCTAATACGACGTTGAATGCACCCCTATCAAGGATCATACTCATGTCTTAAGAATCCAAAAATAAAGATGTCACTACAAGGTTGGGGTAGAACCCCCACTTTTCATCATCAAACTGTCTGTGACTTATTAATAAGAGCTATATGTCTCAAACCATTATCGTTAGACATCATTGGTCACACCAAAGAACTCATTTCCTTTGAAAAGTGTACCGTATCGCTACACTATCGAAATCGCCGTCACTAGAGGTCATCGGTCACACCAAAGAACCCACTTCCTTTGAAAAGTGTACCGTTTCGGTCATCATCCAACTGTGCCTATAGAACTCAATCCCTTTGGAAAAATGTACCGCAACGCTATCGTTAGACGTCAATCATTACACGGAAGAACTCATTTCCTCTAAAAAGTGTACCACAACGCCTATACTCATAATCGTCATCACTAGGCGTCACCAGTTACACCGAATTTCCTCTGAAAAATGTACCATAATGCTTGCCCACATAATCATCAATCGAACAATGCATAACGAAACTTCCCAAACTAGGACATTTTTCTGAAGTATCTCAAAACACAAAAAACAAACCACCAAAGCGTTCCTTATCTCACCACAATTGCAACACCATGAAGTGCACGTGAAATGGAGATCGTATGTGAGAGTTAGAAAAATATTTGAAGTTCAGGGACAATATCATAATTTATAGTTTAATTTTTATAAATATATAGTTTTCTTTTCTATTTGTTCCCATAGTTTAAACAACCCGACGTTGCCACCTCCAATTGTAGTATCCCCTTGTTATCGTCGACAACGCTGCCCCAAGCCAAACCACCCTAACCAGACACCATAGTTACGATCACCATCTACAGACATTTAAATTAGTAAGTTCTAGCCAGTTATATAGCTCCAGATCTTACCATCGATGTCAGGCATTCCCTAGAAATTACGGCCGTCACCATTTGATTTGAGATGATCAGAAACCACCATGAGCATTTGCTCATCCTCCTCTACAGGCCTATGTACCATGATCGATGGATCATTGCCGTTTCACCGTTGAATCAAAAAGGACGGCTTATGTTTATCAAACTTCCATTGTGTTCAATCTGTATACCCAATCGATGAACAAACACAACCAGTAGATTTGTCTCATTGAGAACTACAATTTTGATATATAATAAGTATGATTTGGAACACTTTTGTATTTTGCACTTTTAATTAGAAGGAGTTCATCTTTTTCTACTTACAATCGGTAAAAACTAGATTTTTAACCATCTGGCCATAGCGTACTACTCCATAATCATGTCTATATAAAAAATAACCTATTTAAATTTCAATTACATCATTTATGAAATGATTTACGACCATAAGGGATGAATAACTAATCTAACTAATATATATGCAAATAAGATGAATACAACCCACCAATTAGTTGTGGCTTCTCTCCGATTTGATTAGAATGCTCCTCCTTCCTTGCTGGCCTGATGTGTTTCCCTCTCGATTCACCTTGATTTGCTTTAAAGTTGCTTTCTTTATAATGTTATATTATTCCTTTTTGATTAGATCTGGTATTGGTTCGATTTTGTTAAGAGACTAGACAAAGAATAAGGTGGAACTTAGTGGTAAGATGTTTAAGCTAAAGTATGATTGGAGAATATGGTTTTCCTTTCTATTTACAGGCTAAAATAACTCTTGTTTAGGCTAAAATCTAGAAATTTATATACTATGAAAATGTCACAGGGTTTGATTTTATCTAATTTCTAACCTGTTTAACCAAAATTAGCAAGTTGCATATGTTTTTTGACTGTAAATGACATTCAGACGCAATGGAATAGGTCTCGAGGCTTAATTCTAGCTTACTGTAATAATTTATTGTTTATGTAAAATAATGATTTTACCCTTTTAAAATTAATCATTTAACTTTGTAAAATTACGGAGTGTTACATTCTTCCCCATTAAAAAAATTTTATCCCCAAAATTCCAAAGGACAGAAAATGCAACTCGTAAACATATAAATATACACACACAATTATACATCCATAGCATACATCCACGTCAACCATATACAATATACGGGAAATAGATAAAGTCAGAAGGAGTATAAAAAGTCACTAACAATGTACAAGCATCACACATAAGCATGGTATACATGATGGATATGGTATGATGACAATAATGAATAAAATGCAAGACGTAACTAAATCAGATCCTCCTATATGCATGCTGTTATTCGGGTTTTTAACCCAGTAGAATTAAAAGGAATTCGGAACAACTTCATCTAGTCAGAATAGATCAAGAGCCAACCAAGAAGAATTAGAGAGAAAGAAAGAAAAAACATGATAAGGTGGTGGATCACTAGCAATCCATAAGGTTCGCTTGTAGGTCCACCAATCCTCTTGCATCATGATCCAATAGGTATTCTGAGAATGATGGCTAAGTTGGATGGAATTCTTAGTTAGTTAGATCAAGAAGTGAGCATTCGTCTAATCTAATCAGTAGTCCAATGCAACTAGTGTATGGATCGTCATCAAAATAAGGCAACAAGCTAGGGAATTACATGGAGAACACCAACACGAGATAACAAACGCAATCCAAAAGACAAAGTCCAAAAATCCACTAAGTACATGGATCGCTAGCGATCCAAGCACTATGGATCGCTAGCGATCCATTTGATTATTCCAGATTGCCATGAAGTTTAAAGAAGAGGATGAAGGAAAGCATCACAAGCAGTTGAATCGTCAGGGACGCAAAGGCTATGGATCGTTAGCGATCCATAACCTATGGACCGCTAGTAATCCATCAAATTGACTCGGTTCACTATGAAACTTTCAGTACGCCTTCGTATGTTCGTTTGCAAGCATCTAGCAAGGCGGCTAGCCTAATAGCGTTTCAACTCCTATAAATACAATCCTACCTGCAACATAAACAGGATCTTCTGGACTGGCTGCTGAAACATATACAATATACGGGAAATAGATAAAGTCAGAAGGAGTACAAAAAGTCAATAACAATGTACAAGCATCACACATAAGCGTGGTATACATGATGGATATGGTATGATGAGAATAATGAATAAAATGCAAGACGTAACTAAATCAGATCCTCCTATATGCAGGCTGTTATTCGAGTTTTTAACCCAGTAGAATTCAAAGGAATTCGGAAGAACTTCATCTAGTCAGAACAGATCAAGAGCCAACCAAGAAGAATTAGAGAGAAAGAAAGAAAAAACATGATAAGGCGGTGGATCGCTTGTAGGTCCACCAATCCTCCTGCATCATGATCCAATAGGTATTCTGAGAATGATGGCTAAGTTTGATGGAATTCTTAGTTAGTTAGATCAAGAAGTGAGCATTCGTCTAATCTAATCAGTAGTCCAATGCAACTAGTGTATGGATCGTCATCAAAATAAGGCAACAAGCTAGGGAATTACATGGAGAACACCAACACGAGATAACAAACGCAATCCAAAAGACATAGTCTAAAAATCCACTAAGTACATGGATCGCTAACGATCCAAGCACTATGGATCGGTAGCGATCCATATGATTATGCCAGATTGCCATGAAGTTTAAAGAAGAGGATGAAGGAAAGCATCACAAGCAGTTGAATCGTCAGCGACGCAAAGGCTATGGATCGTTAGCGATCCATAACCTATGGACCGCTAGTGATCCATCAGATTGACTCGGTTCACTATGAAACTATCAGTACGCCTTCGTATGTTCGTTTGCAAGCATCTAGCAAGGCGGCTAGCCCAATAGCGTTTCAACCCCTATAAATACAATCCTACCTGCAACATAAACAGGATCTTCTGGACTGGCTGCTAAAACTCTGCAGAAACTACTCTTCATTCTTCTTCTCCTACACAATCGTCATCTATAGGGTTCACTGTGATTCTCCAGTGAACTCTAGCATTGGTGACTCGATCAACTTACATAAATCAATTGCATTGTAATCAGATTCAATTTGTAATAGCAGTCAGTCGATAAGAAAAGTTATAAAGTGGACATAGGCTTCATTAACAGTCGAACCACTATAAAAATCTCTTGTCTTTTTTACTTTATCTGCAAGTTTCTACTTCTTGTCTCTATCCTATTTTCCTTGATAAATAGGGCTTGTTCTTTCACACTCAATCCAAGGCGTTGATCCACTTTTTGGGTTAACACATGCAATCATCCTAACAATAATTTATGGATGCAAGTCCTAGTATATGCATAAATTTCGACATGTATGCACTCAAAATAACAAGCAATGGTAGGCATGTATCATACGAACCATCACATATGAGGTAACATCATATATATATATATATATATATATATATATATATTGTAACGACCCGGATTTTTTTCAACGTTGGGTTTGGAATATTTAAATGGTTTTAAATATTGAAATTGAATTATAAACTGGTTTTGAATATGGAAAATTTGGGTTTATTGGATAAAAATGGATCTAGAATTTGTATATAACGGTTTATTGGATAATTCAACTTTTGAATTTAATAATTGGTAATTGGGTAAAATATAAAATCTAGAGTTATAAGCTTGTTAAAAATATTTCAAAGGCTTATAAAATTTATAGTGATAATACTAAAGATAATAGATGGGTTAAAATTGAATTTAACAGTGGTTTGTTCAGTTTTAAAAATACATCGTTTAAATTGATATTTGAAAATAGCCTTCCGAGGCACAGTCTAGGAATTCGACGAAACCAGTTTCATTGGATCCGTAATATTGTATTATTATCGAATTTCAAATTTCATAGTAATTGGAGTTATCGTTTAGCCGTACGAGAAATAAACGTGCTAAAATTTATATCGAGATTTAATTTTAATAGGGTCCAAAAAGCTATCTTCTCCATACGATCGAATTAGGACTCGAAACCTTTTCCATTGCATTCAGAATAGGGGTATATCATTATGAACGCCTAGCGACACACCTTGATAGGAGGTCAAAATTTCGTGTTGCATTTATCGAGACAATTTGAATTTAAATTAATATATATTTATACCCTAAGTCAATACAGCAGTGATTCTCTTCCTTCAGCCTGTTTTCTTTCTCTATCACAACTTTCTGTCTCCTCTGTATCAAAGCAATTTCTGCACGCTACCCATTATCCTTAATTTGCGCTGCCTCTTTCGTTCGAAGTCAAATCCATCTGTTTTTATAAATCACGTCTATCTTCCTTCTCAAGACTCAGTGGATATGAACGAACGATAAAAAAGAATTAAATGGCATCCTTTCCTTTTTATCTCCCAGTTCAAATCAGCTCAAACGAAATCAAGAAAATGGAAATCAGATCCATGATATCGTGTATAAATAAAAAATAGAATTCCTCTCCCTCTTCAAAATTCAGACGAAACTGAAATCTATTCGAAAAATCGAATCTTGTCCAAACGAAAACCAGATCGGGAAAAGGGCCGAATCGAGTTCAATTCGAATCATCTCGAGGGATGTAGGGAGGCTCGAGCGCGTAGATGACAAGGGCAGGTTTGGGTTTCGACTTCAAAACACGCATAGGGATAAGGAGTTTTTCGGCGACGCTAGGGGTTCGCGATCTAGGGGTGTGGTCGAAGACCTGGAAGCTCGTGTTGGTCAGAGGGCAGTGGGTCGGTCGCAGCGTGGATGGTCGATCGACGGCGTGGTTCATCGATGGCCACAAGGGGCTGGTCGTGGGCTAGGAAGTAAGGTAAATATGTTTATAATTTCAAATTTAATACATCTATGTATATCTATATGTTGATTAGGAAGATTTTAACAGTAAGATAAAGTTATATTTTAAAGAAAAAAAATGTTTTTACAGTAAAGTAACTTGATCTGTTAAGCAGTTTGTTTAAAATATTAAGTTAATCTTTATTTAATTTTAATATATATATGTAAAACAGAAATTATTATAGATTTTGGAAAAATATAAGAATTTATATAAAATAGATTTTATGAAATCTATATAGAATATTTTTATAAGTGTATAGGCAGTTCAAAGAAAAAATAAATATACATATTACATTTTAAATGTTACTAGTTCATTTTAAAATAATGAATTAGGGTGATTAACTCGTTAAATTAACTTATCTAATTATTTTAGTTACTAAAAGTTTTTTTTAAAGGAAGAATTATTTGGTTAAAAATAAAGTGTTAGTTAATTAATGTGAAATAAGTTGTTCGATTACTTCGAATACTAATAAAATAAAATAATTGTTATACAAGGTCTTAAAATCAAGAAAACCAAGTCAAGATGGATTAGATTTGCAACTTAAAAAGCGAAGGTGAGATTTTCTCACTCATTTGGATGCCATAAATTAAATTTTAAATGTTAAATTTAAATTATTGGATGTGTTGGATGGATTAAATAATTTATCTGCTGGATGATATTATATATATATAGTAGTATATATATTGGGGTGATTGATATTCCCGCATTATATAGCGGATGAGACCCTATGCGCCGCATAATAGCGGATGAGATTATATAAACACATATACCGCGATATTCCACCACGAAGTGAAATTGGTATTTTATATTGTGCTAACATCTGTGGATGCAGGGAAACAGGTTGGAGGGATCCAACATGATTCCTCAAAATATTTATTGATCATATATATGTTGTTATATGACAGGATGGATGAATTGATATGGATTTGTATGTGAATTAAATTGTTAAGTGTTAAATAACATGGAAGTTGAAATTTGGTATTTTTTAAAAATACCATAAATAATTTAATTAAAGGAAGTTAAAATGGAACTTGAATAGAAAATATTTACTGAGAATTTGGATTTACTTCTATTTGAGAATTAAGCAAAATAATAAGTGTATCTATTACTTGGGTTATACTTAAATTGGTTTAAGTTGAGATTTGGGGAGAATTTAAAATATATATTAAAGACTCGAAGAAATATTGGAATCGATGAGTGGATTTGAAGTAAAGCGAAATTTTATTAAGAAATAAAAGGGAATTTTATTAAGGAATGAAATGGGATTTTATTAAGGAACAATATGGAATTTATTTGAGGAATAAAATTATAAAGATGGAATATTTGAATAAAATTGTTTTTTATAAATAAATGGAAACTCAGGGGAGTTTATAAATTTATAAACGGGGTTTATAAATGAGATAGGAAAATATCAGTGGATATGTAAAGGGATAAGTCATGGTGAGGACTTATATTGAGTTATGAAAATTTGTTTCGAAAGGAAATAGTAGAATATTTCCGAAAGTGAGAAATAAGAATATGGTCGTTGAGATAGGAATCAAGAGGAATTTATGGAGCATATTGGGTTTTCTAAAAATATAAATTTATTTTAAAAGGAATATTTTAAATTACTATTCTATATAATTTTTATAAACTATTATTTGGATTTAGAATATTTCGAATTGGTTATTTTGAAGGCTTAGGAATTTATTATAATAAACTCTAGTTTTCTAAACGAGCTTTGAAAATTTATTAATAACTGGATATGAACTTTAATATTTATATTTAATTTTACCTTAAACCATAATTTGAAAATAAAACCATTTTTCTTATTTTAGAAGTCTAGATGTTTTCAAAAATGTTTTTAAAATCCAATTATAATCCTCTTGAGACGATAAGTGAGTTTTTTTAAATGAGATAAGATTTAGGAGAAAAATCTTATAAGTGGGGTTTTGGAAACTTTAAATTACCAAGTATAAGATAGGAGTTTCCTAAAGGCAAAATAAATTCACAAAGCAAAATGGAAGTAAAAAAAATCTGGAATTTTTATTAAGTAAGAGGGCTTTGGGAATATTAAAGGAAATTGATTAAGGAACTCTAGAAATTATAAAAGTGGAGCAAACGGGTTTGAAAATTTACAAGTAAAAGTGTAAATTGATTTTGAGAAAGAAATAAGGAAATAAATGAATGTATTCAAGAGTTGAATATAAAATTAAAGTAAAGAAATATTCCAAGTATGGGAAAGATTTAAATGGTTCCACGAGAAGTAAAGGAAATTGAATCTAATTTCAAGGTGTTGAAATATGAAGATAATATCTTAAGTAGATATTTTGAGATAAATAATTTGAGGAAAATTATTTAAGACTTAATGGTTGCTTCTGGATCATTATTTGATAGTTAAATAACCGACTATCAATATTGGCCAATGCGTTGATCGTTTCGAAGAGACCGGGATTGGGTTTAATTATCCGAAAACCACTTCGATCTGGTTTGAACGATAACGAATGAAAACCGTGAAGATGATGAAGACGGTGATTCGGTTTGTCCAGACCCAGGGCAACTTGTATGGACGAATGCTTTCAGAACATCGTCAGGAGGACGATGAGCATTCTAAGTGGGACTTGTTCTAAAAAGGTAACGCATGGCCTTAAGCCTCATCAACCGGGAATGGCTAAAACAGGAAAGGCGCAGCAAGGCTATGTGGGTAGCACCCATTAGGGTGAGGTCATCCCTGTCTAGATGTCCCTTTTTATTTCGGCTATGTGGCGGTTGGTCGTGCCAACCGTGGGGTGATCTTACTCGGACTATCCAGTAAGGGGTAGCTCCGGTCTTGTGTTGCAAGGGGTCGGGCGTGATCCTCGGTACTCTGATCTAGGCCAGGTACTATGACGGGCGGTACCCCAGTAGCCCTGCCATTGTATGGAATCCAAACTCCAATAAGCGCCTGTACGGTTTTGATTGTGCCCAACTATTGCTAAAACGTGAGATGCAAGCATTTCAGCTAGATTCTATTTTACTTTCTATAAACACTATTATAATATCAGAGAAATTTGATAAAAATGTTTTGGTTATCGTAAGGTAAAAACCCGGCATGTTTATTTGTGGCATGGTCTTATGAGATACCTTTATTTCAAAGGCTTTTCAAAACTTTAATAATCCAATTGGGTGTGTTTTTCTCACGCTGGTTTTCCAGACTGACTCAGGTGTTGTTTATTTATGATGCTCGGGTCAGACCGAGTTGTACAGATTCAGGTTAAAAAGCTAAGGAGCTCAAGAGACGAGCTGGATGGCAGAGCGTACTTCCGTATTTGATTATTATTCCGCTGTGTAAGGACAGATAATAAGCTGTCCAAAGTGATGATTGATTGTTGTACTCTGAAATGGTATGTATATATAACAGTACAGACTTCTTTATATTTAAAAGCTATTATTATATATTATATTTTGTTCCGCTGCGATTGTGAGATTCTGATATTGTGTTATCTTCTTCTTCTACCTCTTTCTTCTTTAACCCCGAAGACTCGTACTTTTGTTCCACTTTGAGCTGAATTGTTATGGAATTTTGCCAGCTCAAAGGGGTACAGATTTGCGGGCCTTCACACTTATGTTATACTAGCATAGACTAAATCAAACATAGCAACAAATCAAGCAACTATTCCTAAAAATAATTAAACTAAAATGATCAACTAAAATGGAAACATACCGGAAAAGAGTCCGGGATGGGAAGCTCGGTTTCCTCCTCGAGCTACCTAGTCTCTCAGCCGGTTCGTTTGCACACTAAAGTTGAACCAACTTCACCATCTTATACCTAAGTCGCTTTACACTATGCTCCAAAATACTAGTAGGCTCGTGGAGTGCTATTGATTCTAACTCTACCTCCACTTCTTCTAACTGATTAGGCTCCACTACCACTACTGAATCATGGATACACTTTCACAAATGTGATGCATGGAATACATTATGAATGCTGGCCAACTTTTTGGAAAGTTCCACTCTATAGGCTAACTTCCCTACTCTCTCTCCAAATTCGGAAAAGGCCCAATGAATTGTGGCGCTAACTTCCCCTTACTACCAAAACCCATAACATGTCTTAGGCGATACTTTCACAAATACCATGTCACCTACTATGAACTCCAAATCCATTCGTCTCCATTTTCGTACGACTTTTGCATATTTTGTGCGACCTTCATTCTTTTACGAATCAGTTCTACTTTCTCCAAGGTATCTCCAATCATGTTTGATCCAAGTATAACCTAATATGTTGCCTCGTACCAACATGAAGGAGACTTGTGATGCCCCCTCCCAAATAAAGCCTCAAAAGGTGCCATGCCTATACTAGCTTGATAGTTGTTGTTATAAGTGGACTCCAATACTGGTAAATGTGTTGGATCTAAGCTAGCACTCAACGAGTTAAATGTGTAAATTTCAGAAGAAAAAAATTGTTATTTTGGATCTTATTGGGCCTATTAAGTCTAAATTTATTTTGATCTGATTTAAATTAATTTTAATAAAATCATTATTTTATTTCATTTGTAAATAAAGTTTTATTTTGATATTAAATTAATATTCTATAACATGAACATGCGTATCAGAAACACTTGTGTGTCTACGTGCATGTGTAACATATACAGTGGACATGTTTAAACAATGTATACAAGTGATGTGATTTACACCACAATGGACATGCTAGCCCCTACATATACATATGTTCTATTATATATATAAATATAAATATATATATATATATATATGTGTGTGTGTGTGTGTGTTTATATATATATAATTTAATGTGATATAAAATATATTTATAATAGTATAAATATTGAAATATATATATAATTGTAAAATAGTTATATTTGTAAATGCATATTAATAATTATAAATTTAAAATTTAAAATTTAGATTTAGATTCTAAATACTTTCAAATTTAAAAGTCAAATCATCTAAATAATATTTTTGATTTACAGAAATATGTATATATATATATTATATTTAAATTTCAAATATAAAATAACATAATATATTTAAAATATAACTGAAATATATATATATATATATTTAGCGAAAAATATGTTTGGCAAAAGTTAATTTTTTTAAATCCTTATGGTTTTAAAAATATGTTATTTATTAATTAATTTCTGTAAATTGTTTTAAAAATATTTTTTCAAATAAATTTCACAATCATAAATGTATATTAAAATATATGTACATGCATGTTTTATAATATATATTATATTAAAGAAATATGTTATATTTCAAAATCATAATTTATATGTACTTGTATACACGGTTTTAATTTATAAGTTTATGTATGTATGTATATGTATAAAGGATTTTTTCTAAATTGAAAATACTTGTAAGTTTGTGATTTAACAAAATTTTATATGTAACATATATTTACATTTATACATTAAAAATCAAATTGTGTTTTAAAAGCCCTTTCAAAATTATTATTTAAATTCCAAAATAATTATTTTTTTGCTAACAGAGAGCTATGTATGTATGTAATGTGATTAAAATTATATATACATACACATTAAATTATAATTTTAATCACATTACATATACATACATACATATTCATATACATACACACACACACACACATACACACATCCAATGTTTATAGCATAAATATATATGGATTCGTGATATCATGGTCTAATCTAAGCATATATAAGCTAATATAATGATCAAATAAATATTAAAATTATAAATAGATTAGATACCTTGAATACAGCCTAATCAGTACATGTTAAATGCCGAGTCAATCAACTCTGCTTGAATCTGTAATCAAATCATTCCAAAGAGAGCTACCAGACTGAAGGCACTACACATCGATGTCATGTTTTATTTGAATTTGTGTTGTTTAATGCTTGATTTAATAGAGGAGGAGGGAAGGTGTTTTCGACTAGATATGGTATGGAAGCGAGCAAGGAAAAAGTAATGCAAAATATAGGGTTAAGGAAGTTTAAATAGAAGAGAAAAGAAGGAGCAAAAATGAATCTAGATCTACAAATATCTATACCATTTCAAACTCCATTTGAATCAAATTCAAACCCTATATCCCACCATATATGGCCTGCCACACCTACCTATATATGGGCCTTCCAATCACTTCAAGCTCGAATAAATGAAATACATTTAAATTGAATTCAAATGTACACGAATATCGTATATCGATACGTTTGTATATAACTTTTTATATATGCACTATTTTCAACACAAATCAAATAAAAATTTACAATTAATATTTCATAAATATTAATTAATTTAATTAATTTGTAACGATTATAATTAATTAAATCATGTGGTAGTCTGAATATTCAACATTTCTGTTGTATGACTCTCAAGTGTAAATTGGTCAGCGATTAATATCAAAAAATTCAAAAATTAACTTTCACGCATCACCTTAACAAGTGGTGTGACATTATGGCCAAATTTATCGCTTATATAGCTTCGATAAAATCCAAATTTATTTATTTTAAGCGTTACCCAAAATTGACAATTACTTACACCAATTCTCTTTATCAAAGCTATATTACATTAGGACTTATGGATCAAAATTCCAACATCGTCCATATTCATCTTTGTAATCCGACAACAAAGTCATTGGTTCGGTAATAATAAATATTATTAATTAAAGTAGGGTTTCCATATTAAAGCTTGACAATATTTTCAAGTTAGGAGAATTTTGTAATATTGTCGCATCGATATTTTCTGTTTGACCTTAGTTATATTAACTAACAGAAAACTATCAAATGATTCATTACATAGTTATCCAATAATTATAGTTAAGTAACCCCTGGTTCTCTCAGCAGCCATGAGTAATACACTACCCAACATTTGGAAAACATTACATACTCTAGCCTCAACAGATGCGTTGATATTCAGTCTCGATACATCTTGACTAGGAATATTTAAACGATGCATATATTATATTGTGTTGTGGAGTATACGTTACAATAACACGAGAGACATTCCCATTATCTTTTAAGTATTGTTGTAGCCCTTGTCCAACGTTCTCACCTCCTCGATCGGATCAAAGTATTTTAATCTTTCGGTTCGTCTTATTTTTAATCTCGTTTTTATATTCAATAAATTTCTCATAGATATCGGATTTTAATTCATAAGGTAAACCTATCCTAGTCGTGAGAAAACATATGTAAAGATTAACAAATAAGAACAATTACGGTTAGTAACCATAGAAATTAGACCACATACATTACTATGTACGAGATCCAAGAGTTCGTTAACTCTTTCATTGCTCCCACTGAAGGGGTGCTTGGTCAATTTACCTTTGAGCATGGCACTTGCGTTCAAATGATTTCAAATCAAATGACGATTAAAAACCCTTGATTTTCAGTTTGTGCAGTTGTTTATCAATTATATAACGTGTTCTACAATGCCAATGATAACTTTTATTTATATCATCATTCGAAGAATAACTTACAGCACAGACATAATTAGTACTGATCACATAAATGACATTATTTGAACTACCATAATAGACCTTATTACCATCAAACATTATGTTCGTTACATTACTAGCATAGTGAAAAACATAACATGCCTCAGATAGTTTGAACATAGGAATAATCCCACAAATAAAGTCATTTACATAATAGCAATTATATAATATCAAAACTAATCCACTAGGAAAACTTAAATGAAAATCTCAAACTGTCGTTGCATCTACTATAGATCCATTAGCAACTTGAAGCCTCATCTCTCCCTTTGCCACATAACGCATGTTCCTAAGCCCCTGTAGGAGCAGCAAAACCATTCTATTTCTTCTATACGAAAATCTTTAAGTCCTCGAAATAGTTCCATTTCTAGTGACCCTACTTTTGAGAGTGATCACATTCACCCTTATTAGCTGGAGTAGTCTACTTATTGTAACGACCCGTAAATTAATTGCTTTGAATTTGAATATTTGTATCATTTTTAAATATTTAAATAACAGATTTCAGTAACCAAATAAACATCTTATAAATAATAATTAATGTTGTTAAAAATCACTTTCAAAATATGTTTAATAAAATAGTAGTTCGGATAAAAACAGAAAATGTGATCGGAAATTCGTTTTTCGAATTTTCGATTTCTCATCGGTCAAAACATATCAGAAATGTCATAACACATTTTATACACTAATACACTTCATCTTATTTTGGTAGTTTCTCTTTTAAGCCTTGTTCCTTAGTAATAACTTCTCATGTAAGCTAGCAAATATAATTTAACAAAGAAGCTTCCTATATAAGCTACCAAATTAAATTAAAATAAACAAGTTTCCTTTGGAAGTTTTGCCTTCTTATAAAATAAACAATTATTTCTAATTTCTTTCATTTTTCCTCACTTCTTAAAATTCACTTTCTTAAGCTTCTCAAAGAAGCTCTAATGGCTTCTTCTTTTATCTCCATGGCTTTCAAAATCCTTAAAAACTTGTTTTAAAACCACATTATCTTCTCCACTTTTACCTTATTTTCTCACGGCCATAACCTCCTCCATAATACTTCAAATCAAGTTATTCTTTTTTTATACCATAGATAATTCTAGTGGATACAACTTTTATTTGTACCACTTTCTCAAATTTTGAGCTTTGCTATGTCAAAATATCAATTCTTTACAAAGTGTTTTTGGACCTAGAATTTTAAGTCCGAAAATGGTCCTTCTTCATCCGACCATATCTTCTTCAAAAATAATCCAATTTGAGTGATTCTTTTTTTTTGAAATGATAGAGAAAAGAATTTGCTAAAACATTCATCTTTATCACTGTTTCAAAATCCAAAAGTAAATATTCCAAAACCAGTTGAAAAATGACCTATTTTCGGGTTTTGTTTTGAGAATTCGATAATTACCTAAGGTCACTCCACCTTACCAAAACAAGTTTCACTTCCTTCTCCTTTCAAGGCCGAGCCTACCTAGTGCATTAAGGGTCAAAAACTCCATCTTTTTGCTTAGGAATGGAAGTGCTAGGTTATAACCTAATTTAGTAAGAGTTTGGATAGCTTTTCGGTGAGTAAAACTCTTAACTTTTTTGGGAAATATTTTTCTTTAGTTATATGGTGATATATATTGCTTGCTTGGTTTGGATATGAGTTGAATTTTTTCATGTTTGGTTTGGAAATGTATATGTGTGATGTATGCAAACATGTTAAGTAATGGTTAGTTAGCAAACTAGTTAGTATGTAAAATTTTACCCTCAAAAACCAAAGCTTTAAAACTATATTCATGTTCATATTTATTGCCTATAAATGCTTGTTGTATGTATTCTTAAACCATTGCTATCTGATGTTTGGTTGTGTTGAAAATATTATAAACTTGTTTGCCGAACTACCCATATAGCGATAGTCGCTATATCGGCACTTTCGTATATCACTTCTTATCAAACCATTTGGTTTCACCTTCGTGCTTGGAATTATTTTACAAGTTAAGCAAGATTTTGATTAATGATGTTTCCAAAAATAATTAATTATTTTAATAATGATTATTTAATTTAATTAATTATTTAATTAATAAGGACTAAGGTTAACTAATTAACTTATTAATGATGTGTTTTAAATTTAACTAATTACTTAGTTAATGACGTTTTAAATTTAATTAATTGTTTTATTTAATGATGTTTAAGGCTAATTAATCTTTTGAAAATGATGGATTAAAGTTAATCAATCAATTAATTAATAATGTTTTTAAAATTAATTAGGCTTTTAATTAATGACCTTTAAAAGGAAATCAACTTGTTTTAACTTTAATTAATTTTTCCTTAATGATAGTTTAAAGTGATTAATCATTTTGAAATAATGATATCTAATTATTAATTAAATTAATTAATTATATTTAAATATTACTAATTAATTGAATTAATGATGTTTTAAAGGTGATTTACCCTTTTAATTAAAGGTTAGTGGAGTTAATTAACCAACTTAATTTATGAAATTTCAAAGTGAATTTATCAAAGTAACAAGGATGTTTTGACTTTGTTATTAATTTTAAATTATTTATTAATTTAATTAATTTTAATTAGTAATTAATTGAATTATTAAGGTTTAAAAGTGGTTAATTTTTTTATTATTTAAAGTCATTTGAAGTTCAATAATTAAATTATCTAATGAAGTTTAAACTTAATTAATCAATATAATAAGGATGTTTGAAGTTATTAAATCCTTTTTATAATGATGTTTTTAATAATGAACTCTTTTAACAAATTTTTTTAAAGCTAATACTTGTAATGTGAAGCCCAAGCACGAATTTGGTTTTAAAGTAATTGTTTGATTTGGTTATGGAACTAAATTAAATTCCATAAAGCGATATCACTTATATGGAAATGATTTACTTGAGTACTTAACACTAAATGCCAATGAAGTAGACTTACCCCTATTTCGAAAGTTAAGAATAGTCATGAGACATGACTTTGGGGTAATATTACCTTGACTTGTCTGGTATTATTGTTAACCAAGAAATAGTACAAGTTTGAATTCCATGAGTGGCGGTAAGTATACAAGACTTAATTTCCATATACGATTGTTCTGTATCCTTGATGGTTTGTTTCCGGCTATCGATTACTTCAGCCTTTTTTAATCATCATTCTAAGACGATGTGTGGCTTTGTTGAGTTTTGTTATCTTTTGTCGAAAATGACTAAACCTAAAGAGCAAGTGGGGGCTGAGCTATGTGGGGTTGCTTCCATTAGGTTATTTTCATATCCACTCTAGATTGGATTTGGTTGTGCACATTGAGATGTGAAATAATCGGATACTCGGTAACAGTTGGCGGGGTTCGACTTGGAGGTTTTTGAGAGCCATCAGAGTTCTCAAGTATATATTTTAGAGGTATACTTTCAGTAAGGAGGGTGCACCCTCCTAATCATTGTTGGAGATTTTCCTTTCCTTATTTGATTTAAACCTTCAAATCTGTTTCCTTTAATTGCAACGGGAAGAGTCAACCACTCTTCGCGGTGTTAATTATTGATTTAGTCCATTCTATCGAGTTTTGACTATTATCATATTTAGTCCATTCTACCGAGTTTGGACTGTTATCTGGTTTAGTCCACTCTTTCGAGTTTGGATTGTTATCTTGTTTTATCCATTCTGTCAAGTTTCGATTTCTATTCAGACTATTTCCATTCTTTTAAGTCTGGATGTTTATTAATTATGCCCATCGTCTATGTTTGGTTTTGTTCTCTATTGTTCATTTCCATTTTTGTTATGTTCGGTTGTTGTTTATGTGGGAGAAAACACGTTCTACATTAGCGGTGTGGTTTTATATGTTATTGATTAAATACACCCACATTTGTTTTAAAGTTTTACTCATACTAGTTTTGTCTAACGTGAGTTGTTTATTTTCCTTAAACTTTGGTCACTCAATTATATTTGAGTAGTCCGAGAGTAGCAAGTTTCTCTTTGGAGCTCTTTGAAGATGATGTTTGAGCAGGCGGCTCCTTAGTTATCTAGTTATTTATTTCCGCAGTATGATTATGTAGGTATATTTGGTATCTAAAAATGACAAGTCAGAATGTATAACTGAAAATCTGTTAGATGTAGTACTTTTTTATAACTCTGATAACTCCATATAAGGAGTAACCATTTGTACTATGTCATTTTATATTATATATAATCATTCTGATATGAGGTTTATTTATTATGTCTTGTTCCATTCTTAATTTTACCCAAGACAACTTCGCTTTCGGACGCTTAGGCAACGACACATGAATATCATGGATGTATTAAGTGTCGTTCCTAAGGGTCATAAAGTTGGGTCGTCATAGTTTGTATCAGAGCTTAGTTTTAGTGAACCCCTAAGCCCCGGTGGGGTAAACTCTCTAAGGACAACATTAGTAATGTCCTAGGTTAAGTTAGAGAGAGAGAGAGAGTGTGTGTGTGTGTGTGTGTATTTGTTAGTGATATAAAAATGTTTTATATTGTGTTGTTTGAGCTGTTGAGTGGTTAAATATTCTGGTCGATGCGTCTGGCCAACGTTATCGATAGGGATTTCCTAAACACTTGAACAAGTTTAATTGACACAGTATGTTTTGAAATTGGTAAACGAAATGATTTTACCTAGGAATATATTTTATATATACAAGAATGATTTCCAAAATTAATATAGTGTATTGAAGAGTTGATTATTAGGAAATGATAATATTTTATTATTATCATTTAGGATTTGTTTAGTTATGCTCGTCTAGTTTGAGCATTAACTATTATTGAATAAGTTCATAAGAAATTTTCCCTAATAAGGTATAGGTTAGGTAAATAAGAATTTGGGAACCTTGAGAATGAACCCTTGTCAGTTTCAAATTTGACTATAAGGTGTTCGTTGAAAAGGTTAAGCTAAAAGTTGTCATTTAATAGTGATAAGCTAAGAGTAAACTTTTAATATAAAAAGTTGTTTAATATAATCTAAATGGTAGGATATTACATTTAGAGGATAAATATATGAGAAAATTTAGTTGTAATAAAAGAGAATTATTTAAATGTGAGTTTAACTCATATTCGAAATTTACTATGTTATATAGGTGATGTTATAAACTAGTGTGGATTGATCAGATAGTTAAATTGTTTGATTTATTGTTTGGTTGAATTTCCGTTCGGAAAATGGATGTTTAATAGAAATTAATCTTGATATTTCATTCAAACTGTTTAAGTGTCGCTATAGCAATTTCTGCTATACCATCATTTATTGAATATCATCCCCTAAACCCTTGTATGTGTGTTTGAGCTTAAGCTTGTGTTTTCACAAAAGTAAATGTTTAAAATTCATTAATCATTTTGATTAATGATTTTTAAAAATTAACTAATCATTTTAAACTAATGATGTTTAAAATTAAATAATCTTTTTAATTAATGAGATTTGAATTTAATTATATCAATTTAATTATTGATATTGAACTCTAATTAATCATTTTAACTAATAATTGGTTAAATTTACTTAATTGTTTTAAATAATGGTGTTTTGAAATTTAGGTAATCATTTTAATTAATGATGTTTGAAAATAACTAAATCATTTTAATCAATGATATTCGAAATGTAATTAATCATTTTAACTAATGATTATTTTGAATCTAATTAATTATTTTAATTAATAGTATGTAAGTTTTATAAATCATTTTAGTTAATGATAGTTGAGATTAATTATTCAATTTAATTAATGATTATTTGAATTTAACAAATCATTTGATAAATGATATTTTAAGTTAGTTAATTGATTTAAGAAATGAGTTCAAACTAAATTAACTAATTTGATGAAAGTGTTTTGGAAGTAATTAACTATTTTATTAAAGATAATTGATTTGTTTATCAAAGGAAATTGTAAATTTGATTAATTATCTTTCGGGATAATTAATATTGTTTTAAATTAATAAATAATGGTTTTTAAATGAGAACTTTTAGATAGAATTGTTTATAAATAAAGTTAAGTATAAATTGTTTGGGATTTTAGTAAACGATGTTTAAAATGACATTTTTTGACCATTTTTTTAATACACTTAGTATTATAAATTTGTCTTTCCAAATAACATTTAAAGAGTTTTTGGAAATTTTAAATCCTGGAATTGTTTAAAATGATTTCAAAAGATTTTGAGAAAAGTAATAGCGGTATTATTTGGAAATATTTCTAAAGTATAAATAGATTGGAAAAAAGTTTTAAGTAGAATGTTTTTTCTTTTAATAATTCGGAGGAAAACATTTCGGTTAGTTTTGTGGTAATTTGAATAATCTTCTAAGTGACGATCAGATGTTGCATAGGCGATTGTTGTGGAGTGCTTAGTAAATTATTCTCCTTATCCTTGTTGATCGAGGTGAGTTCAAAATCCCAAAAAAACCCCAAAGTGATTTTTAGTAAATAAAATCGTTTAAAGTTATTTTACAAAGGGAGTTTTGAAAAAAAATTAACAATTATTTTTTAAGTTCCCCTAAAGGGAACTGATTTAAAAATATTTTTGTTAAAAGATTGTTTTGATAAATTAATTTTTACCCTTGTAAAAGATAAGAGATAATTTAACACTAATTTTAATGGGTAAGAATAGATAGGAAAGTTTTGATAACATTGTTTTATCAAAACATAGATTTTATTAAGCATCTAAGCAGTGTAAACTAACTAATGTTATTAGTCAAGTCAATAAACATCATCCATTTTAACATTCTAAGATGAAAAAAAGGTCGAGAGCTTGATTATGTTTTAAAAGACCCAAATTCTGATTGGATCTTCACCTAAAATTGTGAAAAGTAAAACAAAATCTGGACTTGTATGTACTCTTAGGATATAAAAGAGTATTATAGGCGGAATAAGTTATTATTTGATGTTTTATAAAGAAATGACTTTATAAAATATATTTTTAAACTTAGGTGAAAATTTACGAAATAATTCATAAATGCTTTAGGTATTGAATAAAATATTAAATACAAATTTAAGCGATTTAGAAATATTAGTATAATGAAGAAACCAAAAATAGTGGAGTATAACTTTCAGTTTTGACCAAGTTAGTTTGGATAATCTTCTAAGCAATAACCAAAGTTTAATGAGGAAAGAATGGTACGCTTAGACAATTATCTATATTTTTGAACAATCAAGAAAAGTTTTGAAACTAAGTTAGATTTGGGTGTTAGGCATTTAGCATTTAAAATAATGTTGAGTGTGGTTTGTTCCTTTATGGAATTTTTTTTTATATGGTTTGGTTGATTGTGTGATTACACACACACACACACACCATAGTTTATAAAGTTTAAATCTATAAATAATGGATTTTGGAATTGTTATTTATTAGAACTTAAATCCCAGTGCTTTTGACAAAAAAAGTGATTTTGAAAATTTTGGAAAGGAATAACAATTGTTTACTCTATTTGTTGCATTTGGAGGAACCGGAATACCACTGGATGCTCCATGTTGTTTTATTCTAGAAATATATCATGCTTCGGTTGGGAGAGCCCTCTGCTTGTCATAATCAATTTTGGATTTGATTTGTTCCACTTAGAAGGAATTTGAAAAATATATTTTGAATATAAAACCTGGGCATTTAGTTCTAAATTTTGGAAGTATTTTGAAAAATATTGGATGCATAGCATTTATTATAGAATATTCTCTTTATTTCGTTGCATATGTTTGTTACATTACTTTTGGTTGCATCATGTTACCTGATTGCATATGGTTGTTATAAGGTTATAGTGCATATGTTTATTATAGGAAAATATAACTGATCAGATTTACCGAAAACCAAGTAAGTAAATCGATTTTCTTGGTATGGTTTTTACTTCTTCCACGCCGTAATAATTTCGAGGACGAAATTCATTTAAGAGGGGGAGAGTGTAACGACCCATAAATTAATTGCTTTGAATTTGAATATTTAAATCATTTTTAAATATATAAATAATGGATTTAAATAACCAAATAAACATCTTTTAAATAATAATTAATGATGTTAAAAATCACTTTCAAAATATGTTTAATAAAATAGTAGTTCGGATAAAAACAGAAAATATGGCCGAAAATTCGTTTTTTGAATTTTCGATTTCTTGTCGGCTAAAAGTTATCAGAAATTTCATAATACTTTTTATACACTAGTACACTTCACCTTATTTTGATAACTTCTCTTTGAAGCCTTGTTCCTTAGTAATAGTTTCCCGTGTAAGCTAGCAAATATAATTTAATAAAGAAGCTTCATATATAAGCTACCAAATTAAATTAAAATAAAGAAGCTTCCTTTGGAAGCTTTGCCTTGTTATAAAAGAAACAATTCTTCCTAATTCCTTTAATTTTTCTTCACTTCTTAAAATTCATTTCCTTAAGCTTCTCAAAGAAGCTCTAATGGCTTCTTCTTTTATCTCCATGACTTTCAAAATCCTTAAAAACTTGCTTTAAAATCACACCATCTTCTCCATTTTTACCTCATTTTCTCACGGCCATAATCTCCAACATAATACTTCAAATCAAGTTGTTATTTTTTTAAACCATGGAGAATACCAGTGGTTTCAACTTTCACTCGTATCACTTCCTCAAATTTTGAGCTTTAATATGTCAAAATATCAATTCTTTACAGAGTGTTTTCGGACCCAGAATTTCAAGTCCAAAAATGGTCCTTCTTCTTCCGACCATATCTTCTTCAAAATAATCCAATTTGAGTGATTCTTTTTTTTTGAAATGATAGAGAAAAGAATTTTCTAAAATATTCCTCTTTATCACCATTTCAAAATCCAAGAGTAAATAGTCTAAAACCAGTCCGAAAATGGCCTATTTTCGGTTTCTATTTTGAGAATTCGATGATTATCTAAAGTCACTCCACCTTACCAAAACATATTTCACTTCCTTCTCCTTTCAAGGCCAAGCCTACCTAGTGCAGTAAGTGTCAAGAACTCCACCTTTTTTCCTTAGGAATGGAAGTGATAGGTTATATCCTAATTTAGTAAGAGTTTGGATAGCTTTACGGTGAGTAAAACTCTTAATTTTTTTGGGAAATATTTTCTTTAGTTATATGGTGATATATATTGCTTGCTTGGTTTGTATTTATGAGAATTTGTTCATGTTTGGTTTGGAAACGTATATGTGTGATGGATGCAAACATGTTAAGTAATGGTTAGTTAGCTATCTAGTTAGTAAGTAAAATTTTACTCTCAATAACCAAAGCTTTAAAACTATATTCTTGTTTATATTTATTGCCTATAAATGCTTATTGTATGTATGCTTAAACCATTGTTATATGATGTTTGGTTGTGCTGATAATATTATATACTTGTATGTCTAACTGCCCATATAGCGATAGCCATTGTATGGACACTTTCGGAATATCACTTCTTATCAAACCATTTGGTTTCATCTTCGTGCTTGGAATTGTTTTACAAGTTAAGCAAGATTTTAATTAATGATGTTTCCAAAAATAATTAATTATTTTAATAATGATTATTGAATTTAATTAATAAGGATTAATGTTAAATAATTAAATATTAATGATGTGTTTTAAATTTAACTAATTACTTAGTTAATAATGTTTTAAATTTAATTAATCATTTTATTTAATGATGTTTAAGGCTAATTAATCCTTTGAAAATGATGGATTAAGGTTAATCAATCAATCAATTAATTATTAATTAATCTTTTTAATCAATGACTTTTAAAAGGAAATCAACTTGTTTTAATTTTAATTAATCTTTCCTTAATGATGGTTAAATTGATTAATCATTTTAAAATAATGATATTTAATTATTAATTAATTAATTTAATTATATTTAAATATTACTAATTAATTGAATTAATGATGTTTTAAAGGTGATTTACCCATTTTAATTAAAGGTTAGTGGAGTTAATTAACCAACTTAATTTATGAAATTTCGAGTGAATTTACCAAAATAACAAGGATGTTTTGACTTTGTTATTCATTAATTTAATTAAATATATTTTACTAATTAATTGAATTGATAAGATTTAAAAGTGGTTTTTTTAATTTAAAGTCATATGAAGTTCAATTATTAAATTATGTGATGAAGTTTAAAGTTAATTAATCAATGTAATAAGGATGTTTGAAGTTATTAAATCCTTTTTATAATAATGTTTTAAATTAGTGAACTCTTTTAAAAAAGTGTTTTAAAGCCAATGCTTTTACTGTGAAGCCCAAGCATGAATTCGATTTTAAAAGTAAACATTTGATTCGGTTATGGAACGGAATTAAATTCCATAAAGCGATATCACTTATATGGAAACAATTTACTTATGTACTTAACATTAAATGTCGATGAAATATAATTGTCCCTATTTTGAAAGATAAGAATATTCGTGAGACATGACTTTGGGGTAACACTACCTTAACTTGTCCGGTATTATTGTTAACTAAATAATAGTACAAGTTTGAATTCAATGAGTGGTGGTAAGTATACAAGACTTAATTTCCATATACGATCATTTTTGTATTCTTGATAGTTATTTTCGCAGCTATCAATTGCTTTAGCCTTTTATTGTCATTATTCTAAGACGATGTATGGCTCTGCTGAGCTTTGTTATCCTTTATCGGAAATGACTAAACCCAAAGAGCGAGTAGGGGACATGCTATGTGGGGTTGCTCCCGTTAGGGTATTTTCACATTCACTCTAGATTGGATTCGGTTGTGCATATGAGATGTGAAATACTTGGATACTCGGTAACAGTTGGCGGAGTCTGACTTGGAGGTTTCCAAGAGCCATCGGAGTTCTCAAGTATATATTCTAGAGGCATACTTTCGGTAAGGAGGGTGCAGCTTTCTAGTCATTGTTGGAGATTTTCCTTTCCTTATTTGATTCAAACCTTTAAATCTATTTCCTTTAATTGCAATGGGAAGAGTCAACCACTCTTCGCGGTGTTAATTATTAATTTAGCCCATTCTACCGAGTTTGGATAGTTATCCTATTTAGACCATTCTATCGAGTTTGGACTATTATCTAGTTTAGTCCATTCTATCGAGTTTGGACTGTTATCTTGTTTTATCCATTCTGTCCAGTTTGGATTTCTATTCAGACCGTTTCCATTCTTTCAAGTCTGGATGTTTATTAATTATGCCCATCATCATTGTTTGGTTTTGTTCTCTATTATTCCTTTCCATTTTTGTTATGTTTGGTTATTGTTTATGTGGGAGAAAACCCGTTCCACGTTAGCGGCGTGGTCCCGCATGTTGTTGATTAAATACACCCCTATTTTTTTTAATGTTTTACTCATACCAGACATTTGGTCTGACCCGAGTTGTTTATTTTCCCCAGACACGGGTACTCAATTATATTTGAGTAGTCCGACGGTAGCAGGTTTCTCTTTGGAGCTCTTTGTAGATGATGTTTGAGCAGGCGGCTCCTTAGCTATCTAGTTATTTACTTTTCCAGTATGATTATGTAGGTATATTTTGTATCTAAAAATAACAAGTCAGAATGTATAACTGCAAATATGTTAGATATAGTATTTTTGTATAACTCTGATAACTCCATATAAGGAGCAACATTTTATACTATGTCATTTTATATTATATATAACCATTCCAATGTGAGGTTTATCTATTCTATTTTGTTCTGTTCTTTATTTTACCTAAGATAACTTTCCTTTTGGACGCTTGGCCAATGGCACATGAATATCATTGATGGGTTAAGTGTCATTCCTAGGAGTCATAAAGTTGGGTCGTCGTGTTATTCTTCTTATTAACCCTATTTTGCTTGTTCGAACCTTTCAAAGATGATGTGTTCCCTTTAACAGCAAGTGCAACCCCTTGATCCTTGGATGAAGACTCAACATACCTTAACATATTAAGGAGCTCAGTGAGAATTACTTTAATTAGTTCATATTATAATTTAATATGAATGGCTCATACTGGGGAGTAAAAAACCCAAGAATCAAATCTACTTACAACTCATTGCCTATTTTTACGTCTTACTGAGAAAGTCTATCAATATAGCCTTTCATCATCAGAATGTAATTGCCCACTTTCTATCCCTTTATCATCTTCGTATAACAACTCTTCGTAAGTTCGTACCTTGCGGAACGAGACTGCTATGCAAATAAAGCTTTGAAACTATCAAAAATTTCATAGACCGACATATTTTCATGTTGCCTCTGGAATGGCTTATCAAACGTGGACAACACAAAAACATGGGCAATTTCAAGTTCTAAGACTCATTTTCTATAGGCTAAAGTTTAGGTCCACATCATCAATGGGTCTAACGTTAAGAGGTTCAGTTATCGATGACTAAGCTAAACTCCTTTATAAGTTAATGCTATCTTTATCACTCTTGGACAGTCAACGTAGTTAGGTCCAGTGAGTTTGTCGTTTTTAGAAAATAAATTGGATGTTGAATTTTTTTTAAATTTTAACTTAGTAGATTAGATCTTTTTCATAGTATATTATAGAAAGAAAAACACCTTTAATATTGAACGATATATATACATATAATTTTCTTCACTGGCCAAGAGCTATATATGTATTGATTTTTGATGTTAGTGGAAATTATGGCCTATGATTTGCTAAGATTTCCTCAAGGTCAGAATCCTAAGCCATACTAGTCCTAACACCCACTAGAGAAGTCAAAAGACTTCAAAGTTTTGTCTTAGGGTTTTGATAAACATAAAATTCTAGTGGGAGCCTTATTAGAAAAAAGATATGGTAACATTTATCCTTGCTAATATTGTAAGAACTACAGCTATGTATAAATTAAACTAATCTACATCGATAAATTTATGCAATTAATATAAGTGATAAAATGTTTATCAATTGAAATATACAAATGAACTGAATTAATATTGACAAATAGAAATATAATATTACTTACCAATAAATTTTTACATGTTGACCCATGTAAGCGCCTAATTATACTACTACTAATATGTTTGTAACTTGGTCACTTACGTGTTTACTTACCCGAGACTATGTATTATCTTTGATCGATTTCGAATTCTAAAAACAATACAAGGATATGAATATTTGATCCATTTTCAATCATATATAAATGTTATATGGTGAACGGTCGCAACCTATAATGTACAAAACCTCGATGAAATTAGTTCATTCGAAATAAACATCTAAACTATAATGTGAGATCATGTATCCAATATGATTGATTAAGATCATGACCTTGTTATATTAAATGTAACAATAGACTAAAAGCTACAAGTAGATCTAAGAACTCGATTACTAAAATTTTGGTTTGATTGGTTTATGTATAGTGCAGCTTATTTGATATCCTTAAAAGTTAAGGATGACCAAATGAATTTTTTTAAAAAGTTCGATATGATACTATAGTGAGGGTTTTCCTTGAATGGTTTGACCATTTAGAAAGGAGATCGAATGTATGAGAGTGGATGTAACCTAAGGCAAAGTTGGGATGAAGAGAGAGAATGACCACTTCTACTACATAAAGAACAATTGGAAATAGGAATTGTTAAATAATAAAAGACACTTAATAAGGAATAAGAAATATGATATCCATTTCAAATGTATTTTCACATAGAATTTTTTTTTCTATAAGATTTATTTCTTTGAATTTAAGATATATGATCTTAAAATTCTCGACTGTAAACCAATTGCAGTAAATGAATTAAATAGCCTATATAAAGTTGTTGAATGGAGCCTCGTGTTTCATATGCTATTATAGTAATGGTGGAAATAATAGAAGCATGTCATACAACACTTATTATTCTCATCAAGTTACACAAATTATTTTTGTACAACATATCTAACATTATTTATGAAATAATAACTGTTTTTCAATGTTGATTGAAAAATAGATATTGTTTTATTTCAATATGAATATTATAAATATTCATTATAAAATAAAACTATAATAGTGGTACTTATGATACATTGGAAAATATGGAAGTATCTAAATTTATTTTCAATTATTTTGGAATTGTGGACTGAGCCATAGTTTGGAGATATAATTCTTTGATTATATGATTATGAATCATATGGTATTAGTGAATTATATCATAAAACATAAAGTGTAAAGCACCCATCCAGTGGCACCAAGATATGAGTTGGTGAACTCTTCGGATTGATACATATAGATGTACACAATCTTAAGTCTAATAGTACTAAAATGGTTTCACATACTTCATTAAATTCATCGATGAATTATCGTTAACATGAGCTTGTGTATTTAATACATATATAGTATGTTTATGATAAGTTCATATGCTATAAAATGGATGTAAATAACATAATGTGCAATAGAAAATAAAATTATTTGATTTGATCAAATATGTGAGTATATTGGAAAGAGTTCAAATGTATCTTAAAAATGAATAAAGAGTCAATCTTAAAATTCACTCCTCCCTATGATACATAATGATATATCGATAAGGGGTAATCGAACTTTGTTAAACAAAGTACGATTGATAATGAGTGATGTTTTCTTTTTGTAAGGTCGTGTTCTTAAGAGAAGTATATAGGGTTAAAATTAATTTCATCTAATAAATAATTTATGAAATCATACAAGATAAGGGGTTTTATGAAACCCCAACATATGCTAGATCAAGGAGTTGACAGGCTGGGCGAGTCAAAAGACAACACGTAATAATTGTTCATGTGGAATCTTATCAGGATCACCACAAAGGAGTCTAGGAATGATCATCATTGGATGACCATTTTATGTTTTGAACATAAGTTTCATTAATTAAATCCAAATTAGTTTTATATAAATCTAAGGCGATTCATAAAATGTTTATGAATACCTATTCCATTGCATTGAGAAATGATTATTGTTTCAAGAAATATGTACTTTATATTGAAGTAATTTCTAGAAATTATTAGTAGTAAAATAGATTTGGATACGATCTAAAGATGAAAACTGATTACATAGGATGAAATGAAATTAACCAAACCTAAACAAATGTAATGCCTTAGAGTGTTTAATAAGTATTTTCGCACATTGATGAGTAACTATAAGTTTCTTATCAATATTAAGAATAGATAATCGTCAATTGTCAATTAAACCATTAAGAGTATTGGCTCTACCATATAGTATGAAGCATGTAATATGAATGGGTTCCAAGTATGTTATCAAAAATATAATTTTGATAATTGTACCTAAAGGGATATGATCCATCGGCCGCAAATGTGTCTTCAAGAGAAAGACTAATGGAGCCGGAATATATTGAGCAACATTGATAAGAATAACATCGTAAATTTCAATTGTTGAAATTAGCATAACAATTTCATCATTCAACATGCTCAAGTTAATTCAGACTTTATTCATATCACCTGGTACGACTTTGCATTTTGGTACATATGTATTGTTATGGAAAACTCTAAATAATGATTTAGAATAGACTGTTTTCACATAACTTCCAAGGTGTCTCGAAGTCGGTGGGAGCGATATTGAGTTTGTGAGTTTTTGGATATGATCCAAGAACAGATACGAAAGTATCATTTGGCAAGCATCAGAGTTGAACAAGTGTTTTGATAGAAATATCAAATGGTTTGATTTCCAATTAAAATGCAGAGGAATTGTGTGTCTGCAAGGAAGAACATTAAAAGGTACATAGATATTTCTAACCTATAAGTAAACAACATAATGTTGATTATTCATGATGTACTTATTATCAAATCAGTTCTAGCTTGGTTATTTAATACTCGATACTGGATTTGCAATTTATATCTTTTATAATAAGTATAAAGAATGTTGGGAATGTCCCAAATGACATACATGGACACCATATTAAAATGTTTAATATCGATCATGTAAGATGGATTCCTTATGCATTGACAATGGGAATTATCTTGCATGATGTATTGGGTACAATATCTTATTTAGCCATTGTATTTGATACATTAAGCAAATATAAATCCATATTAAGTTCACTAAATAGTAGTTTAGAGTGTTCTCTAATATTTACAAAATACTAAAGAACTATTTATATAAACAACGAACTCCTTATGGAGGAGCATTCAAACTCAAACTTTATAAGTGATATTGAGTATAATATGTCAATATCAGATTCATGTTTAAACCTTAATTAATGAATTTTAAGTAGGGAAATGTTCCAAATAAAAGATTGTAGTTAATTCAACGAAAATTATAAGCACATCGCCTTAAATATCACTACAAAATAAAAGTAATGTATAAATATAAATGCACAAATTTATAATCGAGCTAGGGGTGATTTCAAGTATTGAGAATACTACATCATTATTATATGACAACAATGTAATGATAAGAGCTCACTAGAAGTCAAGAAACATACTCTGAATAGTTCCACATGATAAACGTAGTTTATCAGCATCAGAGAAAGTTGATTGATATAGTAGATAATTAAAATAAAATAGTAGATCTATTCATGAATGGTCTAACTCGATCAGTTATCATAAAACTAATCGAAGGGACATGATTGAGATTTCATAATTGGCCTCAAGTGCAAGTGGGAGATTGATAGAGTTAGGAGTATGCCTTAGGGGCAATTCTGTAATTTACTCTAAATTATTAACCCTATAATAAAATCATGTTCAAACTAAAAGGTGTTTTTCCTTCTATTATACACTTGATATAATGTTTTATATTAATTAATTATTTAATTTAAGTATATTAAATAAAAAATCAGTAAATGGTATGTTTTGTGCTAGTTAAAATGGATTGTAATCATGAGTAATTTATCACAATATAATGAACACGTCATTTTAAACTTTCCTATTCAAGAAGTCTAGAGACTAGATATCAATATATCCATTAATACAAAAGTATATAACGTTCTCCAAATGTGGGCAGTGTATTACTTATGGCCGCTGCAGGAAGCAGGGGTTACTTATCGATAGTTATTGGATAAGTATGGAATGGGTCATTCGATATTTTTCTATTGGTTAATATAACTATGGTCAAACAGAAAACATCGATGTGATAATAATATACAATTCTCTCGACTTAATAATACATCAAGCTTCAATGTGGAAACTCCGCTTTGATTATAGTTAAATCATGGCATGGCATCCACTGAACAACTATTTAAGTGGAAGTATTAGAAGTAAAACACTATTCAATAGAGAATTTGTCTCCCCAGTTATGTGGAGTTAGTATCACAGTCAACTGAAGTCAACTCAAAAAAAAGGTCTCTGGCCAAAGCAGTTTGGATGGTAATAATTGTTATTATTGAACTAAGGACTTTGTATTTGGACTATAAAGTTGAATGTGGACGACTATAAAATTTTATAAGTCCTAATGTGATACAGTTTTGATGAAAAGAATTAGTGTAAATAATTATCACTATCAGGTAACGCTTAAAATAACTAAGATTAGATTTTACTGAAGCTATGTAGGCGGTAAATTTGGTTATAATGTCACACTACTAGTTAAAGTGGTGAATGGTAATATTCCAATGTTCGATATTAATCACTGCCGAATTTACACCTAAGAGTTACACAACCAAAATGTTGAATTCTACAACTACCATCTGAATTAATTAAATTATAATTGTTATAAATTAATTAAATTAAATAATATTTATGAAATATTAATTATAAAATTTTATTTGATTTGCATTGATCAGTATTGAAAATAGTGTGTGTATAAAATTATCATACACACGTATCAGTATACGATATCGATGCACGTTTAAATTAGATTTAAATGTATTTTACCTAATTGGGCTTGAAGCACAATGGAGGACCATAAAGGGGCTTTATATGGCTAGCTATAAGCTTAGGAGGAAGGGGTTGGATTTGATTCAAAAAGGGATTGAAATGGCAAGAGGAAATAGTGGATCTGGATCCACTTTTAGCTCCTTTCTCTCTCTACTATTTAAACACCCTTAACCCTTCTTTTGGATCTCTTGCTATTGGAATCTCCTACATCCATATCAGGCCGAACCCCTCTCCCTCTTCCTTCATTATGTCAAGCATTAAACAACATAAATTCAATTAAAACGGGTCATCGGTGCGTAGTACCTTCGATTTAGTAGCTCTCTTTAGAAGGATTAGAATTCAGATTCAAGCGGAGTCAATCGATTCAGCATCCAACATGTATTAATTAGGCTATAGTCAAGGTAGCTAATCTGTTTACAATTTTATAATTATTTTATGATTATCTTGAATTAAATATGCTTAGATTAGATCATGATATCACAAATCCCTATATATGAGTGATGTCAACATTGGATATGAATATATATATATATAGTATCAACCCGCATTTTCGGTCCATAGAAGTTGACACTAATATATTCACGGTATTCACGTGCCGAATATCTAAGTGCCTGAAAGACGGCTCGTTGAGGTGAAAGAAAGAAAAGATAGAACGGATCTCACAAATGTGACGAAACATATAATATACAAATGATCTTTTGAAAAGAAAAACTAAACTTTATTATACATTCATCAATCAAAGTACAATTATCCTATAATCAACCACTGGATAAGTATAACAACATGTTCTTATAATTGCTGATAAATATAACATGAACAAACATCGAAAGATAACAGAAAATACGGAAGTACGTCTTAGAGGCAACCAGCTCATCTTCTAAAAGCTCCAAAGTGTCCAGCTAAATCTGGAAAATATGCTCGAGCTGACCCGAGCATTATAGGAAAACAATGGCTGGGTCAGTCTAGTAAAACAAGCGTGAGAAACACAATCAAATGGATTACTTAATATTATAAAAACCTCCTGAAAGAAAGGTATCTCGTAAGACCTCGCCGCACATTAATACAGATGGGTTTTTACATTACGATAACCAAAACGTTTCTGTAGAAAATCTAGTAAAATTATAATAATGTCTAGGAGTTGAAAATAAAATAAAAAAGTAGTCGTGATGTCTATTAATGTACATCACAATAATAATAAGTATACAAATAAGAATCGCTAAGGCGCATTCACTAATCGTGTAGGATTCCACGGAGATGCCTTCAATACTTCGAGAATGGTCCTCCTGCACAAGGATCAGAGTTATCCTTCCAAAGCAAAATTACATCCCAACAATTGTTAAGCCGAGCGCATCGCTACATGCATGCATAACAACTATAGGAAACTCTAGGAAGGGGACAACTACACCCTTATGGTTCAGCTAAACCCCTGGCTATGCATCATATCTCTAGTTTTAGTCATTTCTATTGGTGAGGTTACGTCGGACATTCCAGCACACGAGTCACTACTCGAATAGACACGGAATCCCACACGGATTCCCATACCCCACTGGGTCTCAAAATCACACATGGATTCCCACATCTCAAAATTAATATTGCAGTCACACATGGATTCCTATACCCCAACGGGTCTCGGAATCACGCATGGATTCCAATATCTCGAACAAAACTCGAATCTCCTCCAAGCATAGAACTCGCATATGGTTTTGGAGTGGTTACGGTTTCGAGTCATCTCATATAAGTACACTCCCCTACTTACCAGGTGTTCCAAAACCAATCGACTGATTTTTAGAATACTCAATACTGGTTCTTTTTGAAATAATCAAACAATACATAAGAGCGAAGATCACTTCTTAGCTATTTAAGCGAACTTATCATTCGTCCTAGGAGAATTGAAATGTTTGTGTACAGTATAGCACCACTGATAGTAACTATACCGTATAATCCCTGTGTTTCTCCTAGATATTTCTAGAGTTAAATCCTTTGGTGTTAAGTAGAGAAAGAATATTTCCGTGATGCCAAAATGAAGAAGGATTATTTATTTAGGTCAAGATTTGATAGTCGGTTATTTAACTATCAAATAAAATAACATTCAATACAGTGATTACATTTCACATGGAAACCACTAAGCCTCCTAAATTAATCTTGCGTTAATTTGAAATCACTTTTTAAATATTTATTAAAATATTCATATAATTATCTCATCGGTATAAGTATATTCACAAACCATTTCACTTTCAAACTTGGAAAACTTTTCCATATACTTATACAATGTTATAGTTATTGTTTACAAAACATTCAAGAAATATTTCTTATTTCAAAATCATGTTCAATGGATCAAAAACAAATGTCATTTCAAACAGAGATAATGATAACCCAAAACACTATTCCTATTTATAAATCCCTTTATTATGAAGATCTCCTTTATACATCTCTGAATCCCTTTATAAAACTTCTTTTATAAATCTCCAAGTTCATTAACTCTTTTATAAATCTCTAAAACCATATATAAAACTGCTTTTATTAATGTCTAAAACATTAAAGACCAACTTCTTTCCAATTTCCAAAATCCCTTCCAAATTTATAAGTTCCCTTAATAAATTCTTTTATTGAATAAAAACCTTTATATAAACCTTTCCGTTTAAAATGATTCCTTTTAAATAAACAATTTATTATTTTTAAATACCTTTCATAAAATAATTATTATTTAAAAACAACTTTAACAAAATAATTACTTATCTTCAAACAGCACTAGTAAAATAATACTTTATACTATCATTAATGGAATAATTAATTAACTTAAAACATTATTAATAAAATAATAATAAGCTTTAAAATAAACTGTAACATCCTGCCTTTTTGGACGCTTTAAGCATACACACGTGCCAACTCAAACCATACAAAAGGGTAGATTGTTATTGGGGTGAATAAGAAAAAAGTAGAGAAAGAAAAAACAAAACAGAATCTTGCAGCGGAATGACAAAATATAATAATCAAATAACAGTTCATGAAGCTGTATACAAAACATTTGATTATACTTATACAATACAAAATCAGAGTTACACATATTAGAGATAAACAAATAATAATGCAGCGGAACAGTATGAATGCAGTGGAATAAATATAGTAAATAGTAGTAGTAAAAATCTTCGTCTTCGTCCTCCAGAAATAAGGTCTTCAAATCCTGAAATGCTCAGGCTGACCCGAGCGAATTGAAAAGACAAAACACTCCAGTCAGAACTAAAAGATCATATGTAAGTCAAATCAACGGTAAATAAATATGAGTGTAAACGGCGTCGGAGATGTTTACGGGATTTGACATCTCTTATCCAGTGTCAAACGTGAGTGTAGTAACTTAAGAGATGTTCGGGATTCACATCTCCTAAGGATCCGTTAAACTATCTACTATGTAGTACAATACGCTATTATAATATGTCTATAATAAGATAAACTATCAAAATAGCGTTAATGCGTTACATTTTCCCACTTAACACATTTTTATAACGCCAATAGTCTATACAGTACTGTAACTCACCGAAAACTGGGGCCGCCAGAGGATACCCCATAGGTATGACATAAAACAAACTCGTAGAAGGCGCACTAGGGTAGGTGACACGGCATAACTAGGCAATGCCAGGGTAGATATACCAATTACACTTCCGGACTGGAGGTAACGCATAGCAGCTACTACCGCCCACCTCGGAACACACTCCCAAATCAAAATCGAGGGTGGCCACCGAATAAATCGCAAAGTCAGAATATAGTATCGAAGGAATGTGCCCGATCGGAGGAATGACCTCACTTAGCCCGTCAATTGCTCCTGTTTTAGCCACCTTAAGCTAATTCATGGGAGTTAGGTCCACGTATGTATACCTTTAGGATCGTCGCCACCATCCTATTTCATTCTGGAATCTCCACCGCATACACAGTTGTTAAAGTGGTTTTCGGTATTAGCAGAGAGTATGACAATATCCGATCCCGGTCTCTTTAACAACCAATCGCTTATTACACACCGGATGGTTCTTTTACATTTTCAAAATCATTTCATAATTGATATCAAAATATCATATTCAATTCAAATCATATCATTTTCGAAATCATTACTTACTTCCGAAATTATATCACATTGAAATCGTATCGCATTTGAAATCATAGTTCGAAATTATATTTCCTTTAAAAAGTCATATTTCCAAAATAGGCTAAACTCTCATTTCAAAATATCATATTAAACCAAATATGTTATTTAATTCCCAACTTAGGTTATAACATCATTAACAAGATTCACTTAAAAAATCAATAATTTGAATATAAAACCCATCCATTTTACTTAGTTTTGAATTTAGAAGAAAATAGTTAATATAGATTTAAAATAGATTAAATATACTTAAAATAGATTAAATAGCTTTAAAATAGATTAATTAGATTTAAAATAAGTTAAAACATGTTAATTAGTTCAAATAAATTAAATGGTTTAAAATAGGTTAAAATGGTTTAATATAATTAATACAGGTTAAATAGTTTAATACTTGAAATCTTAATAATTAGAAATTTGAAATAATATATATTTAAAACAGTTTATATTAAAACATTAATTTGGAATTAATATCAATTTAAACTATTCATTTCATTTCAACATATTTAGACCATTTCCAATTTCCTAGTCATCAGACCAAATTCCAAACCTTTCAATTTAACATTTCAATAAACTATTGAATTTCATATCGTTTCAATCCTTGTTCAAATATCAATTCGGATAACTCCAATTTCAAAATATTTCAAAGTTATTTTCAAACAACTTCAATAACTTAATTTCGATAGAATTTCATTTATACTTAAAAGTTTAACTTTAAACTTTCAATTTAATCTCTTAAAACGATTCACATTTCAACATAAAACTTGATTTTTCAATAATACTTCAATTTACATAAATCAAATTTTATTTCAAAATATCATTTAATTAAATTCGAAAATTAAGGATTTTAAAATCATTTAATTTAACCAATCCCGTGTCCGTATATAATTCTCTATCCTAGGGTCAAGTGATATGGATATTTATCATTTCAATCCGCAGTTTAAAATGTTACGGTTAAATATATCATTTCAAACCGCAATCCCAAATTAATAATAAAGTCCATAAAATCATTCGAGTCTATCATTTCAACCCATAATGATTTTTCCTTAATCTATTGATCATTCGGGTATGTATCATTTCAACCCATAGTGAACTTGCAGTTTATAACGATATAAAATAAAACATCCATTCATCCAATATCAACAATCAACATTCATTACAAACATCATCCAAATCAATCAATAATCAATATAGAACTGATAATCAATAACATGTATTTAACTAGCAATTTATATTTAATAATAAATTAAATAACGATTTAATTCAAATAAATTCAAATTAACCGAGATGATGATTTAAAATATACCAAACAGTCATAAATAAATTTCTTATCACATCATAAATTTAATTTAACAAACATAAGAAATTTTAGAAGTTGTGAGTGGGCTAAAACACTCACTATTGAATTTAAATTGAATTTAAATTCAATTTAAACTCAAAATTCAAACAGTCTCTGAATTCATTCAAACCAGCGTCAAAATGTCTAGAATTTCAATATGATCCCAACGTAAGAAACCACGCATGAAACAGACCTCGTATGTGAAAGTTATACAAGTTAGAACATTTGAATTTAAATAATTTAAATTAAATAGCACAACCTGGACCAACCACTCACCATGCACCACGTCATCCTCCTACCCCATCCTCTTTTGTTCTAACGCGAATACCTACAGGCCCGCACCTGCAACCCACGATCGCCATGCCTTCAGCCAGTCACGGTCTCTCGCGCCACCACCGGCGAGTCGTCGCCATCTCATGAACGCCCCCGTGCCTCGCGACCACTCCACGACCTCCTCCCGTACGCCAAAAACGCGCAGCCGCCATAAAACGTCGAACCCTAATCCAAATATCCACCTCGATCCAACCGTTGAAACTCCAAACGAACACCGCCGATGCCTTCCTGTGACATCCTGGAATTTCTGACAATATCAATTTAATAATCCGCATTAAAAATTAAATTGATTTGATAATTTTTGTTAATAAGATTTGAATTGGTTTAATAATCTCCTTTTAAATAAATGTTTAACTGATAATTTATCTTTTAAAAGCTAATAAATTGTTTCTATTTATAATGTATATATATTTGTATATATTGTAAATAGATAAGCTTTGTTTTAAATTTAATAAATAAAGATATGTTTTCTAATTTTAATATTTTTGGTAATTATAATTTGATTTAATATATATTTGTTTTAAGGCTATATAAAATAAATAACTGTATGGTTTAAAATACTTAAGAAAAATATTAATTGTTTTAAATTTATTTTAGTTTAAGTTTGAATTTAAATAAGATTTACAAAAAGGTTGTTTTGTTCTTTTTAAATATAGTTTGTTTAAATAAGTAATTTATTTATAAAGAGACAATTTCTCTTATAAATTATTTCAATTTAATAATGAGTTATAGTTTAAATAATATTAGTAATGTAATATCTTTACAAATGGGTTTATATAGAAATTGTTATTTTAAATTTATTAATTAAGGGAAACTATGATTTGTAAATTTGAAATGAAGTCTTTCAAAAATGTTTTAATTTAAATTAAACCTTATAAATATTAAGCATAAGTGTAAAAATAAATAATAAATAAATTTAACAATTGATAGTTTAAGTTTAAAAATAAAAGTAAAATAAAAGTAAACACATATGTTAGAAATAAATATGAAAGAGAATTTATATGTTATGTGTTAGCACCAAAATTGGTCACTAACCTCGTTCAGAAAGATTGTGTAGAGATATAAGTGATGAAAGTAAATTAAACAGAGAAGACAGTCCTAATTCAAGTGCAGAAAGTAAGAACACCAAATTTATAGTGGTTCGGCGTAATTGCCTACGTCCACTTTGCTCAACTTTATTGATTTCCTTTATGATTGATTACAAATACAATTCGTGAATCAAAAGCTTGAATGAAGGTGTTTAAGTAGAGAAGATGAGTCTTGAAAATGGCAGAGTCTCCCCGTCTTTTCTCTCCAAAAAAGGATCCCTTTCACTGTGACCCTGCCCCTCTATTTATAGGCAAAGATGGGCTGGACTCCCCAAGTGGGCTGATTGTCGAATGTTCCAGCCCGAGTACAGTGGTCGCCGTATGCCGATCAAGGTTCGCCGAACGATCTCCGCCGAACCATTCCTTCTATGCCGAACGGTGTGCTGATTAGTTGTGTTGAATGTCTCCTGGATGACGAGTATTACGCCGAACACCATGGGATGCCGAGTACTCTCGTATGCCGAGCGTTCCTGTATGCCGAGCAGTCTTGATGCCAAACAGTCTTGATGCCGAGCAGTCTGGGTGCCGAGCACTTATGGGATGCCGAACACTAGTTGATGCTGAGCATAGGTTGTTGCCGAGTGTCAGTTGATACCGAACACTACTTGGCGCCGAGTACCCTTGTTGCCGAGTACTACGCCGAGTAGTCTCGATGCCGAGTGCTTTTGATGTCGAGTGCTCTCGCATGCCGAACACTGCTGAGTATCACGCCGAACACTCCTGGATGTCAAGTGCCTCGCCGAACACTCCTGGATGCCGGTCACTCTCTGATGCCGAGTTCCACTGGATGCCGAACGCTAGCGCCGAGCATTGGTTGTTGCCGAACACTAACTGACGCCGAGCACTACGGATGCCGAACGCTATGGATGCCGAGTCCCACTGGATGCCGCGCACTTCGCCGAGTCCTCCTGGATGCCGAACAGTCTTTCATGCCGAGTAGTGGCCAACGCCGAGCACTCAGTTGCCTGGTCAAATCTCCAGGAAACACTTGCCCCCCAAAGTGTATCGCGTGGCCGAACGTGGTACGCTTTGAATCGTGCAACGTCTTCGTCACGTCTTAAACTCTTGGCTAACCTCGAACGGGGACGCCACTTTTGTGGGATCGATGTGTGCCGGACGTGTTCTAAATGCCGAACGAGACATGCGCGTTCGAACGGTGCTTCCTCGCCGAGCTATGCTTCAATGCCGAACCGTTATGCGCCGAACGCTATGACCTTGACCGGTTCTACCGGTCATGGCCTTTTCGACTTCTACCTCCCTCTATATAACCAGGCGTCGTTCCACCATTCTCTCTTTACGCTTTCTCTTCTGTTATTCCCAGAGATTTACGACTCTTGCCACTCTATCAGACATAAAGTCTAGTTGATCCTTTCTCAATCTCGATCGTCGAACTAGGTACCATTCCCTCCATGATTACATTACTTCAATCTTTAGGTTCATCACATGGTGTACAATGTGTGGTTAGTAGAAGTGGTTCGCACGTTCGGAGTCGCCGAACAGTGCATGGTAGTTAGACCTAACTCCTTTGTGCCGATCAAGATTGGAATAAAAAGGGAGATGGGGCGTCGAACGGCGTAATTTTCGCCGAGCGATCTTGTCTCTGTCGTTCGTCGTGAATGGAGAAAAGGCAGGGCGGAGTTATGATCGAGGGCGGAGCGCTGCCTTAGCCGAACGGTCTAAGGCCGAACGCTACCCTTATGCCGAACAGACATATACGCCGAGTAGCATTTAGACCGAACGACATAATTACCGAACAACTGTCATGCCGAACAGCTACACACCTGCCGAACAATATAACTGCCGAACATTATATTCGCCGAACATCAAAAATGCCGAACAGTATAACCGCCGAACATTACATTCGCCGAACATCGAAAATGCCGAACAATATAACTGCCGAACATTATATTCGCCGAACACCAAAAATGCCGAACAGTATAACTGCCGAACATTATATTCGCCGAACATCAAAAATGCCGAACAATATAAATACCTAGGCCGAACAATACTTAGGACGAACAACACAATTGTCGGGCCATAATTCAAGCCGAACAACATTCAAATGCCGAACAAACATATATATGCCGAACAATTTCAATGCCGAACACTTGACAATGACTTATCCGAACCAAGATACATGCCGAACACTTCTTTAGGACGAACAATGTAACCGCCGAGCGACCCCAAGGCAAGCTTTTTGAGACGGTCAGCGATGACGGTCTTCGAAGGCGATGATTCGAAGCTAATTATTATATCTTTAAAACCTTTAGATTCTTATTGTCTGTACACAATTGCTCGCACTAGTTCACACACCACGTGGGGGGAAAACTCGTGTTGCTAATTCTAACGCTCAACGTTTTTCAAGTATAGCTTTCTCAAGCATTTAGCCAGGTTCATTATTTATTCGGGATGTCAGGAAAATCTAGTTCTGCCACCATATCTGACAGGCCTGGGCCGTCAGCAAAGCAAGGAGCCGCAGATGCTTCCAACCCGTCAATCTCTCCCGCTCATAATCTGGCGCCCGATGCTCTGGAGTCAACCATCTTACTGGACAATCCGGTCGATTCCCAAGCCTCGAGGATCAACGAGGCCGCTCTGCGACGGATATGTTCCATTCACGGAATTCCCTTTACCGACGTGTTAGTTCCTTCGAGACACGACCGTCCTCATTTGCCCCCAGTCGGGTACACGGCCTGCAACAAGTTCATGTGCTGGATGGGCAGCGTGCCTCCGTTTAACCTATTTCTCCGGGATGTGCTGCAGTATATAGACATCGCCCCGTCGCAGCTGCACCCGAATGGTCATGCGTTCCTATATGGGACTTATTTACTCTTCATGGCTGTCTTCTCCAGACCTCCAACCCCCGGTGATATTCGATACATTTACATGTTTAAGAGGCGGAAAGATAGCCCTTCCTTCATCTTCCTCGAGCCGTATCACAAGTGCCAGATCTTGACAGGGGCCTGCAGCAAGTTCGCCCTGTACAAACAGGAATGGTTCTATGTGCGATGCCCGTCTGGTTTTGCTAGGAGATGGGTTGAAGGCAGTAAGTCTCTCTGCTGAACCGTTACTCGTACTTAATGAGAGTCATGTTTTTCTTAACTCTTCGTTTCATCTTTTCAGGTATTAACCCGCGTCCGGAAGGTCGAGGATATTCTGATGCTGTCGACGCGATTAGAGCTCTTCCGGCCGAGGACCGAGATATTCGAACTATCATTTCAAATGAATCGCTGTCGGGATTCGGCTTACTAGCTCCCGATCGTCGGGTCAGCCTTCCGGAAGGCGTTACAATTCCCAAACCTTCATCCGGTAAAGGGAAAAAACTTGCCGGCCCATCTTCGCGTCGCGCTCCCATCGCGCGCGAAGAAGGCGAGCGTAGAGAGGGTGATGCACCCGACACTCAGGGCGAGAACGTGGGTCCTGCTTGGAATCCGGCAATCGAAGTTCAGGATATTGAGACGTCATCCTCCCCTTCGAAGGGAAAGAAAAAGCTGAAATATACGGTTCAGAAAGAGAAAGTCGGCGACACCTCAAAACCTACGCCTATCCCTCCTGAAAAAGAGGCTTCTTCACAGCGTCTGGAGTGTTCTCTAAGGGGTCTCTCGAACCTCTCTATCCCCGAAGACATACTTAATTATGGGTTCGATGATCCTGAAGCTCTCAAATTCTCCTCGCCCGCTAGAGGCAATGTAGGAGTTCAACTCCCGGCTCACAGAGATAATACCCCGATTAGCAAAGACAAACGAACGGGTCCGTCGGGGGGAACACTTAGGACACACACGCACACGCGCATTCCATAGCATACTTCAAGTCTTTTTAATTCGTGAATTTTCCTTAATTCGTTGTTATCTTCCTTCTTTGCAGGTGATATGGGCCGCTCCCACGGACTTGATCGCCTTCAGGGGTCTTCAATATTTCATCACTCCGGACGGGATTCCGGTTCGGGCAGACGCCGGGACCGAGGTGATTATGAGGATAGGGACAATCGTCCACGCGAATCGTCTCATCGCAAGAAAGCGCACTATCAATCTTCTCAGTCCCGTGATCTTCCTCCTACAACTGAGCCGGATAAAGAGAAGTCTCTGCAGAAGGGCTATCAGTCCGATGCTGCTCGAGAACAACATTCCAGTTCATCGAGTACGAGGCAAGTTCGGGAGCCGCGTAAAAGAACGGAATTCTCTAAGCCTCCTCCTCCTGCTCCTGCCGTGGACCCAACTGTTGCGGAAAAGATGGTCGACCTTAAGGCCAAGTTTCCGAAGATTTGTTTTGACGGTTTGAAATTCCTCCCGGCCATCCATCACATTCCTGGGCACGTGAAGCAAAGTGCCATTGCATGCAACAATGACGTCTATGTTCAACATGACGCATTCGTGCACTTGGTGGAGAAGATATCAGAAGTATCTGTTGAGCGTCAACACGAGATTGACCGTCTGACTCTGGAGGCTGACAGCGATAAGAAAATCATCAAACTCCAAGACGAAGAACTTGCCTCTTATAAGTTAAAGCTAGAAGCCGCTGAACAAGGCGCAAAAGATACTGCCGAGGCAGTTACTCGCTTAGAGGTGGCTCACAAAAAGGAGCTTGATGAAGCAGTTCAGCGCAGCGGCGCCCTTGCCCTAGAAAAAGACTCTGTTCAAAAAGAAAGGGACGTGCTCGCTATTCAAGTCAAGGAGCTGAAAGAACAACTCTCCAAGGAGAAAGAAGACAAAGTAGCCGCTCAGGAAGAATCACAGCGGTATTGCGATGAGATTGTTGCTACCCGGCTCCTCAAGGCAAAGCTCGACGGTGAACTTGCCGGGGTCGAGAGAATGAAGGATGAAGCCCGTGAGGAGGGTAAAAGAATGGCTGAGGAGGAGCTTGATTCTCGCCTTGAGGCGGCCGCAGAGACTGGCAGGGAAGAGGTCAAAAGTATGTTTGACCCGTTGATCGCCGAGTACGGAGCCCGTGTCCTTATGCACCGCGACCTAACATTCTTGGGCGACGGCTACCATGAATCCCTGGCTGAGGCATGGGAGACTCTGATAAAGATCAAGAAAATCGAATCAGGCTCCGAAGAAATCGACGAGGATGCACTGGTGAAGGAGTTCCTGAGGGGGAATGAGCCATCGGATTTATCCGTAGCATTGGCTCTCTATGGCAAAGGCTCTTCCCCTTCGAAAGAGAAGAACAACGAGGCTGGCCCATCAGAGGCCGACACTACTACTCCTCACATTGCCGCTCCTTATGCTGCTCAATCGGCTGGTCGGTCGACGCTTGATCCATTCGAGCAACACGCCAGTTATGATCCCGAAGATCCCGGGCTTGGCGTTCATGTGCTGTCACCTATCCTGGAGGGTGAAACCCCGCGCGCCACCGACAGTCAACCTGATCCTGGTAGGAGATTCTCCTTTCTCTAGAAATTGAAGCGATCCCGTCACTTTTCAGCAGTGGTTATTCGTTCTAATGCCTACTTCTTATATTTCTCACAGGTTGTTCGGACACTGAGCTAACTCCGAGGAGCGATGACGCCAAGGAGGAAGCGGGGAAAACAAGCGACGCTGCTCACGCAGAGGTAACTCCCGGCCCAGACGCTCAAGTGATCGGGGCGCTTGACGATGACAAACTTGACACCTCGTCTCTGGCCGAAGGAAGCGACGAAGTTAAAATCACTGGCGCCTCTGATCATACTTCAGAGATGAGCATGAAGGATCGTCTTGCCGACGAGGAGAAGAGAAAGGTCAAAGTCAAAGTTGAATCTGAAGTCTTGGAACTTACTGACCCGCGGAATAGACCTTTGAAAATCATTCTCCCGGGCAGGTCCAAACCATTAGATGTCCCGTCTCCTACTCCTGACTCCGTCTCTCTAGCAAGCAAAAAGTCCAAGAAGAAACGTGAGGGAGAGGAGTCGTCGGAAACACCGAAGGCGGACAAGAAGAAGAAGTCGAAGAAATGATCGATGCACTTGTTCAACAAGTTTTTGCTTAAGTTTGTAACAGTTTCTACCTTTCATAACTTGTAGTTTGTATAGGCCCGAATTTTGTAGGAGTGATCTTGTATCCCTATTTTGGACTTATCGAATAAAATTTCAGTTTCTTCTTGTTTGAATGATTCTCTTGTCTTTATTTGGTTTGCTGACACTGTGCTTCGGGGACTTGGAGACTTAAGACTGTTCATACTCTAGTCCGCGCTCTGGGGACTTAGAGTACTCCGCTCCGCACTCCGGGAACTCGGAGATTGGAAATCGTTTATACTCTAGTCCGCGCTCTGGGGACTTAGAGTACTCCGCTCCGCACTCCGGGGACTCGGAGATTGGAAATTGTTTATACTCTAGTCCGCGCTCTGGGGACTTAGAGTACTCCGCTCCGCACTCTGGGGACTCGGAGATTGTAAATCGTTTATACTCTAGTCCTCGCTCTGGGGACTTAGAGTACTCCGCTCCGCACTCTGGGGACTCGGAGATTGTAAATCGTTTATACTCTAGTCCTCGCTCTGGGGACTTAGAGTACTCCGCTCCGCACTCTGGGGACTCGGAGATTGTAAATCGTTTATACTCTAGTCCTCGCTCTGGGGACTTAGAGTACTCCGCTCCGCACTCTGGGGACTCGGAGATTGTAAATCGTTTATACTCTAGTCCGCGCTCTGGGGACTTAGAGTACTCCGCTCCGCACTCTGGGGATTCGGAGATTATAAATCGTTTATACTCTAGTCCGCGCTCTGGGGACTTAGAGTACTCCGCTCCGCACTCTGGGGACTCGGAGATTGTAAATCGTTTATACTCTAGTCCTCGCTTTGGGGACTTAGAGTACTCCGCTCCGCACTCTGGGGACTCGGAGATTGTAAATCGTTTATACTCTAGTCCGCGCTCTGGGGACTTAGAGTACTCCGCTCCGCACTCTGGGGATTCGGAGATTGGAAATCGTTTGTATGAGTCTGTACGCCGCACAGAATAATGTAATTTATCATTCAATTAAGAGATACAGAAACTTCATAGAAAATGTGGCTTCAAGCCTTTATTAATGAAAATCGACTAAATTGCTCGATTACAACTTCAAAAGGAAACTAAGTCATTATTGAATGGAAACATGCACAAAACAATAGTGCTTATAACAAGAAAGGGAAACATGCTAAACGTAATAGTGCCGCAAATGTTCACTGTTCCATGCTCGGGGGAGTGTCGCGCCATCAACGGTCGCTAGCTTGAAGGTTCCTTCTCCAAGCTTCCGTTCAATGGCGTATGGACCTTCCCAGCTGGGATTCATGCGTGATGGTACTGGGAAGACTCGTTTCAGAACGAGATCACCCACATCAAAGATTCTTGGGCGGACTCTGCCATCGTAGTAGCGCTTGACTCGATGTCTGTGCGCCGCCGCCCTTAACTCAGCTTCTTCACGTTTTTCGTCGATGCAGTCCAGTGATTCCAGCAAGAGGTTTTGGTTCGTCTTGGGATCATAATATGTCACTCGGTGCGATGGAACTTCAAGTTCCACGGGTATAACGGCTTCAGAGCCGTATGCCAAGGAGAACGAAGTGTGGCCGGTCGCGGACTTGTGGGTAGTCCTATATGCCCATAATGCTGTCGGGAGTTCATCTACCCACTTGCCTCCAACCTTCTCCAGACGCTTCTTTAGTATGGACTTGATTATTTTGTTAACGGCCTCGACTTGTCCGTTAGCTTTTGGGTGTGCAACGGCAGCGAACTTTTTCTCGATGCCGTACTTCAAACAGAACTCTTTGAACTCTTTACTTTCGAATTGCGTTCCGTTGTCCGTAATGATGGTGCGTGGAAGACCGAAGCGGCATATAATGTTTCGTACAACGAAGTTAATGACTTTCTTAGAGGTGATAGTGGCCAAAGGTTCTGCCTCAGCCCATTTCGTGAAATAGTCGACTGCAACTATCGCGTACTTCGCACCACCTTTGGATAGAGGCAAAGAGCCGATTATATCGATTCCCCAGATCGCGAATGGCCAAGGGCTGATCATTTGTGTGAGTTCCGTTGACGGGGCCCTCGGGATTTTTGCATATCTTTGACACTTGTCGCACTTTCTTGCGTAGTCCGCGGCATCCCGGTTTACAGTGGGCCAGTAATACCCATAGCGGAGGATCTTCTTTGCTAGCGTTTGCCCCCCAGTATGGTCGCCGCATTCCCCTTCGTGGACTTCCCTCAAGACTCGCTTTGTTTCATCATGAGCGATGCATCGTAACAATGGGATTGAGAACCCTTTCCGGTACATGGATCCATCCTGCATTATGTACCGTGCAGCCTTTCGAAGGACCTGTCGTCTTTCGCTTCTTCTTTCTGGTAAAGCCCCGGTTGTCAGGTACAGTTTGAATGGGGTTATCCATGAGTCCTTCTCGATCTCTGTTTCCAACACAAGGTCGATTTTCATCTCGTCTGCACTCGGGGCATGCAAGACTTCCACGGGATACAATCCCATTTGTTGAACATCGTCGGTACTCGCGAACTTAGCCAACAAGTCGGCTTCTTTGTTTTGCTCTCGCGGGATATGTGAAATGTCATAGCGCTCAAGATTTGATAGTAGTTCCTGGACCTGAACGAGGTACGGAGCAAGTTTCCGTCCTTTTGCTTGGTAGTCTCCTCGTACTTGGTAAACCACTAACTGCGAGTCACAAAAGATTTCGATCGATTTGATTCCGAGTTCTTTGATAAGCTTCAAGCCAGCGATCAATGCTTCATATTCAGCTTCGTTGTTCGTAGCCGGAAAATCGAGCTTCAGGGCATAACAGATTGATCGGTTTTCCGGAGTTATAAGAACTACGCCCGCGCCGGAGCAACGGTCGTTTGATGCACCGTCAGTGTATAACTTCCATCGTATGGGGGGAATGATGTCGTGATCGTCCGGTTTGATAGGTATGGTAAATTCAGCGATGAAGTCTGCTAACGCTTGCCCTCGGATAGCTCTCCGTGGTAAGTATGCGATATCGAATTGGCTCAACTCGATGTTCCATTTCAGCAATCTTCCAGAAGTTTCTGGTCGCTGAAGTACCTGCCTCAGGGGTTGATCGGTATAAACGCCGATTGAATGCGCTTGAAAGTATGGGCGTAGCTTGCGTGATGCAATCACCAAGCAATAAGCCAATTTCTCAATTTTAGGGTAATTCTTCTCTGCCCCCGTTAAACGCTTGCTAACATAATATACCGGCTTCTGGACTCGATCCTCCTCCCGGACCAAAGCTGCGCTTATCGCATGAGGGGATATAGCCAAGTAAACGTACAGCATCTCATGGTCAACTGGTTTAGATAGCATCGGTGGGCTCTCCAGATGCCTTACCAGGTTCTGGAAAGCTTCCTCGCAGCTAGACGTCCATTCAAAATTCCTCTTTCCTTTCTTTATTATGTCGAAGAATGGGATGCATTTGTCAGTTGCCTTGGATATAAATCGACTTAGCGCAGCCACTTTTCCGTTCAAGCTCTGTACCTGCTTTACAGTCCTGGGCGCTTGTACGTCTCGAATGGCTTGGATCTTTTCTGGGTTGGCTTCGATTCCCCTAGCGTTGACGATGAATCCTAAAAACTTCCCTGATGCAACGCCGAAAGAACACTTCAGCGGGTTGATCTTCATTCCATAGGACCTGAGTATGTTAAACATTTCGGCTAAGTCTTGAATGTGGTCGTTTGACTGCCGTGACTTCACGAGCATGTCATCCACATAGACTTCCATGGTTTTGCCCAGCTGGTCCTTGAACATTCGATTCACCAGACGTTGGTAAGTTGCTCCAGCATTCTTTAATCCAAAGGGCATCACTACATAGCAGTACAGCCCGACATTTGTAACGAAGCTGGTGTGTTCTTGGTCTGGAATATGCATTGGGATTTGGTTGTATCCCGAGTACGCATCCATAAATGATAATAATTCGTGTCCTGCTGTGGAATCGACCAACTGATCGATCCTGGGCAACGGGAAACTGTCCTTAGGGCATGCTTTGTTCTAGTCGGAATAATCTACGCAAGTCCTCCATTTCCCATTTGCCTTTTTCACTAGCACGGGGTTGGAGACCCACTCTGGGTAGAGGGCGTCGCGGACGAACCCATTTGCTTTGAGTTTGTCCACCTCCTCTCCAAGAGCGGCGGATCTCTCTGGATCCATTCCTCTCCTCTTTTGCTTGACTGGGACGTATTTCGGGTCTATGTTCAACATATGACTTGTGATGGCGGGAGAAATCCCACACATATCAGAATGCGTCCAGGCAAAAACATCAAGGTTTGCTCGGAGGAAGTCGCTAAGGTCTTCTGTCATTGCGGGGCATAACTGTGATCCGATCTTCAGTATTCGCGAAGGGTCGTCACGGCTAACCGGAATGTCAATTGTTAATTCAGCCGGTGCCGCCTTCTCTTCCCTGGGTTTCTCATCGTCGTCTCTCGGATCTATATCTCCGTAGATCCGAGAACTATGCCCGAGCCAGGGCTCGGGCACTACTTGTCAATTATTCGCGTTGAGGATGCGGACAGGATTGTCCGCACCCTTTCCTTTTTCCCTCCGGTGGGCTTCTCGGAGCTCGGCCACATAACAGGAACGACCAGCTGCTTGGTCTCCGTGAACAATGCCTACTCCTTTGTCAGTTGGGAACTTCAAAGTCAAGCACCACGGGGCTAATGCCGCCCTAAATTCAGCCAGGGCCGGCCGACCCAAGAAAACATTATATGGAGAGTCCACATCCAAAACTACAAAGGGTAGAATTCGTACCCTCCGACGCTCGCCTTGTCCCAGTTCAACTGGTAACTCGACATATCCCACTGCATCAGTCGCAGCGCCGTTAAAACCGTGGATACGAGCTTTGGATGGTTTCAAGTCTTTTGTCTCTAGCTTCATCTGATCATATGCCTTCTTGAAGATGATGTTGACTGAACTTCCACAATCAATCAAGATTCTTTTTACATACGCTGGTCCGATTGTTGCAGATATGACCATGGGATCGATGGTCGGAGCCTCTATCTGATCAGCGTCTCTGTTTCTGAACACAATATCGTCTGTCATCACGCGCTGCTGCTTAGCAGGGGCCCCGTCCTCTATGTTTGAACAGCACTCGAAATCCGCATGCTTCAAGGAGCTCGCATATCGCTCCATCTCTTGCCAGTTCTTATCTGCGGGATGAGGTCCGCCGATAATTGTATTTATGACCAGTCTCCCAACAGTTCGGGCAGGTTCCTCTGGATGACGTGGAGCCGGTGCACGACCTGGGTCGGACGTTCCCTGTCCTCCTTCCTGCGGATCCTTCACAAATTCTTGCAACTTCTTTTGTCTGATCAATTTCTCGATAGCGTCATGTAGGTGTCTGCATTCCTCCGTGTTGTGTCCATAGGTTTCATGGAAGCGGCAATATTTCCCAGTCCGTTTCTGTTCTTCAGTTGATTCTTTCGGACGTGGTTTTCTGTACTGAAAAGTATTGCATGTGGATAGGTAAATGTTCTCAAGTGGGGCGTTTAGCGGAGTGTACTCGCTGTAGCTTGGAATTCTCGACTTCCACTTTCCCGCTTCTTTCCTCTTTCCTTGACTCCTTCCTCCGGACTCTTTGGGCTGCACAGGTTTATTCTGGACGTTGACCTGGACTTTCCCTGAATTGTCTCCAGATTGCTTCACAGCAATGTTGCTCTTGATTGACTCTTGGGCAGGTCCCGGTGCCTTGTCTCGTCGTATCCACCTAGCTTCCTCTCTTCTTATGAACTGGTGTGCCTTGGAGTAAAAACGCTCTAGCGTAGTCGGAGGTTTTCCTGCCAGCCAATCTCCGAATTCAGAATCCGGATCTACACCTCTCATTACAGCCATTAGAATTGCATGGTCGTTGGGATTACTGACTTCAGTTGCCGCAACGTGGAATCTCTGTAAGTACTCCTTCAGCGATTCTCCGGGATTTTGGATTACACTTGACAAAGACATCACGTCCTTCGGGCGTGTAGTGTGTATCCGGAATTGCTCAATAAACTTCTTTGCCAACTCCTCGAAATTTGATACGGATCGCGGAGGAAGTCGGGTGAACCACATAGTAGCGATCCCAGATAGAGTAATCGGAAAGCACCTACACTTGGTGGCATCATTTGCTCTGGCTGAATCCATCATCCATTCATACCTCATTACATGTTGTCTAGGGTCAGTCTTTCCTTCGTATGCAGGGATGGTTGGCATGCTAAACTTCTTGGGGTAGGACGCTTGCAGCACAACATCCGTGAACGGAGTATGGCTTCTTGACACTCCCCAATCGTCATTTGATAAGCCCTGATTTTCTTTCATCAGTTGCCTGATCATGGCTGTCAGATCAGGTGTCTGTATGGAAGCTGGGAGGTTGGAGTCAGTTCTACGTGCCTGTCCATGCTGACGCCTCCTTTCCTGGCGATCTGCCAATCGTGCGTCATGAGGTTCAACATTGTTAACATCTTGATGATCTGGAGCTCCCTCCTCCACCTGTCCTCCGGTTCGGAAGTTTCCAGTTCTGGCTTGGTCGTGGTCTCCTGCTGTTCGAACAGCAGCATCCGCCCTTGCAGTTTCAGTCTTACGGCGTCTGCGCCTGGGTGGCTCATCAGAAGAAGTTGAGCTATCAGAAGAGGAATAAGCAGCTGGATTGCCCCCAGCATTCTGTTGCTGCTGTTGAGTGAGTTGTGCCATCAGGTTGGCATTAGCTTGCATCTGTTCTCCCAGTTGTCTCCTGCTTTCCCTAAGTTCTCTCATCAAGTCGTTGAACTCCACTCTGGTGACAACTGGAGTCTGTTCTTGAGTGGCAATCCCTGCACTCGGGATTGCTGGTTGATTGCTAGGTCCCGCTTGTTGCACGCTAGCAGTCTCTCGGGCATCCGCGTTAAGGGAAGCTGACCTGGTACGTGGTCTTGCCATTGTAGAGTTATCGGTATGAACTCTGAGTAGAATCAACGGATGTCCTATCAGTGAGTCGGATCTTCTTTGGGGGATTTATTCAATCCAGTAGCTTCAAAGCAGATCCTTGAGGTCTGAGAATTCAATTCTCAGTGAAAGCACCAAAGTGTTAGCACCAAAATTGGTCACTAACCTCGTTCAGAAAGATTGTGTAGAGATATAAGTGATGAAAGTAAATTAAACAAAGAAGACAGTCCTAATTCAAGTGCAGAAAGTAAGAACACCAAATTTATAGTGGTTCGGCGTAATTGCCTACGTCCACTTTGCTCAACTTTATTGATTTCCTTTATGATTGATTACAAATACAATTCGTGAATCAAATGCTTGAATGAAGGTGTTTAAGTAGAGAAGATGAGTCTTGAAAATGGCAGAGTCTCCCCGTCTTTTCTCTCCAAAAAAGGATCCCTTTCACTGTGACCCTGCCCCTCTATTTATAGGCAAAGATGGGCTGGACTCCCCAAGTGGGCTGATTGCCGAACGTTCCAGCCCGAGTACAGTGGTCGCCGTATGCCGATCAAGGTTCGCCGAACGATCTCCGCCGAACCATTCCTTCTATGCCGAACGGTGTGCTGATTAGTTGTGTTGAATGTCTCCTGGATGACGAGTATTACGCCGAACACCATGGGATGCCGAGTACTCTCGTATGCCGAGCGTTCATGTATGCCGAGCAGTCTTGATGCCAAACAGTCTTGATGCCGAGCAGTCTGGGTGCCGAGCACTTATGGGATGCCGAACACTAGTTGATGCTGAGCATAGGTTGTTGCCGAGTGTCAGTTGATACCGAACACTACTTGGCGCCGAGTACCCTTGTTGCCGAGTACTACGCCGAGTGCTTTTGATGTCGAGTGCTCTCGCATGCCGAACACTGCTGAGTATCACGCCGAACACTCCTGGATGTCAAGTGCCTCGCCGAACACTCTTGGATGTCAAGTGCCTCGCCGAACACTCCTGGATGCCGGTCACTCTCTGATGCCGAGTTCCACTAGATGCCGAACGCTAGCGCCGAGCATTGGTTGTTGCCGAACACTAACTGACGCCGAGCACTACGGATGCCGAACGCTATGGATGCCGAGTCCCACTGGATGCCGCGCACTTCGCCGAGTCCTCCTGGATGCCGAACAGTCTTTCATGCCGAGTAGTGGCCAACGCCGAGCACTCAGTTGCCTGGTCAAATCTCCAGGAAACATTATGTAAACACTTAAGTAAACACATCACCTAAATTCTAACCATATGTTAATAAACTATAGATATACTTATTTATATCACAAAGATAACACTAAATCAAGGCTAGAAAGCGTACACATTTGATAATTCTGGAAAGAGCATTTAGATTCAAGGCTTAAAGCATCTTGTATGTAACCTGTAAGTAGTAAAGAAAGGCAAGAGAAAAATGAACACTTAAGTAAATTCTAGGGATATTTGGTCTGTAGGAATTCATGTTGTAGGCAAGAATAAACTAAGTATAAAAGGAAAGATATCTTCATAAATGCTTGTACAGGAAGTATTATTAACTATGTTCACTTGAAGAGAAAAATATATAAAAACTACAACAAGTATACGAAGATTTAAATATGAGATAAGTTTGTAGACATAAGGACAAAGAATTTAAGGGTAAAAATCTCTAGTACACAAATATATCTCATTTCAGCCCCAAGTAATAAAAATCTCTGACCAAAATTTATGAAAGCTTGTACCCATCTAATAATATAATCTGTAAACATATTCTATATATCAATCTTTCTCTATTTCTTTTCGTTTACAAAAGAAATTTAGCCTTTCCAGTTTTTAAAGTTCAAACTAGATCTGTAAAATGATGTTCAAAAACCAGAGACATAGCAAGCATTTCCATTTTTACAACTTAAACATCAACAATAACAAAGGCAAGCTAGATGATTTAGAGGAAGATCAAAGCTCAGTTTTAAAAGTTCAAAGCCTGTTTTCAAATTAAAAGGGGCTCTGTTCTTCCTTTCTAAAACAGGTGAGTGACACTTTTTCTTAAAAACTTAAGTATGATTCTGGTTGCTTGATCATCTTTGGAAATAATGTTGTTGTGTGTATATTTGTAAGTACATTTCTGTGAATAGTTGAATGTAAATGTGTGCATGTCTGTTTATTTGAGATATCTCTGTTCTTTATTTTCAAGACCCAGATTTGCAAACAAATCATTATCTTTTGACCTATTTGTTGTTTGAACTTAGGATTAAAGCAAAAATTGTTTGTTTTAGTATAAACTAAAGTTTAATAATTTATTTAAGTTAAAATAACTGGGTAACATATCTGGAAATCAAAATGACAGAGAGATTTCTTATTTAAGCCAAAACTCAAATATGTTATTTTACAAATCCAGGATTATAATTTGAATACATTAACCAAAACATGATTTTTAAAACAAAAATTATGATTTTTAGTGATAGGAGTTAAGTGCAGTTCTTGTTTGAACTGGGAATGGGTTTTAGGCAAGTTCAGGCGGTCGGAGGCACTAGCGAGGTCGGAGTTTCTTGCGGAGGTGGACGAGCCTACGTAGGTGATGGGAAAAATAACTGGAGCTGTTCCAGTTCGTCGTAGTGGTAGCGGCGGTGGTTTGAAAATTTTAAACCTAGTTTTATCGAAGGTTGGGATTTCGCTTCGTTCATCGTCTAGGAGTGATCGAGTGCTATGGGGTTTCGGGAGAGGGTAGCTTGGCCGTAGTTGAAGTCGTGGCCGGAATCGCAGAGGTTCAGATGGTCGGAGACGTGAGTGCGAGAGGATTTTGACCATAGGTGTAGTTTCCAAATTCAACTCCATAGCTCGATTTCGAATTTGGGGTTTGTGATGAAGTCTGGGAGGTCGAAATCGATGATGGGATGGTCGTCGACAGGTTGAAGGTAATGGCGATGGTCGGAAGGTCGAAATGCTGGTGTACACGTGTACACGTGTCAGGAGTGTCAGTAGTTGATAGAAGGGAGTGGCTCGAGAGTTGACTCGGGAATTTTGCTATTTTTCGCAAGTTTATCTTCGGGATGTGAGTGGTTAGTTTTCCAGATCTGTACTTAAACAAAATATAAGTTTTAAAGTAAGGGAATGGGGTCTGGGTTTTCTCGAGTAGCTGGAGTGGTTTGCTCGAAGTAGTGGAAAGTTAGACTCGAAGTAAATTAAGGTTAGCTCGGGTAGTTACTTTTGTTACAGGTTTCAACATTTAAACCTGTTTTGTTTTTAAATCTAAACAAATGATTTTTGAATTATAAAGCAAAGTTTAAACCATGTTTTTAAAGCTATGTTTAAACCAGTTTTTAAGTATGATTTCAAAACTTAAATTTTTATTCATTTTAAACCTTAAATTTAAAATGGAATATAAAAGCAAAATTGTTTTAAAATGCTTTGATAATGATAATTTGATCATTAGTAAGAATAATGTTTTATCTTAAGGTAAATTAAGATTTATTAATTTAGAGTAACTAAATTATTAAGGTAATTAATTGGATAATTAATTAATTTAATTAATTAAAGATATGGATGATTAATTATGTAATTAAGAGTTTTAAATTAATTGATTCAAGTTTAAGACAAATTATTTAAAGACTAATTAATTTGTAATTAAGGGTCATTAATTAAATAAGCTTAGATTTAATAAATGATTAGGGATGAATTAATCAAGTAATTAAAGATTAATTAAGTTATAGTTAAAACTTAAATTAATTAAATAATTAGTGGTTAATTAATTGGTTATTAAGGGTAAATTAACTTGTCATTATTATTTATTTATCTAAGTTAAATTTCTTAAGGAAAGAAATTAAGAATTGTAAATAGTTAATGAAGGTCATTAACTTAAGATTTGTTAATTAATTAATTAATGTAATAAATTTTAATAATTAATTAGATTAATTGATTAAAGATAATCATTTATGAAATTGTTTAAGTGTAATTACATAATGGAAGTAATTAAGGAATTAATTACTTAATATAATTAATTGAGTTAATTTAATTTGTTTAAGTTAATTAATTTAGTTTAATTAATTTAAATTAATCATTGGATGATTTGATAAGTGTAATTACTTAAATGTAATTAATGAAGTGTAATTACTTAATGAAGTAATTAATGGTAATTACTATATGTAATTAATTGAAGAGGATTTAATAATGAAAGTAATTTGGATTAAATTACTTTGTGTAATTAATCATGGGATTAATTGAGATAATTAATTAAGGAATAATTAATTTATTAAATGAGTAATTAAGGGTAGTTAATTACTGAAATGGGATTAATCAAGAGTGATTAATAATTATGGTTTAAGTAAAGATTAATTTCTTAATGTAATAAATTTAAATAGAATAATTAATTTAAATGTAATTAGGGATCATTAAATTATATATTTAATGATGTAATTAAGGGTTGATTCATTAAGAGTAATTAATCTATAATAACTGATTTTGAGAAATTAATTAATGTAATTAATTAAGGATTAATGTAATTAATTATAGTTAATTAATTAATAGAGTAATTAAAGATAAATTACTATATTTGGTTAAGGATAATTAATTTGTGAAATTAATTAAAGGATGATTACTTGAATGTAATTAAAGGAAAATTAATCCAGGATGATTAATTAAGATGGAAATTAGGGAATGATTAATAAATTGATTTGTAATTAATTTATGGTTATGAAAGCAAGATTTATAATGATGAAGTAATTAATTTAATTTACTTTAAATTAATTTGAGATAAGTAATTAATTTAATTCATTTTAAATTAATTATAAATGGTGTGTTTATGAATCATTGCTTATGTATGATGAATGATATTGATTTCCTTGAATGATTTGGAATCTCAGATATGAGATAAGTAATGCTATGTGATATAGATGCTTTGGTTGAAGTATATGGATAATGTAGATTATCTATTTATGATGATATTGTGAATTATCTATCTGTGATATTGAGAATTATCTATCTGTGTGTATATGGATAATGGAATGAATTGTTTTAACTTTAAAACAACTTGTCCTTAAAAGATACGGTTTGGATTTCGATGAGACAGGGATCGGGTTTCCAGATTTGGATATCCGAAAACCACATCGATCCAAATTAATGATAGGTCGTGAATCTCAAGTGAAGATGAAGATTCAGAGTGCAAGGGTTATTGTCGTTAACTCTGAGGATGATTCCAAAATGAGTGTAACGAGATAATGCCTTCGGTTTCGTTCGAACCTGGAATGAACTTGTATGGATTGAATGCTTTCAGAACATCGTCAGGCGGACGATGAGCATTCTAAGTGATGAGTTCTGTTAAGGTAATCGTGACCTCAAGCCTCATCAACCGGGAATGGCTAAAACAGGGGAGGTGCAGCAAGGCTTCGTGGGTAGCACCCACTTGAGAGCGAGATTTTCCCCTGTCTAGATGTCCCTTTATATTCGGCTGTGTGGGCAGTTGTGGCCACAACTGCTGGGGTTGTTTCGTTCGAGACTGTCTAGTAAGGGATGGTTCCGGCCTTGTGTTGTAGGGATTGGGAGTAATCCTCGGTATGCTAATCTAGGCCAGGTACTGTGACGGGCGGTACCCCAGTAGCCCTGCCATTGTATGGAATCCAATCTCCAATAAGTGCCTTCGGACTTGATTGTAAACCTAGTATGATGGAATTTAATCATGTAACAATTTCAGCTATTTCTTATCTACTTGAAAACCCTAGACCTATTATAATATCATAGAATTTCCTATCGAATGTTTGGTTAGCGTAAGGTAAAAACTTTTCCATGTTTATGTGTGGGAAGTCTTACGTGATACCTTTTGATTTCAAAGGATTTTCAAAGTTAAGCAACTTTAACCTGTTACTCATACCAGACCCATGTCTGACCCGAAGTTTATTTCTGTTTTTCTTAAACTCTCGGGTACTCAAATTTTTACGAGTAGCCAAGGGATTCAGGTTAGCTTTGACGAATTGTGGAGGAGCAATGGAGCAGGAGGCTTCAGCGATTATAGATATATAGTTTTCCGCTGTGTTGGTATCTCTGTGATGTATTTGAGTTGTATTAACTAGACAGGTGTTTATAACTGTCTAGTATGTGATGTATTATCTGTGTAACTCTAATGTATATGATACTATGTAATCTCTTATGTGATATATTATATTTCATTCGTTCCGTTGTTGAGATTCTGATGTTGTGTTTTTTCCTTTCTTCTCTATCTTTTCTATTTCTCACCCCTTTCTTTCTTAAAGATGATGCAACTTTCTGGTTGTAGAAAGTTGGGTCGTTTCACTTCCACTCGATGATCTCGACAAAACCCACAAATCACTTCGGCGATCGGTTGCAATCGATCGCGATGAAAAGAACGGCAAAGAATTAATTTGCGATTTCTAAACAGACAGAGACCCAAATCGAAAAACAGACGGCAAATTCGACTTGCGCTCGTCCAAAGCTTCAAATTGATGTATATTTCGATATATATTGAGGAGTTTAAATTTTTGGATTTGGATTTGATTTGAAATTGCAATTGGGAATTAGGGTTTGTCTGCCATTAGGATAAGGAGGAGCAAATGGAATTGTACGTACTGAATTTAGAAATAAGAAGTGACCTAGGGTTTATAACAATATATATATAGGCCGAACAAAATAGAAAGGAATGGGCTCGATTGGTTTAGAATGTTGAACGATACACGGCCCGAAAAGCCTATTTTACCTCCAGAACGAAAATGGGTCATCCCATATAGTAAAATAGATGCTTTCGATAATTTTAAAATCAATGGAACTGATTTCAAGCCCAAATTCCATCGTATGAAGAAGTTATATTAAAATCAATTTATTTCAAATTGATTTCAATTGATTTCAATTAAATTGATTTCAAGGCGTTTCGAGCCCATACGATCAAACAACAAGTCCGATCGTTACGAAACTTGAAATCCTACAATAATTCACCGTTACGGATTCAATGAAACTGGTTTCGTCGAAATCCGAGTCAGTGGCCAAAATGGCCATTTTCACGTTAATTAAATAAATTAATATTAAATTAAATCACTTTTTTAGTTTGAATTTTAATAATTTACAACTTCTATCATTTTTTATTTCTTAATCACTTACAATAATTTAAACAAATTTAGATGCTAATTTAAAGTTGATTAATCCATCAATTTCAGTGTTTAATTTCAATTTGATTAAATTCAGAAATTATAAATTAAATTTTCAATAATTCCATTTAATTGACCTTTCATCCTATTATTCAATCCATTATTATCAAATGGATGAAATTAACATTGGTTCATGACTATTACATGAATATTCTCAAATTTCATCTTAATCTCTATTAACGTAATATTTAAATATTTAATTTCATTTATTTGCAATTAATCCAATTATTATAATTTGAATTCCAATAAATTAGTAAATCTTGATTTCCATTCTTTTTATTCAACAAATTATCATATTATGAATAAAATTAACATTATTTTCAAATATTAATTTAATTTACATTAACATAATATTTAATTTAGATTTATTGCAATTGATTTCCAATTTAATTTAATAGCCTAAATAAATAGGTAACATGCAATAATTGTTACCATTAACTTTTAATCACACTTATTAGTTCATTATTTACAAGCAAATGTCATAATTACTCACCTAACACTAAATTTATTCAATTCCCATAAATATGTATTATTTCATTAATTAATTCAATGTTTGAACCTGTTTTCATATATTCAATTTATAACCAATTAATAACATTTAAATTATTTCAATTAATTAGAATTTCATACACATTGAAAATGATAAACCTTAAATTAATATTGTTGCATTACAATTTGGTTATTATTTCATTAAATAGTTTACAAATTTTATTCCTTTCAATATTAAATCACAAAATCTGATTAAATTAACAATTTTTTTATCGAAAATTACGGATCGTTGCACTCTCCCCTACTCAATACTTTTCGTCCCCCAAAAGGAAAAAGGAAAAAGGAAAAGGAGGAATTTAGAAATCAATATATCTTATTCAAAATATTAAATTTATAAACAATTAATTTACGTAATAAAATAATTTAAATAAAATATGTCAATTTATAACAATTAAATCCTTTTATATTCAAGCTAATAAAATTTGGAAACATTTCTCAAAAATTTTCTAAGTCCAAAATTTTCATAAAATTTCGCCAGAGTCTCCTTTGTATAGAGAGGTCTGGGAGAAATAATAATATCTATAATAATAATATATATCAAAATTTTCAAAATAATATATCCCAATAGTGGAAAAATAATATAATATCGCTAGAAAACCGTAATCCGAGAACGTACCTATTTGTCGGGCAAATAACGCTTAATTATGAAACCAAAAGCAGTAGCAATTGCTTCCATAACCTGTATTTCACTTATATAATCCAAAGAGGTTAATAATTACATAAAATGAAATTTTTAACGTTGTTTCAACCACTAACAAACAAATCAATATAAAACAACAATCACTTGTAACCACAGCATACAATCATCATATGAAATCAATAAAATCAACTATCCATCCATTGCAAACAAACAAATGGTTTGTTCAGGTTCAGAAATTTTTAACCGCCTAGAATGACAAATAAACTACTGAGTGCACCATTTACTCAATAGTCTTAGATGAACTCAATAGATTATTATACATCTTAAACAATTGGAAGTATCTTATCCCAAACAACCCATAAACCAAAACAAACAATAATTTACAATGTACTTGAGTTATTCTTATTAAATTTCTTTCACAACATTTACAGTTTTTATTTTTCCTCTTCATTTATACAAGGATTATTTCTTTAACTTACTTTTATCTCTTAGAAAAAAATTTCCCATTCATTCATTCAGAGTTTATTTCATTTATTTTCCTTTATTACTTACAAAAATTCATTTTCATTTACTCATATCATGTCAATTTCTTTTTATTGCATTACATTCATTTTATTATTTACTTTAATTATAACTAGTTTCAATATTAACTTAAGTTCAAAATCCTTTACTTACGGTACTCATTTTCTATTTCATTTAATTAGTAGTATTACAATTTTAACTCAAGTTTATAACTATTTTCATAACAAATTTCTTATTTATAAAAGTAAATTTCATTAAACACTTCCATTACATAAGTTTTACTTGTAAAAATTTCCATTACATATTCTTTTAACATTTCAACTTTTTATAACTGGTAAGTTATATATATGTCTTTAAGAATGCAATTGAAAGTTACACAAGTTTGACTTACTTATTCTAATTAATTTAAGGTTCAATAATTATCATTTCTTATTTTTATATTCTTTTCGTTTACAAGTTACAAATTTCAAATTCCTTGTATATTTCAGTTATAACTTAGCATATCATTTCTTATTTTCATTTAGAAGTTTCAATTATTAAATAGTTAAAATTTTTATTCCATTTCAATAATTGAAATCTCTAATTCATAGAAATTTAAGAACTAAATGTCGGGTTCCATTTCAAATCATTTTAAATAATATATACATATACACACAGATATATATATATATACACTCATAACTTTTATACCCAATCATGTTTAAACTTTAAAAAATTTATTTGTTTATCAAAATAGATCAGTAGTAAAACTACTACAATGGGCTTCCCACTTTGAAACTCGAAAATGAATGTCGATGATGCGTGCACTCATCACCGAAATTATTTTCCAACGACAGAGAGGGGAGTACAGAACTTATTCCTTTCCAAAATTCCTTTAAACATTTCTTTCAAATCAACTTGAAATATTTATATCAGAAAATACTTCCTAATACTATTAATATTATATTCCAAAATCATTTGAAAGAAATTTTCAAAAATCCCGGAATTTAAGTTCTAATTTCTCCAATTTATATTTATTTTATTTTCAAATCTTATTTCCAACCTATATTTATAAATTTCACTACCTAAAAACCAATATATTACAACCAAATATATAATTTATAAATCACTATTATATATATATAATATACAATAGGCAAAATTATTTCATTTACCTATATTCAAAACAATATTGTATCTGTATGTCCTATTAAGTGTTTAGAAATCCCTATCGATGTCATAGCGTCCTATGCACCAACTAGAATTTATAAATACAAAATGGAACAAATTAACACAATATAAATACCTTTTATAACACCAACAAATACGCTCTCTCATATATATACTCTAAATGACTCATTCTAGGGTATTACTACCCTATTATATATGAGCCAGACCCCATTAAGATAAGGTTATCGCTAAACCAAAGCTCTGATACCAACTGTAAATTCTCGTTTTTTGGACGCTTTAAGCAGACACACGTGCCAACTCAAATCATACAGAAGGGCGGATTGTTATTGGGGTGAACAAGAAAAAAACAGAGAAAGAAAAAAACAAAATAGAATCTCGCAGCGGAATGACAAAATATAATAATCAAATAACAGTTCATGAAGCTGTATACAAAACATTTGATTATACTTATACAATACAAAATCAGAGTTACACATATCATAGATAAACAAATGATAATGCAGCGGAACAGTATGAATGAAGTGGAATAAATATAGCAAATAATAGTAGTACAAATCTTCATCTTCGTCCTCCAGAAATAAGGTCTTCAAATCCTGAAATGCTTAGGCTGACCCGAGCGAATTGAAAAGACAAAACACTCCAGTCATAACTAAAAGAACTTATGTAAGTCAAATCAACGGTAAATAAGTATGAGTGTAAACGACGTCGGAGATGTTTATGGGATTTGACATCTCTTATCCAGTGTCTAATGTGAGTGTAGTAACTTAAGAGATGTTCGGGATTTACATCTCCTAAGGATCCGTTAAACTATCTACTATGTAGTACAATACGCTATTATAATGTGTCTATAGTAAGATAAACTATCAAAATAGCGTTAAGGCGTTACATTTTCCCACTTAACACATTTTTATAATGCCAATAGTCTATACAGTACCGTAGCTCCCCATAAACTGGGGCCGCCAGAGGATACCCTATAGGTACGACATAAAACAAACTCGTAGAAGGCGTGCTAGGTTAGGTGACACGACACAACTAGGCAATGCCCGGGTGGATATACCAATTACACTTCCGGACTGGTGGTAACGCATAGTAGCTACTACCTCCCACCTCGGAACACACTCCCAAATCAAAATCGAGGGTGGCCACCAAATAAATCGCAAAGTCAGAATATAGTATCGAAGGAATGTGCCCGATCGGAGGAATGTCCTCACTTAGCCCGTCAATTGCTCCTGTTTTAGCCACCTTAAGCTAACTCATGAGAGTTAGGTCCACGTATGTATACCTTTAGGATCGTCGCCATTATCCTACTTCATTTTGGAATCTCCACCGCGTACACAGTTGTCAAAGTGGTTTTCGGTATTGGTAGAGAGTATGACAATATCTGATGCCGGTCTCTTTAACAACCAGTCGCTTATTACACACCGGATGGTTCTTTTACATTTTCGAAATCATTTCATAATTGATATCAAAATATCATATTCAATTCAAATCATATCATTTTCGAAATCATTACTTACTTCCGAAATTATATCACATTGAAATCGTATCACATTTGAAATCATAGTTCGAAATTATATTTCCTTTCAAAAGTCATATTTCTAAAATAGGCTGAACTCTCATTTCAAAATATCATATTAAACCAAATATGTTACTTAATTCCCAACTTAGGTTATAACATCATTAACCAAATTCACTTCAAAAAATCGAGAATTTGAATATAAAACCCATCCATTTTACTTAGTTTGGAATTTAGAAGAAAATAATTTTAAATAGTTATAAATAGTTATAAATAGTTAATATAGATTTAAAATATATTAAATATACTTAAAATAGATTAAATAGCTTTAAAATAGATTAATTAGATTTAAAATAAGTTAAAATAGGTTAATTAGTTCAAATAAATTAAATGGTTTAAAATAGGTTAAAATGATTTAATATAATTAATACAGGTTAAATAGTTTAATAATTAGAAATTTTGAAATAATATATTTTTAAAACAGTTTATATTAAAACATGAATTTGGAATTAATATCAATTTAAACTATTCATTTCATTTCATTTCAACACATTTGGACCATTTCCAATTTCCGAGTCAACAAACCAAATTTCAAACCTTTCAATTTTACATTTCAATAAACTATTGAATTTCATATGTTTCAATCCATGTTCAAATATCAATTCGGATTACTCTAATTTCAAAGTTATTTTCAAACAACTTCAATAACTTAATTTCGATAGAATTTCATTTATACTTAAAAGTTGAACTTTAAACTTTCAATTTAATATCTTAAAACAATTCCTTTAAACCAATTCACATTTCAACATAAAACTTGATTTTTCAATAATACTTCAATTTACATAAATTAAATTTTATTTCAAAATATCATTTAATTAAATTCGAAAATTAAGGATTTTAAAATCATTTAATTTAACCAATCCGGTGTCCGTATATAATTTTCTACCCTAGGGTCAAGTGATACAGATATTTATCATTTCAATCCACAATTTAAAAATTTTACGGTTATATATATCATTTCAAACCGCAATCCCGAATTAATAATAAAATCCATAAAATCGCTCGAGTCTATCATTTCAACCCATAACGATTTTTCCTTAATCTATTGATCATTCGGGTATGTATCATTTCAATCCATAGTGAACTTGCAGTTTATAACGATATAAAATAAAACATCCATTCATCCGATATCAACAATCAACATCCATTACAAACATCATCCAAATCAATCAATAAACATCAATATAGAACTGATAATCAATAACAGGTATTTAACTAGCAATTTATATTCAATAATAAATATGATAATGATTTAATTCAAATAAATTCAAATTAACTGAGATGATGATTTAAAATATACCAAACAGTCATAAATAAATTTTTTATCACATTATAAATTTAATGTAACAAATATAAGAAATTTTAGAAGTTGTGAGTGGGTTAAAGCACTCACCTTTGAATTTAAATTGAATTTAAATCCAATTTAAAATCAAAATTCAAACAGCCTCCGAATTAGTCCAAACAAGCGTCAAAATGTCCGGAATTTCAATACGATCCCAACGCAAGAAACCGAGCGTGAAACAGACCTTGTATGTGAAAGTTATACAAGTTAGAACATTTGAATTTAAATAATTTAAATTAAATAGCACAACCTAGACCAACCACTCACCATTCACCACGTCATCCTCCTACCCCATCCTCTTTCGTTCGAACGCGAATACCTACAGGCCCGCGCTTGCAACCTACGATCGCCACGCCTTTGGCCAGTCGAGGTCCCTCGCGCCACCACCGGCGAGCCGTCGCCATCACATGAACGCCACCGTGCCTCGCGACCACTCCACGACCTCCTCCCATACGCCAAAAACGCGCAGCCGCCATCCAACGTCGAACCCTAATCCAAATATCCACCTCGATCCAACCGTCGAAACTCCAAACGAACACCGCCGATGCCTTCCACTCGATGATCTCGACAAAACCCACAAATCACTTCGGCGATCGGTTGCAATCGATCGCGATGAAAAGAACGGCCGAGAATTAATTCACGATTTCTGGACAGACAGAGACTCAAATCGAAAAACAGACAGCATATTCGACTTGCGCTCGTCCAGAGCTTCAAATCGATGTATAATTCGTTATATATTGAGGAGTTTAAATTTTTGGATTTGGATTTGGTTTGAAATTGCAATTGAGAATTAGGGTTTGTCTGCCATTGGGATGAGGAGAAGCAAATGGAATTGTACATACTAAATTCAGAAATAAGAAGTGACCTAGGGTTTATAACAATATATATATATATAGGCCCAACAAAATAGAAAGGAATGGGCTCGATTGGTTTGGAATGTTGAACGATACACGGCCCGAAAAGCCTGTTTTGCCTCCAGAATGAAAATGGGTCATCCCATATATCAAAATAGATGCTTTCGATAATTTTAAAATCAATGGAACTGGTTTCAAGCCCAAATTCCATCGTATGAATAAGTTATATTAAAATCAGTTTATTTCAAATTTATTTCAATTAAATTGATTTCAAGGCGTTTCGAGCCCAAACGATCAAACAACAAGTCCGATCGTTACGAAACTTGAAATCCTACAATAATTCACCGTTACGGATCTGATGAAACTAGTTTCGTCGAAATCCGATTCAATGACCTAAATGGCTATTTTCACGTTAATTAAATAAATTAATATTAAATTAAATCACTTTTTCAGTTTGAATTTTAATAATTTACAACTTCTATCATTTTTGATTTCTTAATCACTTACAATAATTTAAATAAATTTAGATGTCAATTTAAATTGATTAATCCATCAATTTCAGTGTTTAATTTCAATTTCATTAAATTTAGAAATTATAAATTAAATTTTCAATAATTCCATTTAATTGACCTTTCATCTTATTATTCAATCCATTATTATCAAATGGATGAAATTAACATTGGTTCATGACTATTACATTAATATTCTCAAATTTCATCTTAATCTCTATTAACGTAATATTTAAATATTTAATTTCATTTATTTGCAATTAATCCAATTATTATAATTTGAATTCCAATAAATTAGTAAATCTTGATTTCCATTCTTTTTATTCAACCAATTGTCATATTATGAATAAAATTAACATTATTTTCAAATATTAATTTAATTTACATTAACATAATATTTAATTTAGATTTATTGCAATTGATTTCCCAATTTAATTTAATAGCCTAAATAAATAGGTAACATACAATAATTGTTATCGTTAACTTTTAATCACACTTATTAGTTCATTATTTACAAGCAAATTAGGGGTATAAATTAGTCGGACCGGACCGGACGGAGGTGTGTTCAGTTTATGTCCTAAATAAAATCGGACCGGACATGGACCGGACGAGATTTATCTTCGTACAAATTTTGTTGTCCTAGCTCGTGTCCTAAATGAAATCGGACGGACTCGTACATACTTTTTTCGGACACGGACCCGAACGGACACGGACGGACAATGCTATTTACATTAAATTTTATGTTGTTTAATAGAATTTCCATCAGATATACTGAACTATAAGAAATTCGGACGAATTCGAACGAACTCGGACCGGACAATATTTTTTCTCGTACAAATTTTCTTGTCCTAGCTCGTGTCCTAAATGAAAATCGAACGGACTCGGACGGACGTATTTCGGTTACGGACACGAACGGACATCAGACACTCGTACAAAATTTACAGCCCTAAAGCAAATATCATAATTACTCACCTAACACTGAATTTATTCAATTACCATAAATATGTATTATTTCATTAATTAATTCAATGTTGCACCTGTTTTTATATATTCAATTTATAACATTTAAATTATTTCAATTAATTGGAATTTCATACACATTGAAAATGATAAACCTTAAATTAATATTGTTGCATTACAATTTGGTTATTATTTCATTAAATAGTTTACAAATTTATTCCTTTCAATATTAAATCACAAAAATCTGATTAAATTAACAATTTTTTTATCGAAAATTACGGGTCGTTACACAAATTATAATAATATAATAAACTTTAAACAAATTAAAATAATATTATAATAAACCTTAAAAAATTAATAATAATATAATAATAATAAACTTTAAAACAAATTAATAACGATATAATAAACTTTAAACAAATTAAAATAATATAATAATAATAAAACACTTTAATAATTATTAAAACGTAATTAAATATCTTTAAAACATTATTAATATATAATTAAATAACTTTAGATATCATAAATAAAATAATAAATAATCTTTTAAAACTTTGTTAATAAAATAATTATTATATAAAACACTTTTACTTAAATAATAATTATATAAAACATTTATAATTGTTTAAAATTGAGGTTGATTTAAATCCATAGCTTTCTAAATTCGAAAAGAGGCTCAGCGATAGTAATAGTACTTAAACAAGCTACCATATTATTCAATTTAACTTTCTAAGTTAACCACGGGTATTTACATAATTAACATCTATGTAAATAAATTCAACAATTAACCATCACTGGTTAACTCATCACTTGTTCAAATTGGCATATCAATTAACGTCATATAATTAGATGCCCAAATTTACAAAATAGCAGAACGGGGATTTATTTTGCTTTCAAGTTGTCCAGATTACTCTATTCAATTCAATTTAACTTAATGGTGTTTTATTTGGCCAAATAGGTATCACCAATAAAATATAGATAAATTTAACGACGTTATTAATAAACAACATAGTTAAATTTAGTCCTTATCAATATGTTATAATTTTTAAACTTTCGCAAATCTACCAACAAATCAACATTGTATTCGTCAATACGAGTATAACACAAAAAATCCGTGTGTGAATCAGATTTCTTATGGATGAGTCATCACATTTTTAACCAATGCTTATTTATATGTATAAATTAACACATTTAAATAAATCCTCACCCAACAACCCAACAACAAAGGCTTGGCCCGCTTATCCCTACCCAACCAAAGCTTGCAAAACAAACGCCTCTCCTTCAATTCCCAAACTCATGCAATTGAACATAATGTTTTGGACTTTTTTTGAAAATCCACTTTAAATGAACAGCAACTCCAATTTAGCTTCTATTTGGTCTCGCTCCAAGCTATATACCACGTGCCACATGCCTGCAAAGCCCGCTCACAGCCCACGACCACCGTCTCCACAGTCCCCAGCCTGCATTCGCCGTACTCCTCCCCTCCCCTCCTTCATCTTTCATGGCCTTCACACATGCATGCTACAGCACTCCTCACTTGTCCAACCTCTACTTCATGTTCACGCATGCAACTCACGGCCCCCTCCATGTAACAGCACCTCCTCATCTCCAGGCACATGCAAGCACTTGAAGACTCGTGGCCACAGTGTCTTTGATTTAGTTTCCAGAGAGCAAAGATGAGATGAAAAATGTGGGACCATGCTGTGTTTTACATTTGCATTTGTAGAGAATATGAAATGTGTTTTTCATTTGCTTGCAAAGAAGAAGAATGCGGAAAAAAGGTGTTAAAAAATGAATGCAAATGTGTACCCCTTTTCTTACTTCCGTGCCTAACCATATATAATGCAAATTCCTTCAAAGTTAAAAAATACAAGGACACAATTAAATGCAAGCCAATCAAAGTCAGGAGAAGGACAACAGACTATATTATTGAATTTGGATGATTCAAATATCTGTTAAAGAGAAAAGAAATTGATTAATTGATTCAATCAAATCAATTAATTTAGTTGGTATATGGAAAGATATTTTGAAGGAAATCAATTAATTAGTCAATTTGTTATATGAAGAAAGAAATTGCTGATGGAGATTCAATCAAGGAAAATTATGGAAACCAATCACCATTATCCATTTACGTAGAAATTAAATCATGGATATTTGGAAATGTTTCAAAACATAATCTGTAAATTATTTTTCTTAATCCCTAAGTAACTTCTTCATTGAGTCAATGTGCATGCATTTATAGTTATATCTAAAGTAAATTTGACAGTATCATTGTCTGCATAAACTGAACCTAAAGCAGCATTTGAGAAGGCCAAAACAACTGAAGAACATCCATGAACCAATTTTTTTATAATACTAAAGTTTTATTATTCGTTTCTTTTGTTTTAGTTTATTTATACTGCTGGAAATGGAAATGATACTTGTACTTATACATCTATATGCTCTTTTAGCTAGTATGGAAACATATTATATGCATCATCACTTCACAACATGGCTTAATCTCTTTTATCTCTTCTTCTAGTCTAGTCTAGTAACAGGAAGAATTCAATGCATAAGACTTTCACCGTGGTTTTTTGAAATTTCAAATTTGAAAGATTGTATGACTCTGTTTATATTTTGCCACTTCTTACAATCAAATTGACTACACTACTCTTCTATTATTAATGTTAAGTAAATAGCAAATGACCCAAAAGTTTTTGTGAACCTGGTAAATCAGTTGCACCACTTTTTGTGAAGCATTGTTGAACTATGAAATATGGATATTGAAATTATGTGTTAATTAATTTTCTTTAATATACATAATTTAGCACCAATGCAGATTGAAGATAGAAGAAAACGATGGGGGTGATGATACAGTAAGGATCAAAATCTTGTAGATTAAATATCTGATAAATAAAATTTAATCCAGTAACAATCTGAGATGGGTTAACTTCTTGATCTCTCATTGCTTCATAGTTAGGTAAATTTCTTGATACAGTTAACTTCTTTGCACACTTAGTAGGTTATGCAAATAGTTTAAGATGGTTCGATCCTTGACGGTCGTATTTTTTCATGAAATAATTCATTTAGATTTTGATTTTGTACTTTTGTTTTGTTTTAGTTTATCAACCATTTTAACTAAAACTTGTAAACATTAAAGCTATTTTGTAATAAGTAAATTTCATTATCTTACCGCTTGAGTCGTTTTTGCTATCACCGTCGCTCCCAAGTGCCATCAAAACTTTTAGAGAACCTTTACCCTCTTTTGGCGATGACATATTTTATAATTGAAGTTTATGTAACTTAAAGTTTTAAACCATGGTCATCATTTCTTAAATGACTAATTTTAGCATATATTAGCTTATAACATACTTATATAAAACAACATATTACACAGTGAGGAATATAATGTAAGCCTTGGGGTAAGTTGGTGTATAGATTACAGTATTTAACTGCAGAGTTAATTTCATATTTAACATAGTCAGGGAGTATGATGAGTGTATTGAGAAGGCTGGAGGTGATGTTGTGTCCTAGAATAATAAGGCATTGTGTTTCATGTATTTGAGGGATCTTTCAGATGCGATTAAGTTGTTGAAGGGAGCACTTGAAAGGGTGCCGAATGTGGTTGTGAATGGGACTGTAGTTGCCAATCTTTGTAGCATGTATGAGTTGGCAAATGCGAGTTATTGGGATGTGAAGATGAGTTTTAAGTAATTAGATAGCTAGGGTTGATTTCAATTCTTCTTGTACTCAGATTTGAGAGGTATGTATTATTTTTAACTTGGGCTAGTAGATCATATGATCTTTGTAAACTGGTTGACCGTATTTTCTTGTATGGGAAGTTAATTTTTTTGCAAGAGAGGAGCTTGTGCAATTATTTCTTTCATGTTTTATGCTTTTATTTAATTCTAATTGAAAGTTAAACCATTACTAATTATTTGTTTGGAAACAGCTATTGTTTTTGTTTGGAAGCAGCTGGTGTTGGTCCCTTTGGTTGATTTTGCAGGTTCGTATTATCATAGTTTATTTATTAATATTAAAAGATGTACACAGATTTCATTTTCTTGAAATCAAATAGGTGTCTATATGCAAAAGCTACCTTGATTCATGTCTTTGTCGAGTTGGATGTGCTTATTGTCTGCATTGCAATCTACAATTTTTACTTTTTTCTGGAGCCTAATTTGAAAGTTTGGAAGTCGAATTCAATTTTCGAGCTATCATGTTGCTTATTTTCAGTAAGTAACATATGTGTGTGTGTACACAATGAATGCAAAACTCAATAAGCAAGTAAAATGAGTAGTTGCTTTGATCAATGTAGGGTGTGATAGGATTTGAAGTTACATTTTACCAGCAGTCATGGTGCATAGCAAGAACTGAGAACCCTATGTGTGATGTAGAAGCTAAGTACATTATATTATGAGATGCGCGATCAAATTATATTTCACTAAGTACATTATAAGAACATTTATAATGTGTCTGCATATATAATACTCCATCTCATGAGAGAGATTCGTATATTCATACTTTTAAATTTAATTACTACGAATAAGACTCTTAAACCTCGTAAAATAATAGAATTATAGACAAATCTCCATTGTCTTCATTGCTGTCATGTCCTAAATTAACAGTTATGTGCAATGACATCATAAATTTAAGAGTATAAATTAGTATGTCAATCATCTTATATTTTAGGCAACATGTTGCAATGATTTGACATTGCTAAAATTCTTCAATTGTATTGGAACATTTCAAACATCTTATATATTTCTTTCGGTGTTGATTAGTCAGCATTGAACAAAGAGGAAGACTTTGACTCTAATGGTTCATGCAATGCTTAGCGCATTTATCCAACATGGTAATTTACACGATATAGTGAATTGGTTTGAATTTTAAGAATTATTCTATGGAAAATTAACAGCTTTAAAACAAACGTGAGAGTATGAAGCAAACAGAAGCTTATAACAAAGTTGGGTACCTATGTTGAAATATATACTCTGAACTTATGATATGTTTGTTCTCTCTTGTATTGTTTATGAATTTCAGGAAAGTTTTAGCTAAATATCAGCAGAACTAAGTCTGCTTACGATGCAGCTAGGTTGAATAAATATCATGTTTGGTTATACTCTAATTCCCTCCTTTTTCCTTTCTAGTTATATCACAAATCTGAATTATTATATACAAATTTTGCTACTATAAACTTCAAAATGAGCTTATGTGAACTGTCTGGGTTGCTTCAATGTCTGGCATTGATACATCATAGATCACCATTGTTCTCAGTTTGTATGTGGCCAAAATTTTGAAGCTGAAAATGATAAATATATTATTCTGTTACAAATAATAAGGTAAACCAAGATAAAGAACAAAGAGAAGAGATGAGGTATAGTTTCCCATTTCCACAAAATTCTCGTGTGTTGTCCTATGTCCGAGTAATTTAATTCTCCCAAACCTTTTGCTTTATGCACATCTATCATATGTCTATCTATTATATTTGTTACATAATGTTAGCGCCAAAATTGGTCACTAACCCCAAAATCCAGATGAAAGCACCAAATACCAATCACAGCTCAGAGATAGAATGTATGTAGAGAGTAATAATGTGAAGAACAGTTAAAACTGAAATGAAAGCAGTAAAGAACAACAGAGTTTATAGTGGTTCGGCTAACTCCGGCCTACGTCCACTCCAGAAGTTTGCTTTTTATTGCTGTAATAATCGATTACAGTTACAAAATGCAGAGTTGCCTTAGCCTTAGAAAAGAGAAAGTAAGAGAGCAGAAAGAAGATCCCCTTTTACTGTGCCCCTGCCTCTCTATTTATAGGCAAAGATGGGTTGGACTTCCCTGGTGGGCCTGGTAGCCGAGTACCTCAGCCCAAATGGAGTGGTCTCCATATGCCGAACCATAGATGCCGAACGCTGAATGCCGACCACGGTGTGAATGCCGAACGATCTCCTTATGCCGAACGTTGGGAGGTGCGAGGTACCGAGGTATCGAGGTATGGAGGTGCGAGGTACGAAGGTATGGAGGTGCGAGGTACCGAGGTAGGGAGGTGCGAGGTACCGAGGTATGGAGGTGCGAGGTACCAAGATATGGAGGTGCGAGGTATGGAGGTGCGGAGTATGGAGGTGCGAGATATGGAGGTGCGGAGTATGGAGGTACCAAGATATGGAGGTGCGAGGTGCAATGTCGAGCGAGGTGAGGTATGCCGAACGACCCATCCAATGCCGAACGCTCCTTGATGCCGAACGATCCATCCAATGCCGAACGCTCCTTGATGCCGAACGATCCATCCAATGCCGAATGTCTCCTTGATGCCGAACGATCCATCCAATGCCGAACGTCTCCAGATGCCGAACATTGGTTAATGCCGAGCGCTCCATCCATTGTCGAACGTCTCCAGATGCCGAACGTTGGTTAATGCCGAGCGCTCCATCCAATGTCTAACGTCTCCAGATGCCGAACGTTGGTTAATGCCGAACGCTCCATCTAATGCCGAACGACGAACTCTCTATGCCGAACGCTCGCCCAGTGCCGAACAAGATTTATGCCGAACACTCCTTCTAATGCCGAACCATCCCATCATACCTTAGTCTCGATAGTTGTGAAGTTGTTTAAGTTAAATCCGTCTGTCCGCGGCCTTGCCAAAAGGCGGGTTAATACTTGCCCCCCAAAACATGCCTTGCTGTGAAAGGTGTGTTTTGAATAGCCTCAAGTCCAGTATCCAAAGTCCATGTTTCATCCATACCCAATAACCAATAGGGGACTTTAGGACCTCTTCGGGTCGATATCCAAATCCATAACCTCTCCGGGCTCTTGCCAAGCGCAATCCACACTTGACGACCGTGGTCCAGTGTCCCTGGACGTTGAGATAACCTCTTCGGGTTCTTGCCAAACGCAATCCACACTTGACGACCGTGGCCCAGTGTCCCTGGGCGTTGAGCTAACCTCTCCGGGTTCTTGCCAAGCGCAATCCACACTTGACGACCGTGGTCCAGTGTCCCTGGACGTAAGTAATGCCGTGGCTTAAGTCCTAAGCCGAATCCTGGTCGCTCCGGACCCTTGCCGAGCATAGTCCATACTCGACGACCTTTAAGCCAAAATCCAGAGAAAATCGAATCAAAATCCAATCCGAAAAACAAACATTCAAACCAGAATTCAAACCAGAAAAACGAGAAAAACAGGGAGTTCAAACCAAACTCCAAAACCAAACCAGAAAAAGCAAATGTCCAAGTCAAAGGAAAAAACAGATTTCACAAACCCGGGCGTTTCGGTAAGCCATCATCTCAGAGCATGCCTGAGGGTTATCTCCGACCCCGTAAATGAGTAAGTGATTTAACCGTTTGCCCGGAGTTTGTTACTTATTCCAAACCATCAAGATTAGTTGATGACCAATCGGTCACCATTCCTGGGCCTCGCGCCCTCGTCGTTCAAGGTAGGCGGAGGCTGTTCATGTTCCACCGCCGCATTCCGAGTTCCGACATACTGTCGCAACTGACCATTCCTTATATGCTCCTCGATTATATCCTTTAGATGTCGGCAGCTGTTAGTATCATGCCCGTCCAGGTCATGAAAGAGACAGTGCCTTCCTGATGCCCTTTCACGTTTTGTGGGTTCCCTCATTGATGGCCTTCGATAGGGAAGACGATCTCGAGTATCTAAGAAAATCCGCTCCAACGTTGCGTTCAATCCTGTGTAAGTGGAGAACTTTGGTTCTCCCCAGCGCTTCCTTTTCCCTTTATCCTTGTCCCCACCTGAGCTTTCGCCGAGTAATCTTCCATCCTTAGTCATGTTTACTTCCTGTGACCTCATGTCCAAATATGCATCCTCTTGTCGAAGAAATCTTTCAGCTTCATGAAAGAATTCCCCAATATCCAACGGTGGGTCCCGTACCAACGATACTTTGAACTCCGAATTATCTCTGACTCCTGATACCGCAGCCATCAGAACCATTGATGGATCTGGCCGATCCACCGAAGCAACTGCTGCATTAAATCGAGTTAAGAATGTCCTGAGCGATTCATCTGCCCCCTGTTTGACTGATGTTAGTGTCATCACGTTCTTTGGCCTTTTTATGTGAACTCGAAATTGACTTAAGAACTTGTCCACCAGTTCTGTCCATGTTCCAATGGATCCATCCTCCAGCTATCTGAACCACATAGCAGCAATTTCAGTCAAGTACAGGGGGAAACATCGGGCCATAACCTCCTTCGTTGCCCCCAGCACTTCCATATGCCTAGTGTACCTCATCAAGTGGTCGGTGGGATCCGTCTTCCCGTTGTATACTTCCAAAGTCGGTAGTTTGAAATCGGACGGATTCCTAGCTGTCCTGATGTTCCGGGTAAACGGACTTTTGTTAACTCCCTCTGAATCCCTGTTTGTTAGACCTCCGCGAATAGTCCGCCTGATAATGTCAGCCAATCCAGTGTTTCCAACCAATCCAGACTGCCCCCCAAGTCCCCGAGGAAATTCTGGCACATATTCTTCATCACGTACTCCTGTATTCCTATCGATGCCAGGCCGCGTAGCGTTATCCGGTATCCCTCCATGAACTGGTCCAGCATCACCTGGTGGTGTGCCCCCGAGTCTAGGTCCATCTAGATTGTTAACTGTTTGTTGATTGGGAGCTGCCCCCTGCTGATTCACTCCATCTGTCCGCTGGTTGAGTTCCTCTGGTCCAGCTCCACGATCTTGAGAAACTGCAGTTCCTGGTTGTCCAAATTGCCTAAGAAGAGCCTGCATCATCTCCTCTTGTCGTTTCATCATCTGCTCTTGCATAGAATTCATCATCACTTGCATCTCGTCCCGAGTTATGTAGATGGTTGCATGACCCTCTCCAGCTCCAGAAGATGCCGCTTGACTTCCTTCCTGATTGCTCCTTTCCACCGCTTGCCTCTTCGTTGGTGGTCTTGCCATTGCTTTCTAAGATCCAAGTTCCTAACTCCAAAATTCCTGAGTGTTTCAATTCTCGGTGGAAGCACCAAAGTGTTAGCGCCAAAATTGGTCACTAACCCCAAAATCCAGATGAAAGCACCAAATACCAATCACAGCTCAGAGATAGAATGTATGTAGAGAGTAATAATGTGAAGAACAGTTAAAACTGAAATGAAAGCAGTAAAGAACAACAGAGTTTATAGTGGTTCGGCTAACTCCGGCCTACGTCCACTCCAGAAGTTTGCTTTTTATTGCTGTAATAATCGATTACAGTTACAAAATGCAGAGTTGCCTTAGCCTTAGAAAAGAGAAAGTAAGAGAGCAGAAAGAAGATCCCCTTTTACTGTGCCCCTGCCTCTCTATTTATAGGCAAAGATGGGTTGGACTTCCCTGGTGGGCCTGGTAGCCGAGTACCTCAGCCCAAATGGAGTGGTCTCCATATGCCGAACCATAGATGTCGAACGCTGAATGCCGACCACGGTGTGAATGCCGAACGATCTCCTCATGCCGAACGTTGGGAGGTGCGAGGTACCGAGGTATCGAGGTATGGAGGTGCGAGGTACGAAGGTATGGAGGTGCGAGGTACCGAGGTAGGGAGGTGCGAGGTACCAAGATATGGAGGTGCGAGGTGCAATGTCGAGCGAGGTGAGGTATGCCGAACGACCCATCCAATGCCGAACGCTCCTTGATGCCGAACGATCCATCCAATGTCGAACGCTCCTTGATGCCGAACGATCCATCCAATGCCGAATGTCTCCTTGATGCCGAACGATCCATCCAATGCCGAACGTCTCCAGATGCCGAACGTTGGTTAATGCCGAGCGCTCCATCCATTGTCGAACGTCTCCAGATGCCGAACGTTGGTTAATGCCGAGCGCTCCATCCAATGTCTAACGTCTCCAGATGCCGAACGTTGGTTAATGCCGAACGCTCCATCTAATGCCGAACGACGAACTCTCTATGCCGAACGCTCACCCAGTGCCGAACAAGATTTATGCCGAACACTCCTTCTAATGCCGAACCATCCCATCATACCTTAGTCTCGATAGTTGTGAAGTTGTTTAAGTTAAATCCATCTGTCCGCGGCCTTGCCAAAAGGCGGGTTAACACATAACGTAAAAGGTTAGTGGTGTCTTTTCACCTTCAAGTTTCCTTTTTTAGTACATTACTATTTATTTATAATTTACAATCTATTATACTATTTTACACACACACATCCATTTTCGTTCTGCCTATCTATTATACCTATTCTATTTATTTATCTACCATATTATATATAAAGTTCAATCTCTCTTAAATATTTATTTATTTGTAAACAATGCTATCTGCACCTATGTACCTTTGAGAAGGAGCCTAAAGGTAGTACATAACACAGAGTTAGATGAACAAACAGTTTCACAATTTTTCCTTCGATTCGCACATCTTAAACCTGCTTATGAAAAATATGGAGTAGGTTAAAAAAAAGGTGAATGTATTGATTAAAAAAAATACAAATATCAATATTTATGAACAAAAACTCAAGTATTTGATCAGCGTATGTGTATCAGTATTTATTGAAATTTGATATGAGATGAGCAGAAGGTTGAAAAGTTGATTCAGTCACATAATGTCCTTAACCTTCATAACAATAAAAATATATTACACCACAACAAACATGAGAAGATAAATTAACAATATTAATGTGCATATTTTTGCATATTAATGAATTATTTAGTAGGAAAAGGTGAAGCAACGTCATCAACAATCATAATATTCTACCCACGCAAGGATCGCATTCATAGACTGCAGATGCTATACTTTTATGAATACGATGTTCATGTCAAAAAAAGTTGTGCATTACCAATATGAAAGGTGATTCTTCATCTAAATCCTTGTAGTCATTTCATGCCATATACACCTCCATATGTAAAATATTTGATCGGTTTTGAAGACAGTACATGGCTAGTTTCATCTCTGTCTAGTTTTCAGTTACCCTAGTAATCCTATCGTGTTTTTTGGAAAAAAAAAAGGTCAAATATGAAGGTTGAAATATTAGTTTAGAGTTTTCTACAAACATCTAGTGTTCATAAAATTCAAAAAAAAAGTTGCAATGAAAATGAAACATAAAAAAAAATTAACAGAGAGCATGATATTATAATACCCAACAAAAAAATCTAAGTTGTATATGCAGAAAAAGCTTGAATAAGGACTCAAACATAATAAATTTAGAGTAATCAGAACATTAACATTGGAAAAATAATCAGAAACACCTTAAACTCGAAGATGTGTACATGTAGTAGGTTTACAAAAGTTCAGAAGGCAAGTACTCTATAAAGAACAAAGATAAATAATCACAAACATCAAGAAAGATAACAAAACTTTGGAAGGCATGCATTATATAAAGAAACAAAAGGGAGGAGAGAACTACCTTAAATTTCGACAATAGGTTAATGGAGAAAATCAAATCGAGTTGTAAATAGAGCAGATACGAGTGGTTTACACCCAGTTGTATGTGAACTATTTAATAATGATGGGTCTTTATTAACCCCTCATCACATTTGTTAACGTGTCTAGTTAAACATCTACAATTTCTTACCTAAGAAAATTTGTTAATTAACCTTCACCATTATAATTCTTTATTTACATAGTTGTTTTGTTGTATATTTCAACTTTCACACTTCTGCATCAAACACAGTTCTTTCTTGGTTGCTATTTATGAGAGATAGTGGTATGAACTACATAGTTTCGAAGGAAAAAAGATTTGGTATCAAGTTTAACAAAAAGTACAACACTCATCTATGATGGAAAAGGGTACAAATATATATTTTCTTTAAAAGTATTAGTAAATGATAAACAATTATTTAGTGGTTTCAATGTGTACCTGGAAATATTTGGGCATCCATAGGAGAATTTGGCCACTTTGTGAGTATTCATGCTTTATAATTCCACCTGCATGAAGCCTGATGTTGCCTCAGTTGCATCATCAGCCCATGCTACTTCAGCTGCTCTTGGTCGCATGCCTCGGTCTCTCAGTGAATACCTATTCTGTCGAAGTTCTACAGGGAATGTCTCAAATATCCAGATTAAACATGTATATATGCACCCATACTTAGCTGTACCAAAAAACAACTATATTCAATAGTTGGTTGAAGATGTTAAAAGTACAGGTAAAAGAGAAGTTATATAAATAAAAGCAAACTTTATTTGTTTACAGCCGAAACAAAAGAAGTACATAAGTCACTATAAGTATAATCCTAAAAAGCAAAATAGACTGCAGCGGAAAAAAAATTTCACTAAAAATAATCAAAAAACAAATGGGAAGAAGAAAACAACACTTCATCGATCTTGGTTTCTCTGCCGCTTTTCTCCAAATTTAGTTGCACTTGAGGCCTGGTTAAGAGTTTGATCAACATCCTGTGATAAGCAATAAAACTTTGGGTTAGTATGATATTAGTAATTAAGTCGATATCTTTAAAAAAATTATTGATATGTTAAAGAGTAAAGTTTATTGAATAATAACTATATGCTTGCTCAGTCCAGTGTAACACACAAATTGTTGAACATACAATATTAATATTAGTTTGGCCTGATAACAACAAAAAGGACACAACTGAAACCAAAATTGTTAATCTCTTTTTGGAAGAAAATAAAAGAACACTGAGACATTGGACTAATAATTTCAATCAGTCATTAGCTTAGCTTAAGTGGCAAGTGGTATGATAAGCTGAGGTCCTAGATGTACCAATACATCAAAAATGAGTATGTTACTGATTAAATAGATGATCAAAAATGTAGTTTAATCAAATAATGTGTGACATTTTCGAATGGAAAAGTGCGATCATCTTTTGGTGCCTATAAATTTAAACTATTGCTACTGATAGTGAGTGATTTGCCTCAATAACATCTATAATTTAATGACAAGGTATAATTTCACTATTCGACTACACACAGTAACATCAAGAAACACTTTTTACTTCTGCCAATTCAGTTGATGTAAAAGTATGACAGTTTTGACCCATCCAAATACTTACATTTGACTATCTTGGACAACCTAATCACTGATTATGAATTGTAATGGTGTAAACAAATTCTGAAACATAACAAAATGATTCGGTAGTGTAAATCAGTCCTTAAAATCTTTTACAAATTCAAACATCCATCATAGGATGTAAATAAAATCCAAAATGTAACATACACCATAAACATGAACTATGTTTGAACTTGCAAGGCTATATGTACTTTGAACTTTTATTTAGCTACAGTCAGTTGTACCTTCAGAATTGACTGACTGATCAGTGTGCATTTTTTAGCATCCACCAGCTCTATTGTCTAATTTGCAGAGTATTAAATTTTGGCAAGTGGAGAAAACTACAGCTGACACAAAAGCAATCTATGTTTCTTCTTTTTTTAACCAACAATTTTCCCTAAAAATGGTATAAAATTTTAAGTTACATTAACGAAAAATATTCCTTAAGTTCAATTCTACTACCATATAGGAAATCAATATCGATGAACTATGAAGAAGTTGATGACATGCATAATGTATTGTTTCAAAAGCTGTTTTTTTGCATTTTCAAATGTTAAAAATTTGTTAACATTATACATAAATTAAAAAAATATAAGATATAAAAGTATGTTAAATGTGAATTGATGGAACATCGGCTATCTAAGTCAGGCCTTGCTGGTACAATGATAAGATTATCATACGGTAGTGGCTTGTCATATACATTCTACCATCAAGCTGTTTACAGCGGGTTATGCAAATTGGGAATATATAAAATATCAAGCAATACATATCAAATATCCATGGTTACTGGCAGGAGATTTCAATGCTACATTGTATAACCCTGGGAGAATTAGTCAGGGAAGTTCTAATCTCTTATGATGTTGATTTCTTTGAAGAAATGGTTTTTTATGAACTAATAGAACCAACAATATTTAGTAACTTTTATATCTGTAGGGGGAAAAAGATTAGAACATTCATAGCAAAATAGTTTGTGTATTTATACCTAATAGTGCTATAATAAATTTCCCTTACCGCATGTGCATTTTGCTAATCATGCATTAAGTGACCGCCAACCAGCACTGGTTACTCTTAATGCATAATAAACAGTCGATAAAAAGGCTCTTTTAAATATAGCAGTACATGGAATATGCAAGGAGGTTACACATAAAAAGTGGAACATAATTTTCTAATGCAACTTTTTGGTAACCCGCCATTTAATTTTATGAAGAAGCTAAAAATGATTAAAAAGGGTCTTTTAAAACTGGAGAGTCACCAAACCAAGTTTTAACTGCATATGTGATAGCTTAAGGCAAGAGAACAACATGATTTACCAAAGGCTGGTGCAAGATCCAAATAATCAGGAGTTAATCTAGCAATATAAGGAGGGGTTAGACAACCTAACAAACACATTGCATTACAAAGCTGTCCAAAATTAATAAAGTATCAAGTTAAGAAGAGTGAAGGTTTCTGAAGAAGGAAACGGATAAAACAACCAAAAAGCTTTACCGAGCAAAGTGCTTCAAGCATGGATCTAACCTTTGTTTGCTAATTATTCTATTTGCAAATTGAAGTGTGCAATAGACCGATAAGATACCACTCCCAAATTAACCTTTAAAAGGGCTTGGATCTTTACCAATAGCAACTATTACCTACATGAAAACAAATTTATCGATTAAAAGTTAAATAGAAATTGGTTGCACAATGTTGTACAAAGTATAACCAGATTACCAAAGGAAATTAGTGTAAAAACAATACTAAATGAACATATCACTACGTGAATCATGGGATATGCAAAGTTCATCTCTATTTAATTTACTACTTCAAGAAGTTTTTCTATTGTTAGCGATAAACATGTCTAAAATTTCCAGAAAAGAGAAATAGCTAGGGCTATTTGATTCAGAGCAGTCATAAAAATTTTAAGAGTATATTTTTGTATACCTGGATCTAAGCAGTAAACAGTGGATAAATGGAGCTCTGTGGTAGAAGAAGGGGCTATAGTTTGGTTCTCTGTTAGTGTTACATTTCAATGAGTCATATTTGACATAATTAAATATGCAATGCATGGGAAAAGAGTTACTCAAAAAGGATTCAATGCAAGTAAATATGTATGTAATACGTAATGTGAAACAATTTATTTTTATTATTCCATTAATCCTCATGTAGCAGCAGAAGTTATGGATTCATAATTACATGTTTCTTACACTTATATAAAAACATAACTCATTATAACATGGATAGAATTAGACTATCAATTTAAAAGAACAAACTCCATGATTGCCGAGCATACAATAAAAAGAGTATAAAACACTAACAATAAAAGAGCCAGTTGATCATAATGAGATAAAATTACTTAACCAACCTTACTTGTAAATTTAACTTGCTAGTTCTAGTTGACTTATGCTATTTGGATATGTATCTAAAGTAACTGAATATTCAAGTTAGTTTATGTTATTTGCATATGTGGTTCAGGGTCAGTTGTAGAGATCAAATTAATTAACCAACCTTACTTGTAAATTTAACTTTCTAGCTCTAGTTAGCTTATGCTATTTGCATATGTTATGTAAAGTAACCGAATATTCAAGTTAGTTTATGTTATTTGCGTATGAGACTCAGGGTCAGTTGATCATAAAGAGATCAAATTAGTTAACCAACCTTACTTGTAAATTTAACTTTTTAGTTCTAGTAAGCTTATGCTATTTGCATATGTAATATATCTAAAGTAACTGAAATAGGTCATTTGTGAATAGGTTAATTTAAAATTTAGCAACAATTTTTTAGGTTGGTACATAATTACAAAACATATATTTTTATGTGAAGAAAAACGATAGTAGATAGAAATCAAAATCAGTACTATCTTAAACTGCCAGAGTTATGATCAAAATTCAGAATAATCATAAAAATTATAAGGGTAAATTTTGTATACCTAAATCCTAGCAGTAAACAGTACATAGATGGAGCACTGCAGTAGAAGAAGGGGTTGTGGGTTGTATAGAACAGGATGATGGCAGCGATGCTTGTAGTTGATCTGGACGATGGAGGATTCATGGTAGCCTGGATTCAACTGTGGATAAACGGAGCACTGGTAGAAGAAGGGACAGCGGTTTGTCTTGAGTACATGGAAAATCAGCCTATGACGCACCTTTAAGCTGCCAACACACCATCATATCTCCATCAATCGTTGTCCACGCCATTGAATCAGCAACATGTGGCCTCCTCCACCCAAAAACATTGCTGCTTCTGGCCATATACGCGCCTGCACACCATCAGCCACCTCCAATCGCCAGAATCCTCGCCCAATTCGTCATCAACAACCACTCGAACCCGAAATGCCACCCTTCACGAATTCGATCAGGTTCCTGGTCGTGACTCCATCCATCAGTCGCCTGACACTGTCGCTGCGGTCGCACTACAGGCCGTCGCTTCTGCTTCCAGTGATCGTCGATCGCTTGCCCTCACGTCATTTTTTTTATGCGTACATGCGTTTGTTTCCTACACAGTCGTGATTTCTAGGATTAGGCAAAAGTGGTTAATCTGGAATGGTGAGGGAGTTGAATTAGGGGTTTGAGGAAGCAAATTTGAAAACATGACGAATTGGGGGAGAAATAACAGATCGGTTCAATCGAACGGGAGACGAAACGAGGAGGATGAGGGTATTTTGGGTATTTCCAAAAGACGTAGTTGAAATTAGTTGAATGAATTATCATTATTAGTAGTAGAGATGAAGGAATTATATCTTCATATGCACAAGCAAGTGTAGTATCCACCATAATTCTTTCTTCTCTTGTACTCTTTTCTTTAGTGAAATAAAAAGTTGTTGGGTCTCCGTGGACGTAGGATATTCATATAAGAACCACGTTAAATCTTCTATCTCTTATTTCTGTTATTTTTCTGTGAGACTGCATAATTCTTTTTAACTATCATTGGTATCTAAATAGGCAATACTAGGTCTTGATTTGAAATCGCTTCCGCAGCGCACCGTGGTGTTGAATTGTTATCAATTCTCAATTTTTCACTACAGTTTGGTATCAGAGCTAGTGTTATTGTTCCTGTTTGGATATTAATGGCTACTTCTAGTAAGTCTGTTGGTAGATCTGGTGTCAATTATGAAGTAACACGTTTTGACGGAAAAGAAGATTTTGGTACTTGGAAGATAAAGATGGAGGCTGTATTGAAGAAGGAGAAGACTTTTAAGATAATTTCTACGCCTGAGAAGCTGAAAGAGTTAGATAGTGAAACTTTAGAAGAGATGGAAGATGAAGCCCTAACTACCATCCAGCTAAGTCTTTCAGATGAGGTTCTTAGAGAATTTTCTCAAAAGAAAACAGCAAAGGAATTATGGGATGCATTATTTGATGCATATCAGGACAAGTCTCTCACTAACAGAATAATTCTGCAACAACAACTCTATTCGTACAAAATGAAGCCTGGAGCTGATCTCATGGGGCATGTGGATGCCCTAACCACCTTTTTAATGAATTTGAAGGCAACGGAAGTTGAAATTACAGATGAGGCTCAAGCAGTAATCCTTTTATGTTCCTTGCCTAAGGAGTACACTACTTTTGTTAATTCTATGATTTATGATCGTAGTAAAATTAGCCTATCTGATGTTAAAGCTGGACTTCATAATGAAGTGTTGAGGGATAGATTAGCAAGCACTAGTTTAGACAGTGATACGGAGGGCTTATCTGTTCAGAGAGGAAGAAGCCAAAGCAAGTCAAAATATGGTGGAGGTCGAATTAAATCAAGGTCTTAGTCTAGGGGGCCTAATAAATTGATTTGCAATTATTGTAAAAGGCCAGGGCACTTTGTAGCAACTTGTCCCAAGCTTGAAGGTAGAAGAAGAGACACAAAGCAAGCTTCAGCATCTACCGCTGAGAAGTCAGATACTGAGAGTGATACCGATGTGTTTATAGCTTCTGGCTCTTCTGGGAAGAGCAACCTATGGCTGATCGATTCTGGCGCATCCTATCATATGACACCTGATAGGAACTGTTTCTCCATTTACCGTGAGATTGATGGAGGAGAAGTTCTGATGGGCAATGATGCTTCTTGCCGTATGATTGGTGTTGGTAGTGTGAAGGTTAGAATGTTTGACGGTGTTATTCGTACTATTACAGATGTTAGACATGTACCTGATTTGAGAAGAAGTTTGATATCTATTGGGGCTTTGAGTAGGCTTGGTTTGAAGATTGTAGTTGAAGGAGAGAAGATGAAAATATCAAAGGGTTCTATGATAGTTATGAAAGGAGTAAGGGCAGGAAATCTTTATCTTTTGAAGGGCACTATTGTAGTTGGCGAATCATCATCTGTTACTTCTGTTGATTCGGACTCTTCCAGATTATGGCATTTACGGATGGGTCACATTGGTGAGCGCAGCATGGATGAGTTGAGAAAGTGAGGTTTGATTGATGGTGTTCATCATTCAAAGCTTGGCTTTTGTGAAGAGTGTGTTCTTAGGAAGCATACGAAGATTTCTTTTGGTACTGGAGAGCATAAGGAAAAGGTTGTCTTAGAGTATGTTCACATAGATGTTTGGGGACCTTCCCCTTGCCCCTCCTTAGGTGGAGCCAGGTATTTCGTTTCATTTATAGATGATTTCTCTCGTAAAGTTTGGGTATATTTTCTACAGTCAAAGAGTGAAACTTTTGAAAGGTTTCGAAAGTGGAAATCTACCGTTGAGAAGCAGTCAGGAAAGAAATTGAAAGTTCTCCGTTCAGATAACGGCGGTGAATTTGTATCACAGGAATTCATCGATTATTGTGAGTCTGAAGGTATCAAGAGGCATCACACCACACCTGGCGACCCTCAGTCCAATGGAGTTGCTGAAAGAATGAATCAGACATTATTGGAGAGAACTCGTTGCCTCAGATTGACTGCAAAGTTGAAAAAGGGATTTTGGGCAGAAGCTTTATCTATGGCGGCTTTCCTCATCAACCGCACACCTTCTACCGCCATAGACATGAAGATCCCAGAAGAAGTATGAAAAGGAGAGCCTGTTAGCTATTCATTCCTCAAAGTGTTTGGTTGTCCAGCTTACATACATGAGAGCAGAGGGAAGCTGGAACCTAGAGCTCGCAAGTGTATCTTTCTAGGTTATAGAAGAGGAGTGAAGGGATATAGATTGTGGTGTCTTATTAGCAGAAAGATTGTTACCAGCAGGCATGTGACTTTTGATGAGAAGGCTATGTTGAAGGTGGAGCCTTCCTCATCAGATGATAATGAGAGGACAAATGAAGAATATCAAACACAAAGTAAGTCATCTACTGTTCCTTTTCATAGAAGTTCTGAAGGTGTTTTCGATGACACCGTGGTTGATGAGGAAAGTACAGAGATTAGTACAGAGGATCAGACTCAAGGTGGAGCTAGTTCAGAGATCAGACCTGTTAGACAGAAGAAGAAGCCTAATTGGCTTAATGATTTTGTTGGATTGAGCATCGAAGACATTGACTTCGATGACATGGCAACATATGCTTTGAATGTTGTCCATGACGAACCCGGAGATTATAGAGACACTATTGCTTCAGTTGATAGTTCTAGTTGGTTAGTGGCTATGGAAGAGGAGATTGAATCTTTGTAGAAAAATCATACTTGGGATTTGGTGCCTCTTCCCACCAACAAGAGAGCTATTGGTTGTAAGTGGATCTATAGAGTAAAAGACGGTGGCAATGAAAATTTCAGATATAAAGCAAGGTTAGTAGCAAAGGGGTATGTTCAGAAGAAGGGAGTTGAGTATCATGACATTTTTGCTCCAGTTGTTAGGCATACTTCCATTCGCATTCTATTGGCATTAGTGGCTCATTATGATATGGAGTTGGAGCAACTAGATGTCAAAACCGCATTCTTGCATGGTGATCTGGATGAAGAAATTTATTTACGGCAACCGGAGGGGTTCATTGATAGTAGCAGGCCTGACTATGTTTGTAAAATTAACAAATCTCTATATGGACTAAAACAGTCACCTAGACTATGGTATAAGAGATTTGATAAGTTTATGCTTTCACAAGGATATTCTAGAAGCTTCAAAGACCAGTGTGTTTATTTCAAGAGATGTGATAATGATTTAATATATCTGTTGTTATATGTTGATGATATGTTAATTGCATCTCGGAGTATGGTAAGAATTATGGAGTTGAAAACTGAACTTAGCAAGGAGTTTGATATGAAGGATTTGGGAAAAGAACAAAGAATATTGGGTATGGAAATTTGTAGAGATAGAAAGCGGAGAGAGTTAAGGCTCACTCAAACGCAGTTAATCGAGAAAGTCCTCGCTCAATTTGGAATAGAGAAAGCCAAACCGGTTGGCACTCCATTAGGCTCTCATTTTAAGTTGTCAAAAGACTTATCTCCCTCATCGGGAGAAGACAAGAGGTATATGACTGATATACCTTATTCTAGTGTTGTTGGTAGTCTTATGTATGTGATGGTGTGCACAAGACCAGATTTGGCCTATGCAGTGGGTGTTGTGAGTCGATATATGTCTAACCCAGGCAAAGAGCATTGGCAAGTTGTGAAGTGGATTCTTAGATATCTTCGAGGCACTTCTTTGGTGGGTTTGTTATATGGTGGAGTGGATGGTGACATCTTTCTTAGAGGATACTGTGATTCTGATTATGCTGGGGATAGAGATGCTAGGAAGTCAATGTCGGGCTATGTTTTTACACTTGGCATAGGCTTGATTTCATGGAGATCAAAGCTACAGTCTATCGTAGCTTTATCGACTACCGAAGCAGAGTTGATATCGATTGTGGAAGCAACAAAAGAAGGATTATACTTACTTCAGTTGTTGGATGATCTTTCAATGGTGCAGCGGACAGTAGAGCTATTTTCAGACAGTCAGAGTGCAATTCATCTTGTAGAAAATCAAGCTTATAGTTCACGGACGAAGCACATTGATGTTAGAGGTTTCTTTCTTATGCTTGAGGAAGAACGAAGCAAGATCAAATTGTTGAAAGTGAGTACTTTGGATAATCCTTCAGATATGATGACAAAGTCACTTCCTAAGGACAAGTTTGAGCATTTCTCAAACTTAATCAGTTTGATACCTGTTACTTGAGCGCCATTGGGCGCTAGATCCAACAACTTATATGTCGATTGCTTGATGATAAGATGATGAAGAGAGATTGTTATATTTGAATCAAGGTGGAGTGTTGAATTTGGATGATTCAAATATCTGTTAAAGAGGAAAGAAATTGATTAATTGATTCAATCAAATCAATTAATTTAGTTGGTATATCGAAGGATATTTTGAAGGAAATAAATTAATTAGTCAATTTGTTATATGAAGAAAGAAATTGCTGATGGAGATTCAATCAAGGAAAATTATGGAAACCAATCACCATTATCCATTTACGTAGAAATTAAATCATGGATATTTCGAAAGGTTTCAAAACATAATCTGTAAATTATTTTTCTTAATTCTTAAGTAACTCCTTCATTGAATCTATTTAAATGAAGGAATTATATCTTCATATGCACAAGCAAGTGTAGTATCCACCATAATTCTTTCTTCTCTTGTACTCTTTTCTTTAGTGAAATAAAAAGTTGTTGGGTCTTCGTGGACGTAGGATATTCATATCCGAACCACGTTAAACCTTCTATCTCTTATTTCTGTTATTTTTCTGTGAGACTGCATAATTCTTTTTAACTATCATTGGTATCTAAATAGGCAATACTTGGTCTTGATTTGAAATCGCTTCCGCAGCGCACCATAGTGTTGAATTGTTATCAATACTCAATTTTTCACTACATATATGGGACAAAATTGGTGCAAAAGATTTGGCTGTCTTAATATATTTGTGTTGAAAAGTTTTGAAAAGTTTTGGGGTACGATGCTGCACAATATCACGTTCGCGTACGAGCCGCAAACGAAAGAAATAAAAATACGATCGTGCAACATAATGTGACGCGATCATAAAACAATTATAAAATACGCTGGTTATTAAATTCTATAAAGTTTCAAAAATACCAACGTTTGCCGTAAAATACGTTAAACGAAAATCAAATTATTTTTCAAATTAAAAATTATGGAAAAATCATATTGATTAAATTAAAAATACATCACCAAAAATCAGACCATTATTTGAAACATATATTTTATTATAACTTAAAATTAAAATTCGAATATTAAAATAGATTAAATATTCAAATTCGAAGACTCGAAAATTTCAGGACGTTACACACACAAACACACATACAGATATAATATAAATGTATACGCATGTGTACTGTGATTAAAAAATGTTATACACTTATATAATATAAATATATAGTAAAAGGTGGAACAATAAGGAACCCAATTAGAATTATGGAATATATACATACATGTAGTACATATACAATGATTTCAATTGGGTCTAACACTTGAATCACAAAGGCTTTTCATAAGAAATACATTATTCGATAAGTCGATATCACTCTATTAAATATATTAAAGATTATGAATCTTTAATATAAAAGTTGTGCTATATCATTTATATATTAAATTACTTGCATACTCCTTAAGCTAGGGATGTTATGTGTAGTACTATTAATATATAAAATTGATGCAGCGCTCATTTTAGGTCGCGCACGAGAAGCTATAGTAGGTCGCGAACGACCTAACTTTAAGTCGCCGAGCGACCTAAAATGGGTTATGTACGAAGAGATGATCCAACGACCTATGATAAGTCGCCGAGCGACCTACGAGCTACGACCTTAACCAGCTACGACCTAAAACTACATACTATCTAGAATTATGCCGTGACCTTACTTAGGTCGCTTTCCTAAGCCGCTCAGCCTTATGCCACTATCTGTTATAGGTCGCGTGGAGATTTCCAGAACCATTTCCTTAGGTCGCTCGATCTTATGTCGCATGAAGCAAGCCACTGTTTGATAAGTCGCAAGGTCGTAGGTCGGCCGCCTGTTAGGTCGTAAATGCTGTAATGTGTTGTATTGTACTTGTTTGTTTTTAAGTCGCGTTTGTTAAGTCGTAGGTCGTGTCTGTGTTGTATGTACTAGGTCGTTTACTTGTTGTAACTTGTATTTGTTAGATCGTTTGATCTGTTAGGTCGTTGGCGACCTATGTTAGGTCGGTGAAGGCTGTGTTGTGTTGTTGTAACTCTATAAATAGGGATGGTGGTGTCAATTATAAAGTGAGTTGATTTTGAATAAAACTTTGTTTGAGTGCTTTGTGCCTCTTTTGAAATTGGTAGTTGAGTGTGATCTCCTATCTCCACCTTCGGTATTCGAGTGCGCTCGAATCAACGATTGTTGAAGCCGATTCACGGAATCAAGTGCGCTTGATCAACGTCGAAGAATCGTAGATCTTTAAACACGGTATCATGCGCGATCAACGTGTTTGGGATAGCTAGAATCCAGTATCTTTGAGATCAACGGATTTGGGTGTTTGGTATTTTCAATCCATCGATTGCTACTTTCATCGTCATATTCATTTCTGTTATTTCCGCTGCGTCATTTGGTATCAGAGCTAGACTTAGCCAATCATAGCTAAGCTGAGTCTTGGAGCCAAGGAGAAGAATTTGAGGAGTTTCAGCCGAGCTAAGTGAAGTGTAGATCCGAGCTAGTAGAAGCCGTGCATCATTTTTGTAGATCAAGGCCGAGAGTTGAAGTTTGTTGAAGATTCAATCATGCCTCCGAGAAGAGCTAATCGTCATCAAAATGTTGAAGATTTGTACAAAAGAGAAGATGCTGAACAAATGGAACAAAGAATTAGCAACAAATTCAATGAGAAGTTGGATGAAGGTATTGGTAGGTTAGAGAAATTGATGATTGACATGAATCAAGGCCAAAGGAGAAGGTCGCTAGTCTCGAACCATGGAGGAAACAGAGTTTCGCCATCGGTTATGGAAGCGAGGAGGGTGTCACCACAATCTTACCGAGAAAGAAGAGAATCTTCAGTTTCATTAAGAAGAGAACATCATGAGTATAGAAATGAAGAGAGAAGAACTCCACATGAGTTCGAACATGAGCCATATCGTGATGATGAAAGACAAAGTAGAAGGGATATGCGTGATCATAGAGATGTTGATGGTCGAGATCGATATCGAAGTACACGTGATTATGATGAAGAGAGTGATAGAAGTAATATTCATTATCGAGATCAAGACCAAGTAAGAAATGCATATATGGATGTTGAAGATTGATCGTCGATGGGAATTGGGGATGAAAACTGAAATTCCAGAATTCAAGGGTAGTATGCAAGCTGAAGAATTCCTTGATTGGTTGTCTAATGTTGAAGAGATTTTTGACTTTAACGAAGTTCCCGAGCATCGGAGAGTTAAGTTGGTTGCTACACGTTTGAGAGGGAGAGCTATGGCATGGTGGCAGCAAACAAAACTTACACGGGAGAGGATGGGAAAGTCAAAGATTGTCTCATGGGAGAAGATGAAGAAATTGATGAAGGCTACTTTCTTGCCTTATAATTATCAATCTCTTATGTATCAGCAATTGCTGAATCTGAGACAGGGAACAAAGTCAGTGAATGATTTTGCGGATGAATTTTATCAATTGATTGCGAGGAATGACGTCATGGAGACGGAGGAACAATTGACCGCTAGATTTGTTGGAGGGTTGAGAATGCAGATTAAAGACATGGTGAATATGTTTGATCCCAGATCTGTTGCTGAAGCACATCAAAAAGCTCTAGCTTGGGAGAAGCAAGGTAGGAGAGGTGGTGGTGTGTTTACAAATTCCAACAATCAAATGAAAGGGGCTAGTAGCAATGCGAATGTTTCAAAGGCTGTTGCAAAATCGGTTGTCACTGAAGTTGCAAAGTCCAAAGTCAACAGCAGTATCAAGTGCTTTAATTGTCAAGAGTTTGGCCACAAGAGCAATGAATGTCCAAAGCCTAAGAAGCGAGCAATGATTGCTGAGGTTGAGGATGAGGATGTAGAGGCAGAATGTTTTAATTCACTACCGGTTGAGGAGGAAGAGTTATTGTCGGGAGATGATGGATATACATTAATGCTGAGAAGAAATTGCTTGACACCAAAGTAGGAGGAGGAGACTAGCTGGTTGAGGAGTAACATCTTTCAGTCAACGTGCACTATCTTGGGAAGGGTTTGCAAGTTTGTTATTGATGCAGGAAGTTGTGACAATATTATCTCTACAGAAGCTGTGAAGAAGTTGGCATTAAAGACTGAGAAGCACCCAAAACCTTACAAGTTAGCATGGTTGAGGAAAGGTGGGGAGGTGAAGATTGGACGAAGCGCTTGTGTTAATTTTTCGATTGGGAAGAAATACAAAGATGAAATTTGGTGTGATGTTGTGGATATGGATGTATGCCATTTGTTGTTGGGGAGACCATGGCAGTATGATAGAGTTGTGCAACATGATGGACGTACCAACAGCTAAAGTTTCATGTTTGAAGACACCAAAATCACTTTAGTTCCCAAGAAGCGACAACAAGAAGAAAGCAAGTTGGAGGAGATTGAAGAACTTAAAACTTTGCTATCTTTGAAGGAGTTTGTTAAGGAAGTAGAAGAGGAGCCTGAAGTATTTTTGTTGATTGGACGTGAGAGTAATGAAGTGGTTGCAATTCCTGAAGAAGTAAAGCCAGTGCTGGAAGAATTTGAAGATGTATTTCCTGAAGAGTTGCCAACGGAGTTACCACCGTTGAGGGACATACAACACCAAATTGATCTTGTTCTAGGAGCTGTGTTGCCACATAGACCACATTACAGAATGAGTCCAAAGGAGCACGAGGAGTTGAGAAGGCAAGTGGAAGAATTTCTTGAACAAGGGCGTGTACAGGAAAGTTTAAGTCCTTGTGCAGTTCCAGCTTTGTTAGTGCCGAAGAAGGATGGAACGTGGAGGATGTGTACTGATAGTCGAGCACTAAACAAGATTACAGTGAGATACAGATTTCCTATGCCTAGATTGGATGACTTGTTGGATCAACTTAGTGGAGCTGCTATCTTTTCGAAGATCGATTTGAAGAGTGGTTATCATCAGATTTGAATCAGACCAGGGGACGAATGGAAGACAACATCCAAGACGAGAGAAGGATTATATGAATGGCTGGTTATGCTGTTTGGTCTTTCGAATGTACCTAGTACATTTATGCGGGTGATGAATCAGATCTTTAGACCATTTATTGGGAAGTTTGTGGTGGTGTATTTTGATGATATACTGATATACAGTGGAAGCCCAGAAGAACACTTGCATCATCTGAGAGAAGTGTTGATGATATTGCGACAGGAACAATTTTATGCTGCAACGAAGAAATGCGTGTTCATGACGCATAGTGTTTTATTTTTGGGATATGTTATATCAGAAGGAGGTATACAGGTGGATCAGAATAAAGTTGAAGCAATAAGAAATTGGCCACAACCCAGGACGATAACAGAAGTTAGAATTTTTCATGGTTTAGCATCATTCTACCGAAGATTTATTCCACACTTCAGTAGCGTGATGGCACCAGTTACTGATTGTATGAAGGGGAAGCAATTTTCATGGTCAGAGGAAGCAGGATTTGCTTTTGAACGGATTAAAGAACTTTTGACGACAGCACCAATTCTAGTACTACTAGATTTTCAGTTGTTGTTTGAGTTACATACTGATGCATCTAAAGTTGGGATTGGAGGGGTGTTGAGTCAGAAAGGACGACCAATTGCATATTTCAGTGAGAAACTTTCGGGAGCCAAGATGAGATATAATACTTATGATGTGGAATTTTATGCTATCGTGCAAGCTGTGAAACATTGGAGACATTATTTGTTTCATAAAGAATTTGTTTTATATATTGATCATGAAGCGTTGAAGCATTTGCAGGGACATGATAAGATTGCAGCCAGGCATGATTCGTGGATCGCATACTTGCAACAATTTACATTTGTGGTGAAGCATAAGTCGGGAATTACAAACCGTGTGGCAGATGCATTGAGTCGAAGGAATCATTTGTTGACTACAATGAAGGTTGAAGTGACAGGGTTTGATGTGTTGCCAGAATTGTTTGTCAATGATCCTTACTTTGCAAAGTTTGTAGATGAAGTCAAGGAGGGAAAGACGGATGAGTTTGTGTTGGTGGATGGTTTTCTCTTCAAAGGAAACAGATTATGTATACCAGAGGGCAGCCTGCGGATGAAGATTGTAAAAGAATTGCATGAAGAGGGTCATGTGGGAAGAGATCGTACTTTTTAATTTATTTCTCAATCATACTTTTGGCCTTCTATGAGAAAAGAAGTTGAAAGATTTGTGGAGAGATGTCATATTTGTCAAGTTTTCAAAGGAACAATGACGAACGTGGGATTGTATATGCCATTACCTATGCCTACTAGACCATGGGTTGATATCAGCATGGATTTTGTTTTGGGGTTACCAAGAACTCAGCGTGGGAATGATTCCATATATGTGGTGGTAGATAGATTTTCCAAAATGGCACATTTCATAGCTTGTAAGAAGACAGCTGATGCCGTCCGTGTTGCTCAATTGTTCTTTAAAGAGGTGTATCGATTACATGGGCTACCTGAGTCTATTGTTTCTGATCGGGATACTAGATTTCTAAGCCATTTTTGGTTGAGTTTGTGGAACATGGTTGGAATGAAGCTGAATTTTAGTAGCGCTTATCATCCGCAAACAGATGGACAAACGGAAGTGGTAAATAGATCATTGGGAAATTTGTTGAGATGTCTTGTGAAAGACAATTTAAAGAGCTGGGATATGAAGTTATGTCAGGCGGAATTTGCACATAATCACGCTGTTAATCGAAGTACTGGTTTCAGTCCATTTCAAGTTGTATACTCAGCAAGTCCGAAGGGACCATTGGATTTGACGACAGTGCCATATCAGAAGGGAGTTGTTAAGCGAGCTTGAGATTTTGTGGCTGAGTTGCAGGAGTGCCACCGAACTGTTCATGAACGATTACTTGCATCAAATGAGAAGTATAAACAACTGGCGGATAAGAAGCGAAGGAGTGTGAACTTCAGAGAAGGTGATTTGGTTTACGTCATTTTGACGAAAGATCGTTTTCCAGCTGGAACTTACAACAAGTTGAAAGCTCGAAAAATTGGTCTAGTGGAAATCTTGAAGAAGATCAATGAGAATGCGTATCAGTTGCGATTGCCGGATAATGTTTTCAATGTCAAATACTTGATTCCGTATCATGGAGATGAACTTGTTGTGGAAGAGGAAGATGCAAATTCGAGGTTTAATTTTTGCCAACCGAGGGAGGATGATGCAGCGCTCATTTTAGGTCGCGCACGAGAAGCTACAGTAGGTCGCGAACGACCTAACTTTAAGTCGCCGAGCGACCTAAAATGGGTTATGTACGAAGAGATGATCCAGCGACCTATGATAAGTCGCCGAGCGACCTACGAGCTACGACCTTAACCAGCTACGACCTAAAACTACATACTATCTAGAATTATGCCGCGACCTTACTTAGGTCGCTTTCCTATGCCGCTCAGCCTTAAGCCACTGTCTGCTATAGGCCGCATGGAGGTTTCCAGAACCATTTCCTTAGGTCGCTCGATCTTATGTCGCATGAAGCAAGCCACTGTTTGATAAGTCGCAAGGTCGTAGGTCGGCCGCCTGTTAGGTCGTAAATGTTGTAATGTGTTGTATTGTACTTGTTTGTTTTTAAGTCGCGTCTGTTAAGTCGTAGGTCGTGTCTGTGTTGTATGTACTAGGTCGTTTACTTGTTGTAACTTGTATTTGTTAGATCGTTTGATCTGTTAGGTCGTTGGCGACCTATGTTAGGTCGGTGAAGGCTGTGTTGTGTTGTTGTAACTCTATAAATAGGGATGGTGGTGTCAATTGTAAAGTGAGTTGATTTTGAATAAAACTTTGTTTGAGTGCTTTGTGCCTCTTTTGAAATTGGTAGTTGAGTGTGATCTCCTATCTCCACCTTCGGTATTCGAGTGCGCTCGAATCAATGATTGTTGAAGCCGATTCACGGAATCAAGTGCGCTTGATCAACGTCGAAGAATCGTAGATCTTTAAACACGGTATCGTGCGCGATCAACGTGTTTGGGATAGCTAGAATCCGGTATCTTTGAGATCAACGGATTTGGGCGTTTGGTATTTTCAAACCACCGATTGCTACTTTCATCGTCATATTCATTTCTGTTATTTCTGCTGCGTCAAAAATAGACGAGGTAAGATAACTCCATATATTTATTGAGTTTTCCTCAAGGAATGTGCATTATACTTAGGACATCGCGAAATGATAAGTAGAGTGAATAATCTTTCTTTATTTGTTGAGCTTTCCTCAAGGTAAAGATGAGATTAGAATAATGACAAAAAGGTTAGGAGTAGTATAACTACTAGAAGAACTGTCACGACCCGACTTTCTATGCCCAGAAAGACGTATCATGAATTAAGAAAGAAAGGGATAGAAGAAGAAAAGAAAGAAAAGAAGAAAGAACAACACATCAGAATCTCACAGCGGAACGAATAAAATATAATATATCACATAAAATATTACATAGTATCATATTACATCAGAGTACACAACTTATACAACACATATTAGACAGTTATAAACATCTGTCTAATTCATACAACTCAAGTATCACAGATACAGACACAACATATACACAGCGGAATCATCATATATCTACACGGTGAAGCCTCCTGCTCCAAATCTCCTCCAGAATTCGTCAAAGCTAACCTGAATCTCTCGACTACTCAATACAATATTGAGTACCCAAGAGTTTAATAAAACAGAAAATAAACACTTGGGTCAGACATGGGTCTGGTGTGAGTAAACGGTTAGATTGCTTAACTTTGAAAACTTTTGAAAACAAAAGTATCACGTAAGACTCCCCACAAATAAACATGGGTAAGTTTTTACCTTACGCTAACTAAAACGTTTGATAGGAAATCTGATTGTATTATAATAGGGTCTAGGGTTTTCAAGTAAAATACAGAAATAGCTGAAATGCTTACATCTCACATTCCAACATAGTTGGGCACAACTAATACGTACGGCACTTATTGGAGTTTGGATTCCATACAATGGCAGGGCTACTGGGGTACCGCCCGTCACAGTACGTGGCCTAGATCACCGTACCGAGGAGTACGCCCGCTCCCCTGCAACACAAAGCCGGAACCATCCCTTACTGGATAATTCCGAACAAGATAACCCCGTAGTTGGCGCGACCAACCACACACTAAGCCGAATAAAAAGAAAAGGGACCTCTAGACAGGGATCTATCTTGCTCTCAGTGGGTGCTACCCACGAAGCCTTGCTGCACCTCCCCTGTTTTAGCCATTCCCGGTTGATGAGGCTTGAGGTTACGATTACCTTTAATCAGAACATATCACTTAGAATGCTCATCGTCCGCCTGACGATGTGCTGAAAGCATTCAATCCATACAAGTTCGTTCCGGGTTCGAACGAAACCGAAGGCATTATCTCGTTACACTCGTTTTGGAATCACCCTCAGAGTTAACGACAATAACCCTTGCACTCTGAATCTTCATCTTCACTTGAGATTCACGACCTATCGTTAATTTGGATCGATGTGGTATTCGGGTCTCCAGACCTGGAATTTCGGTATACGGAAACCCGATCCCGGTCTCATCGAAATCCAAAACGTATCTTTTAAGGCCAAGTTGTTTAAAGGTTTAAACATTTAAACTTATATTCCGAATGATATAAACAGATAGATAAATAACATTATCACAATAGATAATTCATATCAACATTCATCTCACAAAGCAGCATATATCATATATATATAAGAGACATACAAATCATCCAATATCAACCAATCACCCAATATCAAACATCCAGTATTAATCAATTATCTAAACAGAATTGATTAACTCTAATCAATTTAATTAACCTTTAATTAAATTAATTACTATCACTTAATTACTTAGATTATCTTAATCCTGCTTACTAACATTAATTAATTACCAATTAATTAATTTAACATCTAAATGATCCTTAATTAATCTTCCTTGATTAATTATACTTTAATTACATTCAAGTAATTATCCTTAACCATATACAGAAATTAACCTTTAATTACTATCATTAATTACAATAATTAATGATTCTTCATTAATTAATTAACTATAATTATATTAATCCTCAATTAATTACAATTAATTAATCATACTTAAATTAATTACTTTTATTAATCAACCTTGATTAATTCATTTATTAAATAATCCTTACAATTTAATTAACCTTTTAATTAATTAAATAATTAATTTTAATCAACCACTTCATTAATTAGTCTTAATTAATCATAAACAGTAATTAACAATTTGTAATTGCTTATCTTAATTAATTACTTCTTAATTAATTATATTAACCTTGATTAATTAATCTAATTAATTAATCTTTAATTACTTCATTAAGTAATTATTAATCAATTATATTAACAAATAATCCTTAATTAATTACTTTATTGATTAATTACTTTTTAATTAATTACACTTAGTAATTATCCTCAAATTAATCACATTCCTTAATTTATTAATCACTTTAATTACTTAACTAAAATAATTAAGTAATTAACTTTTAATTACTTACATAAGTAATTATCTTCTAATTACTTCCATTAATAATCTTGATTACTTTCTTAATTAATTACTTAACAAATAAGTAATTCATTAATTAATTAACTACTCCATAATTAATTAATCTCAACAATTATATTAATCAATTCCTTAGATTAATAACATCAAGTGATTACCCTTTTATCACTTTAACTAATTACCCCATGAGTAATTTCCTATTAATTACTTCCATAAGTAATTTCATTCAATAATTAACCAATAATTACTTTATTAAGTAATTACACTTAATTAATCCATAATTAAGTGATTATTTAAAAATTAAATAAACAATTAACTAATTATTTAAAATTAATTAAACAATTAATTAATTAACATTCTATATTTAAAAAAATCCTTAATTAATTATGAAACCATTATTCTTAATTAAACTTTACTTAAATCATATTTAAATTAAGTATTCTTAAATTCATATCAATACTAATTTAACCTTATTATCCTTATAAATAAATTATTTGAATTATTTTAAATCTCATTATTCAAAACAAATTATTAACTTGATTTACAAAATCATAATATTAACCTTACTTGGAGATAAAGCATTTATAAATCATTTCCAAATTTACCAAATACTTAAAAACTTGTTTATGCTTTAAATTTTAAAACTCAGATATAATTTACTTTTAAATTTTCAAAACCAAGTTACTTAAGTAAAACAACCCGAGTCTGAACAAAGAAAACTCGAGTAAACATCACTAAAACCCGAGTCACTCACGAGAAAAACTCTCGTACTCCACGACTTCGAGTCGACTGCAATATAACACGAGACTTTCCCCGAGTCGCCTTCGTCTTCCCCAACTCCTCTTTTTCCAGTGCACACAAACGTGCACCGTGCACCTACCCAAATGCCTCAGACCAACCAAGGTCGTCGCAACCATCGGCGACGATCCCAATATCACACGCGAGCGAGAATACGAACCCAGATCCAAGAAATAACCCACAAATCGAAATTCGAACATCAGCTCGAAAAACTGCAGAACCATTCGACCCAATACCACCCACGGCCGATCACCACGACGCCGTTAGACCTCGCCGACCCCACCATCGAAACGCCACGTCACGAGCTCCAACTTTCCCCAAATGCGATCGACTCCGGTCGAATCTCCAAGTCGCGACAGTCACGACATTCAAATCGAAACAAAAACTAGCTAAAACCCTAAATCATCAAATTCCCATCGCCTCGAACGTTGATAAAATGCCTGGCCATTTTTCCTAGTATCTACCATACACCAACCATCTTCGGTTACAAGCCCGATGACCATCACCACCTTGATCGTCGGAAATTGATAAAAGTACCCATAACGTTCATCTCGAAAATTCCCATTGTTTAACCATCTAAAAATCATGATAAGTATTTTAAAATTCGTGATTTGCAATCACTAATTCACTTATGTAATTTAAATCAAGAATTAAGACTGTTGATTTTTAACAAAAAAATTGGGTTTCACTGTAATTTCCCTTTTTAAAATTTATTTATTGAATTAAAAATCTTAAAGCTATTTTTAAAATCACCTTCATATCCTAACAAACAACTTCCATCTATATATCAAAGTCAAATATTGAGTAGATTGAGATATTCGAATTTTTGAAGGCAAAACAAATCATAGACTAGAACACAGAGAACCTGATATATATAAACAGACATCTCACATACACATGCATACAAATTCAGATAAATTCGAGCTAAAGAATTCAATATAAACCAATACCATCACATGCATTTTTAGTTTAAAACTAGATTAAACTGTTTTTTTAAAATTTGTTTACTCACTTGTTTAAATTCAGAGAACAAAGCAGAGCAGTTTAATCCATATTCCAGATAAAACATTTATGCAACCATATTAAATCATTCGTATACAAGTTTATCACATGTATCAACATAAGAACAGGTTTAAAACTGTTTTTAAAAGAAAATTTACTCACCTTTAAAATAAGAACAGAGAGACAGTTTTCCAGGCTTTTAAACTCTGATCTGGCAAAAGCTTTTGATTTTGTTTGTTATTGAGATTTGAAATCCTTGCATGTTTGTTTGATGTTGAGTTGATCTTCATTATGGTTTGCAGATTGATTTAGTGCTTGATTTAGTTGCTTGAACCCAGATTGAAGATGAGATAATTGTTTGATTTACTTTCTTTTGATTTCAGATTTTAGAAGAGAAAGAAAAACTGAGAAAACGTTTTGAACTGAAAGAAAATAGAAGCCAGGTTTCTCTACAACTACATTATTTATAAAATAAAATTTTAAATAAAGAAAATGTTGCCACTTGTATTTTCTTAAAACTTACATGTGTCCTTTACCACCTAATTACCCTACACTTGTTACTACCAAGTGTTAATGTTTTTACACATGTCCTTTTTAATATATTAAATAAAATTTTTATTTAATTTAAATGTTAATATAACTTACATACTTAAACTCTCTTAATTTACATATGTATATATAAATTACTTTTAAAAGAAATTATTCTAAAACTAATTATAATTCAAATATATCTTATACATGTATTTTTATAACCTCTTAAATTTAAACACTTTAAAGAATACAAAATAAAACTTTATTTAAACCATTAAAACAAACAATTATTTTATATTTTGAAAACAAATGAATTAATCTTTAACTTTTGAAAGATATTAAATTTAAAACAAAGCTTTTTAAAATTACAATTCATACATATATAAATTATCAATAGATTAAAATAAATTCAAAACAATCCAAATTATAACATATACATTCATATATATTACAATTTGAAAATACAATCTTCTATTTAAAACAAAAGATATCCTATTCACAATATATATATTAATATATACATTATAAATAGAATCTATTTTTATTAGCTTTGGAAATAAATCTTATTAATTTTAAATTATTAGAAAAGATCAAGTATTACCAAATTAAATATTTATTAGCCTTTAAAAGATTGAATTACCAAATTAAAATTATAAAGAAAATTATCAAATCAATTTAATTATTAATGCTGATTATTAAATTTAAATTGCCCAAAAACCCGGGATATCACAAGAACAGTAAAAAGCGACGACCATTTTCGACGGCGGCCGACGGCTCGTCGCCTAGTTAGCAACGGCTACCAACGGCTAGCAATTTCCATGACATAATTGAAATCAAAATAACATAGTCATCGATAGCCGTTGGAAGCCGTCGATAATGTTGTCGTTGGCGGCTGTCGGAAGCCGTCAAAAAATCGTGAATACATGAACCTAGGCTGACAGTTCCATTCATTCTTCTTCTTCCCCAAATCTTGCCTCCACACCTCCAAACCCTCCTCCAGCACCTCCTCCACGCCGTCGACAGCCTTCCATGCCTCGAGTACCTCGGATTCTTTGATTTCCTACTAGCTCCATCGCTTATTGCTTGGTAAGAAGGTTAAATTCCTAAACCCTATATTTAAGTTTGATTTGTTAAATTATGTTTATTTTGTTGCTATAGTTGTATGATATCCCATTGATTGTTTGGTATAACCCATTGAATGCTAATTAGGTTGTCATTACAATTGTTAATTATTGAAATGTTGAGAGAAATTTTTTTTAGTGTATATGTGCATTAATTCGTGTATATGCGTTGATTAATTACTGCATGTGCGCGTTACGGCTACTTTGGATTAACTAGAGCTGATGATCAAAATTTGATGTATTCCTTTTCAAAATGACGAAAACGACGATTTAGTGTATGTAATTTTTAGAATGTAAATAAATTATTGTAAGAATTGTTGTATAATACGCTTTATTTTTTGTAAATCCCTTAGAGAGTTTTTGGCCCCGTCTGACAAATATTGTATATGATCGTTGTATGCATATTCATTTTTATCACAGAACAGACATTTATATTCATCCGATACAATATTTGTCGGATTAGTCCCTGTATTGGACAAGTTACAAACACAGTAGTAATTATATTTTGCAAATCATTTTATTTTAAACGGTTCACAAAATTCGACAACACTTCCATTAGGTTCCTTGTGTACACACATAAGTGTATGATACAGGGAACAAAGGGGAAGTGCTGCCGAAATTTTGTTGAATCGTTTAAAATAAAATGATTTGCAAAATATAATTACTACTGTGTTTGTAATGGAAAGTAGGATGACCAACCATCAAAGTGTAAAACAATGACTGAAAAATTGTAGATTATATTCATATAATAATTTGTGTAAATCAGTTTGAAAATAAAATTAATAGAATAATATTATATATTTGCCAACATTTAAATATATGATTTATTTGAAAAATAAAATGTCAAGACGTAAATGATTAATGCGCTTTTATATTTTAAAGTAGGAAAAATGGTTAATTATTTTATCGATCACAGCTGGATGTACCAACAAAGAAGAGAAATATGAGGCTCCATAAGTGAACATTTTCAAAATGGTGTACACGTCTTTATTGAATTCGCTTTACGTAATAATGGAAACGATGAAGAAATTTGTTGTTCATGTAGTAGGTGTAAACTATTGAAGAATTTGATACCGAATATGGTAAAAGTTCATTTGCGCCAATATGGTTTCGTGCCGAATTATTTGGTGTGGGATCATCTTGGAGAACTTCTAGCACCAAATCCGTACATTCGGAGGATGAGGTAGATAAGGAACTTATTCTGACGAATCTCATAAAAGATATGGTTGAAGATGCAGCCCGTTCAATGTTCCCTACTGTTGAAGTTGATGGTAATGATGTTAATGTCGAAGAAGAACCAAGTATCAGAGCAAAAAAATTTATGATTTATTGGATGCTGCTAAGAAACCCCTCTGGGATGGTTGTACAAGCGGTACTCAACTATAAGTAACTACATAATACATTGTGATGAAATCAAAATACAACTTCACAGAAGCCTGGTTTACAACTATAATACAAGCTGCAAAAAGGCATATGCCACCCGATAATTTAATGTACGAAAATCATTATGAAGTGAAAAAACTTATGTCCGCTTTTGGTTTGTCATATCAAAAAATAGATACATGTATAAATGGTTGCATTTTGTTTTGGAAAAAAGACATTAGTCTTAGGAATTGTAAAATATGTAATCAAGAAAGATACAAACCTAGAAAAAAGAAGGGAAAGGAAGTTCCGTACAAGCATATGCATTACTTACTCATCACTCCAAGGCTTCAAAGGTTATATGCATCGTCTGCAACCGCGCATCATCTGAGATAGCACTGTGTGAGAACACAGGAAGAAGGTACGCTAACACACCCAGCTGATGGAGAAGCGTGGAAGCATTTTGAAAAGACATACCCAGCTTTCACAGCGGAGAGCCGTAATGTTAGACTTGGTTTATATACAGATGGATTTTCACCGTTCTCTGAATTTGGTTCAAAATATTCATCTTGGCCTATAATCGTTACACCTTACAATTTACCTCCCTGGACGTGTATGAAAACTCCGTATATGTTTTTCAATATTGTCATCCCTGGCCCTGATGATCCGATACTAGGAATTGACGTATATTTACAACCGTTGATTGAAGAGTTGAAAACACTATGGTATGAAGGTGTTGAAACATACGACATTTCAAAAAAAAATTCGTATGTTTGCTTCTTTACCGTGGACTATAAGTGATTTTCCTACGTATGCAATACTATCGGGTTGGAGTACGGCTAGTCGTCTAGCTTGCCCTTATTGCATGAAAGATACACGAGTATTTTCTTTACCCCGTGGGAGGAAAATTTCTTGGTTTGACTATCATCGGTGTTTTCTCCATATTAATCATCCTTTTAGAAAAGGTAAAAAAACTTTACAAGTAATAGAGTTGAGACCTTGCGACCACCAATGATTTAGTCCAGCGAAGATATTTATGAGCTTGTAAAGGATTATTCAAAGATACATGAAACCGGCGAACAAATTGAAATACAAGGTAAATCGATGATTCATAATTGGTGCAAACAAAGTATATTCTAGGAGTTGCCTTATTGGAAAAATCTCCTAATTTGTCATAATATAACGAGAAAAACGTGTTCAACAATGTATTTAACACAGTTCTGAATGTTAAAGGAAAGACTAAAGATGATTTGAAATCAAGACGTGATATAGAAGCAATATTCAATCGTCCTGAGCTTCATAAGAAGCCAAATGACACAAAAAAACCTAAAGCATGCTACAAGCTAGACAGTAACCAAGTCAAAGTACTGTTAAAGTGGGTGGAAGGATTAAGATTTCCTAATGGGATTTCCTCTAATCTTCGTAGATATGTCGACTATAAGAACGGTAAACTGAGTGGGATGAAAAGTCATGATTGTCATGTAATGATGGAACATTTGTTACTCGTTGCGTTCAAAGAACTGTTGCCTACAAAAGTTTGGACGGTTTTAATAGAATTTAGTTTGTTTTATATAGAGCTTTGTTCAACTACCTTAAAAGTTGATCGTCTACGTAAACTTGAGAAAGAAATTTCTATAGTTCTCTGCAAACTAGAGAAAATATTTCCTCCTGGTTTCTTTAATGTAATGGAGCATTTACATGTTCATTTTTTGTTTGAAGCACGTCTTCGAGGTCATGTGCAATATGGATGGATGTATCCGTTTGAAAAGTATTAATATTGAGTTGTTAAATTTTAGTTTAACCACATGTAATAAAATTTAATTATAATTATTCTTAACAGGTACTTGAATCATCTAAAGAAAAAGGTGAGACAAAAAGCACGAGTTGAAGATTCGATATGCAAATCATATATCGAAAAGTAGCTTCGTTCTTTTTCTCTCGTTATTTCAGTGACCATGTGAACTTATCTTTTGAAAGTGCTATGCAAAATGATGAGGGCATTGAACAAGATTCTTCGAAATCAATGCTATTTATTTTTAGACTACAGGGACGCCCTGTTGGAAGATGTGTGGAAGTATGGTTAGATGACAGAGATTACCATGTTGCCCACACATATGTTCTTCATAACTGTGCATAAGTTGCGCCATTTGTTAGGTACTAACGAATAACGCATATAAAATTATTTACTTGAATAATACATGTATGTATTAATTATAACACAATATATTTTCTATATATGCAGTATTTATGAATCACAGCATCCAAGCGGGGATATCATCAAAAAAATTGCTACTTGGTTTTCGGATCATGTATATGATCCGGTAAATTGTGTAGTCGACAAAGGGTTGAAACATCTTGCGATGGGACCAAAAAGAAAAAGTCAAGACATATCCAATATTCTTTGTCAATGGATACAAATTCAACACCAAAGAATCCGGAGCTGAAAAATTAACTAACAATACTGGTGTATATGTTAAAGGTAGTGATGATCCAAATGATCGCATAAATGATTTTTACGGCGTGTTAACTCAGGTTTTGCAATTAACAATTTCACCAAGCCCGTGGAAGAAGTTTATTTGTTTAGATGCAACTGGTTCAGTAATGTTCCGTGTTCTGGAATCAACTTGCACCAAAAATATAATATTATTGAAATAAAGCATACATCACGTTATCATAAGTACGATCCGTTTATACAAGCAAAACAGGCCCTATTATGCTCCTTATCCATCTCTAAAAAGAGATAAAGTAGATTGGTCGGCTGTTTTTAAAACGAAGGCAAGATTTACGTTTGATGGAAAGAATATTCCGGACGAACAAGCGTACCAAGCGGATATCAAGGAAAATGGCGAATTTGCAATAATAGATGATCAAACCAAGTTAGGACCTCTAAATGATGAATCAAATGTATTAGTAGAAGCATTTGAGACCACAAAGGAAAACAATATAGAGTACGAGATAGAGTCTGAATCAGAAAACGACGAGGACTAATTTAATAGTATACACGTTGAAAAAAGGTAATTTATGGGAGTATTGATGTTACATTTGTTTATGTTACATGCGATTATTGCTGTTAAATCTTGATATGTTTATTCATAATTAAATGATATATTCTGCCATAATAAAATAATATGTATGTCACAGGTATTGCAAATGTCATTTTTTAGACGTCGGAGTTCTTCACAGACTGGTTCTCCCTTTGGGTCTCAGAGAGGGACAGGTCGCGGTGGTGGCGATGGCAGTGGGCCTTCACAGAAGGCGCCACATCTGGTAGTTAGATTAATACCGAAAGCCAACGGCTCGTAAGTATTAAATTTTCTTCAACGTTGTAAATATTTTATATGATATATTAGTCATGATTTGTCTGTATTGTATTTATTGTAGGGGTTTTGAGCTTGAGTCATCTAACATCGTGCTCAGCATATCCAAGCAGGCGTATATGAGTCACATGTCCGCATGCTGGCCAAAGTGGAGCAGGATGCCGAACCATGTATGGGAGAGTATATGGCAGGACTTCCTGGTAAGTGTAAAAGTAGACACCATTATATATAATCACTTTACAATTTGCTGACTAAGTATAAATGTATAACTTATATTTTTTTAACATATATACAGGGTGCAGTAGACTTTCAAGAGGAGGACGTGTCCCTTTGCCAGCGCCACTGGAACTCCAAAGTCGCAAAGAATTACAGGGATACGTTGTCTAGTATAATAAAACCGGGAAGAAGCCACAGTGGATGGGTGCCAGCGTCTGGGATGCTTGGGTCGCATGGTGGGGTAGCGACGAGTTCAAGGTAAGAGAAATAAGATTTCACCTTAATTTATTTAGTACAGAATACATAATTTATACCTATAAAATATAATCTTAATTTTTAATTTGCAAACGGAGTTGGATAGGAACACTGCGAACAGGCAGATAAATCCTGTCACACACCGCGGTGGCTCAAAATCATTCCAGCACCATCATGAGGACTTGGTAAATTAATTAATTGGAATTACGAACAGTTATTACATTTTTAGTATAAATTTGTATAAACAACAATAATATACACCAATTATTGTAGGAAAAAGCGCGGAGGGTCTGGTCTCGTATATGGATGTGTTTGAGCATACACATGCCATTAGGCAGACAGACGATTGCACAAGAGTTTATTTGATCATTAGACAATTGCACAAGATTTCAAACAACTTATATCAATCAAAAAGATATTTATCGATAAACCAATTTTCGGTCACATTATCGATTTTTCTTCAAAGAATATATTTTTTTAAACAATTTTCAAAAACAAGTTTATTATCGTTATTCATTAATTAAATGATTTTTAAAATGGTTATAAAATTATAATTATAACACTTAATTATATTTCAAAATGTTATGAAATTCGAAGACGAACTGTTGGAATTTCCTGGTCACTACAGGATCTTAAGGCTAATTAAGCACTATAGTGAGGGTGAGTAGTGTTTTCTAACTTATATGAATCTTTTTAAAATTCTTTAAAGGTTATTATTAAACAATGTAGAATGAACAATCACAGATTCAAACGTTGAGAAGTATAAATGTTGTAAAGTAAAAGGTAGATAATTAGAGAGATCACACCAGGGATTTTTATACTGGTTACCTTACGTCCAGTCCCGTACAATTGCTTGTACAGATTTATTTTAAAATGCCTATCTTTCAATAGGCAGAAGGCAAACCCATTACAATCTCAATTTCTAGGTTACGTGGCACGCCCTCCTTATTTTCCGGGCTTAGGGTACACCCACTTGATTTGGACAAGCTACAAGCACACCCACTCGAATTTTTGGACTATTTAGCACACCCAATTGATTTGAACGGGCTATAATCACACCCAAGAAATTTCAACTGGAGTTTGATGGTTTTTCCAAAGACAATTTCTTGATCTTTGGTTACAATGGATCCTATAGCCTCTTGAGTAGCACTTTGATCTTGAATTGAGAGAGAAGATGATGATTGAAATCAGATAGTAAATAGTAGAGAATCAACATAAAAAATATTGAATTGATTCTGTTTGAATTTGAAGAGATTTGAATAAATTTTTCACCAGAAATTTTGGTAGAGTAAGAGGAGAGAAGATAATAAGAAAGTAATTCTTAAAAAATTTGTTCGAAACCTCATATTTACATAGAATAAACAACACATCCATTCACGAGGAGTTACGATGAATAGACACTTCATTTCAAAATTTGAATTTCAAATTAGCGGTAATTATGTCGACATACTATATATGGATATGTCGACATATCCTTTTGAAAATTGAAAATTCTTTTGTTTTAAAATGTTTTGAAAATGTTATGCTTTGTAAAATATTTTGATACTTTGTAAAATAATTTAAACATAATTTATAAACATTTTAACCTTTAAAACACTTTTATTAAATATTTTTAAAATTTATTTTTAAAATATATTTTGTTTTAAAAATAAAAGATAAGAAAATGAGAAATAGAGATCAAAGATTGCCACCAGGAACTTTAACAATATTTTATGACTCTATATATTATACTACAGTCTTGAGATATTCATATCTTGATCTTTATACCCATGAGTCTTTGTAACGACCCGCCAATCTGTACTGTTCAAGCTGACAATAAATCACACATGTCCAACCCAAATTGAATGCAAAGACGGATAGTTATGGGAAAGAAAGAAGAAATAAGAAGAAGAAGAAGAAGAAGAGAAAGAAACTAAAACAATCATAGAATCTCACAATCGCATCGGAACAACATATAATATAAAATGAATAATCTTTACAAAGGAGAAACTTTATATACATACATCCATCAAAGTATAACAATAATCCACTATCATCAGCCTGGACAGTTATAACAGCCTATCCTCACAAATGCTGATGATTTCAACAACAAAGCGGTGGAACATAGACATATATGTGAATACGACTTGAAGACATCCAACTCGTCTGCTGAGCTCCGATGCATCCAAAGCAAATCTGTAAATATGCTCGGTCTGACAACATTATAATAAAATAACACTCGAGTTAGTCTAGGAAACCAGCGTGAGAAAAAACACCCAACTGGATTTTTAAAGTTATAGAAAACTTCTAAAAATCAAAAGTACCTCGTAAGACCACGCCGCACATAAACACAGATGGGGTTTTACCTTATGATAACCAAAACATTTCTTATGAAATTCTCCGGCATTATAATAGTGTCTAAATACAAATACTTATTAACCTTAGTCGAAATTGTTACATTAATTAAATTTCAGCATAATAGATATACAACTAAAACCGTAAAGGCTCGTATTGGAAAATAGATTCCATACAATGACTGGCTACTGGGGTACCGCCCGTCACGGTGCATCTCTAGACAAAATAACACTGAGGACCTCGCTTGGATCCCTTGCCAACACAGAACCAACCTACCACTTGATTAGTAGTACCGAATATAGTCACCCCGCTTTGGGCCCCGAAGCATACTTTTTGAGAGATAATAGCGACTCTAGATAGGGATGATCATACCCTACTTGGGAGCGACCCACTTAGCCTTGTTGCATCTCCCATGTTTTAGTCATTCCCGGTTGATGAGGCTTGAGGCTACCTTTTACCTTTTATATAGCACTTCCCACTTGGAATGCTAATACTGCCCTCTATGCAACAATGCAATACCAGCATTTATCCATACTAGTCCGTTCTGGGACTGAATGAAACACTTAGGAACTCCTTCTTCAAATTACATCATCTTCAAGATGTCTTCACTTCGAAAAGCATTTGTTGGATCGAAGTGGTTTTCGGATAATATACCCGATCCCTGTCTCTTCGAAACAACGTTCGATAATTTCTGGTAAACTCAACCCCGGTTCTTTAAGAAATAAACAATCAAAGATAAGATCGGAGATCACCTTCTAACTGTTAGTGGACGGATTTCCTTATCATTATCCTGGAAGAACGAAAGGAGATTTATACGCACAGTACATCATCATCGGAGATGACTGTGCCATATAACTCATGTGTTTCTCCTAGATATTTCCAAAGTTACATTTTTAGGTCCAATTTTGATAGTCGGTTATTTAACTATCGAACAACAAAAATTCAATCAGGAATTTAATTCCATTGGAAAAACCAACATTGGTTCAGCACCAAGCAACACTAAGCCTCTTTTAAAAATCCTTCATTAATTAAATATACTTTGTAATTACTTGAATCAAAAATCCTTTTCACAAAGATATATATATATATATATATATATATATATATATCCACGAATCCTTATTTCCCAATACTTGGAAAAATATCCATATACTTATTATCTCAATGATATAAGTATATTCACCAACTTGGGAAAGATTTCCTTTTTATTTAATTCTAAAATCATTTATAAACTCCATTATACATCAACAAAACCATTTATAAAATTCCTTTTATAATCCATAAAACCCATTTCTAAAATTCTTTTATAAATATTTAAAACCATTTATAGAACGCTTTTACCCTTTTAAAGCAATCCTCATTTACGTTTTTCAAAACATGTTATAAGTTCCTCTTATAAAAACCCCATTAGTTTATAAAACTCCATTTATAAATCTCGAAAATAATTATTAATAATTTCTAATCACTTACCTTTAAAACACTACTATATACTAATAACATATAAATAAATAAATACTAAATTTAAAACATCTTAAAATAATAACTAATAATTTTCAAAACATTCTTAAATAAACAATAATAATTTATCTTCGAAATTTTTATAAATACTAAAAATTTATTACCAATACTTTATTGATGAATAATTATATTAATTACAAACCATATTAATAATTAAATAATTGACATTCCAAAATATTAAAATATTATTGATAAACCACTTTAAAACAATATTAATATTAATAAATAACTTTTAAAACATAATTATATTTCCTTGATAAATATCCATACTTAATGTCCAACATGATCATTTTCGTATTTATAAAGCTATATTTATAAACCTCTTCTATTTTATGAAACTTCCTATCATAAAATCCCTTTATTTACGAACCCCATTTATAACTCCATTCCTTTAAAATCTCAATTATTCAAAAGTCCCATTCAAAACATAATTTCAACCATTTTAACCTTGCTCCCATAGGTATAAATTTCTTTTATAAATTTCTTTCAATTTATAAAATATCGTTTAACAACCCCAAATTTATCAATTTCCAATATAGAATCAACTATTTTTTAAAACATCGTTCCACATCTTAAAATAAATCCACCAGTTGATTTTTTTCTCCAATCTATTAAATAATAATAGTTTTCTTTTAATTTATAAGACACCATTTATAAATCTATCCATTTATAAATAAATACGAATTTACAAACCTTAACTTTATTTGTAAAATGTCACTTTGTACATTATCACCTCTATAAATCTCCATATTTATAAATAAATCTTAATATTTGTATATACTATACAGACATCGCTTTATATAAACAGCTAATAATTATTTCTATTTTCCTTTTAAAACCATAATCCTTTATTATAAAACACGGACTTATTTCCAAGATTTAAAAATCTTTATTTACAGTTCAAAATATCTATTTAAAATATTTTATAAAACCATAAATTTATTATTAAACGTATAAAATTTCTAAAATCACTTTGAAATTCCTTTTTAAATCAAATCACTATTTTATAGTATTTTAAAATACCAAAAATGAGGTCTTGTGCTACTAAAGCACTAATTAAGCAAAATCATATCCATGTCATCAATATGGCATTTAACAAGTCATATATCACTATATATATGAAAATAAAACAACAGTGTGAGGAATCCTGTTGGATCCCTTAAACCTGTCCCCCTACATCACATATAGTATATATAATCATAAAAATATAAATCAACCGCTTCGATCCGGCATTCGTATACAAATGGTCATCGGCTCTTACACGGGAATGTAATAGGGTCTCATCCGCTCTAATAAGCGGGAATATATCCAAACCAACATTATAAGCTAGTAAATTGTCCAAACATTCATTAACAATCAACAATAAAATATCCAAACATCCAATAAATAATTTTTATTGACTATATAAATTTTCTGATTACCAAAAATGTGAGATTAACTCACATCGATTTTAATAGTTGCCAAAACTTTTCGCTTTGAATTAAAATTGAACGAATGTCCAATTTTAATCCAAATTCACACTTGCTCCGAATCCGTCCAATCCAATTCCATAGCGTAGCCTTCGTCGATACGATCACAACACGACTTGTTGCATTTAATTTAGACCTCGTACGAGTTTTAAACGGATTAATGAACATTGATATAATTAAAATTATAATTAACATAATAAAAAAATGTTTTAAACTAATTACCCTCGTTCCAAATTCAAGATCGCGACTTCATTCCAACCGAACCCATTCGCTGCGACTTCCTTTATTTTTTTTATTGAAGCTCGATCGATCATCACGCCACCCATCTACCGCCTCGCTGACCACCGCCGTGCCACTACCGACCTGCGCCCTCTACTCCGGCCTCCATGAGTCACCACGCGCGCTCGCGAATGCACGATCGAACACAAAATTGCCTCAACTTGCTCCATCTCACCAATCCCTCACGCACGCTGTCACCGCACCTGCCTCGCCTCCACTCCGATTTTGTGGTGGCCATGGGATGGTCGCCTGCGTTTTTAATTTTTTGATTTCGATGTTTTCTGGTTTGAAAAAAAATGAGAAAGAGGGAATTTGAAATAATATAAGTGAGAGATGAGGTATGGGTTTGGTGTGCTTGAGTACGTGCTGGAGGGCCAGGCATGAGTTAAAGCATGGTTTACATATTATATACATATATATTATTTATTTTTCTTTTTATTTTTCTTTTTCCCTTTTGCTATGAACCAAGGGAAGAGGAAAAATGGATGGTATGGGTTTTTAAAAACGTGGGGGTATGGTCTGAACATGCCTAGGTATGGCTGTTATATCTATTATTTCAATTTTAAAATGTCAAGCTATAAAACGTCTGAAAATTTTAAACTCCTATCGAGACGTGCCACCTGGCTTTCTATATGTTATACCCTTATTCCGAACACACTGGAAATAGTCTCAAGCCCTAATTCGATCATATGTAGAAGATAGCTTTTCAAACCTAATTATTTATTTAAATTCCTTTAATTAATTTTTACGCGTTTCGAACTGGCACGACCAAACGATACGTCCAATCGCCACGAAATTCGACAGCATACTAAAATATGTTATTATGGATCCGGTAAAACTAGTTTCATCGAAATTCGAGACAGTGCCCCGGAAGGCTATTTTTACACGTTAATCAAAACGAGTTATTTTCAAAATCAGTTTAATCATTTTTAATTCCAATTTAAAAGTTTGTTGTCTTCATTCTTAATTATTCAAATAGAATTTAAATCAACTTTTGAAATTATTTCCATTCATTTCAAATTCAAGATTCAATTTACTTTAAATATTTCCAAATATTAATTCAATAATTTAATTATCAATTAAATCGCTAAATTTGAAATTCACGTTGTTTAACTTATAAAATTAATCTGTCAATATTTAAAACCAATTAAATATTCCAAATTCAAATGACCAAAATTCTAGGTCGTTACATTCTCCCCCTTAAAAGAATTTCATCCCCGAAATTGCCAAGGTAAGAAAAATGTCATAACCTATTAACTTTTCAAAAACAATTTGTTAAAATAGATTATAAAATCGCTAAGTCTTTAAATTCATTCACCAACACCAACTAATAACGTTCCAAGCTACAATACCAACATTAAATTTTTGTTATCAAAATTTCTTCCAAAATTCTAAAAAAAAATTTAACTTCTTAAATTTTCGAAAAATTTCGTCAGCGTCTCCTTTGCGTGACTCGATCCTAAAATTTACAATATATATATAATCGCAAATATACATCTCATCTTCGAGGATGAGGCATCCCGTAAGGAAAAATATTAAAACACGATATGTAATCTAAGATGTGTACCTTATTTTAGTATTAGCAAGCATATACAACCAACAAAATGCGAAAGCGAGCTCCAATGCGAAGCATATGCCATCCATACCTACTAATCACTCAACAACCTATGAGAATATGTATATAGAAAGCAATATCAACATAACATATAGAACATAAAATAACTATATGCAAATGTAGCAAGAGAAACCATCAACAAATAATATCCACCTAATTTATTTATCGTCATATCCATTTGCTATTTCGAATGTCAATATTTGATTTATACACTTTCATTTCTTCTTGACAATCAATTGGTTCACTTCCAATTTATTCACCCTTATTTTTACTAACATTCAATTTATTAACATTCAATTGATCTACATTCAATCTAAATCAAATTCAATTATTCGCATTAATTTTATTTACACTCATTTATTCACATTCAGTTGATTCTCATTTACTTTACTTACATTCCCCTTAAATTCAATTTAAGGTTAATGACAATTCATTTGCATGCTAACACGTTTATGGACCATTTCCATAAAACAATTACTTGAGTTCATTATAAATATTTTATGCTACACGATTAATGTTTATTATTACTTCACAACTTAAGTTTATATTCAATTTTATCAAACAACTTAAATTGAATTTCATTTTATAACCCAAGTTCGTACTCATTATATTAGTTCATTTTATAGCTTAAGTGGAATTAATTCACTTTACTAATTCATCTAGTTCATTTCAAATCCTATTCAATTCATTTAATCTTTCTCATGTTAAACTTCATTTCTTTCAATTCATTAACTCAATTTATTTAACTTTACTTAAGTTAAATTTTTAATTTCGTACCTCAATTCCAAATTTTCCTTTCTTACCTACACTATTTCCAAATTATAAGTTTAGAACTTGTTATCTTATGTTTACACAAAATACTTAGATAAAAATCTTTAGTATTCTAAACACCCGATTTATTTCAAATGATTTTGAAATCATATATATACATAACTCCATTATATTTCAAATTACACTTCTGGAATCTAAAACAAATTTGTTTTACCAAAGCAAAACTTTAATGGTAGCAATTCCTCACTTAGAAACTCGAAAATGAATGCCGATGATGCTACAGTCATCACCAAAACTATTTTCCAGCGATCGAAGTGAGTTTAGTGCTTTCTATTTCTTTTAAATCCTATTTCAAAATATCTCTAGCCAAATATTTTCCAAATAATACTATTATTATTTTTCCGAACTCTTGAAAAAAAAATCCAAATTTATGGGGCTTAAATCCTCAAATTCCTCGTTTTAAAACCATTTCCATTTGCAAAATCATATCTATAAATATACTTATGAAATTTTCATTTCCTTTCCATTTATAAACCACATTTATAAATCATATTTACAAATTCACTTTCTTCTATAACTTATTTTGCAAATCCTTATATTTGTTTAGATTAGAATAATCACAACTTTTATTAAAACAACTAAAAACAAATGATAATAATCAAATATTATCATTTACTAACAACCAAACATACCTAATATTACCATAATAATTTCTAAAAAATTATTCATTTATATATAAAAATATAATTTTGGTAAAATTATTTCATTTACTTAGTTCTCAAAACAATATTGTGTCGGTTTGCCTTGTTCAAACGTTTAGAAACCCTTATAGATTTCGTTGCATACCACGTACCGACCAGAGTTCATAAGCCACTCAACAGATAAATTAACGCAATATAAAACATTTTTATATCACTAACAAATACGCGCTCATATCTATACACTCAAAACTCATAATATGGCATTCCATTACCTTGTCCCCTAATGAGTTACCCCACCAAAGCCAAATTTCTCGCTTAACCTTCAGCTCTAATACCAAGTGTAACGAAGTAGGCTTTTCAACCATCCAAGCACCACCATGGTATTAAACTGGTACCTCGAATCTGCTTTTACAGCCAGCCTCGCGAATGTAAGCACCTAGGAAACCTACCCATCAAGGCCTTATACTACCTCTCTTGGACATGTAGGGGTACGAATCTCTGGCTCGCCACCAAACAGAAAGCAAGAACCCCTTATCACGTTAATCCAACCAATGGAAATAGATCCGATCCAGGTCTCTTCGAAATAATGTTCGATAATTTTCGGTAAATTCAACCCCGGTTCTTCAGGAAATAAACAGTCAAAGATAAGATCGGAGATCACTTCCTAACCGTTAGTGGACGGATTTCCTTATCACTGTCCTAGGAGAACAAAACGAGATTTATACGCATAGTATAGCATCATCGGAGATGACTGTGCCATATAACTCATATGTTTCTCCTAGATATTTTCAAAGTTACGTTTTTGGGTCTAATTTTGATAGTCGGTTATTTGACTATCGAACAATAAACATTTAATCAGGAATTTAATTCAATGGGAAAACCAACTTTGGTTAAGCACTAAGCAACAATAAGCATCTTTCAAAAATTCTTCATTAATTAAATCTACTTTGTAATTACTTGAATCAAAAATCTTTTTACAAATATATATATATATATATATATCCACAAATCTCTATTTCTCAATACTTGGAAAAATATGCATATACTGATCTCAACAATATAAGTATATTCACCAACTTTGGGAAAGATTTCCTTTTTATTTAATTATAAAATCATTTATAAACTCCAATACACATCCACAAAACCGTTTATAAAATTCCTTTTATAATCCATAAACCCATTTCTAAAATTCTTTTATAAATATTTAAAACCATTTATAAAACGCTTATACCCTTTTTAAGCAGTCCTCCTTTGCATTTTTCAAAACATGTTATAAGACTCTTCTTATAAAAACCCCATATGTTTATAAAACTCCATTTATAAATCTCAGAAATAATTATAAATAAATTCTAATCACTTACCTTTAAAACACTACTATATACTAATAACATTATAAATAAATAAATACTAAATTTAAAACATCTTAAAATAATAAGTAATAATTTTCAAAACATTCTTAAATAAACAATAATAATTTATCTTCAACATTTTTATAAATACTAAAATTTATTACCAAAACTTTACTGACGAATAATTATATTAATTTCAAACCATATTAATAATTTAAGTAATTAACTTTCCAAAATATTAAAATATTGAAAAACCACTTTAAAACAGTATTAATATTAATAAACAACTTTTAAAACATAATTATATTTCCTTGATCAAAATCCATAATTAATTTCCAACACGATCATTTCCATATTTATAAAGCTATATTTATAAACCTCTTCTATTTTATGAAACTTCCTTTCATAAAGTCCCTTTATTTATGAACCCCATTTATAACTCCATTCCTTTGAAAATCTCATTTATTCAAAAGTCCCATTCAAAACATAATTTCAACCGTTTTAACCTTTGTCTCATAGGTATAAATTTCTTTTATAAATTTCTTTCAATTTATAAAATATCGTTTAACAACCCCAAATTTACCCTCACCTTCAATTTCCAAAATAGAATCAATTATTTTCTAAAACATCATTCCACATCTTAAAATAAACCCACCGGTTGATTTATTTCTCCAATCTATTAAATAATAATAGTTTTCTTTTAATTTATAAAACACCGTTTATAAATCTATCCTTTTATAAATAAATAGGAATTTACAAATCTTAACTTTATTTGTAAAATGTCACTTTATACATTATCACCTCTATAAATCTCCATATTTATAAATAAATCTTAATATTTGTATATACTATATACACATCGCTCTATATAAACAGCTAATAATTAGTTCTATCTTCTTTTTAAAACCGTAATCCTTTATTACAAAACACGGACTTATTTCCAAGATTTAAAAATCTTTCTTTACAGTTTAAAATCTCTATTTAAAATATTTTATAAAACCATAAATTTATAATCTCTAAAAAAAATCATACTTTTACTTTAGAAAAATTATTAAACATATAAAATTTCAAAAATCACTTTGAAATTCCTTTTTAAATCAAATCACTATTTTATAGCATTTTAGCATACCAAAAATGAGGCACGGTGCTACTAAAGCACTAATTAAGCAAAATCATATCCATGTCATCAATATGGCATTCAACAAGTCATATATCACTATATATATATATAAATAAACCAATAGTGTGAGGAATCATGTTGGATCCCTCCAACCTGTCCCCTGCATCACATACAATATATATAATCATAAAAATATAAATCAACCGCTTCGAGCTGGGATTCGTATACAAATGGTCATTTGCTCTTACATGGGAACGTAATAAGGTCTTATCCGCTCCAATAGGCGGGAATATATCCAAACCAACAATATAAACCAGTAAATTATCCAAACATTCATTAACAATCAACAATAAAATATCCAAAATTCCAATTAATAATTTTTACTGACTATATAAATTTTATGATTTACCAAAATGGTGAGATTTACTCACATTGATTTTAATAGTTGCTAAAACGTTTTGCTTTGAATTAAAATTGAACGAACGTCCAATTTTAATCCAAATTTCCCATTTGTTCCAAATCCGTCCAATCCAATTCCATAGCATAGCCTTCGTCGATACGATCGCAACACGACTATTTGCATTTAATTTGGACCTCATACAAGGTTAATACGGATTAATGAACATTTGATATGATTAAAATTATAATTAACGTAGTGAAGAAACATTTTAAACTAATTACCCTCATTCCCAAATTCAAGATCGCGACATCATTCCAGCCGAACCCATTCACTGCGACTTCCTTTATATTTTTTTTTGCCGAAGCCGATCGATCATCACGCCTCCCATCTACTGCCTCGCCGACCACCGCCATGCCACCGCCGACCTGTGCCCTCTGCTCCGCCTCCCCATGCATCACCACGCGCACTCGCAAATGTGCTATCGAACTCAAAATTTCCTCGACCTGCTCCATCTCGCCACTCCCTCGCGCTTGCCTCGCCTCCATGCGCGATTTCACGGTGGCCGTGGGATGGTTGCACGCGTTTTTTATTTTATTTTAGTGTTTTCTGGTTTGAAAAAAATTAGAAAGAGGGAAGTTGAAATAATATAAGTGAGAAATGAGGTATAGGTTTGGTGTGCTTGAGTACGGGCTGGAGGGCTAGGCATGGGCTAAATCATGGTTTACGTTTTATATTTATATATATATATATATATATATATTATTTGTTTTTGTTTTTTCCCTTTTGTTGTGAACCACGGGAAGAAGGAAAATGGATGGTATGGGTATTTAAAATTGTGGGGGTACGGTCTGAACGTGCCTAGGTATGGTCGGAGCATGGTTATAAAATATTATATATATTATTTTAATTTTAAAATATCAAGCTATAAAACATTCGAAAATTTCGAACTCCTATTGAGACATGCCGCCTGGTGTTCTATATGTTATAACCCTATTCCGAACACAATGGAACTAGTCTCGAGAGCTAATTCGATTATACGTAGAAGATAGCTTTTCAAACCCAATTATTTATTTAAATTCCTTTAATTAATTTTTACGCGTTTCGAACTGGCACGACCAAACGATACGTCCAATCGTCATGAAATTTGACAGCATTCTAAAATATGCTATTACAGATACAATGAAACTGGTTTCGTCGAAATCCAAGACAGTGCTCCGGAAGGCTATTTTTACACGTTAATCAAAATGAGTTATTTTCAAAAATCAGTTTAATCACTTTTAATTCCAATTTAAAGTTTACTATCTTCATTCTTATTCAAATAGAATTTAAATCAACTTTTGAAATCATTTCCATTCATTTCTAATTCAAGATTCAATTTATTTTAAATATTTCCAAAGATTAATTAAACAATTTAATTATCAATTAAATCGCTGAATTTGAAATTCATGTTGTTTAACTTATAAAATTAATCTTTAAATATTTAAAACCAATTAAATATTCCAAATTTAAATGACCAAAATTCTGGGTTGTTACAGTCTTCATGTCCATTCTTTGAGTCTTTATATTGTATAGTCTTCAATTCAAAGCCTATATAATATCCTGCACTATATTCTATATAACTTGGCAAAACATTAGTATCCATATTTTATATAAATGTATTTTTTTATCAGAGTTGCCATCATGAAAATCAACAACTGAGATATTAACAATCTTCCCCTTTTTGATGTAGACAATCATTAATATCATGTATATATAAAATATGATATAACTCCCCCTAAGTTAGATAACTCCCTCTGAGTTAGATAACTCCCCCTTAATGTATGCACATGTGTACTTTATATTTTCTCCCACTTTGTCATTAGCAAAAAGGGGTGAAAAACTTAAAACTCCGCTTAATTTAAATACTTAGAGGCTATATATTCAAAATCAATAACTAAGGTAAAGTGAAATGAATATGACGATGATTATACGATATGCAATTCACTTAAGAATAATAATATGTAATAATAAAGACTTTTAATGTAAATTTTATTTATCCAAGTCAAACTATACATAATTTATATGTACAAACCAATCTAAACCAAATCAAACTAAAACACAAAAATCCAAATAGCAAAACAAAAGTGCACACAAAATAAAATCTAATCCTAACAAACCAAACTATTAAGAACTATACCTAAATCTATGGTTTTCTTTTGATTATGGGGACTTATGGATGGGGCAGAAAGGGTAGTGAAGACAAAAGTTCCCCTTTTATTCGACGAGACTTCCTTCTCGATCAAAGTATACTTCGCCCACACATTTGACCTCATCATCATCTTCTTCCTTTTCCTCTTCTTTCTCTTCTTTCTCTTCTTACCACTTCTTCCTCATCATCATTCATAGGATTATGGATAACTAGATTAGGATTATCCTCCTCAATTACAATTAAATTCGTTGGATTATCCAATAGATATTTCTAGAGATTGCAAAGAATCTGCCCTTTCTTCTCTTGTTCTTTCAAGAGGTGTAGTTGAACAACCTTTATTTCTTAAACATATTGAGTGTATGCTTCAGGTCTTCTTTAATTTTGGTTACTTTAGCCATGGTGGTGGTTTGGAAGGATCTCAGAATAGGAGTTTGAAATGAAAAGGGTGCATTCTCTTCTCTTAGGCGTTTAGAACTCGAGGAAGCCATAAATTTATTTTATTCAGAAATTACAAAGAGAGAAGACTAAGAAATGGGTTCGATTTCAAAATTTGGTGGCTATATAGTTGCATTTAAAATTTGAATTTAGGAGGGAAATCTATTTTCTGAAATTACCAGTATATGTTGACATATGAGGTAGGAGTATGTCAACATATGTAGTGTAATTTTGATTTTTTTTCTTTTTAAATTTCTAGTTTTTATTTGTTATTTTTATATTTCAGAGAAAGAACATATTCCTAACTCTCTTCTAAGTTTAATAAAAGATGTTGAAGTTAATGGTTTTGTTAAAATATATGCTATTTGATTTTCAATATTTATAAATTCGAGTAAAATTACTTCCTTATTTACGTTATTCCACAAAAAATGATGTCATGTATCTATATGTTTGGTTCTAGCATGGTGTGTTGGATTTTTATATAGATTTATTGCACTAGTGTTATCACAATATATTAGTGATTTAGTAAAGGTAGACTCTGTTTTTCACAAATCTATTAGAGCTAAAGATAAACATGGTCGAATTTATGAGCAGAAGGTTGAATACGAGTTCATCCCTTATGTATGCACCGAATGCAAATGCTTTGGGCATGGATCCCTACAGTGCCCTGTTCCAAAAAGGATCACAAAGAAATGGCAAAAGATGACCCCTCACCAGTTAATACTAATCATAACTCTACACCTTCCCCCACACTACATACAAATGACCAGTCACTAAACACCAATAAAATTGATCCAGTGGAGGAAGTGCAAGCTGAAGAGCTACCCTAAAAATCCTACTACTAATTACATACATACAACAGTTCAAGTCATTAATACGAAAAATAGTTCCCCCGGGAAACGAAGCAGCTGGATCAGCAAAAAGATCCCCTAAAGCAAGTCTAGAACTTGGATAGTCCATTGTAGGAAGCTCATAGCCAGGGGTAGAATCATAATCAAGCTGAGGAGCATAGGCAATAGGTTGAACCTCTTGTGGAAAAAGAATAGTTTTATTCATTATCGAAGTCAACCCCTGAAACTATGGAGGAGATTAGAAAATTAAACATTAATATTGAAGTGATTGATTCGGATACTAAAGATAATGATCTCCAAATAAAGAAAAATTCACTAAACCTAACCCATGGTATAAGAAGCAGTTTGATAAAGGCAAACAAAAGCAAGAGCAAGCATATGCAGTTTCTGCTCCTATAACAAGGAGCAAAACAACATCCACTTTGCTATGTTGGAACGTTAAAGGTCTTAATGGCGATACTCGCAAACTAGACCTCTTTAATTTTACAAATAAGTATAACCCTACTCTATTAGCTATTTTGGAAAATAAGTTGGGTTCATTAGCAAGTAATATGTTTCAGGAGTCTTTGGGTAATAGTGGTCTTGCATAAATAACTACTCTACTCATTTGAAGGGGAGAATTATGATTTTTTGGCATAAAGCAGTGTGGATTGTTAATTCCCTGGATATGGATGAACAGCAAATCACGGTAGAAATTTCAAATGTTGGTGGGCTCGAATTTATTTGCACATTTGTATATGCCTATAATTGGGCCTCGGTTAGAAAACATTTATGGGATAAGATTATCGCATTATCTAGATCCATCAATCAAGATTGGATGGACTTAGGCGATTTTAATGCAGTCCTACTCACAAATGAAAAGAAGGGTGGGCTTACCCTTAAGTTGTCCCAAGTAGCCAAATTCAACCACCCATCGTTGCATCTCGACTAGTAAACGCTTGCCACTCTGGCTTGAAATATACATGGAGAAGTGGTGAGGTGAGGAAAATAAATTGCAGACTAGATAGAGTTTTGATTAACTCGGACATGCTCAATAAAATTCCTAATCTAAAAGTAGAAGTCCTTCCTAGCTCTACAAGTGATCATTGTCCCCTTATATTACTTTTAACAAATCAATCAATCAAGCTAAAGGGTCTCTCTTCAGGTATGCAAATTATTTGCACCTATATGATGATTATGATGATGCTCTTGATCTACATTGTATTGAAATTATTAATGGCACTGGTTGGTATTCTTTAGTTTTCTTTTTGAAAACAGCTAAAAATAGGTTAAAACAACGAAACAAGTCCAGACCCAAACAGCATGATTCAGTTCAACGGTTGGAAAAACAATATGAGGATGCTCTAATGGCTCATAACCAAGACGCTCTAAATCAAGTCCTAAGTGATTTCTATTTCAACTTTCAATCTCAACTCAAACTGGCACTTCAACATCAAGCTATTGGGCTTAAACAGAAGGCAAAAGAAAATTGGTTGACTTAGGGAGATGAATGTTCCAAATTCTACTGCACTAAAATGTTGTATAGGAAAAACTATAATAACATATTAAACGCGTTGGTAGAAAATGGTGAAATAGTTTCTAACATACATCAATTCGAAGAATCAGCCATCATCTATTACATAAACTTATACGATGGAGAGTGCAACATGGAAATACCATCCATAAATTGTCAGAGGTTGCTCATGATGAAGGTATTGAGCTGATGTTGGGCCTTGTTACTGAACATTAAGTGAGGGAGGCAGTTTCTCGACACACGATGACTCGAGCCTAGGGCATAATGATTGGAACGTAAAATTCTTCAAACTGCATTGGAACCAAACAAAAAACTGTTATTAGATGCAATTCAAGAGGCTTTTGTGAAAGGCAAATTTTTGCAGGAAATTAATCACACATTCATAACACTCATTCCCAAATCAAATAAGCCAAACAAAGTAGAAGACTATCGTCCTATCGCTTGTTGTAACATAATATACAAAATTCTAAGCAAAGTCATATGCAATAGAATTACTCAATTGCTGCCAAACCTCATTTCAGAATGTCAGTTTGCTTTTATTAGGGGGTGGCATATTTCAAAGAACTCCCTTCTTGCTCATGAACTTGTTAGGAATTTCAATAAGAAGGGAGCTAATAAAATGTGCTTAAAAATCGATCTTCATAAGGCCTACAATGAAATTAATAGGAAATTTATCCTACATATGATGGCATGCATGGGATTCCATACCCCTACAATTCAACTAATCCAAGAATGCATCTCCACTCCTACTTTTTCAATCATTCTAAATGGTGTTCCAAAAGGCTATATCATAAGTAATCGAGGCCTGAGGTAGGGGAACCCTCTCTTCCCATACCTCTTTACATTGCCATGGAATTCTTCTCCTTGCAAATGGAACTTGCTTACCATAATGGTTTATTTCAACCTTTGTTCACTCACAACCCTACAGTTCATCACCTACTATATGCTGATGACCTGATTGTGGTGATTAAATTGAGTTTTTAAGCTGTCCAATGTGTTAAGTTAATTTTCATTGAACTAGAACAGGTGGTTGGATTGAAACTGAACAACCTCAAATCGAAGTGATTTTTCAATAAGTTATGTAAAGAAAGGCAACTTATTCTAGACACATTGGAGAGCAAAAAAGACTTCCTCCTTGTTAAATATTTAGGAGTTACTCCCTCTACAAATGTGATTACTGACAAAGAATGTGGTGAACATATAACCAAAATCAGAGACAAAATCAATGGATGGAGTTCTAAACTTATATCCATTGCGAGAAGGGTTAAACTAGCTTACGCAGTCATTACTGCCAAGGTCAGATTCTGGGTTCAAACATATCTAATTCCTGATTGTTCAATTGAGAAAATTAATTCAGTCTATGTGTAACAACCCTAGATTCTTGTATATTATTTAAATTGGACTTTCTTTTATTTTTAAATTATTTTAAACTTGTTTGATTTCAAACATTTCATTTTTAAAAATAAATGTTGATTATTATGTGAGTTATAGTTTCAAACTGATATAAATTGGATATTTCACTGAAAAGTGAATTTCTGTTCAAACTGGTCAAACTTTGACTTTTAAACTTTAAATTTAAATATTTAAAATTCTTAAATTTTATCTTTTATTATGAAACTAGATTTAATTCCATGAATACTGCTTTTCGTTTCGTTGAAAACGGACTTATATTGTAGAAGTTATGTAATTTTCAATTTTGTGTATAAACTGTTTATTTTGCAATATTATTTATTTTAAATCATATAAATTATATTTTTATTGTCATATTTTGTTTTAATATGTGTTAATAGGTTATTTTATGTCTTTTATTATTTTTAAAATGATAATATAATTTTTCTAAAGTTTACTTGAATTTATTTCAATTTTTAAAGGCTGTTTTCCTATTTTCTGCTATTTTCTTCATTAAAAATTATATTTAAATTAAATTTTAAATATTTATTTTTTGAATGTATTTTTATTTTATGTTATAATTTATGTTTAAAAATATATTTCAAGCTCATATGAATTTTCTAAAATTTATTATATTAAACTTCAAATTTTCTAGACTAGTTTACTATTTTTAGCTATTTTCTTAATTTAACTTTATATTATTGATAAATATTTATATAAATTATTATATTTTGATAAATTTTCGAAATTTTATCTGGGATTATTACTATTTCCAGAAATATAAAGTTATAAAAAAATAAATTAAAGAAATTTGAAAAGGTTTATGACTTTTGATTTTCTAAGGCCTTTTATATTCCACCGTTTCATTTTAATCAATACATCTTTTATTTTATTTTTGCCGTTCTTTTCCTCATTCTTTTTCAGCCGACTCCCTCATCTTTTTCACGAATTTTAGAGCTTCTCAAACCCTAAAAAAATCATGGCCTCCATCTTGCAAAAAAATTTGGTAAAGATCTTCTTCTCTTCTCTTGTTTTCTAGTTTTTCTATGTGATTTTTGCAACTTGTTCTCTACTTCATGGCTCCACTCCTCCTCAACCAGATCTAGGCTGATCTCCACCTCCTCCTTCTCTGATCAACCACCCCTCTAGTCCATCACCAACTCCAGGCCGAGCACCCCTATGGCATGCATCACCACAAAAACCCAAAAAATCCATCACTTACATGAAAGCCTAGACCTAGTTTTGCATCATCACCTTTACCCACCACTTGCCGCCACTTCCTCCACCACCACCACCTCTGACCTGACCTCCACCCTCTGCCACATCACCCAACACCACCTGGACCCACTGTCCATGCCCCATAGCCTCTGGTCGAACCCTATTGTGGCATAGAGATGTTGTAATTTGCCTTGTATTTGCCTTGCAGTGTAGATTTGTTGCACCTATACCTTTCTTCACCATCAAACCCATGCTAGGCCAACCCTATAGGGACCCAAACTAGACCTTAATTCATGTCTTTGCTGTGCTATTTCAGTCCATAACTGAAGTATGTGAAGTTGAGAACAAGTGCAAAACGTTTGTCTTTGTTTTGGGCATTGATTTCTAACATTGTCTAGTGTTGAATTGTTTTGAAACTTATATAAATTGTATTGTTTTGAATAAATGTATTCAAGGCTAATTGCTTTGGCTCTCCACTCTCAAATCATATTCATGTTGTCGTGCCTTCGAAGATTCTGTGTCGTGTGTTTTGGTCGTCATCTCCAGCTTAAACAAGTGAGTTATTCTCACCTGACAATATGTACTTATATAACTGATAAACCGACATCATTTGAATATGTAATGTATATCATCATGTTATATATGCTTATATTATTATCATATGATGTTCACACATGCTTATACACCTGTTATCTCTTATGTTACTGTTATATCATGTTATTCTGTTCATTTTATCAGTTTATCACACTGCAAGTTCCCTGTAGATTAGGTTCACTATGGGTTGAAATGATACATACCCGAACGGACTTTAGGATAGGGAAAAATCGTTATGGGCTGAAATGATAGGCCTGAACGGTTTTTATTTATTTTATATTTAACTTGGGATTGCGGGTTTGAAATGATAGAACCCGGGTTTTCTTTGTAAACTGCGGATTGAAATGATACATATCCGTATCACTTGACCTAGGCTAGAAAATTATATACAGACCCGTGGTTTATATATTTTTCTAAAAATTTTAAAATATTTTCAAAAAATGTAAATATTATGATATTTCGATTTAAATTTTATTAAAATGATTTCTATAAAGTATTTGTGATTTTCTACAAATAAAATAAGTGAATTAAGTAAATGGTGAAGCAGAATTTGAAATATAAGTTAACTTTGGAATTTATGATTTTGGTTATAAATGGAATTTATGTAAAGTAAGAATATATGACAAATTTGAATTAAAAATGAATTTAATGATTTTATTTAGAAATAATGATTTTATAAAGTGTTAATGATTTTGTATAACTTAAAATATGAAATAAATGAATATTTAAGCTGAATTTGGAAATATAACTTAAATTGAATTTTTGTCAAATTTGTTTAAAAGTGAAATTTTAATTAAGTAAAATAAATGGAAATAAGTTATATTTTGGGAAATTTAAACTTAGTTGTTAAGTTAAGAATTTAATTAAAGAAATGAAAATTTAATTGTTATTTAATTTGATTTTTGTATGGAAATTGGACTTTATAAAATCATAGAATAAAGGTATTTAAATGATTGTTTTTAAATGTGAAAATATATGATTTTATAAGTTAAAATGATTTATATTAAAAGTTAATTATGTGTGAAATTTTAAATAAAACTCTGAATTTGATTTGACAGCATTTTTGAAATGTAGTGTAAAGATATTACAGCATTGGAAAATGCTGTAATTGTTTTAAATGAACCAAATAGCAAATTTGAACTAAGGGTTATTATAGCACTTTGTTAGTGCTATAGTTGTTAAATTTAACTAAAATTTTAGTTGAAACTAAATTAAGATATTACAGCATTTTAAATGCCATCTTTTGTTAATGAACTGTTTTAAACATAACATTTCGTAGCATTTTCTAAGTGCTGTGAAAGTTGAATTTTCTTTGTTTAATAAATTCAAATGAATAAATGATCTTTGAAAAAGATTAAATTTTGGAAATTAAATATTTAATTATTAATATAATGAATTGACTTTAAATGATTTAAATGGAATAGTTGATTTGGGAAATACAACTATTTTGAAATGTGATTAAATGGTATTTAAATTTAAATTTAATAAATGATGTTTTGAAATGATATTTTGATATTTTGAAAGGAATTTGAAATGATATTAAATCTTGGAATGAATAATTGAAGTTTATATTAGTATGAAAAATATTTGGTTTACTTGTAATTTGAATCTATTTAAAAGACATTGGACTTATGAAATATAGGATAATAAAGCTTTGGAATTTATTTTATAATTTGAATAGTTATTTTGTGGATTAAATCTATATTTGAAATTTATAAAATTTGAAATGGTCTATGGAAATTTAATTGAAATAAATGATTGAATTGAATTGAAACTTTGGAAATTTTAATACTTGATTTGAAAGTATAATAATTACACTTTTAAACGGTTTAAGTGAATTATTTTGATTTAAATATAAACTATTTAAAAGGTGACTTGAAATGATAATAAATGAATGATATCTTTGAATTTAAAAGGTATTTAAATTTGAATATTTGGATTTGTACTCAAATGATGATTTGAAATGAAGTTTTGAAAGGATATGATATTTGATATATTTGAATGATTTGAAATGAAGTTTTGGAAAGATATGATATTTTGATATATTAAATGATTTGAAAGAAGTTTTGGAAAGATATGATATTTTGATATATTGAAATGATTTGAAATGAAGTTTTGAAATGATATGATATTTTAAATATATTGAAATGGTTTGGAATTGATTTAATATTTATTTTGAGAAAGATTTGGATTTGAAATGATATTCTATTTTGAAGTATAAACTGTTTTAAATTATAACCACGGGTTATAATAACGATTGGTTGTTAAAGAAACCGGGATCAGATATGGACATACTCTCTGTCGATACCGAAAACCACTTTGACAACTGTGTACGTGGTGGAGTTTCCAGAATGAAGTAGGATGGTGGCGACGATCCTAAGGTATATACGTGGACCCAACTCCCGTGAGTTGGCATAAGGTGGCTAAAACAGGAGCGATCTCGGACCAGTGAGGTAGCACCTCGTATCGGACACACTTTTTCGATACCATTCTATTACTTTATGATTTTGGTGGCCACCCTTGATTTGGGAGTGTTGTTCGAGGTGGAACGATAGTGGATGCTATGCGTATCCATCAGTCCGTGTGCGTAATTGGTATATCTACCTTGGCATTGCCTTGTGTGCCGTGTCACCTACCATATCGAACCCACTACGATTTTGATTTTAAAGATCCGACCACGTTAAGGTTCTCCATCCCCTTAACGCTATTTTCTATATGATTATACTTTACTAATTAGACACTACTGTATATAGCGTATATTACTACATGGTAAATAGTTTAACGGATCCTTAAAGAATGGGCGATCCCAAGCATTCTTTAAGTTACTTGTACCTTTATTACAGTTCACTTGAGTTGGTTTACATTATATAAGTATATATTGTCCTGACTCGAGTGTTTTGTGTTTTGCTTTACGCTCGGGTCAGCCTGAGTTATTCACAGATTTGGATTCCACTTTCTGGAGATTGGAATCACTGGAGATTATCTGCTTATCTAGTTTTATCTATCTCAGTTCTGTTGTTCTATTCAGCTTGTACTTGGTTATCATATTGAGACTTCTGTTGTATTTTATTTCTTCTGTTATATCTTATGTAACTCTGATATTTTTATATAGTAGCTTCATGAACTACTATTTCTTTTACTTCCGCTGCATTATTTTACTCTGTGTCTGTGATCTGTGATTATTTATTTACTGTATATTCTGAGATTTGCCAAATTTTTATTTACGACGCGGTATTTTGAGCAATTCAAGTCCGACATGTGTGGATGCGAATGGTTGAAAATATCGGGTCGTTACAGTTGGTATCAGAGCCAGGTTTTGAGGCAAAACTCAGCATATGGAGTAGATTTATTTATAGAATCACTTTCGTTCGAGTTTGAATCTTTTCCTCTTGATTCGAATTTCCTTTGAATTTTGGAACGTTCCCTGCGGTTCCAAAATTCATTCTTGTCCCTCACTATTCATCTTCTTTTGATTTTGGAGTATCACATAACTCCACTTCGAATGATCTTTATAGTGAATTGGCTGTCTCGCCAATATTCTAATTTTCTAGTAAAGGGGGAAACTCCTTTACAAATTTGCATCGATTCTGTCACATCCCTAAATTTTTGACTTTCGAAAATTCGACATCGATACTCACTTTATCGACTGCCGGAAACTCGAATAGTGATGGTTTTAAATAGAAGAAAAAGGTAGAAGAAGAAGAAAAGAAGAAAAGAGAAAGAAGAAACAACAGAGAACAAGAGCAGAACAGAAAAACAATATCAGAATCTCACATTCGCAGCGGAACAATATATAATAGATAAACACTAGTCTTTTAAAACAAAGAACTATATCATTTTATACATACATCAAACATCAGAGTCAATATACAACAATGGACAGTTATATAACTTGTCCATATACAGAATACACAGCGGAATAAATATATCAGATACAAATACTACGTCTCGTCATCCAGCTTATCTCCAAGCTCCAGAATATACAGAATATCCTGATAATCTAACTCTAGACTGCCCATGTGGAAATTGGTGGGCACCCAGAGTTTAGAAGGGAAACAATAAACTCCGAGTCAGTCATGGTGACTGGTGTGAGATCGTAAAAACAGTTTATCTTTAAAATAAACAACAGGAAAACTTTAATGTCAATTCGCAATGCTTTTGGAAAATGAAACTACCATAAGACCTCCCACCACACACACAATGCAAACGCAGAATTGAAGGAGATTTCTTCTTATGATAGTCAAAGATGCTTACTACGCAAAATCAAATCATTTTTGATATTATTATTAGTGCATAGTGTAGAAAACATTTCGAAAGTATAATATTAATCTTAGCCAACATACGACCAGTATCGTATGCCTACTATAGCTACCATCTAAACAGTGGTGACCACCGTACGTAAATGGTAGGTTCTACAACTAATACCGTACAAGGTGCGTATTGGAGTTTGGATTTCCAACAAATGGTCAGGCTAAGTAAATTCCTTTTCCACGATGGGTACGTCCCTGGAATAGACGCCCCGAGAAATAACCTAACATTACGGTTAGATCTCTGCCAACACAAGGCCGGGTTACCTCTGCAAAAGTAGGTAACTACTGACACGCGTATGCCATCCCCCGATCGTAACCGATCTTCCCGAGGATCCCCGATTTCCAACAAACCACATAGATAATAATGCAGCAACCACATAGGTTAAGTATCTGGGCTCCATACCATGATACCACCTCTATCCAGAAGGAATGACATACACTAAGGGGCGCTACTCCCTAGAACCTTGCCGCATCCTTCCTGTTTCGACCATTTCCGGGGTGTGAGGCTCGACGAAGTCTCGTCCACAAAGCTACGCTTTCTACAAAGCCATGCTTCGGGTCAAACAAAATGATCAACCTATGATCACAAAGATATAAGATCAAACAAATGATCATATCACAAATGATCAAACACTGATCATTTCACAGCAACACTCAGTATGCCACGTTACCAAATTGGGATATATCGCTGATAAATTTCAACTACATAACCTCTGAGCTCGTACGTCTCAGAGAAGGGTGTTAAGCTAAGAGAATAAATTCTCCGCCACCAACAGAAATGTATTTGAAAGAAATCAGCTTTATATCTCAAATTGTAACGTCAGACACACAATCCATACAAGTCTGTTCCGGGATCGAACAGAACCGAAGGCACTTCTCACGAAGCCCTTGCACATCCGGATAATTTTCAATCACGTCAGGACTTCCCGTCACTAAGGGTGATAAAACCTCTAAATCGGAGATCAGCCGATGTAGAGTAACTCGACGGTAATCCTTCCGTTTTCAAAAATATCCGGTCTTCAACACCGGTCTTCAAATGCAATTCATAACGACGTATCACATATTCGGAATGGGTTATACGACCCCATGGTCCTTTCCCGGCTAACCCGAATAGTGAGCGATTATTCAAAAATAAGTGTGGCATTCAAATTCATCCAATTCACAACAAATACCTATCTAAAGGTAATTATTGATAGTCGGTTATTTAACTATCAATAAAGATGCGCAACATCATCAGATTCCAAATAATTTTCCCAAATTATTTATCTTCAAAAATATCTTTACTAGATATAAAATTTCCACACTTCAAAAATAAATCAACGTTTATTTTTCTAAACAGTTTCCCTTTCTTTTATAAATTCCATGTAAATTTATATTTCAAAAATATCTACTGATATACGATTTTCGAATCGATGTCAATATTCACTTTCGATTTATCTTTACAAAGATAAATCTCAAAATGTTCATTTCATATTGGAAAAGTAATTCCATACTTATTTAATAATAAGTATTTCACAAACCTTTTAATTTCAACACTTGGAAAATATTCGATATACTTAAATCAATATTAAGTATATATTTCGTTCTTTAAGGAAATCATTCTCTTTCACAAATTTTATTTGAGTCAAAACGAATGTTACGTAAAACATCGTTACGACAACTCAAAATCACTAGTATAGGGATTCGGAATTAAGATAGATATATATAAATCCCAATACTAGATAAAACATTTCCTTTCGGAAATCATTTACTATAACAACAATGTTATAGTCCACCATTTCCTTATATTTCTCGAAAACGTCTATTTCAACAATAAATGTTGAAATCTATGATTTCGATATTCAATATATTTTAAAACATCGCTTAAAATAATTAACTTCATTTCAAATATCACTTTTCCAAAACCATATCCATTTTACTTAACAATATATCCACTGTCCAAAATCGTGAATATACTTCACTAATTACATTTCACTATTTTCTACACGTTTTATTTCAATAAGAATTCGCTATCCAAAATCGCGAATATATCTCCTTTAACAACCTTCTATATTTAATTTATCAAATTCAATTGATCTCGAATTTATAAAACAACGTTTATAAATTCTATTTCTATTTTCTAACAACTTCAATTTAATAAATCTCCTTTATTAACAATTCGATTTATAAATCTTCTTTAATGACCTATTCAATTTATAACTCAATGTATATACCAAGGGTCCATCTTATAAGTTAATAACTTACAATTCATTTATTTTAAAAGAAATCGTTCTTTTAAACTTCATAGATTTTAAATCTTATTACTTATAAGATTTCATTTATAACCTTATTTTCAGCCATAACCGAACTACTTTTATACTATTTATAAATCTCATCTATTAACCATTCTTACTTGTTCAAAAATCTCAATTAAAATGCCGAAATCCAATTTATACTTCATTTTAACACTTAAAAAAAACTCGTTTTATAATTCCAACATTTGATTTATAAATATCAATTTGTATAAATCTTTTTATACAAATCGTTTATAGTTATTCAAAAATCCCAACTTAAACCATTTTATAAATAAATCGATTTTTATTTCAGAAATGACACTTTGGTTATATTCCACTAAAAATTTATAACTTTTATAACTTTAAAATTTTAACATTTATAAATCAATTCAAAAATTCCATAAAACGTATATTTTCAAAAATCACTTTTAAAAATCCTTTTAAAGTAAAGTCGTTATTTTTAAACTTCAAAACTTGAATCCAATGATGCAACGCATCAATTAGTCCATTACAACAACAAACATCATATATCAATATGATAACAGAATATACATCAATATCTGTAAATAAATAACTACTGGTGAGGAATCCAGTTGGATCCCTCCAACCTGTTTCCCTGCATCCACAGACGTTAGCACAATACCAATTCCACTTCGAGGTGGAATATCGCGGTATATAGGTTTTATAAAAATAATCCGCTTACTAACGGCGCAATAGGGTCTCATCCGCTATACAAGGTGGGAAATCAATCAATCAAATATATACATATGCCAATATGTATATATTGCTATATATAATAGATATATCCTATCATATCTAATATCACATCCAAATAGCAATCATATAAATCAATAACTGCAAACATTCCACATTTAATTTGAGTGAGAAAAATCTCACCTTTGCTTTTAATTTGCCATCCATTTCCATTCCAGTTTGTTTTCTCGATTTATAAACCTTGTATAGACAAATTTAAACAATCGATTAATATTCGAATTAAATCGAACTCAATTTCTAACTTGATAAGTTTCAATTATACAATGATTTTAAATTTTAAAAATTGAAATTTGACTTTTAAACTAATTTCTTTTAACCTTTAAATTAATCTTTAATCAATCATTAATTAATTACGTTTTTAAATTATTAATTACCTTGATAAATTAATCTTTAAGTAATTACGTAATTAATCCTTTTAATTACATTAGGTCATTATCCTTTTAATTAGTCACTTAAATTAATTAACCAATTAACTTTAAATCTTTAAGTTAATTAAGGATTAAAACACTTTACTTCCTTAATTACATTATCATATATTTCAAAATCACTTGTAAGCCCGGCCCGAGAATATTCCCAGTTTACTCGAGTAAACACTCGAGTGCTCTCACTAATTTTCCCGAGACACTCTTCTCTCCCTCTCGTCCCAGTTTAAATACCTAAACCAAGATAGCCCAAAAGTATACTCGCGTACGCGAGTTCCTTCCCGAAGCCAACGTACAAAATCTCGAGCTCGAACTCGAGTCGTTTTCCCCTGTTTCCCCGAGTAAAACCCAAATCTCCAAACTCCTTTCTTCTCCTCTTTAAAACAGCCTAACTACAAAACTGCCATGCCGAGTAGCTCGTGCACACGGTGCACATGCACACTGGCTTGGTCGACGGCGAGCATCACCGGAAAGCTCCACAAGTCATTCCTGACGCCTACGACTATCTCGTCCCCTGAAATTTGCCAAAACATTACTGATTCGAAAAACGTACTTCAGCACTTCATCCAGAAAATAACATCGAACCAAAAATTTGCTGCCGACGGCGAATCCCATCACCGGAAATCAAGCTACTTCGTACATGCCATGGCCACACCCTCCTCGATCTTCACTCAGAACCGCACGCAACTCGATCGAGCGACGGCGATGCGAATTCCCAATTTACAGGGCATAGAAAATTATGAACTTAAACCCTACTTTTATCCCAACCTCAAAATCCTTGCATTCGAAAAATCTTCAAGCATTTTTCTTGGATTTGTAAAGGATTAAACTTGCTATATGACAATTTTCAGCATTTATAATTGATTCGATAATCAAAAATTTAGAAAAATATAATTTTTTTGTTTGAATTAAAACTGCTCTTAAACCACTTTAGAAAAAAATCATCATATTACTTCCAAAAATTGTAACTTTGTATGCTTATCCAAATTTTGTAATCAATTCAACGATTTTAACATTCTTAAATTTATCATAAAAAAAAATTTGTTTTTACTGTAATCATATATACAGAGTCGAGTGTTCTATTTCTTAACTCCAAACAAATTTCAACTGAAATTCAAGTTAAAAACAAACTTATTTGGTTTAGAAATCCTAAGCTAAAAATGTTTGGATGAAGGTGTTTTGATTTATTTATCTTTTTCTTGCTTTACTCCGTAAACTGAAGCATAGGAGCACAAACCATACAAAGGTTTCCAGTAACTCAAAACATACAGAACAAATTTTTCTTCAATAAGCAACAAGGCTCAGATTATTTTTATAAACTAAATACTTAGATTCCAACAAATATATATAGGTTTACTCACAGTTATGAAGAAGAAAGAACAGAGTTGCTTTTATGCTTGAAACAGGCTTTTGAACATCTGCAAGTTGAAGCCTTAAATCTTTGATCTGTTTTAGTTTTGAGTTTTAATGATATTTGCTTCAGGATATTTTTTCTCTTCTTTAGCTTGGAATGGATGAATTTGAAATGAGGATTGGATAAATATAAAAGAAGGTGACAGGGTATATATTTTCTGGTTTGTATAAAATAAGATCATATATCCTTTCCCTTTGGAGGCTGAAATCGCGTGTTCATGTACTAGAAGAGATGTTTGCCTTACTAGCATTAAATGACCTTGCCTATATTGTACACTTACATACCTATTTAATATTGTTTACTTGTTTCTTTCTTTGCAAGCCTGTATAATATTTATACACTTGTTGTCTTCGGCTGGAAATCTTCTTTTTGTATGCTAGAGGATATGGCATTTAATGCATATGTATTGTTATGTTTTACACTTTTGTTTCATTTAATTTTGTTTGTGTTAAAGATGATGTTTTATTTGTTTTATTACTTTGTTTTGTTGGTCCATAATTTATTGTCATTATTTATCACATTATTTTAATTACTTAATAATTTCTATTTTATATAACTATAATTTGTTTCAAATATTTGTTCGAAACAAACACTTACTACGATCGGGGAAACTCGTATCTAATTATAACTAATTTTACAATCTTTTTTCTCAAAAATTCATTTAATTATTAATTTAAATAAATTAAAATCTAGGGTCGTTACAAACTTCCCCCCTTAAAAGAATTTCGTCCTCGAAATTCGCAGACACGAAAATAACACAGAGATAGATAGATTCGATCTCCTATAATTCCTCAAACTTATGATATGAATTTTATCTTCAAATATCTTCCAATTCACATTTATAATTATTCAATTTAATTCTATTGCTTACAACTTCAAAATGAATCTCAATTTTCAATTGCACTTTCATTTATTCAAATTTATTCACTTATACTTCTTTAATTTAACTCCATTCTTTAAGTTAAATTTATTCTACCAAAATTCAATTGGTATAAGTTATCAACTTAGTAATATTTCATAAATATCTTTATATAGCATTCCAGAGTTTACCAACATTTCAAAGCCATTTTGAAAACAATTCAAATTATCCTTTGAATTTCCAAAACAAACCCAAATTTTTCAAACAACTTCCATTTAAAACAATTTAGCAGCAATTCCTCTTTTGGAAACCCGAAAATGAACATCAGTGATGCTGCAGTCATTACCGAAGTTATTTTCCAACGACCGAAAAGAGTTTAGAGCTTTTCATCTCTCTAAAATACTTTTCAAAACCTTTAAAATTCATTTTCAAGTCAAAAAGAAATTAAACTTTCCAAATTTCCAAAAATTTCAAATTCCTTTTAAAATATTTCCAAAAACTTCTCTGGAATTCCGTTTCCAATTATAAGTCACATTTATAATTTACATTCTTAAATTTCATTTGTATATGGATTTATTTTTTAACTTTGGAGTTACTAATTTCAATTTCTCATTTAATTTCAATGATAATAGATTAATATTATCACTTCTAGCAACCATGCAACCATATACTATAGTAATTCAAAGAAAATCGTTTCTTCTCTATACAAAAATAGTTTTGGGCAAAATTATCTCATTCACCCTATTCAAAAACAATACTGTGCCGAATTGTTCTATTCAAGTGTTTAGAAACCCCTTCGATCCAGTTGCGCAGACTGTGCCGACGAAGGTTCATATGCCACTCAATAAACCAATCATCACAATATAAAACAATTTTTATATTCACTAACAAATACGCGCTCGTATCTATTATTACACTCAACTCATTCTAGACTACTACTGACTCTATCTCTAATGAGTAACACCCAATAGAGCAGGGTTGTCGCTTAACCATATGCTCTGATACCACTTTGTCACATCCCCAAATTTTCGACTTTCGAAAATTCGACATCGATACTCACTTTATCGACTGCCGGAAACTCGAATAGTGATGGTTTTAAATAGAAGAAAAAGGTAGAAGAAGAAGAAAAGAAGAAAAGAGAAAGAAGAAACAACAGAGAACAAGAGCAGAACAGAAAAACAATATCAGAATCTTACATTCACAGCGGAACAATATATAATAGATAAACACTAGTCTTTTAAAACAAAGAACTATATCATTTTATACATACATCAAACATCAGAGTCAATATACAACAATGGACAGTTATATAACTTGACCTCATACAGAATACACAGCGGAATAAATATATCAGATACAAATACTACGTCTCGTCATCCAAGTTATCTCCAAGCTCCAGAATATCCAGAATATCCTGATAATCTAACTCTAGACTGCCCGTGTGGAAATTGGTGGGCACCCAGAGTTTAGAAGGGAAACAATAAACTCTGAGTCAGTCATGGTGACTGGTGTGAGATCGTAAAAACAGTTTATCTTTAAAATAAACAACAGGAAAACTTTAATGTCAATTCGCAATGCTTTTGGAAAATGAAACTACCATAAGACCTCCCACCACACACACAATGCAAACGCGGAATTGGAGGAGATTTCTTCTTATGATAGTCAAAGATGCTTACTACGCAAAATCAAATCATTTTTGATATTATTATTAGTGCATAGTGTAGAAAACATTTCGAAAGTATAATATTAATCTTAGCCAACATACGACCAGTATCGTATGCCTACTATAGCTACCAGCTAAACAGTGGTGACCACCGTACGTAAATGGAAGGTTCTACAACTAATACCGTACAAGGTGCGTATTGGAGTTTGGATTTCCAACAAATGGTCAGGCTAAGGAACTTCCTTTTCCACGATGGGTACGTCCCTGGAATAGACGCCCCGAGAAATAACCTAACATTACGGTTAGATCTCTGCCAACACAAGGTCGGGTTACCTCTGCAAAAGTAGGTAACTACTGACACGCGTATGCCATCCCCCGATCGTAACCGATCTTCCCGAGGATCCCCGATTTCCAACAAACCACATAGATAATAATGCAGCAACCACATAGGTTAAGTATCTGGGCTCCATACCATGATACCACCTCTATCCAGAAGGAATGACATACACTAAGGGGCGCTACTCCCTAGAACCTTGCCGCATCCTTCCTGTTTCGACCATTTCCGGGGTGTGAGGCTCGACGAAGTCTCGTCCACAAAGCTACGCTTTCTACAAAGCCATGCTTCGGGTCAAACAAAATGATCAACCTATGATCACAAAGATATAAGATCAAACAAATGATCATATCACAAATGATCAAACACTGATCATTTCACAGCAACACTCAGTATGCCACGTTACCAAATTGGGATATATCGCTGATAAATTTCAACTACATAACCTCTGAGCTCGTACGTCTCAGAGAAGGGTGTTAAGCTAAGAGAATAAATTCTCCGCCACCAACAGAAATGTATTTGAAAGAAATCAGCTTTATATCTCAAATTGTAACGTCAGACACACAATACATACAAGTCTGTTCCGGGATCGAACAGAACCGAAGGCACTTCTCACGAAGCCCTTGCACATCTGGATAATTTTCAATCACGTCAGGACTTCCCGTCACTAAGGGTGATAAAACCTCTAAATCGGAGATCAGCCGATGTAGAGTAACTCGACGGTAATCCTTCCGTTTTCAAAAATATCCGGTCTTCAACACCGGTCTTCAAATGCAATTCATAACGACGTATCACATATTCGGAATGGGTTATACGACCCCATGGTCCTTTCCCGGCTAACCCGAATAGTGAGCGATTATTCAAAAATAAGTGTGGCATTCAAATTCATCCAATTCACAACAAATACCTATCTAAAGGTAATTATTGATAGTCGGTTATTTAACTATCAATAAAGATGCGCAACATCATCAGATTCCAAATAATTTTCCCAAATTATTTATCTTCAAAAATATCTTTACTAGATATAAAATTTCCATACTTCAAAAATAAATCAACGTTTATTTTTCTAAACAGTTTCCCTTTCTTTTATAAATTCCATGTAAATTTATATTTCAAAAATATCTACTGATATACGATTTTCGAATCGATGTCAATATTCACTTTCGATTTATCTTTACAAAGATAAATCTCAAAATGTTCATTTCATATTGGAAAAGTAATTCCATACTTATTTAATAATAAGTATTTCACAAACCTTTTAATTTCAACACTTGGAAAATATTCGATATACTTAAATCAATATTAAGTATATATTTCGTTCTTTAAGGAAATCATTCTCTTTCACAAATTTTATTTGAGTCAAAACGAATGTTACGTAAAACATCGTTACGACAACTCAAAATCACTAGTATAGGGATTCGGAATTAAGATAGATATATATAAATCCCAATACTAGATAAAACATTTCCTTTCGGAAATCATTTACTATAACAACAATGTTATAGTCCACCATTTCCTTATATTTCTCGAAAACGTCTATTTCAACAATAAATGTTGAAATCTATGATTTCGATATTCAATATATTTTAAAACATCGCTTAAAATAATTAACTTCATTTCAAATATCACTTTTCCAAAACCATATCCATTTTACTTAACAATATATCCACTGTCCAAAATCGTGAATATACTTCACTAATTACATTTCACTATTTTCTACACGTTTTATTTCAATAAGAATTCGCTATCCAAAATCGCGAATATATCTCCTTTAACAACCTTCTATATTTAATTTATCAAATTCAATTGATCTCGAATTTATAAAACAACGTTTATAAATTCTATTTCTATTTTCTAACAACTTCAATTTAATAAATCTCCTTTATTAACAATTCGATTTATAAATCTTCTTTAATGACCTATTCAATTTATAACTCAATGTATATACCAAGGGTCCATCTTATAAGTTAATAACTTACAATTCATTTATTTTAAAAGAAATCGTTCTTTTAAACTTCACAGATTTTAAATCTTATTACTTATAAGATTTCATTTATAACCTTATTTTCAGCCATAACCGAACTACTTTTATACTATTTATAAATCTCATCTATTAACCATTCTTACTTGTTCAAAAATCTCAATTAAAATGCCGAAATCCAATTTATACTTCATTTTAACACTTAAAAAAACTCGTTTTATAATTCCAACATTTGATTTATAAATATCAATTTGTGTAAATCTTTTTATACAAATCGTTTATAGTTATTCAAAAATCCCAACTTAAACCATTTTATAAATAAATCGATTTTTATTTCAGAAATGACACTTTGGTTATATTCCACTAAAAATTTATAACTTTTATAACTTTAAAATTTTAACATTTATAAATCAATTCAAAAATTCCATAAAACGTATATTTTCAAAAATCACTTTTAAAAATCCTTTTAAAGTAAAGTCGTTATTTTTAAACTTCAAAACTTGAATCCAATGATGCAACGCATCAATTAGTCCATTACAACAACAAACATCATATATCAATATGATAACAGAATATACATCAATATCTGTAAATAAATAACTACTGGTGAGGAATCCAGTTGGATCCCTCCAACCTGTTTCCCTGCATCCACAGACGTTAGCACAATACCAATTCCACTTCGAGGTGGAATATCGCGGTATATAGGTTTTATAAAAATAATCCGCTTACTAACGGCGCAATAGGGTCTCATCCGCTATACAAGGCGGGAAATCAATCAATCCAATATATACATATGCCAATATGTATATATTGCTATATATAATAGATATATCCTATCATATCTAATATCACATCCAAATAGCAATCATATAAATCAATAACTGCAAACATTCCACATTTAATTTGAGTGAGAAAAATCTCACCTTTGCTTTTAATTTGCCATCCATTTCCATTCCAGTTTGTTTTCTCGATTTATAAACCTTGTATAGACAAATTTAAACAATCGATTAATATTCGAATTAAATCGAACTCAATTTCTAACTTGATAAGTTTCAATTATACAATGATTTTAAATTTTAAAAATTGAAATTTGACTTTTAAACTAATTTCTTTTAACCTTTAAATTAATCTTTAATCAATCATTAATTAATTACGTTTTTAAATTATTAATTACCTTGATAAATTAATCTTTAAGTAATTACGTAATTAATCCTTTTAATTACATTAGGTCATTATCCTTTTAATTAGTCACTTAAATTAATTAACCAATTAACTTTAAATCTTTAAGTTAATTAAGGATTAAAACACTTTACTTCCTTAATTACATTATCATATATTTCAAAATCACTTGTAAGCCCGGCCCGAGAATATTCCCAGTTTACTCGAGTAAACACTCGAGTGCTCTCACTAATTTTCCCGAGACACTCTTCTCTCCCTCTCGTCCCAGTTTAAATACCTAAACCAAGATAGCCCAAAAGTATACTCGCGTACGCGAGTTCCTTCCCGAAGCCAACGTACAAAATCTCGAGCTCGAACTCGAGTCGTTTTCCCCTGTTTCCCCGAGTAAAACCCAAATCTCCAGACTCCTTTCTTCTCCTCTTTAAAACAGCCTAACTACAAAACTGCCATGCCGAGTAGCTCGTGCACACGGTGCACATGCACACTGGCTTGGTCGACGGCGAGCATCACCGGAAAGCTCCACAAGTCATTCCCGACGCCTACGACTATCTCGACCCCTGAAATTTTCCAAAACATTACTGATTCGAAAAACGTACTTCAGCACTTCATCCAGAAAATAACATCGAACCAAAAATTTGCTGCCGACGGCGAATCCCATCACCGGAAATCAAGCTACTTCGTACATGCCATGGCCACACCCTCCTCGATCTTCACTCAGAACCGCACGCAACTCGATCGAGCGACGGCGATGCGAATTCCCAATTTACAAGGCATAGAAAATTATGAACTTAAACCCTACTTTTATCCCAACCTCGAAATCCTTGCATTCGAAAAATCTTCAAGCATTTTTCTTGGATTTGTAAAGGATTAAACTTGCTATATGACAATTTTCAGCATTTATAATTGATTCGATAATCAAAAATTTAGAAAAATATAATTTTTTTGTTTGAATTAAAACTGCTCTTAAACCACTTTAGAAAAAAAATCATCATATTACTTCCAAAAATTGTAACTTTGTATGCTTATCCAAATTTTGTAATCAATTCAACGATTTTAACATTCTTAAATTTATCATAAAAAAAAAATTTGTTTTTACTGTAATCATATATACAGAGTCGAGTGTTCTATTTCTTAACTCCAAACAAATTTCAACTGAAATTCAAGTTAAAAACAAACTTATTTGGTTTAGAAATCCTAAGCTAAAAATGTTTGGATGAAGGTGTTTTGATTTATTTATCTTTTTCTTGCTTTACTCCGTAACCTGAAGCATAGGAGCACAAACCATACAAAGGTTTCCAATAACTCAAAACATACAGAACAAATTTTTCTTCAATAAGCAACAAGGCTCAGATTATTTTTATAAACTAAATACTTAGATTCCAACAAATATATATAGGTTTACTCACAGTTATGAAGAAGAAAGAACAGAGTTGCTTTTATGCTTGAAACAGGCTTTTGAACATCTGCAAGTTGAAGCCTTAAATCTTTGATCTGTTTTAGTTTTGAGTTTTAATGATATTTGCTTCAGGATATTTTTTCTCTTCTTTAGCTTGGAATGGACGAATTTGAAATGAGGATTGGATAAATATAAAAGAAGGTGACAGGGTATATATTTTCTGGTTTGTATAAAATAAGATCATATATCCTTTCCCTTTGGAGGCTGAAATCGCGTGTTCATGTACTAGAAGAGATGTTTGCCTTACTAGCATTAAATGACCTTGCCTATATTGTACACTTACATACCTATTTAATATTGTTTACTTGTTTCTTTCTTTGCAAGCCTGTATAATATTTATACACTTGTTGTCTTCGGCTGGAAATCTTCTTTTTGTATGCTAGAGGATATGGCATTTAATGCATATGTATTGTTATGTTTTACACTTTTGTTTCATTTAATTTTGTTTGTGTTAAAGATGATGTTTATTTGTTTTATTACTTTGTTTTGTTGGTCCATAATTTATTGTCATTGTTTATCACATTATTTTAATTACTTAATAATTTCTATTTTATATAACTATAATTTGTTTCAAATATTTGTTCGAAACAAACACTTACTACGATCGGGGAAACTCGTATCTAATTATAACTAATTTTACAATCTTTTTTCTCAAAAATTCATTTAATTATTAATTTAAATAAATTAAAATCTAGGGTCGTTACAGATTCACCAGAGATTTATATCTATCCTTGGTTTAGATGCTAATATCTATGTTATTCCAAACTCTATCTCTTGAGATCGGATGTAGATTTACCCTAGAAAAAAAATACACATTTGATCTTATTCATTAAGTCACGGTTGACCTGGTTAAGGTTGCCCGCGATTTATCTAAGCTTATCCATCTTCATATTTTGTTAACTAATCATCTTGTTTTGTTTCCAAAATATCTCCAAACATTTTGAATTGTACTTGTAAATCTATGTTTGTTTTATATATTGTGTTGCTTGAGTTGTTGATGTTGATTTGGGCTTCCGATCGATTCGTCTGATCAACACTATCGATAGGATTTCTAAAACACTTTGACAGAACAAACTGACACAATATTATTTTAAAATTTGGTTAATGAAATAAATTTTGATATAAGTAAAATTATGGAACTTAATAAATTGATTTAAATTGATTATTTGAAATGATAATACTTGATTTATCATTCTATAAATGAATTTATAAATAGTGGTTTATAAATTTGATTTGGGAATTGAAATGAATTTAAATCAAGAATTTGAGAATTTAATTTCCGATGGTTCCAAACTTTGTGTTTAAAGCTTTAAATGGATATATTACTTAAAGTATTTTTGAATAGAAATTTGTTTCCAAAGAATTTTAAAGTTTAAAAATCAGTGCTCTTCCCATTGTCGCTGGAAAATAATTTCGGTGATGACTGCAGCATCATCGACGTTCATTTTCGAGTTTCGAAGTGAAGAAACCATTATGTAGTCTTGCTACAGCTTTGTTTTGGGAAACTTGATTGATATAAATTTCTAAAATATGATTTGATTTATAAAATATATAGATATATGATTTAAATTTGATTTGACAAATTATGTACATACATTTATTTATCTCTAAATGGTTTGAGAGGAATCGGAAATTTTATTCTTAAATTCTATCTTAAATAATAACTTCAAGTATAAAAATAAAATCAAAATTTTTGAATAGATGATTCAAGCTTGAAATGATTGAATTAGGATGTTTATAGTGTATATTAATTTTAGAAAGTTTTATTTGTATAATTCTCAATTTCATTCCAATATAACTTACCTTAATTTTTAGAAGTTAACAATGTAATTAGATAATATACAATATAAAAAGTTTTTATAAATAAAATTTGAGTGGTTATAATAAATGTTATACACTTAAATTTTAGTTATAAAAGATTAACAGAGGTAAATAGACTAAAAGGTTAATTGAATAACTTACAATACAAAATGATGATTAAGGAACTAAAAATAAATTAAAACAGTTACAATAAGTGTAAGTATATTTAACATAGATGATAAAAAATATTGAGAGGAATAAATTTAACTTTAAAACAGTTACAATAAGTGTAAGTACATTATGAGTATAATAATGATTTTTCCAATCCATGATTTCTGAAATTGTTAGTTTAAGAAAATTGGATGAGAAGATAATGTAATTAGAGGTAGTTAAGATTTATTTAACTTGTGTAAAATTAATTATCAGTTTAAGCTGAAACCATGGAAATTTCAAACCTATTATCTTATTTTGTTTTTCAAACTTATTATCTTCTTTTGTTTTCAAACTATCTTTTAGTTATCCTTATTTTCCTTATCTTGCTACAGACTGGTGTAGACAATTTTTTCCTTCTATAATCTTTCTGTTTAGAAATCTTTCTATAATCTTTAATAATCTTTGCTACTCATTTTGAATCTGAGCATAGCTTTCATCCATAGACCGTCGGTCAAGCGGAAAGAGTGAATCAGATTTTAGAGGATCTTTTCGTGCTTGAGTTCTTGATTCTGGAGAAATCTTAGAAAGATCGCCTCCACCTTGTTAAACTTACCTATAACAATAGTTATCAGGTATAATTTCAATATCCTTGTCATCTTGTCTTAATCCTATTTCGCTTTATCTTTTCTGTGCTTTCCCGTACCTCATTCCTTTTCGGGGACGAAAAATTTTGAGTGGGGGAGAGTGTAACAACCCTAGATTCTTGTATATTATTTAAATTGGACTTTCTTTTATTTTTAAATTATTTAAAACTTGTTTGATTTCAAACATTTCATTTTTAAAAATAAATGTTGATTATTATGTGAGTTATAGTTTCAAACTGATATAAATTGGATATTTCACTGAAAAGTGAATTTCTGTTCAAACTGGTCAAACTTTGACTTTTAAACTTTAAATTTAAATATTTAAAATTCTTAAATTTTATCTTTTATTATGAAACTAGATTTAATTCCATGAATACTGCTTTTCGTTTCGTTTAAAACGGACTTATATTGTAGAAGTTATGTAATTTTCAATTTTGCGTATAAACTGTTTATTTTGCAATATTATTTATTTTAAATCATATAAATTATATTTTTATTGTCATATTTTGTTTTAATATGTGTTAATAGGTTATTTTATGTCTTTTAATATTTTTAAAATGATAATATAATTTTTCTAAAGTTTACTTGAATTTATTTCAATTTTTAAAGGCTGTTTTCCTATTTTCTGCTATTTTCTTCATTAAAAATTATATTTAAATTAAATTCTAAATATTTATTTTGTGAATGTATTTTTATTTTATTTTATTATTTATGTTTAAAAATATATTTCAAGCTCATATGAATTTTCTAAAATTTATTATATTAAACTTCAAATTTTCTAGACTAGTTTACTATTTTTATTTATTTTCTTAATTTAACTTTATATTATTGATAAATATTTATATAAATTATTATATTTTGATAAATTTTCGAAATTTTATCTGGGATTATTACTATTTCCATAAATGTAAAGTTATAAAAAAATAAATTAAAGAAATTTGAAAAGGTTTATGACTTTTGATTTTCTAAGGCCTTTTATATTCCACCGTTTCATTTTAATCAATACATCTTTTATTTTATTTTTGCCGTTCTTTTCCTCATTCTTTTTCAGCCGACTCCCTCATCTTTTTCACGAATTTTAGAGCTTCTCAAACCCTAAAAAAATCATGGCCTCCATCTTGCAAAAAAATTTGGTAAAGATCTTCTTCTCTTCTCTTGTTTTCTAGTTTTTCTATGTGATTTTTGCAACTTGTTCTCTACTTCATGGCTCCACTCCTCCTCAACCCGATCTAGGCTGATCTCCACCTCCTCCTTCTCTGATCAACCACCCCTCTAGTCCATCACCAACTCTAGGCCGAGCAACCCTATGGCATGCATCACCACAAAAACCCAAAAAATCCATCACTTACATGAAAGCCTAGACCTAGTTTTGCATCATCACCTTTACCCACCACTTGCCGGCACTTCCTCCACCACCACCACCTCTGACCTGACCTCCACCCTCTGCCACATCACCCAACACCACCTGGACCCACTGGCCATGCCCCATAGCCTCTGGTCGAACCCTATTGTGGCATAGAGATGTTGTAATTAGCCTTGTATTTGCCTTGCAGTGTAGATTTGTTGCACCTATACCTTTCTTCACCATCAAACCCATGCTAGGCCAACCCTATAGGGACCCAAACCAGACCTTAATTCATGTCTTTGCTGTGCTATTTCAGTCCATAACTGAAGTATGTGAAGTTGAGAACAAGTGCAAAACATTTGTCTTTGTTTTGGGCATTGATTTCTAACATTGTCTAGTGTTGAATTGTTTTGAAACTTATATAAATTGTATTGTTTTGAATAAATGTATTCAAGGATAATTGCTTTGGCTCTCCACTCTCAAATCATATTCGTGTTGTCGTGCCTTCGAAGATTCTGTGTCGTGTGTTTTGGTTGTCATCTCCAGCTTAAACAAGTGAGTTATTCTCACCTGACAATATGTACTTATATAACTGATAAACCGACATCATTTGAATCTGTAATGTATATCATCATGTTATATATGCTTATATTATTATCATATGATGTTCACACATGCTTATACACCTGTTATCTCTTATGTTACGGTTATATCATGTTATTTTGTCCATTTATCAGTTTTTCACACTTCAAGTTCCCTGTAGATTAGGTTCAGTATGGGTTGAAATGATACATACCCGAACGGACTTTAGGATAGGGAAAAATCGTTATGGGCTGAAATGATAGGCCTGAATGGTTTTTATTTATTTTATATTTAACTTGGGATTGCGGGTTTGAAATGATAGAACCCGGTTTTTCTTTGTAAACTGCGGATTGAAATGATACATATCTGTATCACTTGACCTAGGCTAGAAAATTATATACAGACCCGTTGTTTATATATTTTTCTGAAAATTTTAAAATATTTTAAAAAAATGTAAATATTATGATATTTTGATTTAAATTTTATTAAAATGATTTCTATAAAGTATTTGTGATTTTCTACAAATAAAATAAGTGAATTAAGTAAATGGTGAAGTAGAATTTGAAATATAAGTTAACTTTGGAATTTATGATTTTGGTTATAAATGGAATTTATGTAAAGTAAGAATATATGACAAATTTGATTTAAAAATGAATTTAATGATTTTATTTAGAAATAATGATTTTGTATAACTTAAAATATGAAATAAATGAATATTTAAGCTGAATTTAGAAATATAACTTAAATTGAATTTTTGTGAAATTTGTTTAAAAGTGAAATTTTAATTAAGTAAAATAAATGGAAATAAGTTATATTTTGGGAAATTTAAACTTAGTTGTTAAGTTAAGAATTTAATTAAAGAAATGAAAATTTAATTGTTATTTAATTTGATTTTTGTATGGAAATTGAACTTTATAAAATCATAGAATAAAGGTATTTAAATGATTGTTTTTAAATGTGAAAATATATGATTTTATAAGTTAAAATGATTTATATTAAAAGTTAATTATGTGTGAAATTGTAAATAAAACTCTGAATTTGATTTGACAGCATTTTTGAAATGTAGTGTAAAGATATTACAGCATTGGAAAATGCTGTAATTGTTTTAAATGAACCAAATAGCAAATTTGAACTAAGGGTTATTATAGCACTTTGTTAGTGCTATAGTTGTTAAATTTTACTAAAATTTTAGTTGAAACTAAATTAAGATATTACAGCATTTTAAATGCCGTCTTTTGTTAATGAACTGTTTTAAACATAACATTTCGTAGCATTTTCTAAGTGCTGCGAAAGTTGAATTTTCTTTGTTTAATAAATTCAAATAAATAAATGATCTTTGAAAAAGATTAAATTTTGGAAATTAAATATTTAATTATTAATATAATGAATTGACTTTAAATGATTTAAATGGAATAGTTGATTTGGGAAATACAACTATTTTGAAATGTGATTAAATGGTATTTAAATTTAAATTTAATAAATGATGTTTTGAAATGATATTTTGAAAGGAATTTGAAATGATATTAAATCTTGGAATAAATAATTGAAGTTTATATTAGTATGAAAAATATTTGGTTTACTTGTAATTTGAATCTATTTAAAAGACATTGGACTTATGAAATATAGGATAATTAAGCTTTGGAATTTATTTTATTATTTGAATAGTTATTTTGTGGATTAAATCTATATTTGAAATTTATAAAATTTGAAATGGTCTATGGAAATTTAATTGAAATAAATGATTGAATTGAATTGAAACTTTGGAAATTTTAATACTTGATTTGAAAGTATAATAATTACACTTTTAAATGGTTTAAGTGAATTATTTTGATTTAAATATAAACTATTTAAAAGGTGACTTGAAATGATAATAAATGAATGATATCTTTGAATTTAAAAGGTATTTAAATTTGAATATTTGGATTTGTACTCAAATGATGATTTGAAATGAAGTTTTGGAAAGATATGATATTTTGATATATTAAATGATTTGAAATGAAGTTTTGGAAAGATATGATATTTTGATATGTTGAAATGATTTGAAATGAAGTTTTGAAATGATATGATATTTTAAATATATTGAAATGGTTTGGAATTGATTTAATCTTTATTTTGAGAAAGATTTGGATTTGAAATGATATTCTATTTTGAAGTATAAACTGTTTTAAATTATAACCACGGGTTATAATAACGATTGGTTGTTAAAGAGACCGGGATCAGATATGGACATACTCTCTGTCGATACCGAAAACCACTTTGACAACTGTGTACGCGGTGGAGTTTCCAGAATGAAGTAGGATGGTGGCGATGATCCTAAGGTATATACGTGGACCCAACTCCCGTGAGTTGGCATAAGGTGGCTAAAACAGGAGCGATCTCGGACCAGTGAGGTAGCACCTCGTATCGGACACACTTCTTCGATACCATTCTATTACTTTGTGATTTTGGTGGCCACCCTTGATTTGGGAGTGTTGTTCGAGGTGGAACGGTAGTGGCTGCTATGCGTATCCATCAGTCTGTGTGCGTAATTGGTATATCTACCCTGGCATTGCCTTGTGTGCCGTGTCACCTACCATATCGAACCCACTACGATTTTGATTTTAAAGATCCGACCGCGTTAAGGTTCTCCATCCCCTTAACGCTATTTTCTATATGATTATACTTTACTAATTAGACACTACTGTATATAGCGTATATTACTACATGGTAAATAGTTTAACGGATCCTTAAAGAATGGGCGATCCCAAGCATTCTTTAAGTTACTTGTACCTTTATTACAGTTCACTTGAGTTGGTTTACATTATATAAGTATATATTGTCCTGACTCGAGTGTTTTGTGTTTTGCTTTACGCTCGGGTCAGCCTGAGTTATTCACAGATTTGGATTCCACTTTCTGGAGATTGGAATCACTGGAGATTATTTGCTTATCTAGTTTTGTCTATCTCAGTTCTGCTGTTCTATTCAGCTTGTACTTGGTTATCATATTGAGACTTCTGTTGTATTTTATTTCTTCTGTTATATCTTATGTAACTCTGATATTTTTATATAGTAGCTTCATAAACTACTATTTCTTTTACTTCCGCTGCATTATTTTACTCTGTGTCTGTGATCTGTGATTATTTATTTACTGTATATTCTGAGATTTTCCAAAGTTTTATTTACGATGCGGTATTTTGAGCAATTCAAGTCCGACATGTGCGGATGCGAATGGTTGAAAATATCGGGTCGTTACACTGTGCAAACTTTATATGGAGAGGAGGTTTGTACAAAGTTAGTTATGATATTTTATGTAGACCTAAAAATGAAGGGGGTGTAGGGCTGATAAATTTAAAAGAATTGAAAAGGGTCTACAGCTTAAAGCAAACATGGAAGATTATCACTGCAGATTCTTTATGGGCTGATTGAATGAGAAATAGATATGTTAAAGACAACTTTTGGACTATGCAATGTGACAACAATGCTTCAACTATTTGGAAGAACATTCTAGCTAGCAGGATTACCCTTAAGACTCTCATTCAAAGACACTTTGCGGATGATAAGTCTACTAGTCTCTGGAAGGACCCATGATATAATGGCCAAAACCTTATCTCTAAGATAGGCTGGGACACTGTGACAAGTGTATGAGGCTTTGATTCTACAGTGGACAAAATCATATCCAACAATCAATGGGCTTCTACTAATTTAAGCTGCATGCAAGCACTTTCCACATACCTATATTTTATTCCTATCATTCTAAACTTAAATCAAGATATCTGGGTCTGGAATCCAACTGAAGATGGCATCTTTTTGGCAAAATCAACATGGGAATCGATTAGAAAAAAACATGAAATTAAGGGATGGGCTAACAGCATATGGAGTCGATCTAATAACCCTAAGATGGCTATCATAACTTCCAAGGTGATAAACTTAAACTTCCTACTACATATAGACTGGCAAAGTGGGGTCTTAATGTTGAACTAACACACAAGCTTTGTAGTAAAGAACTAGAAAATCATAAACACCTATTTTTCAACTGTAAGTATAGTAGCTATATTTTGAACATATTTAAACTGAAATTTGGCATCGCAACAAACTCTAAAGACTTAGAGGAAGATATTCTTTACCTGAAGACCGGTCATGGGTCACAGCTGAAATGGTTGATCTAACAAATAGCTCTGACTACTACAGTCCATCATTTGTGGGAGGAAAGAAATAGGCGAACATTCCAAAAACAAAGTCGCAAAAGAGAGATGGTTAGCAAGATGATCGAAGCAGACATAAAGATAATTATAAAGAAAATTAAATTGAAGATTTTTACCAGTATGGGGACGACAGAAGCATAAATTCTCAAAGCATGGGCTTACCATCTGCCATAGATCTATTTTAGCTTTGCAGAATGTTTTGGAGAGAGGAAAAAAAATTAGGTTGGGGAGTTAATGGAAAGGAGCGTGCTTTTGCAGAGTATAATTGATCTATTCTAACACCTTTTTTTGTTTTTCAATGCTTTGTGGTCATGTGTGTGTTGTATTTGAGTTTGGGTTTAGGTTGTTTTCTCCCAAGTATTCTTTAATAAAAAGTTAACCAAATTCAAAAAAAAATAAACCAAAATCTTTTTAGGTTTGTTGCATATAAATAACCTATGAACAGGCTAATGCAGCTAAAATACATTATGCTTCTCTTATGGATAGAGATACAGAATTTTGCTTTTTTCTAAACCAGAAAACAAGAGAGTGTCCTAAAAAGCGACAAGTTCCACTCATACATTTTTGGTCTGATTTTCATCCAGCATAGTTGGCATCACTATATGAAATTAAATCGAAAGAATCTCCTTTTGGATAAGCAAGTCCATAGTCTAGGGTATTTTTCAATATCTTAGTATTCTTTTCATTGATTTTAGATGAGTTTCTTTAGGTTGAGATTGATATCTTGCACATAAACAGACATTATGCATTATATCTGGTCTACTAGCAGTTATATAGAGTAATGATCCTATCATACCTCTATATAATTTTTTATCTACATCTTTTGAGTTTTCTTCTTCATTTACTTTCGCATTTCTTGCCATAGGAGTTGGTTTTCCACTAGTATTTGCATACCAAATTTATTAACTAAGTCTTTGACATTTTTTCTTGACTTATAAACATTCCATTAGTTAATTGCCTTATTTGTTATCCTAAAAATAATTTTAGTTCTCTCATATGACTCATTTCAAACTCCTTAGCCATTATATCTGAAAATTCTTTATTTAACCGTTCATTTGTTGATCCAAAAATAATATCGTCTACATATATTTGTATAGGTTGGATATTATTATTATTTCTTTTAATAAATAAGGTACTATCTACCTTTCCTATTTCAAAATCAAATTATAATAAATAGGATTTTAGTCTATCATAGCATGCTTTAGGAGCTTGTTTTAGACCATATAAAGCTTTCTTTAATTTATAAACATGATTAGGTAGTTTTTCATCTTTAAAAAGTGGGGGTTATTCTACATAGACATCTTCTTTAATAAATAAATTTAAAAGCCACTTTTGACATCCATCTATAATAATTTAAAGTTATTATGAATTGCAAAAGCAAGTAAAATTCTAATAGCCTCCAATTTGGCTATAGCAGTAAAAGTTTCATCAAAATTTATACCTTCTTCTTGACTGTAACCTTAAGCAACTAAACGTGCTTTATTTTTAATAACTTATCCATGTTCATTCATTTTATTTCCATACACCAATTTAGTTCCTATTATAGATTTATCTTCAGGTCTTGGGACTAATTCCCAAACATTATTTTTGGTAAACTGTTCAATTCTTCTTGCATAGCAAGAATCCAAGAATCATCTAATGATGCTTCTTTTGGATTTTTGGGATCAATAGTTGAGCTAAAAGCAACACTACTCATTTTATTTAATTGATTTCTTATTTTTACAAAAGATTCTATATTTCCTAGAGTATTTTCTAGGGTGATCTTTTAAATAAATTTTCCGTTTATTTGGACGTAAATTTTAAGAGTTATTATTATTTTCATCCTTAGTGATTTCATTATTAGTAATTTCATTAGTTTTATCAACATTCTCTTTTTCATCAAAACTGTAATTATTGATTTTAATATTCTCATCAAATGAAACATGTAATGTTTCTTTAATGGTGTTAGTTTTGATGTTAAAACCTCTATAAGCTTTACTTCTATTAGAACAACTAACAAAAATACCTTTATCTGATTTAGCATCAAATTTATCTAAATTAGCCTTTGTAGTTAATATAAAACATTTACTACCTAAAATTTTAAAGTACGATCCTTTAGGCTTTTATTATAAAATAATTCATATGGAGTTTTCTTAGTTAAGGGTCATATTAAAATTCTATTTAAAATATAACAAGCCGTAGCAACTGCTTTAACCCAAAAAAATTTAGGTAATTTACTATCATTTAACATTGTTCTAGCACATTCTTGTATAGTTCTATTTTTACGTTCTACTACTCCATTTTGATGTGGTGTTCTTGAAAATGAAAAATTATGTGTAATTCCTTTCTTATTACAAAAGATTTCAAAATTATCATTTTCGAATTCTCCTCCATGATCACTCCTAATCGTTTTAATTTTAGTTGACGTTTGATTTTGAATTCTTTTAGTAAAAAATTTAAACAATTCAAAAGCTTCATTTCAAGCTTCAAGAAAATTGTCTATGTAAATCTATTGAAATCATCTACAATTACAAAGTCATATCTATTATGATTGTTAATTGTATCTGCGACGGACCAAAAAGGATCTGAGTGAAGAAGTTCAAGAGGGTGAGAAGTAGAAATCACATCTTTAGATTTAAAAGAGCTTTTACAAAGTTTTCTTAATTGACAAGCGCCACATAAATTATTGACATTAAAACTCATTTTAGGAAGACCCCTAATAAGTTCGAATTTAGCAATTTCAGAAAGGTGTTTAAAATTCAAAGGTGCCAAATCCAAGGGTCATTAGATTCGGCCAAAAGGCATGAATTATCATTAGATACTTTCATACTTCAAATATAAATTTTACGTTTTCTAATACCTTCAAAGATAATGTTTGACTCATTATCTTCGATACTGAAATTTTCTTTTAAAATTTAATTTTAAAACCTTTATCACACAATTAACTAATACTAAGTAAATTATGTTTCAAATTCTTAACTAGCAAAACGTTAGAAATAGTAGGAGTTTTAGAGTTACTGACATTGTCGATGTTAATCACATATCCTTTTGAGTTGTCTTCGAAGTTAACTAATCCACCATCTTTGAAGATTATATCTTTCAAGATCTTTGGATTTCCAATCATGTATCTTGAGCATCCACTATCCAGTATCTGTTTGTCCTTCCCGATTTGTGATGTTTGATTTTTAAGTGCCCGTTCACCATTATCCATATAACAAACTTGTTCCTACAATTCAAAATCATACCTTTCCAAAAAATCAAGTGACTTTTCAAAACAATTAGTTTTTAATAACATATTGGTTTCACAAAACTATTTTTCTACAAAAGTATTAAAAAAATTATTGGCCATTTAAACTTTTCAAAAATCTAATAAAGAGTTTTTGAACACTTAGTGCTTTGATACCAAATATGGGTTGGGGAAGAAGGATCTTAGACTAATTAAATACTGAAGGGGGTGAATAGTGTTTTCTAACTTATATGAATCTTTTTAAAATTTTGTAAAGATTATTATTAAACAATGCAAAATGAACAATCACAGATGCAAACACAAATAAGTATAAATGTAGTAAAGTATAAAGTAGAGAATTAAAGAGATCACACCAGGGATTTTTATACTGGTTCGGAGTTATCTTACGTCCAGTCATCATATTTATTGACAATAAATAGACATGTCCATTCACCTAGAGGTACGATGAATAGACACTTCATTTCAAAATTTTAATTGCAAATTAGCAGCATGTATGTCAACGTACTGTATATGGATATGTTAACATATCCCTTTGAAAATTGAAAATTCTTTTACTTTAAAATGTTTTGAAAATCTTATGCTTTGTAAAATATTTTGATACTTTGTAAAATAATCTAAACCTAGTTTATAAACATTTTAACCTTTGAAACATTTTTATAAAATATTTTTTAGATATATTTTTAAAATATATTTTGTTTTAAAAATAAAAGTTAAGAAAATGAGAAATAGAGATCAAAGATTTCTACCAGGGATTTTAACAATATCCAATGACTCTATATACTATACTATAGTCTTGAGATCTTCATATCTTGATCTATATACTCATGATTCTTCTTGTTCATTCTTTGAGTCTTTATACTGTACTATCTTCGATTCAACACCTATATAATATCCTGTGCTATACACTATATAACTTGGCAAAACATCAGTATCCATATTTTATATAACGTATTTTGTTATCAGTGTTGTTATCATCGAAATCAATAACTGAGGTATTAACATAATGGTGATTAAATAATGGGGAGAGGAACTAAAAGTGGATTTGGATCCATTATTTTATCTTGCCTTTTCATACCCTTTTGAATCAAATTCAACCCCCCTTTTTTAACACCCATGGCAGGCCATCCTTGCCCCATATATGGGTACCCAAATCACTACAAGCCCGATCAAATAAAATACATTTAAATCTTATTTAAATATATATCAATATCGTATGTCGATACATGTGTGTACAACATTTACATAGGCAAAATTTTCATCACAAATCAAATAAGATTTTATAATTAATATTTCACATATATTAATTAATTTAATTAATTCATAACAATTATAATTTAATTGAACCAGATGGTAGTCGGAGTATTCAAAATTTTGAATGTGTGATTCTTAGATGCAAATTCAATCAGCGATTAATACCAAACAATTCGAATATTAACATGTACACGTCACCTTAGCTAATGGTATGCCATTATGGCCAAATTTATTGCTTGCATAGCTTCGGTAAAATCCAATTTTACTTATTTTAAGCCATATTCGACAGTGATAATTATTCACACCAATTCTCCTTGTTTGAACTATATCATACTAGGACTTGTGGAATTTGATAATGGTCAAAATTCAAATATCGTCCATATTCAACTTTATAGTCCAATACAAAGTCCTTGGTTCAATAATAAAAATTATTATTAACCAAACTGCTATGGGCAGAGACTTTGAGTTGACTTCAGTTGACTGTGATACTAAACCCATATATCCGAGGAGACAAGTTCTCTATTGAGAAGTGTTTTACTTCCAATGTTTCCACTCAATCCAACTATAGCCATATGATGGATGTCGTGCCATGATTTGACTATAATCACAACAGAACATTAAAGCTCAACAGTAGTCTCAAGTCGAGAGAATTGTGTAATATTATCACATCGATATATTCTATTTGACCTTAGTTATATTAACCAATATAAACTATCAAGTGAGCCATTTCATAGTTATCCAATAACTATCGGTACTTAACCACTTGGTGCCCCCGGTAGTGGTGAGTAATACACTACCTAACATTTGGAGAGCGTTACATACTCTAGTCTTAATGAATGCATTGATATCCAGTGTCGATACATCTTGACTAGGAATAGTTAAAACCATGTGTTTATTATACTGTAATAAATTGCTCATGATTACACACCTTATTAATATTATCACAAAACTAACCATATATGGATTTTCTATTAAATATACTAAAATTAAATAACTAATTAATTATAAAACATTATAATAAGTATATGACAAAAAATACACATTTTATTTTGAACGAGATTTTATTACAAAGTTTATAATTTATAACAAATTACAAAATTTCCCATAAGGCATACCCCTAACTCTATCACATATATGTAACAGCATGAGTGTTTAAAAATAGTAATGTGACAAACATTCAATGAATTCTCTTTAAAGAATTAATTAAAGCACAAATAATTAATTTTTGTTTATAAATAGCAATATGACCAATGGTCAACTAATTATCTTTAAAATAACCAATTAAAGACACAAACAATATATATATATATATATAGACACATACACACATAGACAAACACACATGATAGATAGCCCCCTTTATTTAGCACAATTTTGTGTCCTCCTGATATCAGCCATAAGTTTCTATTTAAATATTTGTTTTTTCTCTCTCCTATCATATAAATCAAATATTTAAATATAAACTTGTGGCTGATATCTATGGGCTACAATGGTGCTAAATAAAGGGGCTATTTGTAGAGTATAGGGGTTTATGATTTTTATTTGATGATAATAAACATACACTCACATATATAAATGCGTTTGTAGCGATACTAGTGTAATATCACAGAATGAAATAAACAAATAAAATAATTATTTCAACAAATATTTTATTTCAATAAAACTTTAATAGTACATACAATTACAAGAAGGGTTCCCACAATTTTCATATACCATTCATATACAACAATTTCTACTCTCTCATACAACACATTTTTTCCAAATAAAATATAATCTAATCACATTTTTTCAAATACACTAGTTCTACTTGAATGCAATATTTGTCTTCTAACTCCAGCCCTTGTCCAGACGAAAATCTACTTTACCTGTCAAATAGTAATGCAGTAAAAAGAAAAAAGGAACCAATTCAAACTGCAAAAATATAAATATATTTAAACTCGACATTGCCTCAGTTTATTTTTTTTGTTCTTTTCATATTTTAAATAGGCACCGAAAATAACGAATATGGAACGGTACAATATGTTCATGTGGGACGAAAATTTAAAATTAAGTCAAAATGTGCACAAGCAACTTAAGACATGCACAGTGTATCATTGTACATGCCTTAAGGCCGAGCAAATTAAATAAACAAGAAAAATAATTTTAAGCATTTTAAAATGGCGATGCATGTGCACATATCACACTTGCATATGTGCACAAACATAAACAAATTAGAATACAGGAATTACACATGTGCGCACAAACCAACAAGGTCATGCCTACAGCTTTTTAGGCTCAACATAGTGAATATGCCATAATAAACAAGATGAACATGGTTTAAGCTACTGTAGTGGTGAAGAAAATGCAAACAAATGGAAATAGAGTTCAATAGTGCATAATAGCAAGAAACAAAGGAGCCAAAAAGAGTCCAGATGCATTCAGATAAAAGTACATGTGCATAGCAACAAGCAGTTCAAAAGCATTGCATACATAAGATAGAGCAAGCCGAACTTGAATGCATAAGGCAATTTTAAGAATAAGTGGACAAATAGGCTAAACATAGTCAGGTGCAGCATTTCATACTTCAGTGCATTACAATGAACACAAAGAGGATACAGTCAAAGAGATAACATAACAAAAAGCAATGCTCAAGGCAATTTCAAGTGCAAGTGCACATATAGATTAGAATCATGTACAAGGCAAACAATGGCAAGCACACAGGGTCAAGCCCAAATTGTTCAGGCTCAATACAAGGCAGAAAAGTCATGCATGTTAGAATGCAGATTAAGGATCTTAAGGCTAGAATTAACACTAGAGGGGGGGGGTGAATAGTGTTTTAAGAAATTTGTTAATCTTTTTGAGTTTATCTTAATTTGTTAACAATGTATACACTAATCAGACACAGATATGAACACAGAATCAAACACAGATGCAAATATAAATTAAAAGCAGTAAAGGAAAGAACACGCCAGATTTTATACTGGTTCGGAGTTACCCTACATCCAGTCCCACAACACAAGTACGGATTTCCTTTCAAAAACAATTCTTACAAATACAACCCTCGGTTTCAAGGCTACGAGGTACACCCTCCAGAATCACAATCCTCTGGGTAGAGATATTTGATTTCCGGGGCAACAAGTTCACCCAATTGATTTCCAGGGCTACAATCACACCTTCTCTCGCTCAATTGATTATAAAAAGTCTATAACTCAGATTAGCACTTGGATCTTGTAGAGATAGTGGAGAGAATCAAAACCAAAAATTATCTAGTTAGATTCGATATTGATTTCGACAGAGTAATGGTGTAATTTGTAAATAAGAAAGTGGAGAAGAAGAAGAGAAGTTAAATCAGAGAAAAAAGTCAGTAAAATTCATTGAAAACACCCTTTATTTATAGTAGATCAATATCCATGTCCATTGGTGGAGGGATGTAGCGAATAGACACTTCTTTTAAAAAACAATTTAACTGTCACCATGTCGACAGGGGTACATGTGACCATGTCGACATGCCCTTGTATTTTTTGGTGATTTGTTTTTCTTTGAAAATAATTTCTATATTATATTATATTTATATTTAAACTTTAAAATATACTTATATATAGTTATAATACATAAATAACTATAGAGAACAATATTAAAATATATATAATAATTTTTCTATACTTTTATATTTAAATCTTAAGTATAAATATATAAAACAGCTAAATATATTAATATCAAAATCGTAGTTTAAAAACTTAGGATAATAATTTAAAATCAAAGATATTTAAAATTAAGGATATTTAAAACTAAGAATATTTTTGAGGCTAAAATATTGAAAAACCAGGACAAAAGATTTTGGTTTTTTAAACAGGAATATTTAAAATCATTTTGAAAAACAAGCTATATATTTTGAAAGTCATTTTGAAATAAAAGTAAGTGGATACAAAAAGATGTTCCACTAGATTTTTCGTAGGTTCCATCCTACTTAGGGTTCCATCCCTTTAACAAGTACGAAGTGGATTCCATTCCACGAATAAAATAGATTTTAAGATGTCAGTGCCTTTCTATGAGTTTTAACAATATTCCTAACTATATAACTTATCTTGGAAACTTGAACTCTTGAAATTCTTGATACTCATGAGTCTTGAATCTTGATATCTTCAATCTTTGATCTTGAATCTTTATACTGTACAGATCTTCATTCTTTAGTACCTGCAAACATATCTATATATATCTACACAATAATGTTAGTATTATATATTTTATAATCTAATTCTAAGTAAGGTAGTTGTCATCAAAACCAACTCCTCAGGGACTAACAATCTCCCCCTTTTTGATGATGACAACCTTTGTTTATAAAATATCACTTCTATCCTAATACTTCTAATAACTCCCCCTTAATCTATGCCTAACTATCCTATTTTATACTTCTCCCCCTTTGTCATCAACAAAAAACCATATAACTCCATAATTATAATACTATATAATTCTATATAACTCTATATAACTCCCCTTGAAATTACGACCACATTATATAATGTTATATTTATATGTGTGTAAACTACGTAAACAAATATACATGTGTTTTTAATATAAACAACTATATTTACAACGATACGAATGAAAGAAAGAAAGAACACTAAGGAGTATTCTTGACAATAGGAGACCTATGAATCGAACAATTAGGATAGTGGAGATAGAAGTTTCCACGCTGTTCGACAAGGTTTCCATCCTTATCAAAACATACTTTACCAACTCAAACTACGGTGTCGTCGTCTTCAACTTGCACTTCATGAACTAGTGCGTCCTCTTCTTCCAAGGGTGCTTCTTCCTCTTCCATTGGCTCTTCTTCGCTGACTTCTTGTGTATGGTCACTAGAAGACTCTTCTTCGATCAAGATCGGGTTCGCTTGGTCATCCATTAGGAACTTCTGCAAGTTTCTAAGGATTCGACCTTGCTTCTCCTGTTCTTTACTCATCCGAATTTGTTTGACTTGAATCTCAGTCACCATTTGCAGAATGTCCTTTGTAGTATCCTCTAATTTTATCACACGAGCGTGAATGGAGCGTTGAAGAAGGCCGGGAGTCGGAGAGTCAAATGAGAAAGTCGAGTTTATTTTTGAATTTGATGGAGAAGCCATTATTTTCTTTGTTTCAGAAGTTAAACCAGAAGAAAATGAGAGAGAATGAAGAGAAAGTCGAAATATGGAAGAATATATAACCAACTTTTCAAATTTTGGTGGGAATTTTAATTTTCAAAAAATATCGTTATATGTCAACATGGTGAGATATGGGGTTGTCGACAGGGGTATTTTAATATTGGCTTCTAATTTATTTTTAATTTATTTAATTATACTTGTTATATATTTATGTTTTATATTTCAGTTATTGAACAAATACCTAATTCTCTTCTTAATTTAGTAAATATAGATTCATTTAATGGTTTTGTTAAGATATCAGCAGTTTGATTCTCAGAGTTTATATATTCGAGAGTAATTACTTCTTTAGTTATATTATCTCTAAGAAAATGATGTCGAATATCAATATGTTTAGTTCGAGCATGATGAGTAGGATTTTTAGATAAATTTATTGCACTACTATTATCATAATAAATTGGCGATTTTGAGATATTTAATCCAAAATCTCTTAAGGTTTGTTGCATATATATTACTTGAGAACAAGCCAAAGCAGCAGAAATATACTCTGCTTCAGTTGCTGATAGAGAAACTGTATTTTGCTTTTTACTAAACCAGGAAACCAGAGAATGTCCCAAAAAGTGACAAGTTCCACTTGTACTTTTTCGGTCTGATTTACATCCAGCATAGTCAGCATCACAATATGATATTAAATCAAATGAATCATTTTTAGGATAAAATAAGCCATAATCAGAGGTGTGTTTAATATATCTTATGATACGTTTTACTGCTTTTAAGTGAGTTTCTTTAGGATGAGATTGATATCTTGCACAGAGACATACACTATGCATGATATCAGGTCTACTAGCAGTGATATAGAGCAATGATCCGATCATTCCTCTATACAACTTTTGATCTACATCTTTCGAGAGATCTTCTTTACTTAGATATTCATTGGTTGCCATGGGAGTAGGTTTTCCACTCGTAGTAGTCAAACCAAATTTATTAACAAGTTCTTTAGCATATTTTTCTTGACTAATAAAAATACCATTATCTAACTATTTTATTTGCAATCCTAGAAAGAAGTTTAATTCACCCATATGACCCATCTCAAACTCTTTTGTCATTATTTCAGAAAATTCTTTATTCATTTCGAAGTTAGTTGAACCAAAAATGATATCATCTACGTATACTTGAACTAGTTGGATATCATTTTTATTTCTTTTAATAAAAAGAGTATTATCTATTTTACCAATTTCAAAATTTGATTGTAATAAATAAGATCTTAGTTTATCATACCAGGCTCTAGGAGCTTATTTTAGACCATATAAAGCTTTCTTAAGTTTGTACACATGGTTTGGTAAATTTTCATCTTCAAAAAGTGGTGGTTGTTCAACATATACTTCTTCTTTTACAATTCCATTTAAAAATGCACTTTTAACATCCATTTGAAATAATTTGAAATTATTATGATTTGCTAAAGCAAGTAGAATCCTAATGGCTTCTAATCTTGCTACAGGAGCAAAGGTTTTGTCACAATCTATACCTTCTTCTTGATAATAACCTTGGGCGACTAATCGTGCTTTATTTCTAACGACCTCACCTTGTTCATTCATTTTATTTTTATAGACTCATTTAGTTCCAATTATAGTTTTATCTTTAGGTCTAGGAACAAGTTCCCAAACTTCATTTCTAGTGAATTGATTTAATTCTTCTTGCATAGCCAAAATCCATGAATCATCAGTTGATGCTTCTTTAGGATTTTTGGGTTCAATAGATGATATAATGCTACATTACTCATTTTACTTAGTTGATTTCTAGTTGTAACAATATATTGCATATCTCCTATTATATTTTCAATAGGATGATCTTTTAAAAGTTTAATCCTTTTATTAGGATGATTAATTTCATTATTAATTTCGGTTGATTCCTGATTTTGAGTAATTAAATCTTCTTCATCATTTGTAATTTCAAAATCTTTTAAATTTTCATCAAACGAAACATGCATTGTTTCTTCGATGGTGTTAGATCTTAAATTAAAAACTCTATAAGCTTTACTTCTATTAGAATATCCAATAAAGATTCCTTTGTCGGATTTAGGATCAAATTTATCCAGATTATCTTTTGTATTTAAAATAAAGCATTTACTTCCAAAAATTCTGAAGTATGATACCTTAGGTTTCTTCTATGAAGAAGTTCATAAGGTGTCTTATCAGTTAAAGGTCTAATTAAAATTCTATTCAAAATATAACAGGCGGTAGCAATAGCTTCTGCCCAAAAGTGTTTTGGTAAATTACTATCTGAAAGCATAGTTCTCGCACACTCTTGTATCGTTCTATTTTTACGTTCAACTACTCCGTTTTGTTGTGGAGTTCTTGGAAATGAGAAATTTTGAGTTATTCCCTTCTTATTGCAGAATTCCTCAAACTTTTCATTTTCAAATTCACCACCGTGATCACTACGAATAGTTATAATTTTTAAAGATAATTGATTTTGAATCCTTTTTATAAAGTTCTTAAAACATTCAAAAGTATCACTTTTATGTTTCAAAAATATTGTCCATGTAAATCTAGAATAATCATCTACAATTACAAAAACATATTTACTATGATTTGTTGACTGAATTTGAGATGGACCAAATAAATCAAGATGAAGTAACTCAATGGGTTTTGAAGTTGAAATCATATCTTTTAATTTAAAGGAACTTTTTCTAAGCATTCCTAATTGACATGCATCACATAAACTATCTACTTTAAAATTCATTTTAGGGAGACCTCTTACTAGATCATGTTTTGACAGTCTAGATAAGAGTTTGAAATTCAAATGTCCAAATCTCTTATGCCAAATCCAAGGGCCACTTATATTTGCCAAAAGACATAGGTTATCATTTGAAACTTTCATACTAAGAATATAAATATTCTTTTTCCTAGTTCCCTCAAATATTATGGTTGAGTTATTATCTTCAATATGACATTTATCTTTTTCAAATTTAATTTTATATCCTTTATCACATAGTTGACTTATACTTAGCATATTGTGTTTCAGATTCTTAACTAGCAAAACATTAGTAATAATAGTAGTTTCAGAGTTATCGACATTGTGACGCCCCACCTCTATGCTCACAATAACAAAGAGTATTAAAAGAAATACTATCTGTTATTACGAAGAATAAGGCTGGATAGGAGCGGCCATCCGTAGTTGGGCCTTACACTAGTATTGGTTACCTCGATAGGAGTGGTATATATTTTTATTTTTCATCTCTTATTTATTTACTCCCATCGACATACCCAATTCCAATACAAAACGAACTACGATGGTTCATAATAGTTTAGGACAATATATATAATAATAACACAGATAAGCTAAATGTGGAACACAGATAATAAAAGTCTCATATATATATATATACATATATAACTGATGTCAGTTACAATACATATGATACAATACATATGATACAACTACAACTGTCGACACTGGAAGTTACATACACAAGTACGTTATTGGCAATAATATACATGAATACATACCATCCTATAATATGACACGACTACTCCAAAAGATATGAAGTGACTTCATAGCTCAAGCAGCAACCCTAAGCAAGATATCAACAACTTGAAATAACTCGGTCTGACTCGAGTATTAAATTCAAAAGAAAATAATACACGGGTCAGTCTAATTCAAACTCAGTTATTAATGCACAGAAGCAATAATAATTAAATAGCAAATAGACGACAGTCACAATAAATCTCGTCTATCCAATCCTTTAATAAGAAATCGGATAACGGTAAATATAACACTTAATAGTGTTAAACAACAAATCAGCAAATTCAAATCATCAACAAAGATAAGTAAAAAGGTTAACAATGAAGATAATATGAAAACCACAGAATTGCCTAAATAGCAATTAACAACAAAAATCTAATTATTAAATAAATAATTAGAAACTCATAATCTAATTATCAAATAGATAATTAGACAACAACAAAATGATCAAATCAAACCAAATCAAAATACAGTTTCAAATTATTGAATTGAACGCACAAAACAATTCAACCGATTGAAATATCAGATAAAATGCCAATTCTGTGTGGTTGCAGTACACGCACGCGTGCACTGCCTCGCCACTACAGTGATGAAATAGGAATCAGCACAAGGTCAAATCCGAGCGATTAAGCTGGATTCAACTCAATGTACAAATCAATGTACAAGTCACAATACAACAATGTCCAGACCAAATACTATCAATATGGTCGAACAGAGACTCCAAGCATACAAGAAGATATGCACAGATCTGAAACAAAGAATGGCCAGACCAAAAAACGCAATGTAAATGAATTCGACAAAGCATTTCACAAGTCAAAGACCGTAGCACCAAACAAGACCAATGTCAATGCACAAGCACAAAGGCTCGCATGAAGCATGAAACAGTTCAATACCCAAGCAACAATAAAAAAAGTGTTGATCCAACACATGTACCAGTGGAACAGCAAGGTACAAAGAGCAAATACAACACAACCCAGCACCAAAACCCCATAAGCAACCAGATTGCACATTCAAGTGCAAACCAAAGTAAAGCTCCAACAATGCAATTGAAACGCAGACTGCCTCGAAGAGTGATACCAAAGACTACAAAGAAATCAAGGCCAGACATTCAAGATACAATCATGTACAACAAAGACTAGAAACTGCATCATTGAAACAAGATCTAAGTACATGCAACATGAAATAGGTTAGAGTAATAACTCAGCATGTACAAGGCACTGCACAAGTAAACAGAAGTGAAACAAGACCACATGAACAAATATGATTTGGGACGAATCAGTAAACACATGCACTGGTAAAGATATCAAGTGCAACCAGATCATCTCAAGCATTCAAGCAAACAGGGCCAAAATATCATCACAAAATCACCATGGCCGAAGTCAACCACGATCAAAGTCAAAATGAATTCTCATCAAAACATTTTCACAAAATCACACTTGCAGATTTCAAACCAAAATCAGACAGCAAACTACATGGTGAACAATATGCAGCAGTGACCAAAGTCAAAGCAAAATCAGGTCGAACAGAGACTACAAGTAGTGAACACGACCAAGACAAACCAAAGAAGAAAACCAACATCCAATGAAAATGTTTCAAACAAATTCACAGCATCTCATAGGTGAAGTACAGGTCAGGGAAGCAAGCAAGTGTAACCTGAACCATAAAATGTCGACCATTCTAACCCAACAGGCCAACACAGCAGCAATGAATGCACAAAAGACATGTAAGGACCAGTGAACCAGGCATACCACTACAAAAGCAATTCAGTATGCAAATGTAGACCAGAAAGACTTAGACTGAAGTAAACCAGACCAGAAAGTAGTGATATGATCAGGGATGTAAACAGTACACTACAGGTGCAATCAGCTACACGAGTGGACAAAGGCAATTGATAACAATAGATCAGTGAAAAGCAAAGGATTAAGTGAAAAACATATGTGTACATATGATGCTACAGCCTCAAGTACATAAAACAATGGTGAACTCTAAAATCAGGTTTAATGCACAGCTAAAATGACTCAAATGAACAAAGCACCAAATTCACAAATGGCCGAGTCAAAATGTCAAGTTCGAATACAGAAACCCAACAAGGTACACAGTGACAACTGGACAAGCTATTTTATCAAAATTGAACAAGGTTGAAAGTCGAACAACTTCAACATCGCAAAAATCAGTGAAAGCCAAAGGCAACTAGAAATCTGACCCAGTCAAATAAAATCACCAACATCGGAACAAAGTCAAACTGCCGAAGCGAAGTCAAACAACAACAACATCGTAAAATCAAGTCAAAGCCAAAGACGAACGAAATCAACGCCTTGGCAATCAAAGAATCGAATCAAGTCAAAAATCACTATCATAAGTACCGAGCATCAATTTATACAAATTTGATAAAATCAAAGAATCATCAACATCCAACATAATCAAATGGCCGAAACACAGTATAGAACTAGATGTGAGTGAAAGAAATTCACTCACATTTGTCGAAGAACCCAAACCCAATCTCGCAGCCGAAATCAAAGATTGAACAATTCAGTGACAAAGCCGTGGTCCTCAAGCAATCGATCGGAGCAAGAAAAAGAAACGTGGGCCAAATGAATTTTAAAGCCCGCATAACCGCTAACCAATTTTTCAAAGAATTTCAACTCGATTAAAATTCCAATAGCAATTAACAAATAATTTAATCGTCATTTGACGATAATTAATTGTTACTAAACTCCGGGTTGTTACAGGCATTGCCGATGCCAATCACGTATCCTTTCGATTTGTCTCCAAAGTTAACCAGTCCTCCGTCTTTGTATATAATATTATTCAGCATATCTGGATTACCAGTCATGTGTCTAGAGCATCATTATCAAGTATCCACTTATTCCTTTTGATCTGCATAGATTGTCCATTGTGGATTGATTCCTTAATAACCATAAAGCATCTTTCCTGCACATTATAAAATTTGGGTAGACAACTAGAATTTGAATAACATTCATATGCAGACTCATGGAACAATGATGATTTAAACAATTCTAAACTAGTTTCAACAGATTTTTCAAAAATAGCCATTTTAAAACTTTTCAAAATTCAGATTATGAAACTTTTGAAAACAAAGCTCTGAGACCAATTTTTAGAATGCGGATTAAGGATCTTAAGGCTAGAATTAACACTAGAGGGGGGGTGAATAGTGTTTTAAGAAATTTGTTAATCTTTTTGAGTTTATCTTAATTTATTAACAATGTATACACTAATCAGGAACAGATATGAACACATAATCAAACACAGATGCAAATATAAATTAAAAGCATTAAAGGAAAGAACACACTGGATTTTATACTGGTTTAGAGTTACCCTACATCCAGTCCCGCAACACAAGTACGGATTTCCTTTCAAAAACAATTCTTACAAATACAACCCTCAATTTCAAGGCTACGAGGTACAGCCTCCAGAATCACAATCCTCTGGGTAGAGATACTTGATTTCCGAAGCAACAAGTTCACCCAATTGATTTCCAGTGCTACAATCACACCTTCTCTCGCTCAATTGATTACAAAAAGTCTATAACTCAAATTATCACTTGGATCTTTTAGAGATAGTGGAGAGAATCAAAACTAGAATGCAAATATAAATTAAAAGCATTAAAGGAAAGAACACACTGGATTTTATACTGATTTAGAGTTACCCTACATCCAGTCCCGCAACACAAGTACGGATTTCCTTTCAAAAACAATTCTTACAAATACAACCCTCGATTTCAAGGCTACGAGGTACACCCTCCAGAATCACAATCCTCTGGGTAGAGATACTTGATTTCCGGAGCAACAAGTTCACCCAATTGATTTCCAGTGCTACAATCACACCTTCTCTCGCTCAATTGATTACAAAAAGTCTATAACTCAAATTATCACTTGGATCTTTTAGAGATAGTGGAGAGAATCAAAACTAGAAATTATCTAGTTAGATTCGATATTGATTTCGGCAGAGTAATGGTGTAATTTGTAAATAAGAAAGTGGAGAAGAAGAAGAGAAGTTAAATCAGAGAAAAAAGTCAGTAAAATTCGTTGAAAACACCCTTTATTTATAGTAGATCAATAGCCATGTCCATTGGTGAAGGGATGTGGCGAATAGACACTTCTTTTAAAAAACAATTTAACTGTCACCATGTCGACAGGGGTACATGTGACCATGTCGACATGCCCTTGTATTTTTTGGTGATTTGTTTTTCTTTGAAAATAATTTCTATATTATATTATATTTATATTTAAACTTTAAAATATACTTATATATAGTTATAATACATAAATAACTATAGAGAACAATATTAAAATATATATAATAATTTTTCTATACTTTTATATTTAAATCTTAAGTATAAATATATAAAACAGCTAAATATATTAATATCAAAATTGTAGTTTAAAAACTTAGGATAATAATTTAAAATCAAAGATATTTAAAATTAAGGATATTTAAAACTAAGAATATTTTTTAGGCTAAAATATATTGAAAAACCAGGACAGAAGATTTTGGTTTTTTAAACAGGAATATTTAAAATCATTTTGAAAAACAAGCTATATATTTTGAAAGTCATTTTGAAATAAAAGTAAGTGGATACAAAAAGATGTTCCACTAGATTTTTCGTAGGTTCCATCCTACTTAGGGTTCCATCCCTTTAACAAGTACGAAGTGGATTCCATTCCACGAATAAAATAGATTTTAAGATGTCAGTGCCTTTCTATGAGTTTTAACAATATTCCTAACTATATAACTTATCTTGGAAACTTGAACTCTTGAAATTCTTGATACTCATGAGTCTTGAATCTTGATATCTTCAATCTTTGATCTTGAATCTTTATACTGTATAGTTCTTCATTCTTTAGTACCTGCAAACATATCTATATATATCTACACAATAATGTTAGTATTATATATTTTATAATCTAATTCTAAGTAAGGTTGTTGTCATCAAAACCAACTCCTCAGGGACTAACAATGCACAATAAGAACCTAACTCAGGTCCAAAGGCACACATGGGGAAGCACAACAAAAACATAGCAAAATACACACACAACACTAGTGCACAACTCAGAAGTACCTAGAGATGCAACATGTTAAAAGAGTTATGCGGACACGCATAAATAAGGATAGCAAACACAAGGTCATGCATACACATACAAAAAAGAAAGTAAGGCAGGAGCTTTGAGTGTACAGAGGAGCATCTCTGATCAAACAAGCAACATGTTAGAAAAATAATGAACACATGCACAAGGAAATGCACTCAAGAACATAACATAGAAATAAATAATCAAGTGTATGGATCAATGTTGAACCAGCTTACAAATTCAATTCGAAGCAAGTTTGAATAGGATAAAAAATCCAGCCAGAATCAAAACATTGAACAAGTCGGATTTAAATGCACAAAATATGTAAAAGAAAAAAATGAAAAAAATATAAAGTTGAATATGTCAACTTTTCAGGCCGAAGAAAATCAAATTTCAGGAATGAATAAGTCAACGATCTCAAAAATGAAAATCCAAGGATCAAAGAAAATCAACAGCCAAGATTAAAAGTAATTCATGAACTGAAAAATTCAGAGCTAAAAAATTCAAAAATATATGAAATCAGAGAAGATTTTTCTTCAAATCTCCCTTTATAAAAACAAAATCATCAGCAATTTTGAGAAGTCGAACAGGAACAAAAATTCAAATATTATCAGAGAATAAATTTCATACCCAATAATCAACATCTAAGGAGCTCAACAGTTGAAGCAATCGCAACCGTTAATCGCCAATCAATCAAAGAACACAGCCAATAGAGGGGTAGAGGAGTGGTTCAACGTTTAATTACAAACCAACGACTTCCAAAATTAGGAACTCTAAAAGAAGACTAACGAAGAAAAAGGGGATGGCCTGAAAATAAAACAAAGTGGGTCGGCATAATTAAAGACGGTGCTTTGTTTTGCTTTTGTTTTGTTTGGGCTGAAAACAATTATATATTTGGTTTTCTTGTTTCTATTTTATTGTATTTAATTTAGGTTTCAAAAGCACTAGTTTAACTAAGATTGAACCATGGTGTGTAGTTTGGGAAATACTCAACTATGGGATTGAGTTGAGGCAGGGTTTCTAGGCTTAGGGTTAGAACAATCAGGTAAGCGATCGATTGTTTAATCTTAGTAGAAATCTTATGAGCAGCAATTGGAAAGTATTGCCGAAGCTGGGTAAATTTGTGTGTTGCTTTTATTTTCATGTTTAGTATATTATTATTTGTGCTGCAATTTTTTTATTTCGCAAAACTATAATAAATCCTATTCACCACCCCCTTCTAGGGTTAATTTGATCCAACAAGTGGTATCAAAGGAGGTTGCTAGAAAAAATGTCTAACACTGGTTATAAATCTAGTTTTAGTCCACCTATCTTTGACGGAACATATTTTTTAAATTGGAATTCGAAAATGCAACTTTATTTAAAATTTGTTAATTTTAAATGTTGAGATATTATTGTAAATGTGTGTGATATGGTAGATAAGAAAAATATTTCAATAAACGCTTATGCTATAAATATTCTATTCTCTCTAATTAATAGAGCTGAATTCGACATATCTCTCATTGTTTAATTGCACAAGAAATCTGGAACACTCTCAATGCAATATATGGCAGAAAAGTCAAAAGCTGCGAGAAACTCCCCAAAATCGACTCAATTAAATAATTTTGCTTGACAAAACTTACAAAAGACAATTTAGATAATGACAGTAAATATGACAATGACAAAGTCACAACAGAAGATGATGATTTAGTTCTCTTGTGTCAAAAATTAACTAAAACTATTGATGATCTTGAACTAAAAAATAACAGGTTGAAAAGTGAAAATTCTAAACTACATCATAAAATAGTAAACTGGAAATAGAGCTTGAAAATATAAAGAAAATTGAAAATTATAATTCCAAAAAATGCTTGAATTACGAAAAATAATTTTTTTCATTTTCATGAAAAAAGCCACAAAAGGAAATTCTATTTTGGTGAAAAATGAAACTGAGTTGATTTGCAAAAAAACATTTTACAAAAGGAGTTGGAAAGTTTTAAGATGTTCGAAAATTCCAAATGTGCAAGTTTTAAATGGTAATTAAACAAGGTCAAAGAAAATTTTAAAACCTTGAAAACAAAAATGTGATTTTGAAAAATAGTAAAACTGAAATTATTCGAATAAATCGCAAATTTGAAAAAGTGATCAAAAAAGTCAATTATTTTAAAATACTTGAATTTCAAAATGCAAACTTTTTGAAACTGAGATGTTTGAAATTAAGACCAATATGGTCCTAAAAAGAAATAATGTTCAAAAAAGACAAAATGCTATTAGTCGTTGTTCAAAGCTAACAAATGAAAGTAAACTTTTAAAATCCAAAGTCAATGATCTAGAATTAACTTTTCAACATATTTCCACTGGAGAAAAATCGTTTAATATATTATTATGAAATCAACTCTTTGCACATAATAAAAACGGACTTGGATTTGAAAAAGTGTCAATATATAAACAAACGACTAGTAACACTGTGAAGAGAAGAAGTGTGACACCAAAATGCATAAAGTGTGGCAATATAGGACATAGTTATAATAACTATCGAAATAAGAACAAACACTAAACCGTTAAACAAAGTTTGGTTCCAAAAGGTACAAATGGAAATTTTCTTCAATTTAAACAAGTTTAGGTTCCCAAGGGTACAATTGTAAATACTAACAGTTTTCTATATAAACAAATTTGGGTACCAAAGGTTACAAATGAAAATGAAAGTGGCCTTACATCTTTTGTTAGGCCACTCGCTTCTTCTAACGTTTAGGTACAAAAACGGGCTAAGGAATAACTACGATAGTGGCAGACTTCGAGTTGCATTATATATTGTTTATGAACAATAATTCCAAAGTTCCTTAGCCTAGAAAAATGAAGTAGAGATCTACATACTTTGGATTATTTCTTTTTTTTATTGTTAATTTTGTTTTTGTTAACACTGTTGTAGTACAATTGCCATATCTTGAGCTCCTTAATTCTGATTTGCAAAATTCAAGATGTTCTAGAAAGTGAACAGAAAATTTTATATGTTATATGTTTTGTATTTTTCCAGCATTTGAACTTAAACCGTTGGAAACTGCAAATCATTGGGTATAATGTTTGAAAATTGTTTCAAAACTTCCTAACACAACTGTAGTAAATTGATCATAACTTGAACATCGTTACTCTGAATTTTGAAATTCTTGAAGTTTTGAAAGCTAACCGATAACACTACAACATTAATGTTTTGAGTTTTTTCTGATTCATTTATAATATCTTGAAAAACAGCAATCATGTCAGCATATTACTTTAAAAGTGATTCTGATTTATGAAAAAAATATGTAGTATTTTAGACATAACATTTTATCGATTCATCATTTTGAATTGAAACCAATTTTGGTGATTAGCAATATTGAATATCTAAAATTTTAAAGTTTAGTACAAATCAAATTATGGACTTAAAGTATAACGACCTGCCTTTTCAATCCTTAGAAATTGACACAAATACATCCATGGTATTCACATGCTGAACAACCAAGTGTCGGAAAGACAGATGGTTAGGAGAAAGAAGAAGAAAGAAGAAAAGAAGAAACTAAACAACATTGAATCACACATCGCAACAAATAATCTATAATATAACAATTATCTTTACAAAAAAACTTTTACATCTATCAAAGTACTAGCCTATCATCTACCTGGACAGTTATAACACATGTCCTTACAATTTCTTGTAAATACAACAAACTATGTAGCGTAACATAAGAAATATATAGATACGTCTTGGCCTCTAGCTTGCCTCCTAAGCTCAAATGCATCCCAAGGCCAATCTGGAAAATATGCTCGGTCTGACCCGAGCATTAAAAGAATACAACGCATGGATCGGCCTGGTAAAACCAGCGTGAGAAACTCAAATCATAAGGAATTTTATTTTAACTTATAAAACCTTTTTAAAACAAAGGTATCTCGTAAGACCACTCCACACATAAACACAGACGGGTTTTTACCTTTCGATAGCCAAAACTTTTTTATAGAAAAACCAATGATATTATTATAATGTTTAGGGGTTGAAAATAAATAGATAAAATAGTAGAAATGTTTGCATCTCACATTCCAACATAGTTGGGCACAACAACGTCCATATGGTGCTTATTGGAAAATGGATTCCATACAATGACAAGGCATCTGGGTACCACCAACCACAGTACATCTCTAGAAAATGTACCGAGGGCCTCGCCTAGACTCCCTACCAACATAGAACCGACCTACCTTTACTGGATAGTAATGAATATTTCGTTACCCGGGTTGCTTTCATGCACAACAATTCCATAAATATGCATATCTGTATCTAGAAGGGTGATGGCATACCCTAATCGATGTGACCCACTTATTCCTGCTGCATCTCCCCTGATTTGAGTCATTCCCAGTTGATGAGTCTTGAGGCTATGTTTAACCTTTCTTTAGCACTTCCCACTTGGAATGCTAACACTGCCTTCCAAGAGACAACGCAATGCCAACATTCATCCCTATAAGTTGTTCTGAGTATGAATAAACTGAAGGCACTACTTCAACTATAACCTTTTGGTAATTACCCTCAGGATTAGTACCAAGTAGCCCTTGCACTTCAAAAAGCTTCATCTTCGATTCCATATTCTTCAAGTTGTCTTCAGTTCGAAAAGCTTGAGTAGGATCGAAGTGGTTTTTGGATAATTTATACTTATCTAATCCTGGTCTCTTCGACACAACATTCGATAGTTTCTGGTAAATTCAACCCTAGTTCTTTCAAAAATAAATAGACAAATGAATAGGTGCAGGTATCACCTCCTAACTATTTTAGTGAATGAATCTCCTTATCATTCGTCTTAGGAGAACAAAACGAGATTCATACACACAGTACAGCATCATCGGAGATGACTGTGCCATATAACTCACATGTTTCTTCTAGATATTTCCAGAGTTACGTTTTGGTCTAGATTTGATAGTCGGTTGTTTAACTATCAAATAACAAACAATTGATCATTGATTTAATTCCATATGGGATCCACTAAGCCTCTATTAATTAAATCTATTTTAAAAATTAAAGATTCAAAATACCTTTTACAAAGGATATTATTTCACAAACAACTTATACTTCTTCAATACTTGGAAACCTTTATATACTTATCTCAAAGGTATAAGTATATTATCAAAACATCATACTTTCAATACTCAGAAAACATATCCATATACTTATCTCATCAATATAAGTATATTAACAAAACTTAAGGAAGATTTTCTCTTCTTTTTTTTGGTATCTTTCCAAAATTCGTATTTAAAGGAGCCAAACAAAATATCATTTTAAAACATTTCTTACTATAAACAAAACTATTATCCTTTGGTGTTAAGTATAGAAGAACATTTCTGTACCACCCTAATTAAGAGGGATAAATAGCCAAAACCAATCTTATTCCTTTATAAAATCCCATTCTATTTATAAACTCTTTTAAAAATCTTTCTTTATAATTCCTTTATAAAAATATTTTATAAAATATCATTTACAAAGTATAATTTACAAATCTCCTTTAAATAAATTCTTTATAAAATAAAATTCCTTTCATAACAAAATATTATTTATAAATCCCATTAGTAGAATAGTTGGAAAACTTAAAATATCATTTAAAACAAATCCCAAATTGATAGAATTTAAGTTAATTTAAAACATAACTTTTACAAATTTGGAAAGGGGTTAGCGATCACAATGATACTAAGCCAAGCTATCATTTATTTAAATTTTAACTTCTAAGTCACATAATAATTATCTGCATAAGCCAACATATATGTGAATAAATCCACAACCAAAGCAGGGAATAACATGTCAAAATAAACCAACTGGTATATACATATCCAAATAACATAGTAGCAGGATGGTGATTTGTCATGCTAAATAGATGTCCAAATAATCTTTTAAGTTTAATTATAGTAGAACGGGGATTTATTCTGCTAATAATGTCAAAGTTTTGTATAATCTATTCATATTTGTATGGTTGCTTAATGGTATCGACAATAGAACCTTTTGTGTTCAAAACGATTCTTTGTAAAAGAAAGCTGCTTTAAAAGAAACCGATCATTGGAAAATAAGAAATTAAATTTAAACCTCTTTTAAAATCATTCATTACAAGTAAAACCCTTTTTTAAATCATAATTATATCTTAATTAAGTCTTAACTTAATTATTGTAATGACCTAAAATTTTGGTTATTAGATTTTAAATGCTTAATTAGTTTTAAATATTTAAAATAATTGAATTTTGGAATTTAATAATTTAAAATTCAAATATAGAGAATAATTAATATTAGAATTGTGAATTAAATGTCAATTAAATGGATTTAATAATTTTATTCAACTCCTTTTAATTTATAAATAATATTGGTGAATTCAATTTGTAAAATTATTTACCAATGTGAATAGACCGGATAAATTTCAATAATTAAATATTTAAATCTATAAAAATAGCCTTTTGGGGCCCAGTCTTGGATTTCGACGAAACCAATTTCATCGGATCCGAATTATTATAGGATTTCAAATTTCATAACGATTAGACGTATCATTTGGCTGTGCGAGTTCGAAACGCGTTGAAATTAATATCGGAAATTTAATATAATAACTGGGTTTAAGAACCTATCTTCTGCATACGATCGAATTAGGTCTCGAAATAAGTTCCATTGTGTTCGGAATAAGGGTATTTAGCTAGAAACGCCAGTGAGCATGTCTCAATCGGAGTACGAGATTTTGGGAGTATTTGGAGGCGGATATTATTGAATAAAATAATAGAAAATCAAAAATTCATTTTTTTTAAATGACGATTTGATGTCATGGAAATCTTGGTGGCTCAAAACATTTTCGCGGCTCGAAAAAGTTTTTGCTATGGAAAAGGTGAACATAATCATTTTTTGATTTTATTTTTTTGATTTTATATATATATGGACCAACCTCTCCCATTTGTTCACAAAACTCCCAAACCCTTATTTCATAACCTTAGCCGCCATTTTAATCAGCCATTATCCAACAGCCAACGTTGCTCCGGCCAAGAGAGGAAATTTCAGGCCTCACGTCCAAAAGCAAAAAGGTAGGCGAGACGATGAGGAGTTCATCGGTGCTGGTCGACCATCGTGTGGTGGAGAGTGGCATTCGCGTTTTGGCTCGACGTCGTTCAGGTTTGGATGGGTTGTTCTCGACGTCGGAGGCGAATTGGAAGATGGGACCAATAGCGTTGGGTAGGGCTTGGTCAGGGCTTCATGTGGGTGACGTGTGGCGACCTCTGGTGATGTATGGCGGCGGCGGCTGGTGGATGAAGTGAAGTCGATGAGTTGGAACTTAGCGGCCTAAGTTTTGAACGATGATGGATTAGTATATAGTTAGGTTAACTAATTGTAATTAATTATTTGATTGCTTAATTAATTCAAGAATCTTATAAATGCAATTTATATTTCATACGAGGTAGAAATCGAGCGCGGCGAGTTGCAGTGTACTCGTATGAACATTATCCTCGTTTTGGAGTTGGATTGAAGGAGATTGGAGCTTGTAGAATTTCAAGCTAAAATCGAACGCCCGTTCGATTTTGGTTCAAAACAGAACGATTCGGCTATAACTGGAATCAATGTGTGTTTAACTCACATTTAACTTTATTATATCATATCAACGATGTTATAAATATTTATTGATTGTTTGGATGTTAGTTAAAATTGTTTGATTGCTTGTCTGGTTGAATTTTCGTTTGGAAAATGGATGACATATTAATTTGATCGTTATAAACCCATATGATTATATATATATATATATATATATATTATCGCTAACCATTGTTTTGCAGGAAAAATCTGTAGAGAGAACTAAAGGGGGTTTCTCGTCCGTAAATTATTTTATTTACATCCATATGCTGTTATTGATAGTTTATTGAAATTAATTGCTGATATTCCCTTTTATAGTTAAAATGTCATTATAGCAATTTTCGCTATATCGTCATTTATTAAACTTCAATCCAAAACCCTGTCATATGAACTTGAGCTTGTATTTCCGCTAAAAGGAATATTGAAAATTTATTAAATCATTTTGATTAATGATGGTTTAAAGTAATTAATCTTTTAAATTAATTAATTTGAGATTGGTTAACCAATTTAATAAATGATGATTAAAATTAGTTTATCTTTAGATTAAATTAATCATTTTTGTTAATGATGTTTTATACTTAGTTAATCATTTTAAATAATGATTATTTGAGTTTAAATAATTAATTAATTATTTTAACTAATGATTATTTGAGTTTAATTAATTAATTGATTAATTTAGTTCATGATAATTGAAATTAATAATAATTTTAATTAATGATATTTAAAAGAAATTAATCATTTTAAATAATGATATTTGAATTTTATTAATCATTTTAATTAATGATTGTTTTGAATTTAATAAATTGTTTTAACTAACGATATTTGGATTTTAGTTAAATCATTAGAATTAATGATGTTTTATACTTAAATAAATCATTTTAACAAATGACGTTTTAATTAATCGGTTTGACTAATGAAGTTTGGATTTAATTAATCCGATTAATTTATGATTATTTTGAACTTAATTAATTACATTAATTAATGGAATTTAAAATTACTCATCATTTTAATTAATGATGTTTGAGATTAATTATTCATTTAATTAATGACTTTTTGACTTTAATAAATCCTTTTAATTAATTGATTTAATAAAGGTGATTAAAGTAAATTAACTAATATAATAAAAATTGCTTTAATAAATTGCTTTAATAAACTGATTTAATGAAGATTTTAAACATTGATTTACCAACGTTATAAAAGTGTTTGGAAATAATTATCTATTTTATTATAGATAATGAATCATTTATTTAAAGGGATTTTAAATGTAATTAATTATCTTTTGGGATAATTAATATTGTTTTTAAAGTATAAAAAGGAATTGGAACTCGATTATTGGGATGATAAGTTGGATAATCTTCTAGGCATTCGTTCTGATGTTGTTTTAGGTCTTCGGGGTCGCGCACTCGGAAAAATTATTCTCTTAACGTTTTAACAATCTGGAACTAATTCTAAAAGTGTTTTACCAATACAGAAATCAAGCCAAAAAGTTCATTTCGTTTTCAAAAAGAAAAAGTTTGATTCGTTTATGGAAATGAATTATTTATGTAAAGCGAATCACTTATATGGAAACGATTTATTTGTATAATTAGCACTAAACATCGAAGAAGTAGACTTGTCGCTATTTCGAAAGTTAAGAATAATAGTGAGACATGACTTTGAGGTAACACTACCTTGACTTGTCTGGTGTTATTGTTAACTCAAAAATAGTACAAGTTTGAATTCAATGAGTGGTGATAAGTATAAGAGACTTAATTTCCATATACGATTGTTTTATGTCCTCGACAGTTGGTATCTCAGCTATCGGTTACTTCAGCCACTTTATTTTCATCACTCTAAGACGATGTGTTGCTCATTTGAGCTTTGTTATCCTTTGTCGGAAATGACTAAACCCAAAGAGTGAGTGGAAGCCAAGCTATATGGGGTTGCTCCCATTAGGGTATTTTCACATCCACTCTAGATTGGATTTGGTGTTGCGCATTGAGATATGAAATACTCAGATTCTCGGTAACCGTTGGTGGGGTCCGGCTTGGACGTGTCCGAGAGCCATCGGAGTTCTCAAGTATATTTCTAGAGGTATACTTTCGGTGTGGGGGCGCACCCTTCTAGTCATTTGTTGGAAAATTTCCTTTCCTTATTTGATTCGAAAACCCTAAATCTGTTTTAGCTTTAAATTGCCATGAGTAAAGCCAACTACTCATTACGAAATTTAAGTGTTTATTTATTAGCCCATTCTATCGAGTTTGGATTGTTACTTTATTTAGCCCATTCTATCGAGTTTGGACTGTTAATTTATTTAGTCTATTCTATCGAGTTTGGACTGTTACCTTATTTAGTCCATTCTATCAAGTTGGACTGTTTCCTCTTGTTCTATCCATTCTATCCAGTTTGGATTTTACTCGGTTTATTTCCATTCTTTCAAGTCCGGTTGATATTATTTATGCTCCATCATATTTGGTTTTGTTTCCTGATATTCATTTATGCTCTTGCCTGTATGGATGTTATTCTTGTGAGGTAAAAACCCGATCCGCGTTAGCGGCGTGGTCTCACAGAGTTTTTATATATGTTTCCCCTTATTCGAGTTATCTCACACTGGTATTTCCAAACTGATCCGGGTGTTATTTATTTATAATGCTCGGGTCAAACCGAGTATTTTTCCCAGGTTGCTTTGATGTTATGGCATTCATGGAGGGGAGCTAAGGATTGACCTGTCGTAGTATTTTATTTTCCGCTGTATTATATAGTATATCTATCGGCATTTGTAAGGTCAGGATTTTATAACTGTCCAACTGATAAGGTTTGTTTTTAACTCTGATATACTCTATATGTTTAAAGTGACAGTTTCTACTGTCCTTATTATATTATATGTTGTCTATTCCTTTGAGAGATTCTGATTTTCTTTGTTCTATGTTCTTTTCTTTTTTTATTTACCCAAACAATCTGCCCTTTTGTCGATTGGATGCACGACATTGGAACATAGTGGTAGTGTTCAGTGTCGACTTTCGATGGTCAAAAAGGCGGGTCATTACAATTATTAATTAAGAAATAATTAACTTATAATAAATTAAAAATAATTAAACACTTACTTAATAATTAATTAATAATTAACCATATGCTTAATTAATAATTAATTAAAAATAAATCATATACTTAATTATAATTAATGAAAAATTAATCTTACTTAATCAATAGTTAATTAAATTAATCTTACTTAATCAATAGTTAATTAAATTAACCTCACTTTTGAAAGATAATTAATCGGTAATTTATGTCCACTTAATTATAAATAATAAACCATGTTTAATACTTAATTAATTATTAATTACCAAAATAAATTAATAATTAATTAATAAATCCTTAGTTAAATTCATATTCATTATTGATTAATTTTTATAAAACATTTCCAAAGTGTTTTAAGTATAAAAACTCAATTAGCAAAAGTGAACTTTTTAGCGAAACTGCATCCATATCGACTATCGCTATGGATGTCATAGCTTAAAAAATTGTTTCTTAACTTTCTTTGAAAACTTACTACCTTTGGAATCTCACTAACTTTTCACAATCATAAAGTAAGTGTTTAAACGTAAAACAAAGTGGAAAAATTGAAAATGCTTTGATTTTTTAAATACTAAAAACCATAGGTTCCCAGCAAAGATTCCAAACCTCCAATACCATATAAAGGTGCTAACTTTTCTTAACATATAACCACATACCCATGTCCATAGCATATAAAGCATATCATCATAAACAAATATCATAAATTTACCATATTAACATCATGTTTAGACCTTATTTTCAAGTCTAAACTACATATCACATTCAAACACATATAAGCACATATATTCTCACATACAAAGCATGTAAATAACTTATAACTAAGAAATATAACATAATAAAAACAAAATTAAATCCAAGAAGAATTTTCAAAAAGGATGTGAGTTTTTACTCACTAAACTTTAGCTATCTTTTTAAAATTTGGATTTAAAACCCTGGATCTTGCATTTCAAAACCAAAACTTGATTACCCAAGAAAGAATACACATGGGTTCGTCCTAGATGATGTAGGCTCGTCCATGGATGGACTTGGGCACGATCATGGGTTGATGGGGTGTATGGGCTTGAAATTAAAAGGAGAAAAGGAGTAGAAAGAAAAGGAAGGACTTTTAAGTAAAAAAAATTGATTTTTAAACTTGAAAATTTCAAGAGGAAGTCATTAAAGTTTTTAAACAAGAGCTTGATATTTTTAAAAAGTAAAGTGAATGGATAAAATGGAATGAAAATTTGGAAATTTTTATATATAAAAATGGATGAAATAAAAATACAAAAATAACCCTAAGTACCATTACCCTCTACTACATTTTGGCCACATCACCACCTTATCCATCCTCCTTAATCCACACACCTAAACCAAAGGTCAGCCCCCTTTACCCGACCTGTAATATTTAAATGTGTGCTAGGATTTGAAATGAAGTGATGTTTCATATTTTCTTTTATTTAAATTAGATTTAACACTTGAAAATGGTCATATCTTTCTTACATAAGTACACTTATGTTATTAACCTTTACTTTATTCACAAATCCATGTTTATGTTATACAAACTGTGTAAATATGTTAATTAAGGTGTTTACAACATTTTAATGATGAAAAATTGAAAATTTTCAAAAAGTTTTCTGGTCATATTTTATAATTTCCTTTTGACTAATTATTTTTGTAAACATACCTTGAAAATAAATTTCACCATTATTAGTTACAAATTAAAAAGGGATATTTTAATTATTGAACCTTTATTTAAATATTTAAAATTAATTAAATAATCACAAATCAAAACGATAAAATTCTGGGTTGTTACATTCCTCCCCTCTTAAAACATCCTCAAAATTTCACCATATGAATACCCAATATTATTAATAAGTTTGCATGATGCTCATAGATCATCCATATGCAAAATCTTATTTGATCTCCGCTCGAATACATAACTTCACTTCCAAGCTAGCATCGCTCACTCGATTCCCTAGTGCGGATTCCGATCAGGCTTCTTGACGAGAAACCTCTGTTCTCCTTACATAGCCATATACTATAATAGAAAACTTCAGTTCTCTATCACGAATGGTGTAAAACACCTTAAGCCATGTACTCGAATCTTGGATTGAGAACTATATGAGAGAGGGAAATGATCTACATACAATCTACGTACTCATCTAAAGGTTCTTATTTACCCATTTACCTTCTTACCCTCCCACAAATATTTATGAAACCATTTCATAACAATTCCAACTTAGGTTCAAACATTTCTAAATGATACAACTTATTTATGAATCTTTCATAAAATCATAAAAATTATTAGCTTGGATAATACCCTCCTATATCCTAAGAGTATATATATACAAAACATTCGACTTTTAATTCTATTCACTTTTAACTATTCGGATGTAGGAACAAAATAATTTTGGATCTTTAAAACTAAGTCGACTAATCCAACCTCTTTACCCAATCAGTTTGGTAAGTAGTTAAGAAGAGTAGGATGCTGGTATCCAAACTCCATCCTAGAATCTACCTTTTCTTGGACATCTCTAAGGTAAAGGTGTTTATTACCCGGCCCAATAACATTAAATACTATTTAACCTCCTAAGTGTTAAAATCCAAAAGACACTGTTTAATAAAACTAAGTTAATTAAACCTTCTTATTAAATTAACTCAAATTTAAAACTTTATTTATTAACCATTTTAAATCAAGATACCTTTACATCCTAAAAACTTAGGAGCCAAATACCCGGGTATTATTTTAAAAATCTTTTGAAATAATACTATATATTTTATTCATATAAATATACATATAGCTCAAGTAACCCCAAATGATACTAAGAAACTGGGTACTATCAAACAATATCATACATTCCTTTACCTAGAAGGGTAATACTCAAGAGAAGTGTTTACCATCCGAACACATCTCTTTTCCATTTAAGTTATTTTCAACTACTCGAACTTAAAATTACTTCTTTATTCCAAAACTCCCTTTTTGAAACAACACTATACATATTTCCAATAAATATTTATTACCAACTTGCTTTGGGTTCGTTCAGATTTTGAACTTGTTTCGATCGTACAATGATAAAGAAATAATTTACTAAGTTCACTACAACGTTCGCTTAAGCAAACATCCTATCATCACTTAGAATATTACTCAGATCATCACAAAATAAATCGAAACTCATTACCTGAACCAACCCAAAGAAAATACTTCTTACTCAAAATTTCCATACCCAAAAATTTCTCTTTTCTTAAAAATTTCTTCCAAATAATACTATTACTACTTTTTCAAAACTTTAAAAACCATTTTTCAAAAGCACTGGGATTTAAGTATTAAGTTTTCTATTTAAATTCTTTTTATTCTAAAGACCCATTCTTATAAATCCATTTAAAAAAATCATTTCTTTTATAAAATCGTTTCTAATATTCAAACTTTCCTTTTAATAACAATCCTTTCTCAAATCAAGTTTTAACCCAACATTAACATCGAACGCATTATAATCAAATTGTGAAAATCAATTCACAAGGTGTTTGTTTCAATGTTTCCCGATTTTCTATTTACCCAATCCCGGTTTAAAAAAAGGAAGCTACCTATAACATTCAATAATAGTCAATGCTCAAACTAGACGAGCATGGCTAAACCAAATCCTAAATGATAATAATAGAATATTATCATTTCCTAACAACAAGCACCTCAAAATACTATACTACTTTTGAAAAACATTTTTGTATATATAAAATATATTCCTGGGTAGAATTATTTCATTTACCTATTTAAAACTATACTGTGTTGATTGGCCTTGTTCAAGTGTTTAGGAATCCCTATAGATAACGTGAGCCAGAAGCATCGATCAGAATTCATAAACCACTCAACCGATCAATCTAGACAATATAAAACTTATTTATATCACTTATAAATACACACTCTTATATAATACACTCAAACACATTCTAGGGTTTCACTTACCCAATCTCCAATGAGATTATCTCACCAAAGCCAAGGTTCTCGCTTAATGTAACGACCCGTAAATTTATCACTTTGAAAAACAATATTTATTTTCAAATATTCAAATTTAAGATTTTTTAACAAAAATTATAATGTTTTGAACAAAAACCAATGATGGTAAAATTGTTTCAAAATTATATTTACAAATATAGATATGTGGGATTTCCGTCAGAAAAGCGACGAAAATCAGATTTCAGGAAAATTGAGATTTTCTTAATATTTTATGATACGAAATTGGATACATACACTTATTTCTCCGTTTAAGCAAGAATATGTAATAAAATTATTTATTTTATTTTTGGAAATAAAATGTCTTTATGACATCATCAATGATGTCATCGTTTTTAAATAATTGATTTTTGAATTTAAATTAAGTTAAAATGATTTAATAATTGTTTTAAAATAAAATTAGGCCTTTTTAATTATTGAATAATAATAAAAATGTCATTTTTAAGTTTTGTTTAACAATATATATAGTTTATCTAAAAAGTAAAAATATGACTGAAATTCGGATTCTAGATTTTCAACGGTTTATCAAATAGAAAATGTAATCGAATGTTGCACCATGGTTTGTCAAATGAGACATATATGTGCATAGATACATGTATATAACATGTGCATACATATAATAAGTTACAATGTGCATTTACAAATTTACTTAAAGTAAAATGGAGAAAATATCAGGATATTTATAAATAGAAGTCAAAAGATACTTTACTTAAACATTAAGGGAGTGGAAAAGATGAGATAGTGGTGATGTGAGAAGGGGAATCATGACCAAGGAAGTGATGGGGTGATGCATGATGATGTTGGAGATATTTTTGGTGATTACTGCATAGTTAAGGCATGTAAATGCTATAAATACCCACCTACACCTCTCATAGTTTACACATTCAACTACCAAGTTCTCTTCTTCTCTCTTGAGCTCTCTAATGGTTTCCATGAAGGCTTCTCTTCTTAATAAAAATAATGCAAAAGAATATAGCAAGGAGAATAAGATATATTGACACACACATACACACACAATATCGATTTAAGTCCAAACAAGTGCCAAAACACTCCTCTACCTCTATGAAACCCACGGCCTCCACCACCATTCCACCATGACCGAGCAACCACCTCCATCCCATGCATGGGGAGCTCTCTTGAGGCGAAGGAGGGAGATTCAGAAGCTCCGTAGTGAAGAAAGCGGAGAGGAGTGCCGCCGGAATGCCGCCAGAGTAATTCGAAGAAGTTATGGAAGGAATGTTACAATCGTGAGTACTTGATTAAAATATACTTCTTCTAATTATAAATTAATTATGAAATGGTTTTAAATAAGTTAAAATTACTATTAAAAATGGTTATGATGTTTGGTCGGTTAATTAATGATGTTTGATGGTTGCTTAAGAAATAAATAGTGATATATAGTTAAATATGTCATATGAAAGTGAGAATTACTCCATTGGTTTATTTTATTAATGTAACAACCCGTATATTTACGATTGAATATTTAAATGTTTTATTTAAATATAGAATCGTTAATCGGATTGAAGTCCGAAAAGCTACTTTTTGTAAACAGTCGAATTGGGACTCGAGACCACCTCCATTGAGTCCAAAATGGCGTTTACAACTTTTTTGAGTATAAACATCGATATGTTTGGAGTTAAGTGAATTTTGCTATTTTTCACTTAGGGCTTTGGGTTTGGGTTTCAGCCCACTAACCCATCTTAATACCATAACTCAGCCCCTGCCCTCTTCATTCATCCTCATTTCCTAATATATTCAAGCTTAAGTAAAAATGGGGAGAGGAATGAGAAATTAGAAATTCCTAAGCCCTGGTTTGTTTTACAAATCCAAGTGTTAGCTCCAAAATCAAAGAGAAGCTTAGGTAAGCATCCTCTTCATCTTCTCCAACTCATTCTCTCTTTAATTTTAGAAATTTCCTAAACCTAACTTAGGAAATATTCTTCTTTTGAGCTTAGATTCAAGCTTCTAGGGTTGAAGTTGAAGAGTAGTTGATCTTCCTTTGTTTGCAAGCTTCTCCTTCATCGTTTTTGGGTTTAAAGGTGGGATTTTTATCTCAGATCTATGTCTATAACTATCCTTGATTGTTAGGTATGAATTCCTAACATCTTTACATGTTCATTTGATTTTGATTTGGATTGATTTGGTGAACATTTCAATTTTTGGTGTTTTGAAGTCTAAAACTCTAAAAATCTTAGCTTGATGTTTGATCATGCTTTTGGTGGTGTATCGAAGAGCCTATAGGGTTGGGTTGTCGATTGGCATAAACCCCCAGCGTCCATTGCTCGTCCGATCGTAATTTGGAAGAGTTTGCTCTTCATTTGAATAAGCTAAAACAGCCCCAGTGTCGGTCAGTCGACTGACCCTCTGCAGTCAGTCGACTGGCTGTAGAAACCAGGCGAATATAGGACTGTCTGCGGAAACAGAGAGTCTCTGTTTTCTGCAGTCAGTCGACTGGCCTCTGCAGTCAGTCGACTGACTGCAGGAAATGGAATTTTCGAGTTTCTGGTTTAGTCGACTGACTGCAGAAGGCCAGTCGACTGACCTGCTTGATTTTGCCTATTTTGCTTGATATTCCAATTTTTATCGATCCGTGATTATCCGATTTATTGTTATCATTTATTATTAACTTTGATGACTCCTTTTTTTGGATTTTTGAGAATATCCATTTTGATGGATTCGGTATCGATTTCTTTGGATTTGATTCACGTCTTCGAACGTGGATTTTGGTGATTGATTGTTTCTACAATCATTTTTGTGATTTGTCAATTTAAAATATAAAGGTTTTTATACTAGTAGTAAATATTCAAACTCTTTTACAAAGATAATTTCAACTCTATTTTTAAATATAAAGCTTATTTTCAAAACCGTTTTCCAATCTATTAGTATATACAAACCTTTACCTCATTCGTATGAGAAAATATAATTAAACGGCTTAGCAAAACAAGTGGTATGAAACGCTTGCGTTTACTTCGTCGGTTAATTTTTGGACTTGTTCGATTGAAACTCTTGTGACAATTTTTGAGTGGAAATCTACAATTTGTTCGTAAATATTTAAGTTAAGCTACTGGTTATGGGACATGAAGCTAAACTCGTATATTTACTAGCTTAGTGTAATCGACACTTTTATTGATCGATGATGATCATTTTGTGATTTAGACTAGCGATGTGCGATGTCTATTTGTCTGCGAGGGAGACCAAACCCCGTTTCTGTTGAACTTCGGTTCAATTTGGCGGGGTAGCGACCCGTGGTCTTCGGGCCGTTTGTGGAGCTTCGGCTCAAAATTTATGGTTAGCGACCATGGAATAGCGTTCCGTTTGTGATACACGTGTTAGTGAGTTTTCATGCTCCCGTTTGTGATAGTCCTCCCCCTTTGTGATTTTTGGATTTCTTGTTGTGATTTATGGAATTTGTGTTTCACCTCTTTTTGTGATTGGCAATTATAAGTTTGTCAATATTTGGTGATTGGTGAATAAAATAAAGAATGTGGTGTTCTTTTTGGTGCTTCGATATTTTAAAGATATTGTATGATTTTGTTGATGTTTAAAGTACACTAATCACTGTACGTCATTTTTGTTATCATACGATGTTAGTCATATCTCTCTTCCTATCTCATTTTATCTGATATTTATAGCTAGACTGATCCGTTTATTATTTTCTTATTAAATAATACTCGGGTCAGACCGAGATGTTACAGGTGCATCTGCTTGACTCCTTATCTGGGATCATCTTCTGACTTTTGTCTAACTACATTACATTTGTAGTTTTTGTTGTTATACATTTGAGATATAGACTCCATGATGTATACTTATTCTTTTGTCTAACACTTGTATCTATTCTTTTGTGATATTGTGGATCTTATTTGACCCCTACTCTGATGTACAACTTTCTGTGTTATATATTCATATCTGTTTCCGCCTTTGAGATATGAACATCTGTGACTGATTTATGTTATGCTTATTTCTATATTTGTTTCCGAAGGTCCACTTAGCCATTGTGTGGTAGCTTTGAGTTTGCATCGGTATGTTGGATTTCCTCTTGAAATGAAATGCTTGTTATACTATCTGACATATAGGTACTCGCACAAGGCAATTACACAGATGGTCTCTCCTCAACAGCCTTATTCTTCGCGCTAGTTGACGGCATTACTCCGTAGTGTCCTTGGCTAGCGTGGGCATAGAGGTGGGGCGTCACAGCATGGTATTGGAGCCTAACTTCGGAACAATGTAGAATAATCTAGCAAGGATCATTGTCCTAAGTCTTTCTTAGGAATCGTGCCATAGGATTTAATTCGAGTCTTCGTACCATTCTATCCTATTTCGTTTTATGATACCTTGTTTTATCAATCAAGTTTGTTTGATATTCATTTTGTGAACAACCTTTTTCTCTTCTTTCTTTCTTCCTTAGAGAAGAGAAATGGTTAAACCAAGCCGTCCCAGCGCCGGTCAATCCAGTGCTACTCCTTAGAAGGGAGTATTTATGACTGCTCAACAACTTTTAGATCTGGTGAACAATGCCCGAGCTGTCGGACCCGATCCAGCACCTATTCACCCTAAATCTGGGTTTGCACGCTTGTGCAGTGATTATACCGCTTTGGGTGGAAAGCCTTTCAAGGGTTTCGAGAGCGTTATAGAAGTCCAGGGTTGGCTTCGAGCATGCGACCGCATCTTTTCTCGCATGAATCTTATCGATCTTCATCGAGCCCAAGTGGCTTCTAGTATGCACCGAGAAAGAGCATTAGATTGGTACGAGCTTTTGATCTCTGAGATTATTGAAGTGGACCTTACTTGGGAGCTATTCCGGGGAAGGTTCGAACTGAAATTCGTGCTGGAAGCTGATAAAGTAACTTTAGCTCGGCGCTTTATTGACCTTGTTCAAGGTGAATCTTCCATGATAGACTATGTCGCTTCTTTCGAATCTCTATCCAAATATGGGGTCGAGTATATTAATACCCCCTTGAAGAAAAATCAGAGATTTGTTTATGGGTTGAACAAGAACCTCAAAAAACCATTACTTCTGAAATTAGAAGTTTCTTTTGATCAGCTTGTCGATATCGCTCTTCGACTCGAAGAGGCCGATAAAGAAAGTGATGTTGAGGTCAAACAAAATATCAACAAGAAGAGACCTTTTAAATTCAAGCCTAATCCTAACAAGAAAGGGAAACAAACGACTTTGGTAGCAAATACTCCTACCTCTCGTCATGGGGAATGTTACAATTGTGGTTCTAAGGACCATTATGCAAACAAGTGCCTGAAACCTCTTTTCTGCCGCTATTGCAAGAGTTCGGGTCATACTATATCTTTGTGTCCCAAACTTCAAAGCAAGAAGGAGGGCAAGCTGAATGTTGTACAAGCCCCTACTAACACTTCTCGTGGTCAAGGTATTTCTCATGTTTTCCTTGATGGCATTATTATATTTCGTGATCTTCCTATTCGAGTTCTTTTTGATACGGGTGCATCTCACTCTTTTATATCAAAATAACTTGTTGATGCTTTGTCTTTGAATGTTATTGGCTTGATGACTTCGTTAAGGATTGCAAATCCGGTTGGTGGATCCGCAACACTCAGTTTACTATGTAAAGATGTCAAAATTATTTTATGTGATTATATTTTCCGAGCCGATTTGCATGTTATGCATTACCTTGGTTTCGGAATGATTTTGGGAATGGATTGGCTTAACCGTTATGAAGCCCATATCCTATGTCCTGAGCGGACTATATATCTTCGACATCCTCAATCTGTTAAGCAGATTTCTCTTATTCTGAAAGATTCAGATTCCAATTCGAAAGCATCCTTATATTCTTTAAATCCTCATGATGACGATAATGATGATGAGGAAGATTTTATTTCTATCATTCACATTGTTCGTGAATTTCCTGACATATTTGAGCCCGTTTTAGGATTACCACCTAAGTGAGCAATTGAGTTCAGAATTAATCTAATCCCTGGAGCTCTACCTATCACTCGTCCTCCTTATCGTATGTCCAATAAAGAAAATGAGGAGATGCGCAAACAATTATCCAAATTGGAAGCGAAGCAATTTATTCAATCTAGTTCCTCTCCATGGGGAGCTTCGGCTATTTTTGTGAAGAAATCCGATGGTACACTTAGGCTTTGCGTTGACTACCGCAAGCTTAACGACCTCAACATCAAGAATAAATATCCCTTGCCTCGGATTGATGATTTATTCGATCAGCTTAGTAGTGCTAAAGTCTTTTCATAGTTAGACTTGGCAACCAGTTTTCATCAACTCCGTATTGCAGAGGATAGCATTCATTTGACGTCGTTCTGTACTCGTTATGGATCTTATGAATGGCTTGTTATGCCATTTGGTTTGACGAATGCTCCAGCTTATTTCGTTGACCTTATGAATCGAGTTTTCAAAGACTTCCTCGATCGATTTTTTCTCATCTTTATCGATGATATTCTTGTTTATTCTAAAACCGAGGAAGAGCATGAAAAACATCTTCGGATTGTGTTAGAAACTCTTAGGAGCAACCAATTGAAAGAAAATTTTTCTAAATGCCACTTTTGGCAATCTCGTGTGAAATTTTTGGGACATATCATTTCTGAATCCAGAATTTCCGTGGATCCTTCAAAGATTGAAGCGATTCAAAATTGGAAGAGACCGGAGAGTGTGACGGAAATTCGTAGCTTTCTCGGATTGGCTGGCTATTACCGTCGGTTCATAAAAGACTTTTCTAAAATATCCGTCCCTCTTACTAATTTGACAAAGAAGGGAGTTAAATACATTTGGTCTAACAAATGTGAAGCTGCTTTTCAGAAATTAAAAGAACTCCTTTCTAATGCTCCTATTCTTGTGATTCCCGATGGGAACCAAGATTTTATTGTTTATACCGATGCTAGTCATGTTGGTTTGGGAGCCATTCTCATGCAAAGGGAACGTGTTATTTCTTATGCTTCTAGGAAATTAAAGCCTGCCGAGACTAGATATGCCACTCATGATTTAGAAATCGCGGCTATTGTTTTCGCCCTTAGAATTTGGCGTCATTATCTTTTGGGTGAGAAATTGTTCTCTACACCGATCATAAATCTTTGAAGTATTTATTTTCTCAAAAGGAACTTAATTTGCTTCAACAATGTTGGCTCGAATTCCTTGCATTGTATGATCTTGATATTCTCTATACTCCCGGAAAAGGAAATCGTGTTGCCGATGCCCTTAGCCGAAAGCAACAAGCGGTTGTTTCCATGATGATATCCAAATGGAACAATCTCGAGACTTTGTCCACTTGTGAGATTTGAGATCGTTAATCCGATTTATGTTCATCTCTTGTATTGTGTAGCCTTGAGGCTCATCCTTCTCTTTTAGACCGCATTCTTGAAGCTCAAAAGCATGATCCCGAATTGGTTCTTCTTAGCCAAAGTTGTAGGGATAAAATTGATATTGAAGGTTTGATAGACTTTGATATTGATGCTCGAGGTGGTATTCGAAAATTTGGTAGACTTATTGTGCCAAATATTATTGATCTTCGTAAAGATATTTTAGAAGATTCTCATCGTTCTAAATTTACCATTCATCCCGGTAGTAGTAAAATGTACGCAGATATAAAGCGACTTTATTAATGGGATGGAATGAAATCCGATATTGCTAACTTTGTTAAGCGTTGCATGACTTGCCAACTTGTAAAGGTCGAGCATCAAAGGCCCGGTGGGTTATCGCAACCGTTGGAAATTCCAATATGGAAGTGGGATCAAATTTCCATGGACTTTATTGTCGGTCTTCCCCGTTCTCGTTCGGGTCGTGATAGCATATGGGTGATAGTTGATAGACCTACAAAGTCCGCCCATTTTATTCCCGTTTGGTCCAATCGGACCGTACCTATTTTGGCTAAACTCTTTGTTAAGGAAATTATTAAATTGCATGGAGTTCCTACTTCTATTGTTAGCGATCGTGATCCATTGTTTACTAGTGGATTCTGGAAAGGTCTTCAAAAAGCTTTGGGAACAAAGCTTAATTTTAGAACCGCTTATCATCCTTAGTCCGATGGACAAACCAAGCATGTGAATCAAACTCTTGAAGATCTTCTTCGTGCATGTGTTCTTGATTTTGGTGGAAGTTGGGAAGACCATATTTCTCTTGTTGAGTTTTCCTATAATAATAGCTTCCAATCTAGTATTGGTATGGCACCTTTCGAGGCACTTTACGGAAGGCCATGCCGATCTCCTTTGTGTTGGCTTGAAGCCGGTGAGAATCTGGTTTTAGGTCCAGATTTTATTCGTGATGCCATAGAAAAGATTGACCTTATTCGTCGTAGGATGAAAGAAGCTCAAAGTAGACAAAAATCCTATGCCGATAACCGAAGAAGGAAATTAGAATTTTCTGTGGGAGATTTTGTATTTATTCGTGTTTTACCTATGAAGGGTGTTGTGCGTTTCAGTCGATCGGGAAAATTAGCACCTCGATATATTGGGCCATTTCCCATCACCGAACGCATTGGTTCCGTGGCTTATCGCCTTTTATTACCAGCTCAATTTTTTGCTATTCATGACGTGTTCCACATCTCTCAATTACGGAAATGCCTTCGAGATTCTGATTCTATTCTTGAGCCCGGTATTATTGAAGAAATTGAAGTTGCACCTAATTTGATTTATGAGCAACATCCTATTCGTATCATTGCTTCGGAGGTTAAACGCCTTCGAAATAAAGATGTTCCTCTGGTGAAAGTTCAATGGTCCTCAAATCCTAAGGATTGCTCTTGGGAATCCAGAGAATTCATCAAGCGAACATATCCGGACTTGCTCTCTCGTGCTCCTTAAGGTGAACTTTTTATTTCAAATTTCTTCTTTTTGTGTTGATATACTTTTATTGTTGTTACTTCTTATTTATTTCTTAAAGATTGCGAGGACGCAATTTCTTTAAGGAGGGGAGTCTGTAACAACCCGTATATTTATAATTGAATATTTAAATGTTTTATTTAAATATAGAATCGTTAATAGGATTGAAGTCCGAAAAGCTACTTTTTGAAAACGGTCGAATTAGGACTCGAGACCACCTCCATTGAGTCCGAAATGGCGTTTACAACTTTTTTGAGTATAAACATCGATATGTTTGGAGTTAAGTGAATTTTGCTATTTTTCACTTAGGGCTTTGGGTTTGGGTTTCAGCCCACTAACCCATCTTAATACCCTAACTCAGCCCCTCCCCTCTTCATTCATCCTCATTTCCTAATACATTCAAGCTTAAGTAAAAATGGGGAGAGGAATGGGAAATTAGAAATTCCTAAGCCCTAGTTTGTTTTACAAATCCAAGTGTTAGCTCCAAAATCAAAGAGAAGCTTAGGTAAGCATCCTCTTCATCTTCTCCAACTCATTCTCTCTTTAATTTCAGAAATTTCCTAAACCTAACTTAGGAAATGTTCTTCTTTTGAGCTTAGATTCAAGCTTCTAGGGTTGAAGTTGAAGAGTAGTTGATCTTCCTTTGTTTGCAAGCTTCTCCTTCATCGTTTTTGGGTTTAAAAGTGGGATTTTTATCTCACATCTATGTCTATAACTATCCTTGATTGTTAGGTATGAATTCCTAACATCTTTACATGTTCATTTGATTTTGATTTGGATTGATTTGGTGAACATTTCAATTTTTGGTGTTTTGAAGTCTAAAACTCTAAAAATCTTAGCTTGATGTTTGATCATGCTTTTGGTGGTGTATCGAAGAGCCTATAGGGCTGGGTTGTCGATTGGCATAAACCCCTAGCGTCCATTGCTCGTCCGATCACAATTTGGAAGAGTTTGCTCTTCATTTGAATAAGCTAAAAAAACAGCCCCAGTGCCAGTCAGTCGACTGACCCTCTGCAGTCAGTCAACTGGCTGTAGAAACCAGGCGAATATGGGACTGTCTGCGGAAACAGAGAGTCTCTGTTTCTGCAGTCAGTCGACTGGTCTTTGCAGTCAGTCGACTGATTGCAGGAAATGGAATTTTCGAGTTTCCGTTCAGTCGACTGACTGATAAAGGCCAGTCGACTGACGTGCTTGATTTTGCCTATTTTGCTTGATATTCCAATTTTTATCGATCCGTGATTATCCAATTTATTGTTATCATTTATTATTGACTTTGATGACTCCTTTTTCGGGATTTTTGAGAATATCCATTTTGATGGATTCGGTATCGATTTCTTTGGATTTGATTTACGTCTTCGAACATGGATTTTGGTGATTGATTGTTTCTACAATCATTTCTGTGATTTGTCACTTTAAAATATAAAGGTTTTCTATACTAGTAGTAAATATTCAAACTCTTTTACAAAGATGATTTCAACTCTATTTTTAAATATATAGCTTGTTTTCAAAACCGTTTCCCAATCTATTAGTATATACACACCTTTACCTCATTCGTATGAGAAAATATAATTAAACGGATTAGCAAAACAAGTGGTATGAAACGCTTGCGTTTACTTCGTTGGTTAATTTTTGGACTTGTTCGATTGAAACTCTTGTGACAATTTTTGAGTGGAAATCTACAATTTATTCGTAAATATTTAAGTTAAGCTAGTGGTTATGGGACATGAAGCTAAACTCGTATATTTACTAGCTTAGTGTAATCGACACTTTTATTGATCGATGATGATCATTTTGTGATTTAGACTAGCGATGTGCGATGTCTATTTGTCTGCAAGGGAGACTAAACCATATTTCTGTGGAACTTCGGTTCAATTTGGCGGGGTAGCGACCCGTGGTCTTCGGACCGTTTGTGGAGCTTCGACTCAAAATTTATGGTTAGCGACCATGGAATAGCGTTTCGTTTGTGATACACGTGTTGGTGAGTTTTCATGCTCCCGTTTGTGATAGGCCTCCCCCTTTGTGATTTTTGGATTTCTTGTTGTGATTTCTGGAATTTGTGTTTCACCTCCTTTTGTGATTGGCAATTATAAGTTTGTCAATATTTGGTGTTTGGTGAATAAAATAAAGAATGTGACGTTCTTTTTGGTTCTTTGAGATTTTAGAGATATTGTATGATTTTGTTGATGTTTAAAGTACACTTGTCACTGTACGTCATTTTTGTTATCATACGATTTTAGTCGTATCTCTCTTCCTATCTCATTTTATCTGATATTTATAGCTAGACTGATCCGTTTATTATTTTCTTATTAAATAATACTCGGGTCAGACCGAGATGTTACATGTGCATCTGCTTGACTCCTTATCTGGGATCATCTTCTGACTTTTTTCTAACTACATTACATTTGTAGTTTTTGTTGTTATACATTTGAGATATAGACTCCATGATGTATACTTATTCTTTTGTCTAGCACTTGTGTCTATTCTTTTGTGATATTGTGGATCTTATTTGACCACTGCTCTGATGTACACCTTTCTGCGTTATATATTCATATTTGTTTCCTCCTATGAGATATGAACATCTGTGACTGATTTATCTTATGCTTATTTCTATATTTGTTTCCGAAGGTCCACTTAGCCACTGTGTGGTAGCTTTGAGTTTGCATCGGTATGTCGGATTTCCTCTTGAAATGAAATGCTTATTATACTATCTGACATATCGGTACTCGCATAAGGCAATTACACCGATGGTCGCTCCTCAACAGCCTTATTTTTCACGCTAGTTGACGGCATTACTCCGTGGTGTCCTTGGCTAGCGTGAGCATAGAGGTGGGGTGTCACAATTAAACTATATGATGATATGATATGTTTTGCCATGCTTGTTTTCTACGTTTGATCATCATATTTTGGATGTAATAAAATGTTTGCTTGGTTATGGAAATAATTCACAGTAAATACACACATCGAATTTACACAAAGAAAACACTTTCTCTTATGAATTATAAAAGTGTTACGGCATAGTTAAACCTCTTTAAACATAAATAAAAATATTTTAAAATGGTTTATAAATGTTTTATAAACATTAAAACTCATTTCGACAAAGTTTTGAGAAGATATAAAATTAGAGTCATAATATGCGTGTCATGTAACGGGAGTTCGCGATTTCACGCTGTAAAAGTTAAATCAATGTTAGAGTGGAATATAGCTCGAAATTATTCGAAACAAGAATTTTTCAGACTCCTATAATTATACTTTCCAAATGAAGGAGAAAAATCAAGATTTCATTTTTTAAAATTTGAGATATGTCCAAATCAAGTTTTTAAAATCATCGTGTTTTGGCAGTTTGTAAAATATGGATTTCAACTCTTAAAATAGATATTTTTAAATCTTTAAAAATATGAGATAAATTCTAAAAATATTTTAAAGAAGTTTTAAAAGGAAAAATTGGACATATAAATGGGTTTAAATGGGATTTGTGATACGAAGGCCTTAAAAGCACTATTTACCGGCAATTTGACAAAGGAATTTGGAAATTTCTGAAATAAGATTTAAACTTGGGTTTTCTTCCTCAATCCTTTATAAATGTTTTTAAAATAATAAATCATGTATTTTAAAGGGTTTAGAGTTGATCAAATAACTTGACCGCCTTATGGGTGACAAAGAGATAGTCTCTAGGCTTTGGTTTGGAAAACCAGTTTCCTGCTCTCCCTAGCTATCCGGACTGGTCCGACGGAGGGGATAGTAAATTTGATTTACTCGGACCGCATCTTGCAAAGATTAAAGAAAAGGAGATTTGGAGTTTTCCAAAGGTTAAACCAGATTTTAAAATAATAAGATGTTTGGTGATATAGATAATATTCTGGTTAAATTCTGTATTAAATTCCGAGATGGGAACTCATACTATCCATGTGAATTAAAAAGAAGATTTCACCATTATTCGACGAATAGTACGCGTTGAATATGGAAACTAGTATTGAGTATAATTAGTATTTCTATGGATCCTTTTTTTACTCAATAATGTTTTCCTATGTAATTAAAGAGAAATGATTTGGTATTTCCAAATTTAAAAAGTAGTTTAATAATCTCGTATATGCTGAAAAAGAAAATGGTTTAAAGACATATATCTCTAAGAAGATATTTTACTTAGATAAAAGATATTGATTAATTGAATAATAATCATCCACATACGTGACATCTTTTATCGATAATTGATTTGAAGAAACCGGGATCGGATTTGAGTGATTCCTATCCAAAAAGCACTACGAATCAATATACACATTCGAAAGTGAAGACATATTGAAGACAATGATTTTGAAGACGGAGATCTTCATAATGTAGGGCTGCTTGCCACTAACCACTGGGGTAATCCCATATGATATATATGGTGGCAGTGGTATATTTATTTTGAAATCTTCGATGCAAGGACTGCTCGCTACTAATCCAAGGGGTGAGTCCCAAACAAAACGTAGTAGGAGAAGTGCCTTCGATTTGTCTTGTTCCTGGACAACTTTTATGGACAAGTGTTTGACATTGCATTTCTAAGATCACGTACATTGATTTATACAAATGTACATCTGTTAGGTGGTGTATGAGATAACCCTTCTTACACTTAACACCCTTCTCTAAGGCGTATGAACTTGGGGATTGTACTTTTATGGAAATCAATAGTATGTTATTAGAAATGGCAATGTGGCATTCAAAGTAGGATTTTTTGTAAAAGGTAATACATTACCTCAGGCCTCACACCTAGAAATGGCTAAAACAAGGTATGCCGCAAGGCTATGTGGGTCGCACCTATTAGGGTAGGGTCATCACATTTCTAGATTACACTCTATATATCGAGTTCGTTGTGTATCTTGTGGCCACAGATAGGTTGGAAACGACCGTGGTGATGTCATATTAGGTACTATTTAGGATCATTGTGTTAGTCATCGGAAAGGGGTAGGCCGATCTTGGCAAATGCAGAGGATCATTTGTGGGTCCTCGGTACATTCCTCTAGAGATGTACTGTACGGAAGGTAGTCCCTTACCTTGTCATTGTATGGAATTCATTCTCCAATAAATGCCTTCGGACTTAGTTGTGTACCTATTATGCTGGAATTTAACTAATGTAACAATTTCGGTTATGATTAATATGTATTTGGAATTTAGACACTATTGTAATATCGTTGGGTTACGTAGCAATATTTTGGTTATCATAAGATAAAAACCTGTTTGGGTTTATGTGTAGCATGGTCTTATGAGATACCCCTTTTTTCAAAAATATCTATGTTTTGAGTTTTCTCTCACTAGTCCCATGACTGAGCTGGAGTTTATTTTCTTTTCCCTTAAACTCTGGGTTCCCTATTTTTCCAAACAGCCAAGTGGTTCAAGTCTAGCTTGGAACATTTTGGAGGAGCTTGGAGCTGGAGCTGGAGTTTCCTCGGTAGATGGTTATCCATTTCCATTTCTGCTGCATTTGTTTACAGTTTGTATTCAGCATTTGTAGGGACAGAGATTCATAACTGTCCAGGCTAAGATTAGGATTGACTTTGATGTATGTATTTAAAATTTATGCTGTAAAGATTATATATTGAAATAATATATGTTACTCCATTCGTGTAAGATTCTATTATATCTTTAATTTTCTTTTTACCCTTGATCAATCTGTCTTTTCGGCACTTGGATATTCGACGGGTGAATACCGATGATGTATTAGTGTCGATTTCTGAGGGTCGAAAAGGTCGGTCATCACAGTTGATATCAGAGCTTGGGTTGAGCGAACACCTGAGCTTGGTAGGGGTAAAGGCTCATCAGAGATAGGGTTAGTAACACCCTAGGATGAGTAATTCATTAGAGATAGGATGAGTGACACCCTAGAATGAGTTTGAGTGTATTATATATGAGCACGTATTTGTTAATGTTATATAAAATGATTTTATTTTGAAAAATTGGTAAATGAAATAATTTTACCTAGGATTATATTTTGAATAAAAAGAAATATCTTTCAAATGATATAGTTATTTATGTAGTGTTTGGTTGTTAAGGGAATGATAATATTCGGTTATTATCATTAATTGATTGGTCGTTTGATTTAAAAGTTTAAATTCGAACACCTCATGAATTTAGTTTCACAATTTGACAATGTGGTGTTCGATAAATAATACTGGATTTAAGGTTAACGAAATTTATTCAAGACAAATAATTTTATGAATGTTTTATAAAAATTAGTGATTTTGTAAATTGGATTCATAAAACGTGTTTTATAAAGAGATTTTTGAGAATTTAAATCTCGGTATTTTTGAAAAGAATCTAATGATTAACTATTTCGAGTATTAGATAATAATAGAAATGTCATTTTTAAGTTTTATTTACCAATATATATAGTTTAACCAAAAAGTAAAAATATAACTGGAATTCGAATTCCAGACTTTCATATCAAATAGAAGTTGTAATCAGATATTGCACCATGGTTTGTCAAATCATATATATATGTGCATATATACATGCACATAACATGTGCATACATATAAGAAGTTACCATATGCATTTACAAATTTACTTAAAGTAAAAAGAAGAAAATATCATGATATTTATATAAAAAAGTCAAAAGATGCTTTACTTAAACATTAAGGGTGGGGACAAGATGAGATGGTGGTGACGTGAGAGGAGGAATCACGGCCAAGGAAGTGACGGGAGGATGCATGATGATGTTGGAGATATTTTTGGTGATTACTTCATGGTTAAGGCATGGAAATGCTATAAATACCCACCGACACCTCTCATAATTTACACATTCAACTTTCAAGCTCTCTTATTCTCTCTTGAGTTCTCTAATGGCTTCCATGAAGGCCTCTCTTCTTATTAAAAATAATGCAAAAGAATATAGCAAGAAGAAGATATATAGGTGTATATATATACATACACACAATATCATTTCAAGTCCAAACAAGTGCTAAAACACTCCTCTACCTCTATGAAACCCACGGCCACGCCACCATTCCACCATGGCCAAGCATCCACCTCCATCCCATGCATGGCCGAGCTCTCTTAAGGTGAAGGAGGAGATCCAGAAGCTCCAGAGTGAAGAAAGTGGAGAGAAGTGCTGCCGAAAATGGTGCTGGAGTATTTCGAAGAAGTTACGAAGGAAATGCTACAATCGTGAGTAATTAATTAAAAATATACTTCTTATAATTATAAATTAATTATGAAATGGTTATAAATAAGTTAGCATGACTATTAAAAATGGTTATGATGTTTGGTTGGTTAATTAATGATGATTGATGGTTGCTTAAGAAGTAAATAGTGATATATAGTTAAATATGTCATATGAAAGTGAGAATTACTCCGCTAGTTTATTTTACTAAACTATATGATGATATGATACGTTTTTCCATGTTTCTTTTCTATGTTTGATCATCATGTTTTGAATGCAATAATAGGTTTGCTTGGTTATGGAAATAATTCATGGTAAATACACGTCAACTTTACACAAGGAAAACACTTTCTCTTATGAATTATAAAAGTGTTACGGCGTAGTTAAACATCTTCAAACATGAATAAAAATGATTTATAAATGTTTTATAAACATTAAAACTCATTTAGGAAAAGTTTTGAAAAGATGTGAAATTAGAGTCAAAATACGCTTATCGCGTAACGGCAGTCCGCGATTTCACGCCGTAAAAGTTAAATCTATGTGTAGAGTGGAATATAGCTTAGAACTATTTGAAATAAGAATTTTTAGGACTCTTATAATTATAGTTTCCAAATGAAGGGGAAAATTCAAGATTTCATTTTGTAAAATTTGAGATATGTCCAAATCAAGTTTTTAAAATCATCGCGTTTTGGCAGTTTGTAAAGTATGGATTTCAATTCTTAAAATCGATATTTTTAAATCTTTAAAAATATGAGATAAGTTCTAAAAATATGTTATAATATTTTAAAGGAGTTTTAAATTGAAAAATTGGACATATAAAAGGATTAAAATGGGATTTGTGGTATGAAGCCCTTAAAAGCACTATTTACCAACAATAAAACAAAGGAATTTGGAAATTTATGAAATAAAATTTAAACTTGGGTTTTCTTCCCGAATCCTTTATAAATGTTTTTCAAATAATAAATTAAGTGGTTTAAAGGGTTTAGAGTTGATCAAATAACTTGAACACCTTATGAGTGACAAATAGATAGTCTCTAGATTTGAGTTTGGAAAATCAATTACCTGCTCTCACTAGCTACCTAGACTAGCCCGACGGAGAGGATAGTAAATTTTATTTGCTCGAACCGCATCTTGCTAATATAAAAGAAAAGGAGATTTGGAGTTTTCCAAAGGTTAAACCATATTCTATTTCGTGATATATGTAACATTCTGGTTAAATTCTGTATTAAATTTCGAGGAGGAAACTCATACTATCTGTGTGAATTTAAAAGGTGATTTCACAATTATTCGACGAATAGTATGGGTTGAATATGGAAATTAGCATCGAGTATAATTAGTATAATTTCCATGGATCCTATTTTACTCAATATTGTTTTCTTATGTAATTAAAGAGAAATGATTTGGTATTTCCAAAATTAAAAAGATTTTTAATAATCCTGTATATGCTGAAAAGAAAATGGTTTAAAACATATATCTCTAAGAAGATATTTTACTTGGATAAAGATATTGATTAATTGAATAATAATCACCCACGTACTTAACATCTTCTATCGATAATTGGTTCGGAGAAACCGGGATCGGATTTTGGTGAGTCCAATTCAAAAACCACTTCGAACCAATATATGTGTTCGAAAGTACAGATATCTTGAAGAAAATGATTTTGAAGATGGAGATCTTCATAATGTAGGGCTGCTGGTCACTAACCTCAGGGCTAATTCCCATATCATATATATGGTGGCATTGGTATCTTCATTTTGAAATCTTCGATGCAAGGACTGCTCGCTACTAATTCTAGGGGTGATTCCCAAATAGGATGTAGTAGGAGGAGTGCCTTCGGTTTGTCATGTTCCTGGACAACTTGTCTGGACGAGTGTCCGACATTGCATTTCTAAGATCACGTATATTGACTTTTACAAACGTACATCTGTTTGGTGGTGTAGGAGGTAACCCCTCTTACACTTAACACCCTTCTGTGAGGCGTATGAACTTGGGGGTTGTACTTTTGTGGAAATCAATAATGTGTTATTAGAAATGGCAATGTGGCATTCAAAGTGGGATTTGTTTTGCAAAAGGTAATACATTACCTCTAGCCTTACACCCGAAAATGGCTAAATAGGGTATGCCACAAGGCTATATGGGTCGCACCCAGTACGGTATGGTCATCACCTTTTTACATTACCCTCTATATATCGGTTTTGTTATGTATGTTATGGCCACAGATATGTCAAGAACGACCGAGGTGATTGGTCACCGGAATGGGGTAGGCCGATCTTGCCAAATGCAAAGGATCATCTATGGGTCCTTGGTACATTTCTCTAGAGATGTACTGTACGGAAGGTTGTCCCTTACCATGTCATTGTATAGAATCTATTCTCCAATAAGTGCCTTCGGATTTAGTTGTATACCTATTATGCTGGAATTTAATTAATGTAACAATTTCAGCTATAATTAATATGTATTTGTAATCTAGACACTATTATAGTATCACTGGGTTACATACCAATGTTTTGGTTATCATAATGCAAAAATCCATCCGTGTTTATATGCAGTGTGGTCTTATGAGATACCCTTTGTTTTCAAAAATATCCGTTATTTGAGTTTTCTCACACTATTCCCATGACTTACCGGAGTTTATTTTATTTTCCCTTAAACTCTGGGTGTCCTATTTTATCGGGCAGCTAAGTGGTTCAAGTCTAGCTTGGAACATTTTGGACGAGCTTGGAGTAGGAGCTGGAGTTTCCTCTATAGATGGTTATCCATTTCCATTTCCGCTACATTTGTTTACTGTTTGTATTCAGCATTGTAGGGATAGAGATTTATAACAGTGCAGGCTAAGATTAGAATAGGCTTTAATGTATGTATTTAAAATTCCCGCTGTAAAGATTATATATTGAAATAATATATGTTATTCCTTTCGTGTAAGATTATGTTTTGTCTTTATTTTTCTTTTTACCCTTAATCAATCCATCTTTCTGGTACTGGATATTCGGCACGTGAATACCGTTGATGTATTAGTATCGATTTTTGAGGGTCGAAAAGGTCGGTCGTCACACTTAACCTTCAGTTCTAATACTAGCTATATCGAGCCTCCTTTTTTATCCTTAGAATTAGACACTAATACATCCACCGTATTCACGTGCCGAACAACCAAGTGCTTAAAAGACGGATGGTTATGAGAAAGTAGAAGAATGAAGACAAGAAGAAACTAAACATCACAGAATCTCACATCGCAATGAATAATCAATAATATAACAATGACCTTTATAAAAGAAAACTTTTCTATACATACACCCATCATATTACTAGCCTATCATCTACCTGGACAGTTATAACACTTGTCCTTACAATTTCTGGTAAATACAACAATCTATGTAGCGGTACATAAGAAAGACGTAGATACGTCTTGACCTCTAGCTCGCCTCCTAAGCTCCAATGCATCCCAAGGCTAATCTGGAAAATATGCTCGGTCTGACCTGAGCATTAAAAGAAAATGACGCCCTGATCAGTCTGGTAAAAACAGCGTGGGAAAATCAAAACACAAGGAATTTTATTTTAACTTATACAACCCTTTTAAAACAAAGGTATCTCGTAAGACCACACCGCACATAAACACAGACTGGTTTTTACCTTACGATAACCATAACATTTTTATAGAAAATTCAGTGATATTATAATAATGTCTAGGGGCTGAAAATAAATATATAAAATAGCTGAAATGCTTGCATCTCACATTCCAACATAGTTAGGCATAAGTAGGTCCGTACGGCGTTTATTGGAGAATGGATCCCATACAATGACAAGACACCATGGTACCACCTACCATAATATAACTCTAGAAAATGTACCGAGGGCCTCGTCTAAACTCCTTGCTAACACAAGACCGGCCTACCCCTTACTAGATAGTACTGAATATGTCATCACCCTGGTTGCTTTGCAACCTTTTCCCGAGAGCTCTAATGCACAACCAATTCCATAAATCTATATCTCTGTATCTAGAAGGGTGATGGCATACCCTAATTGGTGCGACCCACTTTGCCATGTTTCATCTCCCCTGATTTTAGCCATTCCCGGTTAATGAAGCTTGAGGGTACGTTTTGCTTTTCTTTAGCACTTCCCACTTGGAATGTTAACACTGCCTTCCAGGAGACAACGCAGTGCCAGCATTCATCCTTACAAGTTGTTTTGGGTCTGAACAAACCGAAGGCACTACTTCTACTACATCCTTTTTGGAATTAACCTTAGGATTAGTAGCAAGTAGCCCTTGCACTTCAAAAGCTCCATCTTCGATTTTATATTCTTCAAGATGTCTTCAGTTCAAAACGCTTGAGTTGGATCAAAGTGGTTTTTTGAGAATTTATATTTATTCGAACCGGTCTCTTCGAAACAACATTTGATAGTTTCCAGTAAATTCAACCATGGTTCTTTCGGAAATAAATAGACAAATGAATAAGTGTGGGATCACCTCCTAATCGTTTTAATGGACGGATCTCCTTATCATTCATCCTAGGAGAACAAAATGAGATTTATACATGCAGTACTGCATCATCGGAGATGACTATGCCATATAACTCACGTGTTTCTCCTAGATATTTCTAAAGTTACAATTTGGTCCAAATTTGATAGTCAGTTGTTTAACTATCAAATAACAAACAATCAATCATAGATTTAATTCCATATGGGATCCACTAATCCTCTATTAATTAATCTTTATCAATTAAATCTCTTTTAAAAATTAAAGATTCAAAATACCTTTTGCAAAGGATATTATTTCACAAACAGCTTATACTTCTTCAATACTTGGAACCTTTATATACTTATCTCAATGGTATAAGTATATTATCAAAACATCATACTTTCAATACTCAGAAAACATATCCATATACTTATCTCATAGTTATAAGTATATTAACGAAAATTAAGGAAGATTTTCCCTTTTTTTGGTATCTTTCCAAAATTCATATTTAAAGGAGCCATACAAAATATCCTCTAAAACATTTCTTACTATAAACCAAGCTATTATTCTTTGGTGTAAAGTATGGAAGAACATTTCCATACCACCCCAATTAAGAGGGATAAATAGCCAAAATCGATCTTATTCCTTCATAAAATACCATTCTATTTATAAAATCTTTTAAAAATCTTTCTTTATAATTCCTTTATTAAAATCTTTTATAAAATATCATTTACAAAATATCATTTGTAAATCTCCTTTAAATAAATTCTTTATAAAATAAAATTTTTTTAATAGCAAAATATTATTTATAAATCCCACTAATAAAATAATTGGACAACTTACGAAATCATTTAAAACACTTAACCCCAAATTGATAAAATTTAAGTTAATTTAAAACATAACTTCTACAAATTTGGAAAGAGCCTTAGCGATCACAAGCCAAGCTATCATTTATTTAAATTTTGACTTCCAAGTCACATAACAGTTATTTGCATAAGCCAACATATATGTAAATAAAACCCATAACCAAATCATGGAATAACATGTCAATATAAACCAACTAGTGGACACATGTTCAAATAACATAATAACAAGATGATGATTTGTCCTGCTAAATAGATGTCCAAACAATCTACTAAGTTTAATTATAGTAGAATGGCGACTTATTCTGCTAACAATGTCAAAGTTTAGTAACTTATTCACATTTATAAGGTTCCTTAATGGTATCGATAATAGAACCCCTTGTGTTCAAAACTATTCTTTGTAAAAGAAAGCTGCTTTGAAACAAATTGATCCATGGAAAACAAGAAATTAAAACTTAAACCTCTTTCAAATCATTAATTAAGGGTCAAACCCTTTATTAAATCATAATTAAATCTTAACTTAATTATTAATTAAGAAATAATTAACCTATAATAAATAATTTATTTATAATTTAAAACGTTTAATTAATTTATAATTCAAAATAATTAAGCATTTACTTAATAATTAATTAACAATTAACCCTATGCTTAATTAATAATTAATTAAAAATAAATCGTATACTTAAGTATGATTAATTAAAAGTTAATCTTACTTAATCAATAGTAAATTAAAATTAATCTCACTTTTAAAAGATAATTAATTAGTAATTTATCCTCACTTAATTATAATTAATAAACCATGTTTAATACTTAATTAATTATTAATTACCAAACTTAATAAATAAATAAATAATCCTTAATTAACTTCTTAATCATTATTAATTAATTTTTATAAAACATTTCCAAAGTGTTTCAAGTATAAAAACTTAATTTGCAAAAGTGGACTTTTTAGCGAAACTACATCCATAGCGACTATCGCTGCAGATGTCATAACTTGAAAAATTGTTTATAATCTTTCTTTGAAACTTATTACTTTTGGAAGCTCACTAACTTTTCACAATCATAAAGTAAATGTTTAAAAGTAAAACAAAGTTGAAACTTTGAAAAAGATTTGATTTTTAAAATACTAAAAACCATTGTTTCCTCGCAAAGATTCCAAACCGCCAATACGATACATGGGTTCAAACTTTTCTTAACATATAACCACATACCCATGTCCATAGCATACAAAAATACCATCATAAACAAAAGATCACAACTTTACCATATTAACATCACTTTTAGACCTTATTTTCAAGTCTAAACTACATAACACATTCAAACACATATAAGCACATATATTCTAACATACAAAGCATGTAAATAACCAATAACCAAGAAATATCACATAATAACAACAAACATAAACCCAAGATGTAATTTTCAAAAGGGATGTGAGTTCTTACTCACCAAACTTTAGCAATCTTTTTAGAACTTGGATTTAAAACCCTAAATTTTGCATTTTAAAACCAAAACTTAATTTTTAGCCAAGAATGAACACACATGGGCTCAGCTTAGATGATGTAGGTTCAGCTATGGATGGACTTGGGCACGCCATGGGTTGATGGGGTGTATGCGCTTGAAATTGAAAGGAGAAGAGAGGTAGGAAGAAAAGGAAGGATTTTTAAGTAGAAATTTTTTATTTTTAATCTGGAAGATTTCAAGAGGAAGCCATTAAAGTTTTTAAACAAGAACTTGAGATTTTTAAAAAAGTAAAGTGAATGGATAAAATGGAATGAAAATTTGGAAATTTGTATATATAAAAATGGATGAAATAAAGTTACCAAAATAACCCTAAGTACCATTACCCTCCACTACATTTTGGCCACATCACTGCCTTATCCATCCTCATTGATCCACATGCCTAAACCAAAGGTCACCCCACTTTACCCAACATGCAATACTCAAATGTGTACTAGGATTTGAAATGAAGTGATGTTTCATATTTTCTTTTATTTAAATTAGATTTAACACTTGAAAATGGTCAAATCTTTCTTACATAAGTACACTTATGTTATTAATCTTTATTTTATTCACTACTCCATGTTTATGTTATTTAAAAAGTGTAAATATGTTAACTAAGGTTTTTACAATATTTTATACAACTTTTTAATGATGAAAAATTGGAAAATTTAAAAAAGTTTTCCAGTCACATTTTCTAATTTCCTTTACACTAATTATTTCTGCAAACATACCTTGAAAATAAATTTAACTGTTATTAATTATAAATTAAAAAAGGGTAGTTTAAGTATTAAAACTATTATTTGAATATTTAAAATTAATTAAATATTCACAAATCAAAACGATAAAATTCCGGGTCATTACGTAATGTTTTTAAATAATGGTTTCAAATGGATTGAATTTTCGAAACAACAGTAGGCAATTGTTTGTGTACGATGATTACTTTCATTACCTTTAATGACAACTAACAAATCATTGGTTGGAGAATTTGTAGCTATGTGTGCCTTTTTTCTATGTAATTGACTTTTCCTTTGTTTAACGAAGATGATTTTGCTAATTTCTTTTGATTTTTTTGAACCAATTCGATTGATATTGCGGAGTACGCTGTACTTGTTTGATGAAACATATATTTCATGCTTAACATTGATAATGTGCATCACTCTTGTAGTATCAGACATTTTTACATTCAAGATCATATTTGAATTGGATTTATATTTATATTGATTTTAAAATTTGCCGACATTTTTTACAAAACCCCTTCCATAAAATAGATTTTCACAACTTCGTTTGGATTTAGGAATTTTACAAATAACTTGGATTTTTACTTCGATTTTTCTTTAATATAAATATTCTTGTCTACTTCAGTAAGGAATTTACTTGGAAAATATGGTTATTGACTGTTTGAATCTTTAGAAATCTATCAAAAATTATTAATGGTGATTGAGAAAGTGATGAGCGGTGATTAAATTATACTTCATAACTAGAGGAAGGATATGTTAAAATTCCTTGAAAATTGAACAAGTTTTATAGTATTTTTTAATTAGTACACATTCCATGATCATTTTTATTGTTTTCATCTTTCTTACAATCCATGCACTAAAATTTAATATAGTGTGCAGAAGTTAGTATTTCAAAAAACGAGGAATTATATTTTTACTGTAATTTAAATAATTTATTATATCTCAAAGCATTCGCTCTCATTTAAAAGTCCTTGTGGTTATGCATAGGTGAATAACTTAAATCACTCGATATGTACTTCCATTCCCATTTAAAAGTCCTCATGGTTATGCATGGATGAAACACTTATACAAGACAGGAATAAATGTTCAAGTAATTTTTAATCTCATTTAAAAGTCTTAACGGTTATACATGGCTAGAAAATGCTTGACATTCTTTTCAAGTAACTATGAACCTCATTTAAAAGTCTTAACGGTTATGCATGGTTAGAAAGTGCTTAACATTCTCGGTTAATTTTATAATTTTCAAAATTTTCAAAAAATTCTTTATTAAAAAATACCACACTACTGTCACTATAGAAAATTCTCCCTAAACCATAATCCAATCATCACTCAAAGATGGGATATGTATCTAATTAATAAAATATTATGATTTTTTTGATTGATTGGAATTTTTAATATTTTTTTTTCTCTACATGATTTATAGTTTCAATCAAAATCTGTCAATATTATCGATTATTATTATAATTTTGATGATAAAGAGGTTAAGATTTTGGTGGTTGAGTAATAAACTTGCTGATATTAAAGAGTTTTTTTTCAAAAGTTGTTTCATTTTCCCTTAGCATCTAGGCAATTATTTTTCTTTTTGACATTAATCTTTTTATGCATCTATGTAGGGATGTTATCAGTAAAAGGAAGAGATTGTAGGGTATAGTTGTTTAAGATTTTTGTTTGATGGTAATAAACATATTTTTTTAAATGTGTTTGTAGCAGTAGACATTTTAAATGTGATACTATTGTAATATCACAGAATGAAATAAACAAATAAATATTTATTTCAACAAATATTTTATTTCAATAAAATTTTATTAGTACACACAATTACAATAAAAGTTCCCACAATTTTCATACACTATTCATATACATCAATCTCTACTCTCTCATACAACACATGTTTTTCAAATACAATATTTTCTAACCATATTTGTTCAAATACGCTATTTCTACTCGAATACGATGTTTATCTTCTCGCTCCAGCCCTTTTTGGATGAAAATCTGCTTTACCTGTCAAATAGCAATGTAGTAGAAAGGGAAAAGGAACAAATTAAAACTGCAAAAATAAATATATTTAAACTCAACATTGCCTCAATTTACTGATTTTGTTCTTTTCATATTTAAAATAGGTACCAAAAACAACGAGCATGGAACAGCATAACAGTTATACATAAGGACCAATACAACATGTTCATATGGGATGAAAATTTAAAATCAAGTCAAAATGTGCACTAGCAGCTTAAAACATGCACATATTATATCATTGTACATGCCTTAAGGTTGAGCAAATTAAAATAAACAAGTACATTAATTTCAAGCATTTTTAAAAAGGCAATGCATATATACAAGTGCACATATTACACTTGCACACGTGTACAAACCAAAACAAATCAGAATACAGGAATTACACATGTGTGCACAAACCAACAAGGTCAAGCACGCAGCCTTTTAGGCTCAACACGGTGCATAAGCCAGAATAAAAGATACAACACGGTTCAAGCTACTACAGTGGTGAAGAAAATGCAAACAAACGAAAGTGGAGTGCAATAGTGCACAAAAGATAGAAACAAAGAGCCAAAAACAGTCCAGATGAATTTAGGCCAAAGTACATGTGCACAGCAACAAGCAGTTCAAAAACACTGCATAAAGAATGTAGGGCAAGCCAAACTTGAAAGCACAAGGCAATTTCAGGTACAAGTGGGCAAATAAGCTAAATACAGTCAGGTGGAGCACTTTATACTTTAGTGCATCATGATGTACATAGGAAGGATACATGCATAGAGATAACACAGCAAAAAGCAATGCACAAGGCAATTTCAAGTGCAAGTTCACATACAGATCAGATTCAGGTACAAGGAACATACAAGCAAGCACACAAAGTCAAGCTCAAATGGTTAAGGCTCAACACAAGGCAGTAAAGTCATGCACAAGAATAACCTAACTCGGGTCCAAAGGCACACAAGGGGAAACACAGTAAACACACAACAAAGTACATACACAACACCAGCGTAGAACTAAGAAGTGCTCAAAGATGCAACAGGTCAAAAGAGTTATGCACACACACACACAAATAAGGATAGCAAGCACAAGGCAAATACAAGGTTATGCATGCACATACATAAAAGAAAGCAAGGCAGGAGTTCAGAGTGTACAAAGGAGCATTTCAGGTTAAACAAGTAATATGTCAGAAAACAAATGCACAAGGAAATACACTGAAGAACATAACATAGAAATAAATAATCAAGTGTACAAATCAATGTCGAACCAGCCTGCAAATTCAAGCTGAAGCAAGTTTAAACAAGATGGAAAAATCCAGCTAGAATTAAAACATTGAACAAGTCAGATTCCGAAAACACAGAATACATAAACGAAAATAACTGAAAAAAATTCGAAGTTGAATATGTCAACTTTTTAGGCCGAAGTATATAAAATTTCAAGAATGAACAAGTCAACGATCCCAAAACCAAAGACCCATGGAAAGATCAAAGAAAATCAATAGCCAAGATTAAAAGAAATTCATGAATTGAGAAATTCAAAGCTAAAATTCCAAAATATATGAAATCAGAGAAGATTTTTCCTCAAATCTTCCTTTATAAAAACTAATGTCACATCGGCAATTTTGACAAGTCGAGCAGGAACAAAAATTCAAATATAATAAGAGAATAAAATTCATATCCAATAATCAACAGCAAAGGAGCTCAACAGTGGAAGCAATCGTAACCATCAATTGTCAGTCAATCGAAGAACACAACCAATAATGGAGTAGAGGAGCGGTTCAACATTTAATTACAAAGCAGCGACTCCCAAAAATAGGAACTCTAAAAGGAGAATAATGAAGAAAAAGGGAACGACCTGAAAATAAAAGAAAGTGGATTGGATATTTGAAGACCGAGCTTTGTTTTGCTTTTGTTTTTTTTGGCCGAACTTTTTTGTTAAAACAATTATATATTA